>QEYB01001312.1:1200000-1800000 GCA_017562135.1 Dipylidium caninum | reverse complement strand
ATTGAGAGGAGCTGGAGGTATCCCGAGGTCTAACAGTTTCATATTTTATGACAAAACAGCATATTTCCTGAAATACCTCGCCACGAGTCAAGTGGTGGTTTTGAAGCCTCCCAGGAGGTTTATTGACCAAGTCAGACATTCGAGGAGTAAATACGCGTAATAATGTTAGTCTTATTTTCGTCCTCCATTATTATTTTATTCCCTGTGGACGTCATAGAAAGCAAGAAGACCACTGAGGGCAGAAAACATTGTCAAATGCTCATGAAAGCCCTCCACTTCCGTCCCATCCAACTCATCAAACGGGCAAACAAGGAGGATATACGAGAACAGTTCGTTAATCGACAGTATCCCTCACTTCTGAGGCTGGCATCATCTTTACTGGTAAAATTTTTGAAGAGGCAAAATATAGCTGTGTTTGCGGGCTTAGAATTTCATAAATATCCTAGTACTATCAAAGTGAACAGCGAATTCACCTCCTTTTCTGAATTCCGAGGTATGGAAACGAAGGAGCATATGGCGCCATCTGTCTGTTGAGTAATGATGGGATTCGAAAAAAAAATGATTAAACAAAAATCCCCAGTTTAAGACTACTTAAAGCATGAATAGACAGAATGTTGAAACTCGTGAAATTAGAGGTAACTGTGGCCGAGCTTTCGTCCCGGAGGTCAGCGACCGCGAATCCCACTAACGTCGGCTCTAATTATGGCTCTCACCCCCCCCCCCCCGACTCGCATTGCCAAGACGACGATCCTTTTCTGGCGGCAATTGGGAAATGGTACACCCTCTTCTCCGAGGAACAAATAATACTTAAACTTTGCCACAAGACTTCAACTTGTTATGCAAATCCGCCCATTTCGTTGTCGACATTTTCTGTTCTGCTGCACCTCAATGCTATCAGCGAGTAATTGCAAGAGAAGTGCTAGTGACATCGAGGAAGTAATTGTGAGTGGATTAATGAAGGGTGCCACTTTTCCCCTCCTCCATTGAAAGGCGCGGAAGAAAATTCCCCCCACTTGAGCCGGTGGAACTGCTAGCCACATCTCGAGACACGGAATGCCTGGCATCTTGAATCCGCCAGAATGCACATCAGGGGGATTTGCTTTCTGTGACCATGAGAATTCCAAATCCAGGCAGCGAAGAACCACCGGTCGTCTGGTTTTATTGAGAGGCAGTTAATCCCAATGAAGCATAACTCTTTCAATATCAATGCATCGTGGCAATAATAAAAGTGACATTCCTCTCCCAGATGTTACTGCTTAACGGAGTTAAATAACAAACCGAACGGATCACAAAATAGGCTCTCATAGTGCCATCCTAGACGTTTGAGCCCATGTTCCCTCTAACCATTTGTCTTAGAAGGATGAGGGTTTTTAGAGTCTCAACTTGGTCGCCAAAGACGCTATTCACGGAAAGGAGGCGGGTTCCGCGATAACAGTCCCCGATTCTTACTCTAAACTGAGGCTCCTTCAACCCTAATCGGCACAATTAAGACAGAGGAGTGGAGCTGCTTACACGAAATGTTGTGGCAATTACCTAAAAAATACATCTGTTAACGAGTTCAAAATATTTAAATGTATTAGTACGTGTGCAAGTCTTTTTTCAAAAAATGTAGGAAAGGAATTTAGAAAAAAATGTGTGAACCATGTATGTATTCACGGAGGCCATGGGGAAGCATTTTCAGATTGTCCCTCTACTTCACTGTGGTGCCACCTCGTCTCCCAGCAATTCGCCGCACTTCCTCGCGGCGGTGGCTTATGGTGCACCCAGCGCCGGTTACTCCCTCCTCCGGCTGGGAAGTAACTGCATCGTAGGTTGAGCGGAAAATTCTACTGCAAGTCTCACACGCGCGAATACAGCTTGAATTATCATATATTTAAGTTGTCAAGCTCGTCAACGGAGTGCAACGAACTGATTTTTTTCATGGCTAAACACATAGTTTTGCCACCTACTGCCCTAAATTCGAAATTAGGTTACATGCAAGCGATGTCTGTGGAGCCATAAGTAGTCGAGTTGAATGGCAAAACAAAGTTTCACGCTGTGTGATCTAACTGTTCGCCTTGACTGCCGACTTTTAAAGCAAAGAGACTCAGTTGGCCATCAGTGCTGTGACATACACCTCGTCCACACGTCGTCTCGTCCGGCGACTGAGCTCGCTCGATTAAATCGAGACACCACGGGGAGGGTGATTAATTCCACGCACTGACCAGGTTTTGGTTAGACTGGATGATCACTGCGGAATAGAAAATTTAGAATGTGTGTTTTTGAGAGCTACCATAATGGCCAGCAATCTCAGATATTATCATCGCATGGGTACAATGTAATGACCGGGCGAAAAGAGCATCCACTGCTGGTTCACCACATTCAAGCCAACTTCTTTCCTCGCATACCACAGTAAGGGCGACTTCAAATAATTCCTTAAAATATCTCTGCAAATATTTACAATAAATTACCCTGGCGAGAAGTACAGTTTATTTACGCGAGGTGTATGAAAGTCACTTGACAAATCGGACCTCCAGCCCGTAGAACTTCTAGGCAGTACTTTATGTTTTAAACTGTTTCATGCGTCGCAACATCTATGAGGGCTGTTATTTCCGCTTTAGTATTTGGATCAGGAAACACCCTGCCAATGTTTATGTTTTTCCCATCCCAAGTTGACACCTCACGCCTTCGTGACACAGCAGATAATCATCCTTCCCAGCAGCCTGTTGCAATTGGGAAAGTTGTTTGAAGTATCACACGACCTGAAGCACCTACTACATTTCCCACCTGGTTTTTCTCTTCACTTAAGTCCAAATTTTGGGCTAATAAAAAACCTACAACTTAGATGTATTGAATTTGCTTGTTTATACTGCGTGTTCAAACTTAAATCTCGTATAGAACGGTTGAAAATGCAACGAGAGACTGACATCTAGTGTCAATTCTGAATGGGCTTTTTCATTCTTGTTTTATTCTTCGAGTGTTTAAAACTAAGGGAGGGTCACTTCACCATATTGCTGGCACCACAGATTAACCTAAAGCCGGAAAATGCCTCGTACAAGCAGATAAAAAACGCTTTTCGCAAGCGGGGCTTCAGGAGCTTTCCCATTTTCGGACATTAGCAGACACTGAATGGAATGACACTCGCTCAGACATGTTTGATTCTTTATCCTTCAAAATCTAAGTTAAAAAGAGTTCACAAATCCGTGTATCCAGTGCTAAACACGGCTAGTCATTGAGTTGAACTGAAAGAAGCGTTAAAATTAAAGCGCCGAAATAAAGATGGGTGAGAAACAAGAAGGTAAAAAGAAGTCATTTTTATCAAAAAACGCTATATGAAGAATTTAATAGAAGCAAAAAAGATTATCCAATTATGAGGCAGTTGAGCTAAGCGGCAAAGGGTTAAGCGAGCAAATAGTTAGGTCAAGAGATGAATAATGCGCCAAATTGGCTTGACACATGATCAAAAGACACCAGGCGGAAATTTTGGTTGATAATATCGAAATAATTTACAACCAACTTGGTCTCGGGGGATAGAAAACGCTGTGAGCATAATGACAGACCAATTCGAAGGAAAACGGATGAACCGCAGTCCTTCAAAGTACATACGCATTGTTAAAAGCTTTGATATTCCATACATTAACTCAAAATGGATTGAGAGCAACAGTCACATTATGCTTTAGTCGCGTTCATTTCGTGACTTGAAACGGCAGCACATTTCCACGAAGGACTTTTAGAATCTGAACCAATATTTGGGAAATACTTAGGAGATATTAAATATTCGTTCGCACCAATTATCAACAAAATATTTTGCCCCTGAATTCTTCATTTTTAAAGATAATTGATAAATCAGATGATGGGGACTCCAAATAAAGACAGTTTTCCGGTAGAAATTACCCTGCTTACTTTAAATTTCGGAATATCTATGACAAAAGGTAAATTCAAAAGGTGGATGGTTTACGTAGTAAGCTTATTTTCAACGAAATCAGGAGAATCGTTGTTCATTTTAAGGTAGTCGTTCTATTATGGTAAAAACTTACTTACCCCAAAGTGGTCATTGTAACAATTGTATACCAAGATGCGGTTGGTATGCTAGTGAACTGGGAAGTCTCTGATTTCTCAGCGTAGTACATTATGGTAGCAAATATAATAATAGCCATAGACATGCTGAATAGTAGGAATCCTAATTCAGAGGCGCATGACTTCAGAGTATAACCGAGTATACGAAGGCCCTGACTATGTCGTGAGAACTTGAAAATCCGGAAAACACGGAAAACCCTCAAGGTAGTGAAAGCACCGGAAACATTTGTTGTTACGAATAGGCCGATATAGTAGGGAAGCACAGCAACAACATCAATGATTGACATCGTCGATTTGGCGAATCTACAGCGACTTGGAGCAGCATACAGACGAGAAAAATATTCAACGGTGAAAATTAGAACGCATCCCGTGTCAAGACATAAGAAAGCTTGTTCAAATTGGGCTCCACAGGATACAGGCAGTCCAGTTTCTTGAGAAACTGAGCAAGTGACCGTTTCAATTATGTTTGCCAAAACAGAGAGGGCGATAAAAAAACCCGAAACGTAGTAAAGTACTTGGCCAAGATTGGTGGAATGTGGATTTTCAAATGCGAACCATAATTGTTCCCTAAATGATTTCATTTTGGAACGATCGAAAGGCTGTTCCTCCTTTAGCGTAACAAAGCGTTCAGCGTCTTCCTTCTTCCTTTCCATATAGTCCTCATAGCAACAAATTTCCAAAGCCTCAGGTCGTATTCCAAAAAAATTAAGTTCTTCTTCATAGATGGAAACACATTCGTGGCGGGGAAAATGAAGCCTTCCGGTTCGATAATAATTAAGGATATAACGGAAAACTAATGGGTCCCTGTCGAAAAAGTATTCTTGGTCTCTTTCATTGTAAAAGTATTCTCGTTCCGATGATCCAAGCAGAGTAAGAGGGTACCTGTCAAGAGTAGATTGCCACGTTTCAAAAATTGTGCCGCTGACGTTAATACGCGTTTTCTTCTCATGTCTTTCCGTGTCTTCTTCTGGTTTTGGTAATGGATATAGTGAATTATTGAGAAGAGGGGTCCATCCCAAGGCAGATGTTCGGATCAATAAGAGCCAAGAGTACATTTACCGAATCTTCATATGTTTAGAAGATGATACGAGAAGATTTAATTTCGAGCATAATCAAACCCTAACCAACAAAACAATCAAAGCTCAAGGACAGGTAATAATTACTAGGACATATGGTGCCCATAGGAGGAGGGTTCGCAGTTATTTAGAAATGTGTTTTATTAAAAAATCTGTTGTTTCAGTGAGGTATACGGAGACTGAAAATTCCCATCGCGTGAACTGCCTCCAAGGATTGCTAGCTGGGAAAATTTTGCTAATTTCTTGAAACGGCAAGAGTAGTTGCATTGAAGTTAAAAAAATTTTCTGCTTTGTTGCACTACAAATTGCAGTTCCCTCATGACGCATCAAGGTTTAGGGGCGATTATTTACTTCGGTACATAGCTGCATGATATTTTTGTTTGGGGCCAATCGGTACCCTACTAGCAATGTATCACTAGCGGTACATTGAAGCCTCGCGGTGATAGAGTCGAATAACTTTAAAGTTAATTAAATCGTAACTTCGTTTAGCCGCAAGACGGGTGTTAGAGCCCCTCACGCGGTACGTCATAAGCAATACAACTCAATCATTAAAGTCGCAATTTATCAAAAAATATTTCTGTCATGATTCAAGGGTCTAAGTAAGTTACAATTTAGGTCGAAATCGCGTGCTGCAGTTGATTCTGACCTTAGTTTGGCGCTCCAAACGAGGCGCACAAGGTCATTCTGCTGGTAAATACCTTCTTCGCATGGCAGAGAAATCTTTTTCTAAGGTACTGTGTGTGTGTTCATTCGACTTCCCTTTAGCATTTACCCCGGCTACATTCATGTGCTTGTGGTTTCTTATCGCTTTTCTTTTTTCCTCATGCACTTTATAAACATGTACCACATATTTCATGCATTCTCAGATACAGTGATGATTTGCAACTCTTTACTTTATTTCTGCGCTTTTCAGATTCAGTTCCATGAAATCTTGCACATTTACTCTAACTAATATTTTTTTTATAATTATTTTCCAAATGCACCCTATTCTTTAGCTCGAGGAAAAGCTGCTTTTGTGTAAACGCGATTTGGATGAAAAAGATCGGCTCTATGCACGGCTATCCGAGTACTTATTAGCTATTCTTGCCACTTATCTTTACAGTGACGTTAATTTAGATTCTCGTGTTTCACAAAGGGACTTCGTTCGGACTGATGACTGGAAAAAAATCCCAGAAGCACCTGGAAGTACACATTTAAAAGTGAGAATGTTATAGATTACTTATGCTGCTAGTTTGTTGAAGGAAATGTTGCAATTGGAAATTTGGGTTCACTGTCGGAAGACACGATAGAGGAACAATTCAGACTCGCAGAAGCTCACGAACGCACTAGTAAACAGGAGCCACTGAGGCCAATCACAGTCGCGACTAATACAAAATGTTTTTCTCCCTCTCGGTCAACTGGTCGCTATGTGCGAGGAAAAGAAGGACTAGTTGAAGAAACTTTTTGCAGTTCTATTTTCCCTACTAGTGACCAGCAGCGAACCATCGAGTAATTACATCCTTTGAAAGAAAGGTTTTATAATTTATGCGGATATTACTTATGTTTTTCAGACGACTTTTATTTGAAAACGAAAGTGCGCTTCAAAAAGTATCAGAAGTGGATGAAAAATTCAAAGAGTTAGTAGAATGGATGGAAGTAATTGTGACCTCTACGAAGCCTCCTTCTGTGCAACAAGAGGATTACGATTTTTCAGACGAAGGTGTTCAGAGACTCAAGACAAAAGTGAGCGTTTTCACCCTTCAGTTTCCCATACTTAGTTGCTATCGTCGGGTCCTTTTGTGGATTCAAGAAAAACCCTTTTTTTAAATTATCTTCTATGAGGTTGCGGCAAGAATCACCCAGTCCCGCGAAAATGCTGCGCGGATCGAGGAGCTACAAAATACTCTCACCGCAAAAGATGTACAAATATCGCATCTAAAGAATGTCATTAATATATTGGGTCGCAGTCTACGCAAACCCCCCGGAAACAATGAAGAGGCAAAGGAAAAAGAAAACGTAACTAATAGGTTTACAAACTAAGCGGACAACCGTTTGTCCCATGGTCATTTTCTCCTTAGGCGACGAGGTTTATGCTTCCAACTTTTGCAATTAGGCTTCCTGTTATTCGCATTTCTATAAACTCACGTCATCTAGCTATTGGTCCGCATGCGATTTGCTCACGAGGTTGTTGGGTTGGCCCGTTTGTCGAAGTCCCTTCTCTTAACCTGGCACATCGCCATGGTAACCGTGTTTCCATTATTTGCTTTGCGTTGGCTTATGTCATAATTACTAAGATTACTCTGGTTCCTGAGTAAAATTTCAAAACTGCTAATTTTGTCTAAATCAGGAACAATTTTGCAGTTATCTGCGCTTTTATACTTTAGGCAATGGACCTCGACTTTACTTTAAGCGGAAAGCACCGAAAAAGAGTGGGTGACTCGAAAGCACAACCGGAAGGCGAAGGGATTCAACTGCATCAGCACGAAAAAGACGAGATTCATCATCAGTTAGAGCCCGTGATATCGAATGAGGATTTTAGGTATAATGAAGCACACTGACTAACGGCCTTCAACTGACTTCGCTTTACAAATTTACAGTTTTCGTTTCCAATGAGTTTTATGATTTACGCCTCAAAACCATTTACCATTCGTATGGTATTTTTATTTTCAGATGCATTCTGGCTGATTCGTTGAATAGGTCTGGGTGGATTTGTGGTATTTTGGAGCGCGAAATAATTGATGTTGTCGATCGAGTGTTGGCGACGTTGACGAACAAAACTGAGGTAAGTTCTAGCCGTAATTCTCCGGCTACTCAGTACTAGGTGGAGAAGGTTTGTATCTGCGTGAATTTTTAGTACGGCTTATGGAATTTCCATTGCATGAACTGTCTTCCATTATAAGCGGGCCATCTTCTATTTTGCATGATTCCACAGCCCACTGTAGTCTACCTTCCCTTAGAGCTGTTCCCATTTGCAATCAAAAGTGACAGAATTGTCCAAACAGTTGGTCGAGTCGGGAAAAAGGATTGCGCAACTAGAGACAGAATGCTCAACGATGCGACTGAAAAGGAGTCGAAGTCCTTCAAAATCTGTCGACTTCTTGCCACGCGCTACCGATTTAGAAGACTCCCAAGAAAGAGTGCGTTTCTGTCAAGCATCTCCTGCACTAAATCACGTTTGTCTTTAATTATAGCATTCGTGTATTTTACCTTTAGTTAATTCAGTTTATAAGGCAACTGGAAAACCGTATTGCAGTCGACCCAATGGTCTTCGAACAAATGAGCATTTCTGACCGACGCGACTTTATCCTCGGTGTGTTTTTATTTATTTCATTATAGCCCACTTTATAAAAACTTCCGAAACGGTTTGCCTCATCTTTTGTTAAGCGCACTTGCTCCATATTTGAACAATGGACGCTTCAATGACTCAATCTTGTCTCACATCTGATAGTAATTGCAAGGGTATAAATGTTGCATTTAGAGGGGAAGATGTTGGATTTCTACAGAGAGCAGCAAGTTGTTTTCATTCAGGACACGTCAGATAACTTGTTTCAATTCTTCAAAAGTGCGTTTGTGAGCTCGTTTTACTTATCACCGACTTGTACGTTCATCCTTCCTGGTTATGTCAAGAGATTAATCGGTGAATTCAGTTATGAAGGCGAAACCTGCTTTAGACGCACCTGAAACGCATCTTTTTCGCTTCCTTCTTATAAAACCCAAAGGTAAAACGAACCATAGTAGTGTTCGCCCGCTAGCTATTACATAGGTATTGGTAGGATTTGACAATGAAGTCATTTTTTCGCTGTTTTTTTTTTCAGAAGTTCATTGATTCTTTTCCTTTCGTGAAATGAAAGGCAGCCTGAAAATAATTTGCCACTTCATTGGGCACGTACATTTGATTGAATAAAATGTCATTCTTTCTACTTAACACATATTAGTAGACGATTTTTATTACCACAGAATACATCGAAAGGGCCCGCGTTCCCTCGCCCCCCCGATCGGAGAGCGAACTAGCCCCGAAGTTGCATAAGCGTGTCCAGCGGCTGCAAGATGAATTAGTGAGTCGTGATCTAAAACTGAAGACTTGGCGTCAGAAGGTGACGAAGTTGGAGGAGCAACTGCTGATGGCCAGGAAGGGTGAGGCAGAAGCTATCGAAAAGCAAGCTTTTGCTGAACAGCGCGCCTCCCGACTGCGCAAAAACGAAATCGAGGCTATAAAACTAAAGGATGAAGTCCTGAAACTCAAAGTTCAACTTAAAGATAGCAATGACGTTCAGGTGGGTCGAAGTTATGATGCTTGACTTATTATTACCCATTACTTCGCACTACCGATTCATTAGTAATTTTTCTTCGTTTTTTCCATTCTCCTATGCTCTTTTGTGGGCTTTTCGACTGGCACAGTGAACACTGTGATTGCAACGTGATCATAAGCACGACACATTTTTTAGAAGTCAAGCTTACATTAAAAACAGTGAGATGCTGTCATTCTGCTCTTGTTTCTTTTCCTTTCATTGACTCCCTAGTTCATGTCAGCCTGAGGAATTTTGTCTCTTCCTTAGGTTTCATCTCCTTGTTTTCTTTTACGAACGGTGATCCAGGTTGTTTCCCATAGGGCATCCGATTTCCTCACAACTTTGATTCATCTAGCATCAACCGTCTACGTGTTTTAAGCATCAATAAACCTGACTTTGGTGTCACTTGATCTTTCGTACTCTTTTTTCAACAAGACGTCCACAATCACCGTTACGTTGAAAACTTTGATTTTCTCAGCGCATCGCACCAAGTTCGCCTGTGTTTTAACGGAAAAAACCCTCCACGAGTATCCTGCCTAGTCAAAGAAATCATCGTGTCCTTCACTCTGTGATTCCGTAGTTCTCTTCAACTAATTGAATCAAATAAAAGGCTCATTTGTCACAAGAAGGGGTTAAAATCAAAAGGCAGTTTGGTTATTCGTTTTAATAGATACAATTGTGACATACCAAGCAGTAAAGGCAGGCAGACATGGCAAAAAGCATTTGCTGAGTCGCTACCACCCTTTTATGAAGAGACATAATGTTAATGGACCGTCTGTTGCGTCTGATAGCAGACTATTCTGTCGAGCAGAACATCATGTGGCAGAAGTGATTCCTCCACGATTCCCAATAAATCTTCTTCAACAAATACGCGACTTCGTCGTATTTTGCATTTCATGAGCTTATTTAGGAGGTACCGACTCGCCATGCAGTATTCTCCTCCAAGTCTCGCCTCCGAAGATTAGTTGTTGCTTCCCTGATGCAAAATTTTGAACATACGAACTTGGCTTTCGGTGCTCTTCGGAGTGGATACCGCGTAATTGGCGGTAGGCACAATTTTTTGTGGATGAAACCAGGACCCTTCTTGACAAACCTAAAGGCAATCGCAAACCAAAAGCATCTTATATAATTCTCATTCCATCATACCAGGATAATTTGCATGAGAAAGTATGAGCTTATTTATAATGCATACACAATTTGTGGAAAACGTTTGAGAAGAATCTAATTCTTGAATGAAATGAACGGGAAAGGGCGACCCAAGGCATGTGCGATCCACTGCGAGTTGAGTAATTTCATCGCTTGGCAGGAGATCGGTAGCAGCCGTGCTTCGGGGCGGGCGAGCGGGTGGACCATCGCTAGCGCCGGCCACGAGTGTCCACCAGAGGCAGCGTCTTCCGAAGGCAGCGTCTTCCGAATGGGATGTCTTTTATTACGACAGTCCGTGGAAGTGACAGGCGTTGAGAGTATTGAGCTAATTGCAGGGTCGACTGGAGGAAAGGCAGGCTCGAGTTGTCGTGTTGGAGGAATCACTGGGCAAATTGGAGGATCTCCGTCACCGACAGGCGAACCGCATTGGCGAACTGATCTCCACACTGGAGACAGAGAAGGCCCAGGTGGCACAAAAACTCCTCCAACAGGAAGATGACCGAGCTCGTTTAAATGCGGAACTTTGTGACACCGCCCAGCTCTTGGACGACGCCCGTGATGAAGCTAAACAGGTAGTCTAATGCGTAGACTTTCTAATCTTCCGAAAGGAATTTCTGTCTCTCCATTCCCTGCGATGTTTTCATTGGAAGGTTTGACGTTTTCCCTCCTCCCGGGCAGTTGGCAGGGCTGGAATAAATCAGCGCATGCGAGAGCGGGTGTAGCAACGCTCCCCCAACTATTTACACTCCGCAGCCCCCGTCTTGCGCCGGCATGTTTCTGTCAGCCTCGTTTTGGTGGTTTACGTCTAAGGAGGAAGCCTTGGTATGAGGACAACATCGGCAACTTATAATTTATTAATACTTGTATATTCGAAAAAGGCCTTCATACGCTTGGAATGTTGACGTCTGTACAATGTTAGGCACACAGTTTTGAATCTGAAAGGCGGCTTGGACAAACGATTTTTGAGCTTTAAGGTATATTCCATTAATGTCTTCCGGTTGACAAAATGTTACCCAATTCTCTGAAATAGGTGATGTCCATGCCAAAGAGCAGATAGTTTGGGTGTGTCCCTCTTAAAGCCTCTCCTGTACAATTAACAGTTTGCAAATCCAGCTACGGATTTGCTGGATTTGGCTGATTTCCCGCCTGACGACTGTGAGTGCGTCGAGTGCCACCGTTAGCCACTACTTTGCCCCCTGTTGTCAGCCGCCCTGATGGGAGAAGCCCGTGGACACGCGGCTATTGGATCGCCCGCGCCTGCCTTGAAACTTAGGAATCAGGTGCTGGCGGTATTTTTGGTGAAGGTGCATTCTCAGACGGTTGAGGATGTTTTTAGCGTCTCCGAGAAAAGCACGGGGGTGCATTTGCGCCCCGGAGACGATGATAAGCGTTGGTTGGGGCTATTTTACCACCCGTAGTCGGCCAAAGCAATTGGTTTCACTTCGCAGTCGTTGCTGTCCCCGGCTGCTCGAACCCATGTCCGCGTTCCCAACTCTCCTGCCCCTGTTGAGGGGGACAGTGCCGCGAGACGTCTTTTGGCTGCTTGCCTATTTCCTTGCCTCCTCTGATGTCCTCTTCCCTTAAGGCATCGCTAAATTGTGATTATGGAACTAAATTTCCAAGTTGTAGTTGCTCAAGAACTCTTCTAGTGCGGATGCCGGCCTTCTTCTCTTCGTGCCTGCCAAAATGCATAAATTGTAGGTGAAAGAGCCTGTGCACATGCCACGGTCGGCCGGTGGTCGTACATTTGCCCTCTCATTTGGAACAGCTGGCGTAGCTGCAGTCCCAGCTTATTTTTTGGTGCCACCGAAGCACACAGGCGTCCGTCTACCGATTATGTATTAACTGTAATCTGGACAAAAATTCTGCTAACAGAAGGTCACATTTGGCCTTAACTTCGCTCCATGCCCTGCGACTTCTTTCAGACCGATGCCCGTCACCTACAGTTCTGAATAGAGATCCAGGAGATCGGTGTGTATGGCAAGCTGCTTGGATTTACACCATTTTGCGGGGTGCGAGTGCGAAGCCATTAAAGGAAGGGAAATTTGACTTGTGTGGATCTGGCTTTGGAGCACTGTTGACGTCCGGTAGGCTGCGGAGCTTCATGCACTGGCGCCTACCGACGGTGGTACGATAAGTCGAAAAGTCCATCCCCCACCCTCCTCGTGACAGTCTTGACGATAAGTGGAGACGAATGATGAGGCTGCATTAAGAAATACCCATGCGTCAAGGCCGAAAAGTCTCTTCCGACAAAATTATCACCTCGTCTTCACGTCCACTTCGCGGTCAATCGCAACTCCCACAGTGGAAATGTTCATTCATAAATCAAGACGACTTTTAGTGGGTTCAATTGATGAAATACAGAGCTGACAAATGCTACATCTGTTAAATTGTGCGTTTCTGACCGGTCAGGGGAGATTAGACTTCAGTCCTAGGACGGTGCAATGAGAGCCGAGCAGCCATGACCAGAGACGTAGGTGAATATACCGCGGAAGGTGTAGTTTGGCGAGTGTGGTTGGGCTGAGACGCACACGAGTTTCTAGAAGCGCTGCTATTGAAGAGGACTTGAGTCTCGATGGGAAGTCGATGTTCACTCGCTCCTTCCAAATACCTCGCAACTCCTAATGGACCGATGGAGTCTGACTTGAACCCATTTATCATAGCCGAGGAGTAATTCTTCACCCCACTGGCGAGGAGTGACCAAATATAACAGAATTTGGTATGGCAAATGGGTCTTATGCCTTCTTTTCCAGCTGCGCGACTTTCGCGACATAGTAGGTCGACTGATGGGCATGCGCGTGGACGACCTTTCTGACCCAAACAAGGAGATTCTGCGAGGAGTGGAGCGGCTTCTCAAAGAATCAGGCCGCACGTCTCTCCACCGAAGCGCCGTCTTAAGCGCCCGCAGCACCTCGCCTCGCAGAGCCCTTCACGGCTCCAGTGCACGGTTGGGCTCCACTCGTGGTAAGTCCGCGTCTCAGATCAAAAGTGGTCGCGTAAGCGACGTTGCGTCTAAGTTGGTCGCACTCGAGCACGTGGTTCATGGTTTCCACCGGATGAGAGGCAAGGAGGTTTGCGAGGTGAACAACAATTTTGATTCACTTGCGTAGGGGAGAGCGACAAATCACCCCTCCCAGAGTAGATTCACGTCGCCCCATCGCCGGACTGACTCCCGCTCCGCCCTCCTTCGCGGCGTTTTAGTGAACGCCTTAGGGTAGTGACTCTTTTGGAGGACTGGAGGGGAATGCGCGTGCAACCACGCGATTTCGCGGTGGCACTCATTGCGGCTACCACTTTGGAATGAGATCAAAATGTCCCCTGCCTATTCGTCCTGTCAAGAAAGAAGTGTTTTCTTGGGGCCACGTCCGGGATGACCTTTCGAAAGTGTACGAGCAGTCGAGGCTTTTACCGTTTCCACGCACATATTTTCACCATGTACACCTTCTTCTAGACAGGCTGCATTATCTGTCACATGTCCGGAATGACAACTGTGAGTTGAAAAGCGCCAGAGCGACAACCTCTTTTGACAGAATCCATGTGTGCCTCCGGTGAGAAGTTAAGATCCCTACTCTGCAGCAGCAGTACCGGGGCGCATCCGTAGATCTTCCACAAATCTCTGATAAGAATAAACTCCATCGCCGTTTATGAGCTGAATTTCTCTAGTGTCAGCCTACTTGATTGGTAGTGTTGGTGAGGCGAGTGGGCGCGACCTCCCTTTGCGTGCCTCATTTAGATACGCCAGGAAGAAAGATTTGTCTGTTAACTTTCGGCTCCTTCTTATGCGATTCGTGGTATGCTCCACGTTGCGGGGGCTCTTTCACTTACTCATGCGGTCCCGTGCTATCCCCTTCTCTGCAAAGACAACTTCTGGCTTGGGAAAAGGACTGACAAGTGACCAGTGGTGTATTTATAAATTTACAATTCCGCCACACTCGCAGTCGCCTAGGTGGGCGGTGGTAAACACACCTATAGTGCGGATGTTTTTGTGGCCAGGCAAAAGTTTACATGGAGGTCCTAATTATTTCGGCGTAGAATTTGGTGTCGCGCAGCTGAGTCGCGCCAGCTCATCCGAACCCACCGGTCATGTTCCTCCCCTCGAACTACCGGGACCCCGTCGTGGCGTGAGGAGGACTTTTCCACGCCAAAAATTTCTCTTCATCGAATATTCTTCCTGCGGATCCGGTCCTTCAAGGAAGTATCCGACTCCCAGCCAGCCACCTACCCAATCGGTCGCTCCTGCTGCGTGCATACACCACAGTTGCGAATGCACCAGGGCCGGTGCTGCTATTCCCTTTCGAAGCGGTGAACATTAAGGACGGTCGAATTTGAGACTAGGAGGAATAGGACCGCAAAAAGTTGTCAACCGCGGTATTCTTCATTTGACTGTCCAACGCAGTGGAGCAGTTTCGGCCTCCAGAGCCTGCCACATAGATTGCAAGAAGTTGATTTTCAGATGAATATGACTGGCAGGTGTCTTTGAAGAAGCGGTCCTCATTTATTCTTGATTACGTAGGGTCTCATACTCGTAAATTGTATTTGGGAAGCGCGTGTGAGATCAGTTGAAAAATTTTAGGCTAAATTCCTCCCTGCTTGTCTTTTGCCCTTCGTTTGCTCGGCACCACAAGAATTTTTTTACAACAGTTACACTGATAAAGCGGCAAATTGGGATCCATTCCTTTCTGTGCCCAGGCAGCAACGCCAGTTGAGCTGTAGTATATCTCAAATCTGAGGTGACTAATTGACCTTTGAATCCTAGAAATGTCTTTAAAATGACCACTTGTCTTCTCAGCGTTTGCACAGAATCAGGTTGTGTTTGGTGCCGCAAATCCCAGCCCTGTCTTCGACGCGGTCTCCGAAATTCCAGGCTTCAACCATCAAGTCTACAAAAGATAATCCTATCATTGAACATAGCTCTTGGATCTGTGGAAGACGGGCGAACTTCGTGGTGTTTGGAGTGCAGGCTCCCCCTCCCCCTTTTCCCTCCCGCCTCCATTTCTCTTTTAGCTTAAAGAGGGAAAACTTTACAAAAAACTGTGCACTCTCATTCCATTTATCTGCTTTTTCCATTCGGCGCTTGTCTTCTCCCTTTCTGAAGCCATCACGATGATTTTCATTCTGAACCCCCATAAACCGGGACCCGAAAGCCTCTGGCCACGTTCATCAAGCGGCAGTGAGGTCAAGTAAAGAGGATATGCCGACGGCGTCGGCGTGTGGGCCATGGGCTCGGCCGATTACTCACCGCCGGCGCTGGGCCGTTAATCTGACACAGTGGCAGTTCGGTCCGGCCAGGAGCATGGCCTCCCCACCTCGCTCGCCCCAAGCACACACGGCTCCCTGGCTTCCCTTATCGCGCTATCATCTTCCATGTCCACGGTAAAGGTTAGGCCGTCGTCAAGGCTGAAATAAGGTGCCCAAGACACGCAAATACACGTGCATAAACTTCCTCGACCTGCCACCGAGTCTCCAGCGCGTGAAACCCCAGTTACCAAATCGCTTGTCTGGCAGTGAGCGTAGCCCGTCGGTGCCGTACCAATGAACTATCATGTTAGTGCAGCGGCTAGTTCACTAGGCAGTGAATACCGAGTCGGAGATGATGTGGCCGGAGGTGGCGCAGGCGGTTGTCTGCTCCGTAAGCACAACTGGTCTTTAACTTTATGCAATGGCCATTTTTTGCCTGTGCGCGAGCGGGTCACACGAGATCCACACTGAGGACGAAGTGGCTGAATGATTTCGTTGACCGTCTTTTACATTTGCTTGTCACTTCAAAAATGGCTTCCGAGACCTCCCAGTGAACCCTTTCCGATTGTAAGGTACGAGTCAGCTCGAGCAAATTTCCGCCAAACCCTTACACTGGCGCAGGCATCTTCAACGGACTTGAGATGCGCAGATGAATAACAGCCTGTGAGCTGTGGAATGACGTGGATGCAAGGCTGACAGTTGACAGTTCGTCAGAAGTTGTGTAAATGAGCAAACCAAACCACCGTCCACACGGTTTGATGCTGACTCTGTGTGTCAGTCAGTTGTGTCTTCTCCCCACAAGTCCTTTTTTGACTGACACACGGAAGTGGAGCATCAACAGTTGTCACTTAAATGCCATCCTCTTTTGCCCTACATTTGAGACTTATTCCAGTACTTCCAACCCGAAGTAGGGCTAATGCCTCCAGCTTCGCTTCCAACGACCGGAAATTACTCTCTCCCAACTAAGAGGTGAAACTCTTGACTGTTTAACTTCCTCTTCGTTGGAGAATCTTGAATTCACGAATTTAGACAAACTATAAAATTTCTGCTCCCTTTACTGAGTTGTGGGCCGCTGCTGACGGAGTGAATTGTTGAAGCTACTGGAAGAGGGTTATCTTTCCGAAAAGGATGTCGCCCCATACTACAGACTGCATCCTGGTTGTCGAAGCGCAACTTTTGAATCATTCACCTTCAGCCCCACAATCTGCCTGCCTCCTGTGGAGTGAAGGATCAAATGTGGCAACTTTCGTGCGTGCATAGTCTTAAAATTTTGAAGGCGAGAAGAGGGCTAACTTCCGAAAGCACTTGCAGGTAAAAGGTAACGCAGTGCCTCACTTCCCGCCCCTCTATCCGTTTGACGGGTGAGAATTCTTCATAGGTGACTATAATGGACTTGTCGGCAGCATAGCAGATGACAGCCGCCTGGTCCGTCACTGAGTGCGCGAGGTGGCCTACTTCTCAACATACTTTCACTTCCTGTATCTAATCCGGGCTGGAACGGCCGTTGTGAAAGATGCCACAGAGCATTTTTTTGAGGTGAACCCTCAGCCGATGATTGTGCTTGTCATGGAAATTGGACGCGTCAAGAGGTTGACCACCTCTGCACTCCAATCCTGCTCCCCCTCCCCCCCCACCAATCCTTGTGCTGATTCTGACTTAATTTTAGCACGCGTTTGCCATTCTCCAGCCTTTAGCGACTCCGAACCACCTAATTGTGAACGGGCGGACGGACCGCTGCAATTCACAGACGCAGGACATGCTTGCAGCAGTCTCCGAACTCCTGTTACGACGCGATGCTCCACATCTCCCCCCCTCGCTAAGACGCCCTGTGCACCAGGTCCGCAGCACTCCTCGCCTCGTGATCCTAGACGATACTGACTTGAGTGACACTGTCTCCCGCCCGCCGCACGCCACTTTCGCCCACAAATTTCAAAATTTATTTGTAAACTTCTATTTATGCACTTTAAATATGTGGGCTCATGTTGATTTGGCGAAAGAGGAAACGCATCGGGCTAACTAGAAGACTGTTAATGGGTACTCAGAGGGCGAAATTGCACTCAAACTGCGTTACTGACATCACGAGAAATGCGTGTTGGGGTGGTTGTGTGAAAATCGCGATGGTTCGAGCAACCGTAATGCCCCTCGGTTGGCGCGAAGGGATTTGGTGGAAAGTCTACAAAATCCGATTCCTTGGGGACCAGTGGAAGGACTGCGGCAGGCCTCCCTTTTGAGGTTTAGAGGTCAATTGGAGGATGACCTGCTCTGCCGGCCACAAAGCAAATGGTCAGCCTCCATAACTAGGGTTCACCATGGGTTCCATCACACTTGCTGTAAAGCGGGGAAAATGATGAGCGGAGAGCTTAGGTAGTGCGAAAACATTGCGTCCTCGGAGTTGAAGTGTTTGCTGCGGTCAGAAGGCGCCCTCACCACAAGGATGCAGGCTCCTTCAACCTTTAATCTTCACATTCTCGCATATTTTGAAAATAATCATAGTCTTCCAGTGGTAGTTCAGAAAATTAAATCAACCATGACAGCCTACTGCCTACAACGAAAAAAATACGTAAACGCCTTAGCAACTAATCGGTGGGAAGTACTAAAGCTCCAAAGCTGTGGGAAATAGCGGCCCTATCCAGCGTTTGTCTCGCACGTTTCGAATGAAGTTCTTGGTTCAGAAGGTCCCATCTTCGCGCGACTTACGATGAGGCTCTTAGCTAGAAAAACTGCCGCAGTCTTGTTAGCTACTCTGTGCAGCGTCGATTCTTCTCCAGTCTCGTCTTCCTACGGCAGCGTTGGCACACAAAAGCGCATTGGTGAAGGAACTTCCATAGTCACTTTACCCGACAGTTGAGAGGACACTAATGGCGGCGCGCATTTTGGTTTTCAGAATTTATTCCAGCAAGAATCACCGGGCGCGCCTACCACACCCATTAATGCCATTTAGCGTCGTAGCACCTTGACATATTTAACACCTCCTGACATTTAGCCTTCCCACTGGCCATTATTAAGACACGGCGCAAGAGCATCAAAAATCCATTTGTTCTGGCACTGCGCCCCCGGCACGAGCCCCGACTATGCTGTCTACAGGCACACCACTTTGGAGGCGGCACATCTTCCACTTAAGGTGGTAGGATGCGGCATGAGTGACAAGAGTATTGCTGGAGCAAATGGATTTTTGATGCGCTTATTCCACAAAAGATGACTCGACAAACCCAGTGTCAGAGGGGCTTCGCTCTTATCCCCACTCACCCATGAAATGTGTAACGGCTTTCTGCGTCAGTGTTAAGTGAATCACGTTAACTTCCTCGCCTGACCAGCCTCGAGCCGCTGAGTGATTTACTTGATCTTCTTTCTTCTTCACGCAGATGTGCTCTTCGGAGTACACAAAGGTGAGGACAGTGCCGGTCAATTCGAGGTGGGACAAGTTGGGCGATTTTCAAGTCAGCATAATTGCCACTAAGATCGGTGTACGGTTTGAGTGATGCATTCCCAACATCGGACAAATTGGACCAAAGCGTTGACCTCGCCTTCGGAGGCGCCTAAGGAGAACGGCTGGGCAACAGTCTCTGAGAGCAAATGATGATATTATTGCTCAATCCCCAGTGTACTTTTGACTTGAAGCGATGTCAAAATTAATTAAATGAGTAAGTAGACATTGGGGATTTTTGTCCTCGGGGCAGTAAAAGTGCAGGCATTTACACACACGCCCACACAGGCACCCAAACCACCCGTCCACGGGAAAAGTGTCTGGAGGCATTTGTCATGGGAGCAAAACCACTGCAATTCCTTTACAATAACTGTACTCGCAGCGTTCGCACATGGAGCGCTGTTAAAGCCAGTTCTAGAGGGCCGCGAAGAAGGGGCAAATGAGGTTAGGTGAATAAGTTAACGTGGAAGACCTTCGAGGGCATTTCTAAATGCATGTACGTTGCATAGAGTGTGTATCGAGTCGACAAGCAAGAGGGCTGTACAGCACCATTGTCATAGTGAAGAAGGATGGATTGTGTCTGCCCAAAAAAATAGTAGCAAGAAAGGAAGGAAGGCACGGACTGTATGGCGTTCCAGTGGTCCACCTCAACATCTCAAATTGGTTTATGGCCGTTCTCCCCGTTCGCAGTGGGACCGATCGCCGTTATTGTTGACGCAGCTGCTGCCTCATCGGTGAGACGTTTGCGTCTAAAGAAACCGCATCGCCACATGATGATGATGATGATGACAAGTAGGAGGATGCCCAACACCACACCGATGATGACAGGGAGGATGGGAATGGTCTGAGTTATGATCATCTTGATCCCCTCAAATACGAAGTTCTGGGAGACGGTGAGGCTGGCGATGGTGAAGTTACCCGTCACTGGTATCCCGAAGGCCCGTGAGGGGATCTGGGCCGTTGCCGTGGTGATAATGGCTATGTCGGAGAATTTATGTCGGAATAGGGTGTCCGCCCACACCCATCCGCGGAGCACAATGCGCACTGTGTCGCCGCGGCCGAGTCGGTTAATTGTACAGGGGATCTTCGGGAAAAAACGTGCGAAAGACGAAGAGTGAGAAGAACCAGCCAGCCATCAGCGGACCATGCCCAGCATATTTCATAGCAGATAAGAAATTTTTTCGTGAAAACAGCGATTTCGATGGTGGAGAGGGCTATAGAATCATAGTGATTCCAAATAATGTACTGTTTAACCTCGGATTTTCCAGCGTTAGCCAATTTGCCGAATAGTAGTCGGCTTGGGGAGTGGGATTATAATTCCTCATTTCCTCCTCCTTCATGTTTTGCCATTTATTTACTGATGCGTCGTTGACAATATGCCGACTGTGCGAATTTTCTAACCCCTAGAGAGTGGCATCTTTCGTCCGTCGATTTTCAGCATTCATGTTGATGCGTGGATCATCCGGGGCCTGTTTGAGTGCCGCGTCTGATTTACTCTTATTCGAGTTAGGTTCTGCTCAGTAGACTATCCATTTTCACACATTGTTTGTGGAACCGTCGAATTTGCCATCCGATTTGGGTGTAACTTCGTAGCTTGTATTTTTAACTGAGTAACACGTATCCAGACGGCGGGCGCGGTCTTAGGCACTTGGACCACAAAAGGTGTCCGCTAAAAGGCTGGGGGATTGCGTGACCGTGCGTAACGGGGCAACCTTCTCTAACTGGTCGGTTACATGCAGATTTAATTCCTCAATCGTGCCAGTATTATGCCTTACCTACAGGAGAGGCGAGAGTTTCGGGCTCTGTGCGCATCTCTAACAAAAGACAGCTCACATGCAGACATATGGGTACGCCGAGATTTTCAAGCGGACGATCACAGGAGACAATTTTCTGCTGTGGTACGCGTTCGCCAAGGAGGCCGGTGCCCACGGCGGAGCGCGTCTCACGCATCGCAGGCGGCGCAGCATCGGCAGTCTCGACAGTCGCCTGCGCTTCCCGTCGAGGCCGGTGAAGTCCTGCATTCGCTCTTGCACCGCTACTCGCACCTCCGCTTCGTCTGCGATCGACTGCCGTCAGGCGTAGCGGGTTGATGGCCGGTTCGGGAGTGTAGCAGGTTCCTCTTAACTGGCCATCTGCACTAACCACCTAAAATAAAACAGCCACCAATTTGCAAAGTCCCTCGCCTGGTATCTCGCATCCCTTTAGCCGTTAGACCGAAGACTAGTCGCGGGGGCTCGCAAATTTCCCCGCACTTCGACAAATGATTGGTGGCGCCCTGGACTAACGCGTCCTAGACTCGTGCTCCGGTACCTACTTCGCATAGGTCTTCTAAGGCAGGAACTTTGTACACAGACCTCCAATATTCCGCACATTAGGCAGAGTTGACTTAAAAGTCACTAAATTAAAAGTTTTGGTAAGATGTATGTCTTTCTCTAGCGTCGGAAGCGCTCACGCTAAATGAAGACGAGCTAAGACCTCCTCATCAAGTTGCTCATGTTATAGTCCAAGATAAGCACCTTCTTTTAAGGCTTCAAAATTGACAGGGACCTGTTTGTGACCAGAAATGAGATGTCAGAGTCGCTAGACTCCTCGCAGTGCTACCAAAAAATGTATAAACTTCCGCACTGCTTTACGGGCCTAATGCTAAACAAAGTTTTGAATCTAAGTGGATGTCACTTCATTAGGTCTCATGTCAGAGAAGCCGTCAAACATTGGTAAAAGTGTGATGACACACTTGAATTAGAATCGCCTTCTATAAAAGGATCTATTCAGAATGACACCAATGTGCTACCTAGAGACGGGTTGGAAGCAGTCTGTTGGATGCATTCTGCTTGCACCAGCACGTCTAAGAGCTGATTTTGCAGGTGTCTCGAAACAACTTGTCAGGGTGGCACGCAATTACGATTAAGAACCTCAAAATTCAAACGTCTGAGAAGAATGAAGGAAGCATAGAAGACGCACATCGGGAGTGACGGGGATCTGCAGGGGCGGTCCGCCGCCCGGGCTCCGGGCTCGGATGACGTCTAGTAGATAGACGAGAAACTCTCCGGCCTCAGTTTGAAGTGGCAAACTCAGGTTGACCCAAATATTCTCCATGGGCGAGGGGCCGAGATTTGAAATGAGGATGATCTGCTCGAATTCGGGTCCGATACGCTCGGGATGAACGCGTTGGCGTTCCGTAAATTGGGATGAAAAGTTGCGCCGATCAAAAACCGTGTGACCCACCGATGATGACGAGAGCTGTAGCACAAAGAAGCGTATAATCAGAGACGCAAACCCATCGGAGCACTAGCTATGCAGAACACGGGTGACTTCTCAGGGCAGTAAGAGAGAGAGTCCCTCCTCCCCAAGCGCCAAGCATGTGAGAAGAGAAAATGTTGGGCGTTCTACAAGTAGTGGAGACCGTTAGCCCAACAGAAATTTCCAGGCGACGTCTAAGTTTCCAGATAGCAAAGAATGGGGCATTTGTGTGTCGAATGAAATTTTGGGCAGAAACACTTGCCAGCCCACCGCTTAGGTGCCATTGGCTCCGGCTCTCAGGTGCCTTTTATAACCGAGACCATAAACGGACTCCTCCAAGTTGCCTTCATCACCTCACCACAGAAATGCCCACGATTTGAGGCGACATTATCCGCCGCGTAGAGGAATGAACTCTGCCGGAAATCGCAACTCATGAAAATGGAGAAAACAAATCGCCCAAATCTTAAGGTGCCCTAATCTGGCTTTCTAGGAAGAAAAATACGCTCGGGGTAATTCCGCCCACCTTAATGTCGGCGTGGAGTTTGAGATCATAGGCGAATTTTGCAACCACTTTGCGATCTCGCATGTTCTCATTGTCGCTGGTCACCTCAGCAATAATTTCCAACTTCTTGGGCGGTTCCCAGGCGGACATTGCGGCGTGAGTTTTGTTTGCCCTGTTTGAGGATCCACTCGTTGCCTCAGAGATGCGGTTTCGAGACCCACTCAGTGGAGGCTGGAAGACGCCCGAAGTGCCCAACTGGAAGCTGATCCTCTCCCAACGCAGACCGGTGGAGATGAAGGGGTTGGCGAGGCTACAGACCACTGTGGCCATCTGCTTGGAGAAAGGCGACGCGATGTGGCGATTACTTCCCAGTCAATCTTCTCACACAAATTTGTCAAACGGGGGGAAATCAGGGCTTATTCAAATGGACTTAGGAAAAATGCTCACCGTGTGACCTAAGAAATTGGAAATGTGACCTCTTTAAGGGAACTTTCATCACATTTTATAAGAAACTCACTTTAAAATGGAAATACATTGCAAAAATGAGGTGGTGAAAATATACGACACCATGAAACGTGTGTATTTGACTCCTTCAATAATTTATTCCCGAAATCTTCGAATGCCGAACATTAGAAATTTACCTGCAGATGTTTTCAGAATGCGAATGAACAAATGCTCACCATATTTTGTTCGTGAAAAACGGATGCTTCCCCTTGCCCCCCAAACCGAGTTTTCGAGTTGAAAGTCTTTGGCAGAGTGTAATGCGAGTCAGCGCAACCTACACCCTCCTAATAGTTGAAGTTACATGAAATATCCTTCGTGCGATAAGTCACTTCTGTCAAAAGTCAACCTGAAGTGCCACATTCTCCAAGAAGGCAACTACTCGTTAACTTCTAATTTGCTAACCTTTTGGAAGATACAAAAGGAAGGCAATTTCAGTTCTAATAAAAGACCTTTAAAATTTAGTCGAGCCTTCATGCGGGCTATTTACAATTTCTTCCATCTCTTTTTTTGCAATTTGCCCATGCCACCACAGGTAGCTTAATCTCCAATCCAAATTGGGTGACAAATATATTTACTGCCGAAAGTGGCTGCTACTTAGCTTTCCCCCAAGTATTTAGGTGGGTGAATGCATGGAAAAGTTATTTCTATTTCAGAGAAAACGGCGTTGTCGAGGTGCTGGGCGAGAGGAGCAGGTAATAGTGTAAATATGGACAGTGGAGGCGCGTTTCAAAGCCCATCAGAGCCACAATTTGCCGCAATTTCAGTGACTCATTTGGCCACGGCAGAGAAGGCGAATTTAGCATTCGTCCGGATTTCCGCCTGCGAGATTTAAATGACGAGGTGACGCTGAATCGGCTTGACCTCGGCGGCTACGGGGAAACGCATCCGGACACAACCGCGGACTGGGCATCTACTGCTCGCAAGAGTAGCCGACCGTCGGCGGCTGCATGCGCTGGGGACACTAGTAAAGGGAAACTCGCCAGGGCGGCGAATTGAATGCAAACTCATTTGATCCACACGCCAGAGGTGTTGGCGGCCCACAGAAACGAAAGTGTTATGCATGGCAGAGGCCCAACCAGCCTCTACAAGATATTTATTTCCCGCAAGATTGTACACGAGTTGAAATTTTTCTTTTAAACCTGATTTATCATTCCCAATAGTCGGGATATAGAAGAACCACAATCCTAGTAGCAAAAGCGTTGTACACACACCAATTGCCGCAACGTTGGCGTCCCTTTTTTCCCGAGAGGCGCGAGGGCACAAAAGCACCACGGAGAAGTGGCAGAAGGAGCAGGAAGAAGCGGCCTACTAAGACTACGTTTGGTGCCCTACGCTACTGCGACCTTTCATTCTCAACCGTCAACGTTGGACGATCCTTTGACAACACACCAATCACAGCCGCCCACTCTGACTCAACGTGAATGATGCAGTGTGAAAGCCGGATGAGTCGGACAGCGTGCATGTTAATTACTTTGACAGTGGATGGTGGAATGTGGACGACTTCTCTATTCCACTTGCACCTACGAATTCCTTTTGAACGAGAAAGTGAAGAAAAAAGGGTCTCGAATAGATGAGAGGGCAAGGAGAAAGGTAGGAGGGGGTGAAGTTCCCCTAAAAAATACAACCCTCCGCCCCCAACTTTCCCCCCACCTTCCCGCCGCATCCACACTCAATGTGATATTTTGTCTTAATTCTGTGGAGTCGTTAACTGAAAGGAAGGTCTCGCATTACGTCTGCAACTGACGGGAACATTTGAGTCGTCGCGATCACTCGGACAAATCATTCTAATGCCTACATCGTGAGGGCCGTTCCGTGGCATCCTGTCAGGAAATAACATCCACTAGGCAGGGGAAAGGAGTCAAAATGAGTGCGCTCATTATCTGCTTTGCTCTCGAGTGCAACAGAGAGGTATTTTTACGAATTTGGAGCTGTAAGCACCAAAACCTTTCCAACTAGCTCAAAAGTATGCGTGGGAAATACCTTAGTCATCAACTTTGACGTAGGATGACATTGAAAATATGCGGAAAGAGGACAATGATGTGGCAGAGAATTCACCCAACCAAGTGTCGACCTCAGTACTCACGGGAATCTTTGTCACTGGTCGCCTTTTTTCGTCATCACCGTATTCTGTCGCCTCGGTCCCCGCTTCTCTCCCCTCGCCTTCCTGCTCCATCTCGGTCGATTCAGACTCTATCTTGCAGGGGTAGTTTTTGTCGGGTATGTAGGCGAAATGGACAGGTATATGGACACGCACTTTTGTATCGTATGCATTCTCGCCCATGTTCATCACCGCAACCGTGAAATTGCGCTCACTCAAGCGTTCCTTGTAGTAGATTGTCGAAGGTCCGTCCGTGCCGAATTCAAAGCCCTCCGAAGTGTCGTAAATCTCCACATTCAGGTCGGGCACGCAGATGTCATCATAACCGCAGTCCGGGTTCGAGAAGTACATGGGTTGGCTGAGAAATACGCGATCCCCTTTCAAGGGGTGAAGACCCCATTCGAGTAATTGGGGACTTTCAGTCGCTGCGGCGTCAATATGCCCAGAAATTAATTCAATTGTTGCATTAATAACCACTGGTTTCCACAACTGCTGCACTGTTTGCTGCCAGCTTGGTTCCACAGTCATTTCGAACAGTTGAAACAAACGGGATCCTATTGAGTTGCCCCTCAAGTTGGCAAGTTCGACCCCCACCGTACCTTCTACGATAGCTTCGCCTGTGTCCACAGACCGCAGGCGCTTGCTATTTCGCTGCTGGATTCGGCTGTCC
This sequence comes from Dipylidium caninum, assembly GCA_017562135.1. Taxonomy (NCBI): domain Eukaryota; kingdom Metazoa; phylum Platyhelminthes; class Cestoda; order Cyclophyllidea; family Dipylidiidae; genus Dipylidium; species Dipylidium caninum. The sequence continues at coordinate 1,773,778 of QEYB01001312.1, read as the reverse complement.
AAATCCACGCGGTAGCGAAATCGCAGATGGGCGACTGGGCTGGAAGTGAAAAAGGTTTCACGGGCATGCAGACTGAGCTCAAGGGCGACACGATAACGGCAACGGGAAGGGTCACAGGGCATATTCTGCGGGCCTGGCCAATTCAGCGTGGGTCCTCCCGGCAGCCCCCATAACGGCCCTTCCAACCAAACCAGATTCCTGGACCGAAGGGTGACAATCTAGAAAGCAGATAAGAAGTTCTCCCTGTTTCCTTTAAGCATTCAATTTCAGTCCTAGTGTTCAACAATCCTCGATGAGAAATGCACAAGAGGCTTGTAGCTGGGACAGTGGAAAGTATTTGCACTCACCTGTTCACTGTCGTAATCCCCCACCACCAAATCAGGCGACATGTTCCCGTCGACATCCGACTTTGACGCCATACTCCAGCCGAAGGCGGAAAATGGTCGCTTCGCGGTCTGTGCGACGTCGAAAGAACTTTCGCATGCGAAAACGCCCTTCGCGGGTAGACTGGCCGGATAGATTATCTAAAAGCACGGGAAATCATGGCACCGCTGTCTGAGAAAAGCTGATATTGCGTTTTAAATTTTTTGGTTTTCATAAAAACATATCACCCTTACGAAAAAGATAATGAGGCATATTTTCTGGCCGAAAACGCAAGAAAAATGGAAAAATGTGCTATTTACTAGAGTTATTGGTGACGCATCATCACCTTTGACGAAAAGGCGGTGGATGAAGTTTGACGACCTTTGAATGCTTACAGATAAACTCGATTGTAGGAGTTTAGGGTCTAGCCCCCTTTCAGAAGAAATTTATTTTGACGGTGCCGCAGTCCTTGACTGCACCACTGTGTTCCACCGTTTGTCTTGCTTCTGTCAATCGCAGCCGCCAAACCACGTGGTCGGCAGGCGAATCCATGATGCGTGGCACTAGTGGCGCCGGACAGGGCGATAGGACCAAAGGTTGTTGATAAACGCGGGGATTTGCTGTCTCCTTTAGCATTCCCAAATCCGTCAAACAGAATAAAATACAATGGGGTACACGTAAAATGATACCAAACAATTGGACTCACTTGGTCAGGCTCATCCCTGATTTTGTTGTTCTTTCGTCCAAGGTACACATAGCGGCGCCTCTTTCCACTGATCTGCGAGTATCCTGGCAGAAGGGGCAAGAGACGGCCATGTCTTCGATGCCATCACCATCAACATCTCCAATGGCGAGAACCACGTGGCCAAATCGACCTCCAGAACGTCGAGGGCCCTTCAGGATCACTGGTGGTTCCTCCATGTACTCTCCTCGGCCCCCGCGACTCATACTGTCTCCGTTCTCCATGAGCCCCGCCTCCTCGCTTCCCTTTCGCGGCCTCCCGTAGAAAATATACACGCGGCCGACGTCAGGATTTATTGACCTAAAGCGGCTTTCTGAACTATCCTCCTCCTCCGATGGCGCAGGATGGTCGGACTGCATGCCTGGCGAGACCTCGGTATTGTGGGCCTTCGACAGGCGTTGGTTTTCAGAAAAATATGGGGATCCGACAATGATTTCGGGAATCCCATCACCATTTAAATCAGCGGCTGCAATACTAGAATGGTATGCACCGATAAGCATCAGTATTCGCTCAGGGAGAGGATTGAGTAAGGACTTGCCTATAACCGAAGAAGCTGCCAATATGTCCCCACTTGTCACTGATGTACTGAATCTAAAGCAAGATGCAACAGATGTGGGCATCGATGGCACTGGAGAAAGATGAGAACTCCGTTACGATAAGGTCGACACCAGCGGAGTGTCCAGAATAACTGCAACTGCCTTCGCTTAATCCCCTTCCCTTCTCCTTCCCTTCATAAGCCACCTGGACTGTGTGTTTGAAAGGTGAATTAGATTGCCACACAATCCCCTACGGTAGGACCAAGCAGGCTAAGGTATTCAAAGGCAAAGGATTCTCTGCCATTGCCTGCGCGTCTGTCGTGTAAAATTCCCATCGCCCAATTTAAAGAGAAATTTTCGGGTTTTGCTAGTTTAATGAATCACCACCATGAACTGCCCCGGGACATCAAGTAAGGCCACGGCGTACCGAGTCGAGATTGAGGGCCTCTGTTAAGAGCATGATTACGCCGCGGTAGTCGTTGTCTATCCACATGGGGCTGGAGGCGAGAATAGTGAGTTGGCTGGCAGAGGAGGAGGGGGGAGGAGGCCGAGGAAGAAGAGTCCTGATCTCCCAACTTCTGCGGTTTATATGCCGACCGCGTAGCCCAGGTTGAAGCCCTTGTGCTTGAGGTCCTGAGGCGAACTTTTGAGCCGCACCTGCTTCAGGACCTGTTGACCTCGGTAATGACCAAGGAAGACATTGCCTTCGGTGAGGTAGGAACCAGGCATTCCAAGAACTGTGATTGCTTCTCCGGGTTCATCGCCTTGCAGTAGCAAATGCACGAAAATTAATCTCTCACGGCTATTATCTGAAGCCGAACTTTACGTACCCTTTTTCTCACAAAACAACTGTTTCATTTCCCACTGAAAAAAGGCAAAAAAAACAGGTCTTGACAGTTTTTGGGAGGCAGCAGCGTTTTAAGCATTTGCGACCATGCTTCGCGCCTCAAACGCCTTTCATATTCCAGGGATGCTGTAACACTGCCAAAATTTATTTACGAACACATTTATATTTAGTGGAGGCTGAGAAGCCGTTCAGCGTCAATTGGGTTTCCTCTCGAGTCACCTAGTCGCTTCGACAATCTTTTCCCACGCCTCTGTGCATCCTCGAGCTCAGACCGACTCCGCTCCAGCGGCGGGGTATCGGGCTGAGGCCACGGGCCAGCACGTGTGCAATTCGCCCAGACGAAGTCGGTCCTCGTGGCCGATTTGCTCGACAGGATCTCCCCTCACGGGCCAGCACACATTATTTCCCAACAGAATTTTAGTGGTGTGGAAGCAGGGGAGGGGGAGCATGCGCCCACTGCCGATGAGGAGAGAAAACTCACACAGTGACAGGTGAGGGTCGAAGTCTTGCAAATCTCACACATGACACCCATTAGTTGAACCTCACTTATCAGCCACCGGAAGTTGTTTGGCAATTTCGAGCACCAGAAATGCACACAGTGCAGCCAATATGTCATTCTTTATGTTTATATAACTGTTTTATTTTGATGTTGCACCGGTCGACCGAGTGGCCAACCCACCATTTCTACGACTTTCGACTCGTATAGCGTGAACGAAGAGACGAATATCCAAGTTTGAGGGGATAGTGACCTGAGAAACGCCCAACCGTACGGAAGATTCTTTGCCTACTGTAAACAGCAAAGACTTGATCATCGCCATCGTAGACCTTTTCAACTGTTGGTTCCCGATTCCGAAAGGAGGATACTGTGGTGACTTGGAGTAAGCTTAATGTGTTCACATCTATTTGCCCCCATTTCCCCTAAACTGTGCCAAGTTCAGGTAAAATGATGTTGGTAAGTGAAAGGGGATTCTCCTGGCAAATTGCTGACAGTTCGGATGTCAACTGCTAATTAAGAGGTCACGTGTGTGACCTAACAGGTTAAGGTTGCTCGATGGATGTACACGTCCTTCCGCATGGGGATAAAGGTCAAACTGCAGTTCAAGTGGGAGGCTCTAGAGCCTAGACGTCACACTCCTTGAGAATACCTATTTCCTAATTTAACAGTTGCTATTTTAAGACATTTTTGGCAAAGCGGTAAGCGAAAAACTGGCTGGACCTTTGTCAACTCCACGCTGGTTAACAATGCCGGGGTCTACTCGTCCACTAAATCTGACGATAACCCTTAGGGTTATTGGACACTTGACGGCTCGTCAGACCTGTGGACTTGCAAAGAAGATACTTTAGATGAAATCAAAAAGAGAATTCTGTGCTGCAATTATGCGGCGAACGTGTGACAAGGCCACCTACTGCGCCACCGGATCAGGGCTGCAGCGTCAGGGCGAGGAATTCAGGACAACTTCCCTACATACAGTGCAGGAATTAATTATCGCTTGCATTCATGACCGAAGAGCAAAATAGTTTGGCAATCCACCGGTAATAGCTAATATAAACCTCCGAGGCACTCATATGTGCCTCAAAAGAACTAACTACTCGTATATTTTCCGTCTCATTAAACTTGGTAGTGCGGCAAATACGGGTTGAGGGGCGGGGAGGAATGGGATGAACTATGTTAATGGAAAATGGCTAACCTGCTTGGAGCACACCACTGAAACCCGACAAACATGCGCCTTCTTCAGCGCTAACGCAGGCTTCAATGGGCGTGTACTGCATGGAGACGCCGGTGTAGAGCGCACAAGTGCCTGTGCCCAGACTCTGCACCTCCATGCCTGGAAGGGGGGCGGAGATGGAGGCCCCACTGGCAGGCGAGGACGCGGAAGAGGAGGATAATGTGGACGGAGTGTAAAGGTAGCGCGGATCACAGCCGAGTTGAAGCCCGTCTCCACCGTTGCTAGTGGCAGCTACCAGGCCACCGATCCACAACGAAACTGAAAACAGGCATAAAAATCGCCGTTCATCCAAGTAAGTGCATTCCAAGTGAAATACGTGAAGTTGAGTACTTTTTAGTTGCTTGCAGAGAATAACCCATCACCAGTTCGCTAAAATAAGGGACAACCCTGTGTTCCAGGACCCCATTCAATGATATGGTGCAGAGTGAAGGACCTCCTAAATCATAGAAGCCTGACCGGTACCCCAGTCGGGGGATACGATTTCGCAGGTTGAAACGTTGGGAACATTCAGTGCATATGAAACGTGTTCCGCTGCACAACATCCTCCAAGATTGAGACAGTGATTGACGGCAAAAAGAAGTGGTTTCGTTCGCCATGAAGACTCTTAGACATCCGACAGAATTGTTTCGATGATGTCTCCAGATTGGTGGATTAGAGTGTAGAGGACAGTGCAGAGAATCAAATCCAACCCTTCGCATCAGTCAACGCAGAAGTGTGCAAGCATTTTAAGCGTGCGTTGTCAAATACAAAAAGCATAACTCGGCACGACATAGGAAGTCGCACAAACACTGGGGCTACTAAAGCCCTGGGCTATCTCAGCGATGGCGGGCTGCGGGCCAGGCCAACAAGGCCAGACTTCGTCAGAGCGTGGCCAGTCGCGCAAAAAGCTGGAATACGAGCCAGCCACCGAAACACAGTAGGGGGCAGTCGGCTCTCTCCTCCTCAATTGACATGTCTGTGCGCCGTGGTCTACCTCGGTGTAGATACTGAAAGCCTTCCGGGGAGGAAAAAACAACCACAGGTGAGGCTGTCGTGTAAGTGGATAATTGTTGACCAGTGAGTCACTGGGACCTTTTGACGAACCTCGTTACCCAAATACGCAAAGGAAGGACTTGGAAGATGAGCCGCACTCGCATTCAGCACGGAGAAGGTTTCGTCGCAGCGCTGACAAGAAAGGAAACCCACACACTTCGTAACATAACTAAACCGAATAAGGTCTGATTTTCGGTTGCCGTTTTTATTTCGAGAGCAAAAATAGAGGAGAGCTAAATTTGGACAATCCCATGTCGGCCAGAGGTGTCGTCTCTGTCCTGCCATCCGACGCTCGTGTGCGTATGACAAGAGCGTGGGTACGCTTTAATGTTGAAAATCATACCGTTCGCGCACTAACTTCGTCTTAAGAGGATGACACGCCCGCCTATCCAGGCAAACTAAGGGGCAAATAAGTTAATACGCATGGTGCAAATGCACTACGTAAATCCTAACAGAACCAACTTGAATGAGCCTACGAGATCCAGTTGAAAGGCGTGATGGAAGTGTGCTGGTTTTGTTAAAACAAATCGAGGTGACTCAAACCAGTTGACAGTGAAAACTAGAAGAGGTGGACAGTGTAGGCGCAACTTTTTGGCTGCTTGCCTCATTGTGGTAAAAGATGGAGACTTTGCGGTGGTCAAATGTTGGCACATTTTGTACAGGACTTTTGTAGCGATGAAGTCAACCAACAGCGTCGTTGTTACCCACCGGAAATCCCTTGTCCGATAACGTCTCTTTCCTAGGGCCTAGCACCTACTTGGCTAACGATCGTTTTTGCGATCTGAGTGAATATGTGCAATTTATCTGGCGACCGTCCCCGACACCGACCACTTGTGGTAGCGGCCTATTTGCTAGGCGTTGCCAGCACTGCATGCTAATGCCACCTCTTTGGAGGCGCGGACAGAGCACACAAAGGGAACGGAAAGAACGGACATAAGTCGCGAAAATGACTCTGTGTTTCAGAGATTACAAGGACAAAAACTACTTTAAATTTGTGGATTCAGCCAATGGCACCAGAAAATCTCTGCTAAAGGCCCGACGGTGACCCAGGCCAAGTGACCTTATTCCGAATACACCTGAAAACCAGACCGAAACAGTTGGCATGACACCTTCTTCCCGCCTAACTCACCTATTCAGATGCAAGCTTTAATTTGATCTACCGGACCCTTGAGAGTCTAATCAAAGTTTTGTACTTTGAAATAATGGACTAGCGGGTGGATCGACTATTTTCCCCTCTTATCACTTCCGATTTCTGTAAGACGCAGAATTGACGTTTGTGAAGGATCACTAAGATCGCCTGGAATTCAACGTAGGCTGATGGGCAAACGGGCTTACTGCCAGGTTCCAGGGTGCCATAGAGTCGTCTGTCCTCGTTATTATCCGCAATCGGCATCCTACTGCAATCGGGATAATCCATGTCCAAGTCTAGTCGGTAAATTAATCCCGTAGTGTTGCCAAACATTGCTGCCAAGGGGTCCTGCGTGGCGGGTGCATCGGATGGATCTGGGCTCAAGAAGTCGTAAGTGTTTTTCGCTTTCGGCGCCCCCACGAGACAAAACGCCTGGGACTGGCCTACATAACTCGCCACGGAGTAGCCAAAGTACGAGCCTCGCTTCTCGGTGGTGTAGATCCGCGCACCGGAGGAGGGGAAGAGCCAGTCATTGTTGTCATTCGCGTTCGCGACCGCCGTCATAACGGTGAGCGGTTGGAGAAGGGGGAGAAGAAGGGAGAGGAGGAGGTTGATGAGAAGTAGGAGAAAATTAAGGGAAAATTTGGGGCGAAACAAAATCATCTCCTGGTGCCAAGTCAGGGTGATAGTCTCATGGCTGCAGGGGGGAGGAAGGAGACCGCACAACCACAGATGCACACATGCGCACGTGGGAATTATGATCGCGCTGGTCAGTGTGGTGCGCACGAGCACACGTTCCTCCTCCTAAGGCAATAACCGTCCGGTCGTGCGATTGGATAGCACGTAGTTTGCCGGGCTGTGATTGGTCGGGCCACGACGAGTCATCGCCCTGGCTGTGCTAGCCTGGGTGATCAATTCCTGCGGCAAGTGTGTGCACACACGCCGGACTGACGCTGAGGGCGGATGGCTGGTGTGGGCGTGTGTTAGTGCAGGCGGGAAGGAGAAATAAACCGCAAATGGCCACCTTGATGTGGGTGAATAGAGAGGAGGGAATTGATGCCTCTCATGTACACATAATCGCTCACCTCGTCTGACCGCCATGTGAACGGGTGCCAGTTTCATTCCCTTTTCATACACTTTACGACGTCGGACAATCTTAACTCCAGCGATTAATAGCCTGTTGAGTTGATGTGCCTTTTACAGACGATTTGCAGCATTAATGAAACAAGCTAGGTTTCTGACTCTTCAAAAATCAGTAGATTCTTCTTCTTAGTAGTAGTTTACAATGCAACTGGACTCATGTGGATGATATGGCATATAAACAGACAATTAACACAGCCACAAGACTGTATAACTGGCTAGCAAGCGTATTTCATTGAATCCGAAATTGATTCAGTCTTAATTTGCACAGCAGGAAATATAGCTCATCCTAAAAAATTCTTTAAGGGTAGACCTAACCTCGGGAAAGCGCGGTGGAAATGTTCTGTTTCCTCATCTATGAGCATTCGTGCTTATGGTCCGCGCGAAGTCTTCTTACGCCGTGGCCTTATTGAAATTTTTTGCGATTAGGCTCCGAAAATCCCCGATAAAACTCCACACAGTTAGCCCCACGAATAAGTCTCTCGCAAAGTGACGATTTGAAGTAAGACCTTTTATTTAGTGGGTTTACATTCTTTAGGGGTGGAAACTAATAACCTTTAAGTGTGCTTCACTTGCCAGACTATTCCCGGTGATGGGAGGATGCTGAAGGCGTTTGTCAAGCTCGCAATATGAGCCAATTCGAAAGAACAGTTACGACGAGCGAAAGGTGGCACGGCTAGAGTGTGCCTTCCTGCGGTTGGGGTGGAGTACGTGGAAGTCCGCTTTCTCCCGCTTTGGTCGCATTGATGAGGGCCCGTTCCTGTCGCGGGCGATTAGGGCCGACTTACTTGCTGTAGGCGGATAATTCTGCCCCACGTTAATGCATGCAGACACGCGAATTCTTCGTGGTCAACGTGGCCAACACTTGCGATTCCCCTTGCGTACCAACAGTCTCCTCGCACACAGGGTCATGCGCCAATTCCTCGAAATTTGTAATTTTTGTAATAAGAAGGGTGCCTATTGAAATATGGAGGGAAACAAAGCAAAGAGAACAGGACTCTTGAAGCGTCGTGATGCGTGCATGGCAACCTCCTTTTAGACATTTTTCCAACAAGAGTTTGAATAATTACTCGGAAATTTAAGCAAAATTAATGACTTAAAAAAGTCGTTTTCACATTTGTAAGACATTTCCCTTGCTTTCTCACCCAACTCTCACAAATTCTAATATCGTGTCTCCGTAAAATGAAAGGGAAATTTCACAAAACTAGTGGGAGGCATTGCGATCGTTGAGAGGAGTCGGATGGTTGTCGGATCCTTTCAACTGCTCACCCAATTTACTTTTTCACCTTATTAAATGTATTAGGAGCTTCTCAAACTCCATAAAAGATGCGCATACAGTCCTTCACAATTATTGTTGCTGCTAATGTCTCCCTGCAAGTTAGCACGTTACTCCCGATGTCGGTCTCAACCGATGTCTACTTCCTAGCCCACGAGGCCCGAACGCCTTGGACGGCATCCAGTCTGCGCGATTATTTCGAAAACGTCGAGAGAGGTTTGGCCCCTTAATCATGGATAAGGTGGAGTGACGAGGAATCAGTGGAAGCCATTAGAAATTAGTTGTAAGGAGTTAGACAAGAGAGTGCTAACTCTGAAATTCGTGTAGCCGGCTTTTTGAGGAGAGGAGAAGGCACTTGTAGGGTGAAAGTGCATTCACTGTCACCACTCTCCCCTATCGAATGAAGGTTGACATGCCGGTCGACAACGCCTGTGGCATTCGGGCACGTAATTGCGACCATGGCGTGAGAGGTTTCTCAGCCCCTTCACTCGATTACCGCCTAAATGGGATGGCGAGTGAACGTCGGGCCTGCAGCCTGCTTTTTGCACATGCCCTACAGCGCTGTTTACCCAAGTGATGGGAGGACTTGCGGAAGGTAGCAGAGAGCCTTGTGCACTTCGGCGAGGCATTTTCATTCGATCGAGCCAAGCTCTTTGACTCCCGGCTGTTTTCGTTCCCTCGGCTGCCCATAAATTACAATGCTTATAAGTGGACCAATGGAAAACCCTCTTTCGGAGTCCTAATGCACTTTAACTCTGAAAATATATAACAGAGTTATTTCCTTTACTTCACAATAAGGTACTGTGCTTTAATCCACTAAACTTCCTTTTTCTGTGATTCACCTCGCCTGGCGAAGCCTATCTTTATTGCGGCTTTTGTGTGCTGTCTTCTGGAAAACAATTCACTTTCCATAAAAGGAGAATGTATATGACTATATGAAGTTAATAGCACCATTTATCTACAGCAATTATTTAAGTATGCCGAGAAGATGTTGATAAGATCAAATTCAGACTGGATTGTGCAGGGCTTGTTGGTTGTGTGTCCCTCGACTGTTATCAGTGCTGCTGCGGTTAACACATGAATGCAGGGTTGAAAAGGGCTGTCGTCCCTTCTGGTGGGAGGCGCTCAGGCAGCTCAGCGCAGCGTCTCTGAGCTTATGTGGGCAAATTGGTCCATGCGTCTTCGGAGAATTTATCAAGTCTGTTGGCCACCTGGTTCTACGGATGGTCTTCACCCGTTGACCAAAAGTAGTTTGAGAACCTCTTCCGGTGCCCGCATTTTACTCAAGTCACTACTATTCACTTCACTCTGAATCAGGCTTTTGTTCAGCCTTTGTCTTTCACGTGGACAGACTTCCAAGCCCCAGTTGCGACTGGGGCCACAAAGCCACGGCGATGCGTGTCTGGTGGCCACCAAGAAAAGCGCCAGACCCGTAGATCGCACAAAACGGGGGTCTGAACTGAGTCCAACTAGTGTCGGAATGCCTTTCTTTTCGGCTAACAAATTTGCTTTTGCCTGAATAGCTGAAAGTTGTTTTGCTTCCCCGTGGCTTTTTAGGGAGTGAAATTGTTTTGACGTGGGATGCTGTTATACCGATGGTTTTGCGAACAACTGGTATGGCTGAAGCATGTAGCCTTCGTGTACATTTCTCGGCATAAAACAGGTCAGTGGATTCATAACGCAGAGGTGAACAATTTCAGAGGGTCTGAAGCCTGCCATGTTTGCGAAAACACAATCAGGCGAGAAAACAGGCAAATATTCGTTGAATAACTTTGCTACTGTGATGGCGATTTCCCAAGAATGTGGAAGAAGTGATGAGGAAGCTGGAATTCAGACGGACGAACAAATTATTTAGAGTGACTGTGGAAAAGTTCGTCCCTGAAACAAGGTACTTTGAGGTACTGGCGTATAAAAATTCCACTCCGAAGACTTAAAGTGTCAGTAAGTGGAACGGCACTTGCAGAGCACTGTGGGGCAACTTAGGAAGTAATAATTCAACCCAAGGGTGTCCTGAGGTGCTCCCACCTCCCGCCACTCCTCAGTTATGCGAGTTAAAGCGTATGCTAAATGAATGTTCTTGTAATTACCGCCAAATGTTGTTCATCTCCTTTCTCTTCAAATTTTTGCGCCATTCACCTTCACAACTCAGTATTAGCCACCTCCATTTATGCCGACGTGAGGCATCAGAGCCTCCCTCCGAACTGCACATGATTTTTGCCCTTACGACCCGCATTATTCCAGCCTGACTGTTATTTTTTCAAGCCATACTAGGTGAAGCTAATATAACCATTAAAATAAATTGGGCGGCGGCAGAAGACTTTGTAGAATCGTCTAGTGTAAATGGCTGGAATAGCGAAGGGGCCTTTAAAAGACCGCAAACGTGGCTTTTTTGAGGTAAGGGTACCATGGGTGTACTCATTTATAACATTGGACAGGTTTGTTCTGCTATCGTGAGAATCTCAGCCGCTGGAAACAATGAGGTTCCACTCCCTTCCATGCAGTGCTCGAATGTAGTGTCCATTTGCTAAAGACTGAAAACATGGATTTCTCCATCCTCATTCTCCCCTCGAGTGCGCTGCGTTGAAAGGGGACAAGACACTTCCATGCATCAGGCGAAAGTCTTGCACCTCAACTGCCCCTGAGCAGGCTTTTACCCTGCAATCCTCCAACTGGGCATTTAAGTGGACACCGGTTTTGTTAGCTTGTTAAACTGTATAATCCAACTGCCAGCACACAACTAAACAGACAGAACGAGAAAAGTTTGGAACGCGAGTTTGAGACAGCCCAGTAGCTCTTAAGCTTCACAGCCAAAACCATATTTTACTTATTATTGTATAACTGAAGACACGCGATATTTCCTATCTCCTGTCGGAGGGAAGATTTCAGCGCTTACGCAAAAATGCCCCTCAACTTGAGGAATTCTAGCATGAAAAAATCGAAAATTTTTTATTGGACAATTTTTGCGACAGAGGTTACGTACGAGATATTTCAGCACTGTTGAGTCTCCGGAACATTCTTCTAAGCTGTTTCCTTGAAAACAGGAAAAAGTGTCAGCTTTTTAGCAGTTTTAACCTTAGCGAATAAAACTTTTTCTTCACTAAACTAACATAAAGTGGACCCGTGAAGGGTAAGAAGTTGAGGAACGATTGATGGAAAAGTGATGAAACCAATGGCTTCACACTGAGATAAAAATCAAATCTGACAATGGAAGCGCATCCAGGATGTCTCTTGGTGAATGGTGTAATCTTCGTTGGCTTAGAGAGAGGCACTGGGGCGCAGCACCACTGATAAGAAGCCAGTGGAAGTAAGGAGCGCCTGAATGAAAATTATGGCCCAAATGAGGTGGTGAGACGGGCGAGACGCATGTGAATCGGCGTACCAATGCGACTGAACCGTCTGCAACTCACACCCCTCGGTCCTCCCATAAACTTCAACTTCCAACTGCATTTGTGCTTTCCCTAAATTGTGTCTGCAAACAGACGTGAACAGTGGACTTATTGCTCCGCACTCCCAATGGAGGCTCTACGTAGATCAGCCCCTCAGTCAACCGTCCCCGACATGAGTAAAAACCCGTACTTGGGAGTGGGTGGAATGTGCTTAATGACACGGCTCCTGCCTGTGTCAGAAATGTCACAGGCGCGGGGCGCAACTTGAGGTTCTACGTCCGTGAATTGTGCTGGAACCATCGATGCCTCTGAAGCAGTCCATAATTCAACCTTGTTACTGTCTAACCATTCAGTCCAACAACACGAATACACGTGCAGTAATGTTGGCAGCGGTTATACCTTCGTGGTCGTAAACCACATGGACGACCATGCTCTGTTGAATTTCCAAATAACTGCTTCCTCTCTCTTCTTCTTCCCGAGCATAAATGTAGGCACTTCTCTGACGAGACGATTCTTCTCTATCCCTGCTGATGAAGAGTGGCACACAGCCTCCCCTGCTCACTCCTCACCATCATCCGAGTCCTCGGAAAGGATTAATGATCGTAGCTCATGATTGCGTGCTCCAAAGCTGATCACAACGCAACAGCATTGCCTTGTCGAGGGTGAAATCCCCCTTCCTAATTAGATCCGACCAGCATCTACGAGACAAGGCCTCATGCAACCACTTTACATTGTTTTTTGGATGTAGCCGCAATAATGTTCTATATAATAGCAAAAATTGTGGCCCAGCGTTAAGGGGAACTTCAGGACATGAGAGTAAAGGTGTGCTACAGAGAAATTAACTAACCTTTTTCTGGACTGCGAAGAATCCCTCACCAACTCGAAGAGGAGAAAGTGGCAGTACGTTTAACTTCACACCTCAACCAATCTGTAATTTTTCGCCGATGGCTTCTGTTGCCAATTTTTATTTAACCTCCTCAAGAGCTGCAACTCATTGCCCTTTCCATTAATTCTGTCGTAAAGGTTGGTAATTCGCTAACACTTAAGTTTATTCTTTGGTCGTCGTTGTGAGAGCTATAAAAGTCAGTTTGAATGTCTTGGAGTTAACTGCGTCCCCAGCATCAGGAGTCGGACTTTCCCAGAACTGTGCCCAAATCGCGATCCGTCAGCAGTCATCACTGCCGGCTAAGGAACAGTTCCACGCGCAGTCAGAGCAACTATAAACACAGATTATTTTCACTCCCCTCTTTATCCTCGCCACTCACTGACATTCTTGGGCGCAAAGTGATTAAACGCATTTCTTGTAGGGTCTCGCAAAAGTCTCCACCTCGTCGTTCATTATCAGGGAGCGGATTCGATGGCGTGGCACGGATGTCTGCTGTTCCCCAGTCTAGTCGCATAACCGAGGTTCCCATGGGAAGGGAAACGAATCCACCTACCTGTACCTGAAAGGATACTCGTGTTTCACTTAGTGAAGTCCTTTAGTGTGACGACAATTCTAAATAGCCCAACTTGAATTAAAATTTGGCTAACGCTCTACCAATCCTACCACCTGCGTGAAAACAAATGCGTTCAAACGAAACACTAAATTTATAATATCGTGGAGTGGAGTCGCTACACTGGAAAAACAAAGGCGGAACGAGCGAGACGTGTTCTGTTCCGCGTTATAACATGAAACCAAGTTGGGTACTGGTGGAGGAGTACACGGGAAGCCGAGTAGCGCAAACAAGTTCTCTGGTCGACGGACACTCGCTTATAATTATACCCATGAATAAAGAATTACCTTGCTTATTTTGGGCCCAGAGACCCATTAATGTACGATAGAACATCTACCAGGAAAAATACCATTTCCCACCAATTGGGTCAGTGCAGTGTTTTAAATTTCGGTAAATTTTCAGAGAACTTTACCCATTATTGAAGGTCCAGTTGCCTTCATCCACGTGATTAAGTCTTTCGACCGCCAACTGGAGTGACCGTCGTGGAGGCTGATTCTCCTGGCCACTTTGAGGCCTTCCAAGTGTCTGTATTCTTCTCGAGGAGGGCATGACGACATGATGCCTAGGTTTTCCTCATGGGGACACGAATGCTCGAACTGCAGTGCAGATACTTACAAAAGTGATCCCCGAAATCTTCTATTATGCCTAACAGCAGCATGTGCGGTAGACAATTGAAGAATCGTCTTCTTTAAAGACCCAAAACACATTTTCCCTGGTTTTTTTCCAACATTTCCGTAGTAACTCCACACTCGCGTGCCAGGCCATAGTCTGCTCTGTCTACGTTGTACTTAAATTTACACCGGATTGTAATTCGTGGAAGATGCCGACTTAGCGCAACGCCTCGACCATTGTTAATCAAAGTACGTAGAAAAAAACAGCCTCCTGAAGCTGGTTGATACTGCTGCCAGTCTCTCAATTGTGTGAGAGTAAAAGATTTCCTCTGTTAAGTGCTTGGCCTTGGAGAAAGGCATCCTTGCGAGGAATAAGGCGCTGGTGCCGCAAGGGAGCCTCACCTCTGCCGCTGATTGCATAATCAGCAAAGTACAAGCTTTTTTTTCCTTCCACATTACGTAAAGGGCAGGAAGTGAGAAAACGCAGAAATCTCTTAATGAACGGGTGGAAGAATAGAAATCTCTTAATGGTTAAAAGGTAGGACACCTTAGGAATTCAGCGGGTGCCATTCCACAACATTCCGTTTGGAAGGCGGAAAACGACACAACTAATAACTGCAAATTAATGCATCCGAGGTGGGTGGAAGAGAGTTTGAAGGATTTGAAAGCTACTCCATAGTTTTAGCATTTGTCCAAGGCATGGAAAGCAACGAAGTGTGGCATAACGTGGAAGATCGTTGGCTGAGAGGCCATTATTCCCGCACGGTTTAGGCCTCTCATGTGAGTGAAGGGCGCCACGTCCGTAGCTAGCTCGGTTTGTCCGCTTCCCACTTTTAAGGGTGATGGGCTGACAAAATGCTACCACTTAATGCATTGTAAAACTCTTCTTGTGCTTTGGGGAATATACTTTCCTTAAAACTAGCACCGCTATCACCCCAGCAACTACTCGGCGTGTGGTACGCACCTCTGAGGTGACAGTGCTGTTTTTTTGGCGAAGTCATGCACATATACAAGTACGTACGTACGTACGTATGTACACACCTACATACACACATACATGCGCACTTACGTGCTTCCCGGCAACATAAGTTTATGAGCAACTCCTGAGTCCTGCGATTCTGCCAAATGTGACATTGTTCCGGTCAAAGCTGTTCCCATTGTCATTAACTATCAATCGTATTCAGCTCGTTTTCGAACGGGGCGTTTATTGCTGAGAAAACAGTGGAGTGGGAAAAAATAACGGGCTTACAGGGAAACAGGTAGCTAAAGTTAAAACCAAAGATGAAGCATGCAAAAACATTCAGGCAGTGACGAGCACTTCGTATTCAGTGTTATGTGACAAACAAGTAATGAATGACTCTGCTTCTTTTAGTCGGACGAGGCCAAGATAGTCAGAACAGAGGGTCCGCATGGCGACAGCGCTCGTTTTAACTCCTTGTAGCAAAACATCATGGTCACAAGTGGGGCTTAACAAAGACATCAAGGGAGGCAAATGATACAGCAACTGGAAGGGAAGGGAGAACACTGGACCAGAGAATGAGAAATGCTTCTCCAAATTTCCGTGAGCTATTTCAATTGTTGATATAAAGACGGGACATGATGACAAGACTTCTATGTAATCCTTCGTTGGATGAATGATCACCAGTTTGGAGATTTTACGGCAATTGATTGTCCCCCAACAGATGAGTAGGATTTTCTTGTCATTAACATTCACTACGAATTCCAAACAGCGATCCAGAGCAGAAACCACGAAAGGAAGACCGTCCTTGGCAACGCAGTAGTGGGACGTTGTAGAACACTGATTAGATACACATTCACAAGTTCACGATCGACGCATTTTCCTTACTTTATGAGATGTCAGGGTGGAGATATTCCATCACTCTGAGATTATTAGACGTTGAAATTCACCCTCCTTTTAGCGTCACGGTTGGTCACAGGTTTGAAGTAATTCTATGCCGTTTCAGTAGTTCTCCCCGGAATCCCCATTAGGAATGAAATCAAATCTTCGTATATAATAATTTCTTTTACCAAATGAACTTTTGCTTCCACTCGGTACTCAATAGTTTACATCCAGAGAGTAACTGTTGAGGCAACTTGAAATTTGAAGTTCAATCTAAGGCACCGTATCTGCAAGATCTAACATTCTGATTTAAGTATCCACTTCCCACTGCATTTGTCACATAGCGCGTTTCCCACTTTACCGACCGTGGCTTGAATTATTTCAGACCAAGGTCTTTGTTACACGTAACCGGTTGTTAATTACCGACGCATTTAAGTTGTAAAATATTACATTCACTTGGTACTCCCTCCGATTAGCCTCACGGTTATTTAAAAGATGTTTGAATCTCCAAAAACCCATGGAATAGATGACCAATCATAGGCAAATTAAACAAGAGAAAAATCCGCAAAGCCTAAACGGCACAATGAATTTGCCTGTTGAGAATCAAAGCACATGGACCATGAGATATTAATTACATAATCATGCCGAGACTGCAACTCGCACCACTGGTACCCTGATATAAAGTTAATTAATATACGAGCAAAGAATGCCGCCCATGGAAGTGTCGAAGAGTAATGAGCAGAGGCTTTATAGCTTTAGTACGAATAAATTGAGGTTTCGGTGGTCAGTCTTTTTTCCAGGTCACATTTGCCTTCCAACTTATTCCCTGTTTTACCACGCTTCATGTACATTAATACGACAAGCTAGTACCGTGAACCAAGGTTAATGATGTCGGTATCAAAGAAGGTTATCGATAATGGTATTTGTAAAAGCCACTTTGTGTAACCACGAAAAAACTACTACAAAAAAATTCCAACAAAACCTGACACCAACAAAACCTGACACTCTGACCTCAGAATACTATTTGACACTTTGATGCAAAGTTAATAACTACTAAAGTGACATGAAAAGCAGGTGAAGATTTTATTTTGGTAAGTGCCTTTAGTATGGTGTTATGAGTTCGACGGGACCGCGCAAAGCGCATTAATATACACACGTTTCCCGATGTGAATGCCTGGAAAATTACATAGATAACTATGTAGGTATGTTAACTTGATATGAACCACAAGTCTCCACGTTTGTTAAACTGGGAACTACCATTTTTGTTAATCTGACCTCTGGAGAGTGAGGAAACGACTTGAAATATGGTTGTTGTAACAACAAAGATATTGGAAGTGGGTAATTTTACCGACAAAGAGATGGCCAAATGGTGGAAATTTTAATCACTAGTTTGTCCATGACTTTATGGCAGATTAATAATAGTCTGAGATGCCTCGATGGTATTTTCACCAACAAGTACCCGCGGTATTAGTTTCATATAAATTAAACCCAATGTCTCCGTGAGGTGTTATACCTAGTTTTACTTCTCTAAGCTTTCGGAGAACATTGTAATTTAGCTTTCGAAAAGATACCGCTCCGTTATTGGGCACATTTGACCAGCCAGTCGTTGAGAGGTATATTGGCCGGCTAGTTCACTGGCTAACGAGCGTTGTTCCGCCCTTCATTTGTCTCTAAGACAGGCATAGCTTTATCGCGTGGGCTCTCTTAAATTTGTGCAGCTTGCTTTCGCGCATTGTTCTGACTGGTTTACACACAAGATGTATAATCTATCACAATTATAGTAGAAAACCACATTTCCCCTCTTAATGTTTGCCGAATTTCGTTTGTGATATATATGTACTTGTTTGTTACAGATGTAAATGATATGTCGGAAACCAAAAAGACAGTCGATATTTCGAAGCTGCCTGAAAGGTTTGTGTCCTGTTACGATTTATCTTCCCTAGAATACTGTCTATTCTAGTTGCGCATACTGAGCCAGTGACTCAGAAGACTTTCGAAAAAGAACTCTCTGATGTGACACTCATTCAACTCCTCCCAGCTCTTAACCGGATGCAGAAAGAAGGCCAAGTAGAGGTTCTGGTCAACCCCGATCGCACCCTTTCCTGGCGTTTGCGTGAAATTGGCAACATTGAGTGAGCCATTTTTTCAACTAACCCATTTAGAAAGCTTAAATCCATCGGAAATACTGAAGAGAGTCTCGTGTACAATTGTATTCGTAAAAATGGCAATGAGGGTGTGACAGCCAAGGGCATCTCGATCGACACTAAGCTTCCTCAGAACCGTCTTCCTCGCATCATCAAATCTTTAATTGGACGTAAATTAATCAAAGAACTACCTGTCTTGGCAGGAAGCAAGCAAAAGATATTTATCCTCTATGAACTTGAACCGAGCAAATCATTAGCTGCTAACACTTTATTTGCCGGTGATACCGGGGTTGATGGAGAATTTGTGGCGATGCTGCGGACTGCCTGCCTGAAGTTTATTCAGGATAAAGTGAGGCATAATTCTAACTCACATTTTACTTAAATGTGTACGCTAGTTGATATCTCAGGTGTTTGTTCAATTTGTTTACTATTAACATTTTGATGATCTCTCGAACGTTTTCGATGTGGTTTGTAAAGCGTAGGATTTATTGTCTCCAGACCGAAAGAACTTCGAAAATATCAAATCCTCTTGATAGAAGAAACGCGTCATACGCAACTGTTGAAGACTTTCACCGTTTCATCACCACTGCCAAAATCTGCACGGTCGGTTTAACACCATTCTTTCCAGTTGTTTCCATCCATTGTTTTGTCCTACTTTTTGCTACCCGATTTTTAGAGTGATTTTTTTATTCGGACGTATATATTTATTATCATCGTAGTTATAAAGTTAGTTTATCTGAGAAGAAGCTTTTTTTCCGTTTCGAGATGTTATAAACCTATCATTCTTATAATTTATCATTTCCTCTTCAATTTCATTCGCATTACGGTTTTTGCTCATCTACATTGAAAAATCATTACCACAACTCTCCCGAATGATGACGTATAATAAGCATTTCGATGTTTTTTGAAATGCTTTCCATGAAATGGCAAACAGATAAGTCTTAGTATCTTCCATGCATTTTGTAGAGCGAAAGCAATGGCGCATGTGGTCCATGATATCATCACCGTTTTATTTGACATGAGTGTAATTGATAAAGTCACATTCACAATGCAAATCACCTATCGGGATGGCGTGTGTAACTGACCGATAAGGAGAATCCTTCTTTGTCATAATGCAAGTTTCCAAACCGAATCTAACGTGACACCGACAGATTCATAATGGGAAATCGGAAATATGACAATATTGAGCTAATCTTAACTTCTGACAATTGTAGGGCGTATCATCAATATGTCATTAGGTGACGAATAACCAAACCTATCACCACTAGAAAGGCGTGGGTTAAATAGCGATTTCACCTATCGTTATCACAGCCATTTATGCTGTGTCCGCGTCGGTGGGCAATACATGGATGACGCCACTCAAGTTTAGAACTTCAGTTACTCGGCTTAGTTACTAGATCTTATAGAGTATCAGAAAATATCCATTCCACTAGTCGAAATAACATACTCTCGGATACGACACATTTTCGTGAAAACCACGTTTTTCTCATTTTCCCACAGGTCCCCCTAACTCCTTCGGATGTAAAGACTGTTCTAGACGCTTTAGTCTACGGCGGTGAGCTAGAGATGAAGCAGTCGTTAGCCCCTGAAACAGAAACAAATGCTGGGGAAGGTGGAGAAGTACGGGTTACTCGGTCTTTCCTCTATCGCCTTGCGCCGCGAACTCCTGGGTTTGCATTCCTTGCCCACATTCCATGTATCATCGCTCTGGTGAGTGGTCTTTTTGCTCAGAATTACCTTTCGTTGAGGTGTTTTTGTTATTGCTTCACATACTTTCAGCTTTATGTAAAATTTGGGTTCATTTCCATGTCTCTCAGGTATATTTGTCCTATTCGGCACTATTAGGAGACCCACAAGTCTGTTCCTCTCGGGAAAAAGTACGACCGGTTATTGTGATATTATCGGACAGCATTAATTCCGTTTTTCTTTTGAAATCCACGAAAAATTTTATGATGGGGAGTAGTCTTGGCCTATTTAATCGTACTCTCACCTTCGATGACAAAGACAACCCAAATTAACTTAATCATCAATGATACTGCCGTTTTCGTCAATTTTATACTCTTCATGTAACATTTAGAATTAGCTTCTGCCTCCATTATGCCATGGCATTGATTCAATAATCAAAAGTGTTATTACCTTTTAAACATATGATGCTTTGATGCGATCTCAATAAACAGAAGTTTGAATTTGCTTGCCCTGAAGAAAAAGTGTTGTTTGCAACTCGATTACATCTTTCTTGAAGTATTAAAAATTTAATTTCGCACAATTCATTATCTTGCTGAAAATTAGCATTAATGCCACATTTTTTCAACAGGCATGAGGTCTTGAACAAGAGACCGGTTGTTTGGTAGATCACATAGCCGATCCCGGGGCTTAGCTTTCCGATTTTTCAGGGTTGGGTAGCCGGAACAAAGAGTTAACATTCTTTCTTCACTGATTTACGCTTTTAATGCAATTACACCGTAGTAATATGCCCCTGGATATTTGGCCTTAAGAAAGAGACTAGTATGGGGTATATGATCCTAATTACTATCTAGCTAGTGATTTGTGTTGGTTTACCTTTATCTCCCTTAGAATCATAGACGCAGTCGGACGGGTGGAGTACTTTGCCCTGCGGACTGCCCCATTTTTTCTGCCTTCTTGGGTACTGGCACCTCTACCGATCCAACTGTAAATACCATAAGAGACTGATTTTTAACGCACTTGCGCTTTTCTGCTTTTTTGTTTAGTGAGCAAGTAAAAGAGGCAAACTTGGAAATTCAGTACCAGAAAGTGGGCATACGTTTCCGACACTCGTCGGGCCTATAGATTCGTGTCAGTTCCTCCTCAAACGTCTCAAGTCGTTGTGGTGTTACGAAATCTACGGTTTTTTTTGTAACGGCCTCTGATGGAGTGTCTTTCTTGCCCATTTCGGCAGCTAGTGGGTCGGTGAGGTCGTCGAGGATTCGAGCAGCTGCGGGGAGGGGCAGTAGATGTCCACTACGCTTGGAGACGCGCACACGGTTGCCTTGAGAGTCGTAACGCCAAACTGCTTCGCACGGGGTCTTGTCTGAAGGATCGATAAGAGCTACCTAGGGAAGACATAATAACGTGTTATTTAGTGATAGACACTTTCTGGACTGGAGTGGGTAAAAAAAAGTGTTGACAAACCTCTTCGTTGATCTTGAGGTATTTCCCTTCAAAAATGAGATGGCCTTTCCCCTCAGTGCGATACCTTGGATTCAGACCCTCTACGTAGACAAGATTACGCATCTTTATCACCGAAACGACAATGCCGACCTGTCAAGTCAAACGAACAACCTGTTGCCAAAAGATCCTGCTGGAGCCCTGTATGGACCCGCGTAAAAGTATGTAACAACCTGCGAAAGCCCAATATGGTCTATCAAAATGAGTTGACTGTGGTTACTTATGTGTGGTAGTTTTTAAATGCGCTAATATTATCCCAAATAGACAGAAGTTGCGTTGGAAACCATCCGACATTATCACGTGGATTTTTTTGGGCACAGACAATGGGGTTAGACGCTGAGGCAAAGGGATGGTCTGAGGTTTTAAGCAAAGGAGAATGGGGAGATATAAACCCTGGTGCAATTTCACGTTGTATACCTGTAGAAGCCTAAAGAAGAGCGTTAGTGGAAATAAGCAAGGATAAGTTGTAAAAGAAAGCGGACGGATGATCAGATTTAAGGGCCAGACCTTGCCCCGACTGGCGCCCTTCAGCACAATGACACGGTCGCCTTTAAAGAATGTCTGTTCCTCGGGACTCATGCCAGTGAGACGTTCACGAGTACGGCGTTTTCCGTCGGGATGGATAACACACCAATCGGTCTGGTAGGGAAAGGAAGAGAGGCGGTTCGCAACGTTCCACGGAGGTTGCTCCGAAAAGTGCCACACCGGTAACCATCTCTCCTCTGCAAACTGCACCAAAAAAAAGAGTTAAATGGGAAAGGATGGAATTTATTTCATCACATGATTTACTAAGAAAACTCATTGCTCTGCGATTAATTCATATTTGTGCAGTTTATAGGAAATAAAATGCCTAGTCAATGGTGCTACTGTTGGGGTTTATAAGTATCAGGCTACTGACAGGCAAGTTGCAAGGAACTCATTCTATCATACAAAGTAGAGCATATGTTGACTGAAATGCTTAACAGTGGACTAAAAGGGCTTAACAGTGACTATAAAAGCTGAACAGATTTTTAAATTTCAAATTGTCCAATTCAGAAGATTGATGACACTTATTTTCAGCGCTCATGGGAAGCAATAAGTGGATATGGAGATAATTTGTGGTTTTATGGTACGTTGAAATTAAAGCCGTTAACTAAGAGGTATAATATGTTGATGCAAAATGACTTGCCTCATGGGGTTTGGCATCAGGTAATTGGAAGGGCATAGACCGATCCATCTCGAAGGACCAGCCCTGTAAATCGCCGCGGAAGACAGGACGGAACCTCAGTAGGCGTGCCACATACCGTGGCCAGTAGGCGAACTGAAAGGCGGGATTCTGTGGAATAAAGGAAACAGTATTGTGTCTACATGAGTCGGATCAATCAAGTGAAGTGGGAGTTGGCATATCCGAGGGAATATCTTGTCTACTCACAACATGGGTATTCCATCCAGTTCTCATTCAGTCAGTACTCAGAATTTTAGGACGTAACTCTGAACTATGCTGAAATTGTCAGGATAATCCCCCCCCCCCCCCCCCCCAATAATGAGGCGGGAGACAGAGCTCTTGCATACTTGCTTGAATAGAAAACCCAGCAGATTCGGCGGCTTATGACTATACAAAGGCTTTGTAAGCAATTTCTCTTAATAAAATGATGCATTTAGGCGATTAATACCACACAACTTAGCAGCGAACTTCAAACAGCATTAAGATAATACTACACCAACTACCAGTTTATTATCCAATACTACAGGACGTAGTATTTCTAAGAAAATCAACTGAATAAAACGCTGGACTTAGATGAACATACAACGGCTACGTATAGAACCCACGAAGTTAAATTCCTAATCGGCTAAACACGAAAGTTGCAAACGGCAGGCATGACGTGCTACCCACCAATGGTTGGTCGACGAAAATGGGATAGTCAGGCTACCAAAGGAGCGTGCCAGACGTGATCGACTTACGGCTGTGAAATGGTTAGCCCCAATGGTGAAGAACATGTGGAACAGTATTCATATATGAAGAGGGAGATGGGAACCAGACGTTCAAGAAGATTGTATGGAAGAAACACTTATATTGGCAATAAATAAAACCGTAACAAGCAAAAAATGCAGAGAATGGAAGAACAATAATATTCATAATAGGAAGAAAAAAGAACAAATGAATAGAAGCAAAGATAATTCAAGCGAGGTAGTAGTCCATCCTTTTACTATAGGATAGCGTGCATCCTTGTTCCGACGCAAGAGGTGAAATTTTGTACTTTGGATTCGTCCACTAGCTTGATAAAAAAACAGTAATTCTATGCTGGATAATCAATGCTCTTCGGGAAATATTAAATGGTAACGATTCTGCAATTCACTTCTTACCTTATTTTTAGAATGAAAAACAATACTTAATAACTTAAGGACTTGGTCCTATAATTTTGAATTGGTAGGACAGTGAGCAAAGGCGATATCACAATGCCCCGCGATAACAGCCAACTTAAACGTAATTACCAAACTTTTACGAAATTACGTCAAATTTCTGGATGGGAAATTATCTGTCGGCAACGAAAAAATCAGTGGACGCCCGTAAGAACCCTCAATTATAGCTTTCAGGAGGATAAAAAAGGTTTTAAATATGTTTCCCTCAAAAATATTTTTATAAAGGGGATATCTCGATAACATCAGAAATGTTAACGATTAAATTTCGTTTGGTGAAAATTAAAAAAAACGCAGCTACAGGTTTCTTACCCGTCCTCGAGTTCCTCGCGCAAGATAGGATCGTGTAACAGACATAAATTCTTCAGCACTTAGGTGACCGTCTCCGTCAGCATCAAATAACAAAAATACTGTGTCGACAATCACATCATTCAATCTTTTACCCGTCACTGCACGAGCTGCTCGGTGAAATTCCTCTGCAATAGGGGAAAAAAAACCAAAATAAATCGACCTAAAATTGAAACCATATCAAGAATAGATGTAAAGGAAGACTTCCCTTTCGAAATAGCGCGATGAGAAAGCATGTACATCTTCAAAGCTGAATATAGATCTTCATATTGAAAAAAGAGGTTAAAGAAAGCGCAATAGGATTCAAAGTTGATCTCGTCCTTCTCAAACATTATGCTCTCCGCAACGTGCTCAAGACCTTGGGTTTTCACTTCTTCTGGAAGATCAGCATATCGCAAAATCGCCTGAGCCAGCTGAAGTGGAGAAATTGAATCACTGCCAGAGCTTAGGCGATAGAATTCAGCTCGTAAGACCTCGGTACGTAAGCCCGAGATAAATCTAAATAGGTATGGGGACCGTTGTAGAGGAATATAAAGCACAATGTTAAACAGGCAGGAAGTCTCAAAACTTGCTGAAGAAAGTCTTGATAGGTCAGTTTTCCACGACCGTCTTTATTGAATAAATGACGCTGAATGGTGGTTGGGCAACTTGATATAGTCTGAGTAGTAGAAAAAAAAAATCTCGAACCTGTTCAGTCTGCGCTCCAACTTTTAGCTTCATATTGCAGAGCTTTATTATCTATTGGTGTTGAATCAGTAAAATTATCAGTACCTGGAGAAATTCTGACTTTTCAATACTTCCGCTGCAGTCTCGGTCAAACATTCGGAAAAGAACATACAAGTTATGTCGACTATCTGAAAAACTGAGAACAAAAGAAAATCCTACGAGTTAGTATTGATAACAAAAAGAGGTACTCTGAGAAAGAAATAAGGCCAGCTCTGTCAAGGGTGTGGAACAAAGCCTTGTGATTCGAAGACACCCCAGGTGTCACAGCAAGAAGCCGCTCTACCATATGGGCATCGATTACGTGTCGTTTAGGGCTGAGTGGAGGTCTGGCTCCGGTTACGCAATCGACGAAGTCTCGAGGGGTCATGAAGACCTCGCCGTCCACCTCAACCGATGCAAACTTTCGAAAGAGGCGAACAAGTATATGCTAAAATAAGTTTTTATTCAAATTTACTTCGGCTGGACTGTCAATTTCCGGCGCAAAAATTAACAACTTATCAGAGGATTCATAGTGTTTGCGAAAAAGCCCAATCGAATATGACGTAAACGCAACGGAAAATAAAGATGGCCCAAGGATCCTGAGACTAAGGCAATTACAAACCAAAGTTCTACAGAATCTGGGAAAATAGCACGCTGTTGTACTACGAAAAAACCGAAACATTCAGAGGACTACAACGATGCGATACTCATGACGGTTGACCAATCAGAATAAAGGGGGACAGTTTTCATGCGTGTTGTTCTAAATTTGAGAAGTTAAAACATTAAGGAGGACCCTGTAAGAGGCAAATGTGACAATCCTTCAGATATCATTTGACGACACAAAAGATTACTTTAAGCGGAAGGGATTTTGTTAGTGATAGGTGTTAAATTTAATTAGACTTATAAGTTGGTATAGAGCGTGTTTCAGGGGAGGGGGGAGCGCAATCCTTTTGTCTTGCAAAAGCAAACAACGGTTGAAGTGGAAATCCTAATAAGCTCATGATGGGAAACGTCGGGAACTACATTTAGTTCTTTAATTTTTATCTCACTGGCCCTGAGACAAAAATCATGCACTTCAAAGTAAATTTAACACCTGGCTGTAACACGGTAAGGAAACGAATAATGAAAATTAACTTTAACCCTCCGTATTTAATCCCTAAGATCACTGCAAGTAATACCGTGATTTCGCTTATACTAATAAGCCTGCTGCCAGTGTGCCAAGTCATGGGTCATTAGATAGATTTGATCAACCCGGGGCCAAAATAACAGCTCTATGGAAAGCACCGACATCAAATATCCCTCTAAGAAAAATGACCAACCCATGTTCCTCCCCGACTTTTTTGTTATAGATGTTCATAAAAAATTATGAAAAGAAACAGCGTTATCGTATGCATCGGCGGAAGCGATATACATTTCGGAAATCTTTGCGTTTAATCAATCTCGATATTTTCATTGACCTTGATACTCTAGCACATAGCCCGATATACTTGTTGATGAGGGTTTTGCTTCGGTTATCGGTAGTTGGGATTTAAGGGCGTTGTATTTATGCCGTTATTTAGATATGAGTACCAAAAAGCGGAATTTGAGGAAGAGGACAATTAGCGAAAGTGATGAAGATGAAGCTCCCGTGGAATCACCACAGTAAGCGTCTTTTCTTATAAATGCTAGAAATGAGCCTTCTAATGAAGATGCTGATGACCCCATGAAAGAATACGAGGATGAAGAGCGAATTAGACAAGATGATATAAGGGAAAGAGACGCCTTCGTTCAACGTCTTATACACCGGAATAGTGATGAAACAAAAAAAATTGTGCGCGGGTCGCGCTTAGAGGAGGACCTTAAACGTTTAGAACGGGGCGAGGTGGTATGTATTTTAGTACCAAAATGTAGCAGTTTCTAGACCCGAGAAGAACTCCTAGAGGAGTTGAAGAAGCGATCGCGTTGGGAGTATCTTAAAAAAAGGCAGTTGGATAAACTGCAGGATTTGGAAGCGGAGATTCGTGATGAAGAAGCTTTTTTTGGTGAAGAAGAGTAAGTGTATTCCTTGTATAATTATCCCAGGCTTACCGAACTTGAACGGACCGAACTCAAATACAAGCGCACTATTCTTGAGGCTGCTAATGCTCATAAAATTATTACCGCGGAGCAAAATGCTAATCATTATTTTATTCCCACGGAAAACAAAGTAATTTATCCATTTTTATCTCACCCATGTTCAGCGTCCTGATGATACTTATTACGAAACTGAAGCCGAAAAGGGTCCCCATGGTGAAAATCGGAGATGGGAGCAGGAACACATAAGCTCGGCTTTATTTAAATTAGGCGCGAAAGATAGCAAAACCGAGGCATGTTTTTTTTAACTTTGATGATTTTTTTCCTTTTTATTTTGGGCTACTGTGTCGTTGTCGACTTTTTGCTTTTAGGAAAAGTACGAGCTCATTCTGGATGATGAGATTGAATTTATGAAGTCTCTGACCCAGCCAGGTTCAAATGTAAATCTTGAGCCTACGTTAATACCAGAAGAAAGGTTGCGAAAGCAGTTGGAGGCGCGAAAAGAGAGCTTAATGGAGACTAGGAAATCCCTTCCAATTTATAAATTCCGTGAAGCTCTGTTGGACGCAATCAGGGACCATCAGATTCTTGTTATTGAAGGTGAAACAGGTTCCGGTAAAACGACACAAATACCGCAATATTTGTATGAGGCTGTAAGTTAGTCGGGTTGGAGGATGGATTTATACTTTGGTCACAGACCAGTTCACATCCTTTTACCAGTTGCTATCACTTCAATTTTTCTTACCTTTTCATAATTTAATTGGTCTTCTCGTTCTGCCTTTTTCGTGATAGTACCAAATGTTTTTACTGTCTTTATTGTTCAACAACTGTTTAAACCGGCTTTTGTGGCAAATTTTGGTGTTGGCTAAGCATTCTCTTAAACCCGTCTGGTCTAAAATGAACGTTTATAATTAGGATAAGGTGAAAATTCTCTTGATAACCGTCTTTTGTAGCATTTTCGATTAACGTGTCAAAACGTCGTATTTTACACCTCATTCTGCTGCTGAAAGTTTTGTGTAGCGCACTTTTACTTCTGCTTGGGGAAGTCTGTGAACATGTGAGATAGACGGATGAGTAAATATAAATGATTAAATTTCTTGGTTAGAGATTGAATCGACGCTTTCGTGATGGGCAAGCTTCACGGGTTAATTGTGTATTTTCTACAGGGCTACTGCGAAGATGGTAAGCGAATCGGCTGCACACAGCCACGTCGTGTCGCGGCTATGTCAGTGGCAGCTCGAGTAGCACAGGAGATGTCGGTGAAATTGGGCCTCGAAGTAGGCTACTCTATTCGCTTTGAGGACTGTACCTCAGAGCGTACTCTGGTGAAATACATGACTGATGGCATGTTGTTAAGAGAGTTCCTTACCGAGCCCGATCTTGCCTCTTACTCCGTGATGATCATCGACGAGGCGCACGAACGCACCCTCCACACTGATGTCCTTTTTGGCCTTGTTAAGGTAAACATTGATCCGATATTACTTTCAACACCTTATATTTTCCGATTTTCCATAACTTTTCCTTAAATTATTAACTTAGGATGTGGCGCGTTTCAGACCTAACTTGAAACTGCTTATCAGTTCGGCCACTTTGGATGCACAGAAGTTTTCTCAATTCTTCGATGACGCACCCATTTTTCGAATACCCGGAAGAAGGTATCCCGTGGACATCTACTACACTAAGGCAAATCGCTTAATATTTGTTTGTTTTTTCGAGCATGGTTTTTTGTGGTTTTGAATGATCTGATAGTTCTAAACGCAATTACACTAGATTTCATTTCCAACTTAAGATTCATAGAACGGCTTATCAAAAATTCATTGAAGCCACCAACTTTAGTATTCTTTTGGTTACGGCAAATGGTTTGTGGACATCAACTCTCTCATGGCGTTGATTCTAACCTTATCTCACTGTTCAGTTACAAAATCTTGTAAGCATACACTTGTGGGCATTACAGGCATTTATTTATGTATAGACAAATACAAATCATGGCAATGGTGAAACACTTATTTAGACGGTGCATTAGTAGTTAGTACTGAGGTTATCCCAAAACCGCTGTTAAGAACCCTATCTGAGTCTGACGAGTTGCGCCACATTCACAAGTTAATCAAGTAATTTTTATTACTTAGGCTCCGGAAGCAGACTACATAGAGGCGGCGATAGTGACCGTGTTGCAGATTCATGTGACGCAGCCGCCGGGTGATATTTTGGTCTTCTTTACGGGGCCAAGAAGAAATCGAGACGGCCAATGAGGCGTTGCTGGAACGTACCAAAAAGATGGGTAGCAAGATGCGTGAGCTTATCATCCTTCCTATCTACTCCACTCTCCCCTCCGATATGCAGGTGAATGTTTCTCTCTTTATTTGACATATTCTTATCTCGACTTGATTTGTATTCCAATTCACTCCTGGTACTTTAATTGTGCCTGTCCCGTCATTTATTTCTTACTGCCTTGCTTTTTGTTTTATGCATGGAGATACAAACTTACGATAGGTTGAAGCATGTTTCATTTAAGCGAAGCGTCCATATTCTGTACTGTGGAAAAAAATTTATCTCGTGTGCTAAGCTCATCTACAAATACTACCCAAGTATTTAACAGACATTGTATCTGCTCTCATTGTTTCAATATGTACAACTTTTGGTTGACTGAGAAGCTATGATGAACCTTAACTCCGCCTGTATTTTACCAATTTCTTTGAAATGGTTTTCGTTATCGTCGCCATTTATCGTAGATTTAGGCCGAACATAGGACTTTTTGTTGACAATGAAGATGATTTGTTTATGTCGAAGTTGTTCATTCATATCTAATCATGCACGCCAATGAAAAGCGAAATCATTGAAGATCTCTTTTAGCGATTAGTATTCTTGTAAAAATAATGTTGCACTATCATCCTCGTGAGCACTTTCAATAATTTCAATTAATTTATACCTTTTTTATTATATGAAACAATTTACAAACAGTCAGAGGGCTTCTCCTTCATGTGGATTTTCCCTTGTAGGCAAAAATTTTCGTTCCAACTCCTCTTGGTGCTAGGAAAGTAGTATTGGCCACCAACATTGCCGAAACTTCCCTGACCATTGATGGTATCATCTATGTCATCGATACTGGATTTTGCA
Source organism: Dipylidium caninum (assembly GCA_017562135.1). Classification (NCBI taxonomy): domain Eukaryota; kingdom Metazoa; phylum Platyhelminthes; class Cestoda; order Cyclophyllidea; family Dipylidiidae; genus Dipylidium; species Dipylidium caninum. Next base: position 1,743,707 of record QEYB01001312.1, on the reverse strand, counting down.
AACAGAATTTTTACAGTGCTCGCGCCGGCCATCGAGTCCCTCCTAGTGGTTCCCATTTCTAAAGCAGCGGCTGACCAACGTGCTGGCAGGTGGGCACCGAATGTGTGTTGCCGTGACGTCTGGGTCAACCCCTTGAGATAGTTTAGATATCGAGTGCAAGGACACTAAAAAGCTGTGTGTACTTGGAGGTTGTTACTAACACTTCTCTTCACACCTTCGCGGTCATTTGTCCACCATAGTGAGGATCCCTAAATTCGATGGCACCTTGATAATTCAGATTTATTTTGCCAGGAGGTTGCACCAAAAGGATGTATCAAAGTGTTAAGATACTTAAGTTTCATGTATTGAGTTTTTTTATTGACATAAAAATTTGATTCCATTTACCGGTAAAAGTCTTTTTACTGGACTCTTATGTCATTTTAAGTAGAGAATATTGAAAATTGTTTTAATAACAAATAGTTAATTATATTTTATATATTCTCTTGGACACCAGTAATTTTTCGTGCGGGGACTACAGTATACGATCATGAAACAGCTGTTTCTTCCTAGCATCGTGGCTCATTGGAACTCATTAATGTGTCGTTATTTTGAAGGGTGGAAGGCACTATCGAAAGGGCAAGTGATAAGTCATAAAGTCACTACTTGAGTCGAATTACGATAACTACGGTCGTATTATGTAGGTACGCAATTATGAATATCATTCAACTATAGCTTTTTAAGTCCTTTTTCCCCATTCCCACCAGAGCCGGTAGAGTGGCCGCGGGCAAGTGCTTTCGTCTGTACACTTCGCACGCCTACCACACGGAATTGGAGGCGCAACCGGTGCCGGAAATCCAGCGAACGAACTTAGGTAACGTGGTGCTGCTGCTCAAATCACTGGGCATTGACGATCTGCTTACTTTGACTACATGGATCCTCCACCGCATGACTCTTTGGTGATGGCACTAGAACAACTTTACGCTCTCGGTGCGCTCAATCACAGAGGTGAACTCACTAAGACGGGGCGACGAATGGCTGAGTTCCCTTGCGATCCTATGCTCTCGAAAATGATCCTTGCGTCCGAGAAGTGAGCCAACTTTTTTTTTTCTACGACTTGTTTTTTCTCTTTCTCCACATTCTATTGTTCTAATTTTACATCCAAGGATTTTTCTACCCTTAAAGGCTTTAAACTGTTTTTATTCTGCTCTCTTTTCACTTCTTATTTAGATGTTTACTTCGAACCATCGTTTTGTTTAACTAAACATTGGGAAGCTGTAGTTGACTTTTAATACTTATTGAATCTAGAAGAGTATGTTTTTTGTCGTAACAATTAACCTGGAAGATTGAGGAAATAGAAAAATCCGTTCGTAAAGAGAGGCTTATTTTGATTTCCCCTGACAAAATATTCGCAAATTTCTTCCAATCAGGCGGCTTTTCTTTCCTCTCCGCGAAGGTACAAGTGCTCGGAGGAGGCAATTACAATAGCTGCAATGCTCTCAGTAAATAACTCCATCTTTTATCGGCCAAAGGACAAAATCGTACATGCGGATGCTGCCCGCAAGGCCTTTCATCATATGACTGGGGATCACCTCACTCTAATGAACGTGTACAATCAGTGGGCCAATGCTGGTACGTTTATTATTTCTGCCTCTATTTCGTGCCTCGCCATTTCTGATTATCTACTCTTTTTCTCTTTCGATAAAGACGCTTCCCCCGAGCGTTCATTTTAGTTTGTTTTGCTTTTAAGAGTTCTCCGCACAATGGTGTTATGAACACTTTATTCAGCACCGGACCATGAAACGAGCTAGAGACATTCGAGACCAGTTCGCGAGCCTGCTGGAACGTGTGGAGATCCAACCAATGAGCAATCCCGTTGATCATATTAGCATTCGAAAGGTAAATCTTTCGGGCTCCCTGTATCTCTTATTTGGAAGCCTCAATCACTAATCGTTTCAAAACTGTGCCTTTTTAAATAATGCTTGTATTATGGGTACCAGGCTATTTAGGAACCCCTGTATATTGATAAATTGCTCCTAAGACCTTTACTCTTTTCGCGTTCCTATTCACAGCTTTCACCTCCCTCCAAGCATTGTTACCGGCTTTCAGATGTAACAATAGTTTAAAAACACTGAATGGAATTATTAAAGAGCATACTTTTTTGCTATTGTCACTATCCAAGCATCGTGTTAATCATGGAGTTACCAGGCTTGAAAAGGTTATTGCTGCTGACGGCGAAAGAATGAGCCACTTTCTGCTTTGAAAGGACACCATCCAAGCGGTATCTTTCTGCATGCAGTCCTAATCGCCGCATTCCGATCCCCTTTTTCTGCTTGGAACTAATCTTGACACATCGGTGCCTGACTTTTTTTCCCGTTTTACAAAGTGGTTAGAATCCTTAGATCTCATTTTCTGGCCTGACGTCTGTTTATATCAAATCTAAACATGATTTTTTTCCAATCTGATAATGCTTTGATATACTGAGCTACTAAACGATGAGGCCATAATGGTTATTTCCCTACTAACCGTACTAATATGGTTTTCAGCAAGACCCCGAGGATTTTCTTGTAGGAGTCGTCTGAATTGCAGTTTGAGGGCTGAGAAGTGTACCGGAGACGGGGAAAAGTTTTAAGGGTCTTTAACTGTGAACAACCTTCAAATTGTGGCGAAATTCGGTTTCATTTGTACTAGCTCAGAATGGGCCTTTTCGTGATGCGAGAACTTTTCGACTGAATTTCTACCACTACCTTTAAGTAGAGCGATTTGTTGAAACGTCACCGTCGCGATATACCACCCGAGCACCTCAACTTTATGGACCCACTTCAAACATTTTTAACCGATGTTTGGTTCCGGTGGTTAGCATCGATTCTTTTAAAAAATGGCCCACATTTCTCTGGGTGAAGTTTGCTGCAAACTTGAATGCACTCCTAAGCATGATATCGAACCCCTTTGTTAAAATTTGGAATGCCGTATGACTAGCTAGTTGCGTACCTACATAATACGACCGTAGTTATCTTAATTCGACTCAAGTAGTGACTACGACTTATCACTTGCCCTTTCGATAGTGCCTTCCACCCTCCAAAATAACGACACATTAATGAGTTCCACTTCTCATAAAAAAAGGTGTCCCATTTTGCCACCATCGCACTCTTCTGTTGGGTGGTTACTTCTTGCCTTGAATGATATCTTGGCTAATTCTGCTGACCTAGAAGTGGCAGATTTTTCCTTACGATTACTTTCGAATGCATTAATACACTTATTAGTTTAAATTGAATCGGATGATTGATCAGACGCTTCTTTTATAGGCTCTTACGGCAGGGTTTTTCTACCATACGGCGCGTTTCACAGGCAACGGATACAAGACAGTGAAGCACCAGCATACCATCCACGCGCATCCCAACAGTGCCCTGGTCGAGGAGCAACCAAGATGGGTGATCTATCACGAGTTGGTCTTTACCACACGCGAATTTATGCGCCAGGTTACTGAGATAGAGCCTCGTTGGCTCACTGAGGTCGCGCCACATTACTATAAGTCCACGGAAATTGAGGAGGCCACACGAAAAATGCCCAAAAACCGAGGTGTTGCTCGGGCTGATCTGGAAGCTCGAGATTCCTAGTCAACCAATCCCAGCCACACTAACAAGATCCCTTTGTACATATATTATGATATCCACCATCAGATAAGGTTTTTTAATCAAATTCTAGTAAATGCTTAATGTCGACATTATTGTTGGTGAGGTATTTGTAGTGATTTAAGTATGATGCTTGAATACGGGCTGGGTTTGCGCACTTGATGAAGGGGATTGTATACCACCTACGCCGGAAGCTTCCCGTGATACATGCCTCTAAAACTAATAAGTTGGCTAAGTGGGAAGACACTTGTTAAAACAGGAAGTCGTTATACCCACACTTTCCCAAATATGCGAACCAAATTCAGAAAAAGGCATCTTGACAGTCAACGAAAGTATCTCAGGTCGTTAGGTATTAATGTTTCAAATGGTTGTCAAGATAAATTCCTTAAACTTGAGGTACGATAAAGTCTCTTCCGCCTCCACGGTGCTATGTCCGAGGTCGTTGCGAGTACTGAAGGTTAGGGGGAAATGTTTAAGAGGAAAGGACTTACTTTTGCCAGCAGCCAGTCCATATCAGATATGGCAGTGGAAATCATTATTTTTATGTTTTCAGGATCATCTTCATCCGAATGCTGTAGAAAATTCTACCAGGATGTACGATGAGTGGTAGTGGGGTAGCGAACCTGTTTTATGTAATTTCGGTAGTAGGGCTGGGCTTGTGCTGGCAGGAGACGAGTCTTGCGAAGAAGGTAAGCGTACAAACGTAATGGGGTTTGAGGCAATTTTGAGCTCATTATCTGTTATACGAAAGACAACAAAGTCGTGATCTGAGTAGTTAGCAGGTGGAACGCGAATAGCGGCGCCATCCACGAGACGAAAAAATGCAATGGAGCACTTTTCTACTGGCCTTAGATTAATTTCACCTTGCTACAGGAGACAGTTTACTAATGCGCCAACTTTAAGCACGCTTAAATCAGTAGTAACGTCAGGCGGACAAGAATTTATATCTTTTTTGATGACTTCTATGGCCGCACCCCCTAGACATAGTGCGACACAGATCACGTTGTTAAACCAAGGATGGGAATGGCTTAAGACAGGAATAGCGAGGGAGGGAACGTGCAACTAATAGTTGATCATCTCCCAAGGAGTTGGTCTATTTCGACGGGTAATGGCGTCCACTTAGAACCACATAAAGTACTCATTTCCATCCTGCTCCGATACTACAAAACTAGCTATTCCTTTGTAGTAGTAAAAGCTGTCCGTTGTGCGTAATTTGCAAGGTAACCCATAGAATTTTAGCCAGAAATATTTCTGATAAAACAGTATTAGTGAAAGTCGGTTATTAGGACTAGAAAACCACATCAAGTAGCAGCTGACCGAACAATCATTTAAGTGGCAAACTTCTTTCGTATTTACCACCCATGACAAGAAAATAAGATATACGACGGGGAGAAAAAAAGTGGTTTGAACTAGCAAGTAATACCGTAAAAACCTCGAGGACTACTACGGCTATTAAGCCTTACCGGTTAACTAGGCGTGCGATACAGTATCGACGGAAAGAAGACAAGTTTTTACATTTAATATTCCACCTAATAACAGACCGAAAGGCAATATGATCAACGAGGTAATCAAAAAAGCAAAAAGACTAATAACGGAGGAGTAGAGGGGCCCCTAGTTGAGAAGTGATCAAGACTAGCATTCGCCAAGAGCAGTAGTTTGTATCGATGCAGAAACGGTTTTACAGTCTACAGTAATTTCGAAACATAAAACAAGAAAGAAAATCAGAAAGTTGAGACTATTAGAGGATAAGCAAATATATTCAGTTTCATAACAGTAAATGCAAAACTCCTTTTTATCAATATAAAGAAAACCACACATTCATATATGAAAATGAGGATATAGCTCGCACTCTGGAATTCTATTTACAAAATGGGAAAGTCCACACTTTGACCTCCTTTCGAATTGGTAAGAGGTCAAGCTGACGTTCCATTGGCAACTTAACATCTCCGACACTTGCTGCCACCTGAGTAGCCTCCGCATCAGTGAGGGTGCGTGGCAACTCATCCTCAGAATCCGAAGAAGTGGAACTGGTTTCTACGGAGGCAGAGGGGCGTGGGCGTTTGATCCCCAAGTGGGGCGTTAGAAGAGGTCTTTTTTGTCCCGCGGCAGTAGCAAGAACAGGAAGAAATGGATGAACCGAAATACCATGACAGCTGTCGTCATGGCTACGCCACACGGACACAAGGTTCATTGTTAAGAGATCGTAGCAGGATACTGCACCCGTCTGGTTACCCGTAAAGAGGTATCTTCCCGTGCTGAGCGATGAAGAAAAGAGGGGGAAGTCAAGACCCAAAGATAATGTATACTTTAGGAAAATGCGACCTACACTTAGATGATACACGGCATCGTCCGTTATTTATTTGTAACATTCATAAACTTACGGTTAACTAATAAGTTTTTAATTTATTATCGGATAGGTAAAATAACAGTAGAATTAGCGAGTAAAGTTGACGTGAAAAACCAATTGCATAAGAGAGATGAATCGTTTTCATATAGATTTGAAAGTACTTATTGTCCACAATATGTATATCATAATATCTGTTCATTCCCCAAATGCAACAAAAAAATAAGAAGTTAACATAATAAGTAGACGTTGTCCGAATCTACAAATCCCTGCCGAATTGAATAAATAGAAGGGAAAATTGTTTGGTTATAGGATAAAGTAGAGAACGCATGAATTCTCTTTAAAGGAGCTCAACATCGCCCCTATAACGCTAGTTTTCAGCTTAAGAGTACATAAAATCAAAAGTGGAAACGCACGGATCCACATCGATTTGGAAGCGCTGATAATTTTCCACCCGACGGTATAAGATGGCTAGTGGTTTTTCTGAAGTTAAGAAGCGCGAATCCCACACATATATCTGTAAAAAAATAATAACAAAGGAGGTAGGGAAAAAAGTGAATACAGTTGAGATTTTTTCATAAGATCAGATTAATTAGTCCGGGTGTTTGTCACATGGGGCGGAGTACATATCAAATTAGCTCTTTCTTTATGTGAAATTGTTGGTTTATGGACTTGACAATTCCATAAACACGCAAATAAAAATTATTAACTAAGTCCTATCCAAATATATCCGCAAAAAGCGAAGAAAAACTTGCATCCAATCAAATCGAGCAATAAACGAAAAATTGATTAAAAGCCAATTTAGAATTCATCTTGCCAGTTTATTGCAGAGAGGACGCGACGCAAAAATAAAAGGATTTTCGTGCAATTAAAGAATAGAATAGATAACTCAAACATGTAGCCTTTCCAATACGCCTGAAATGTATTCATTATGACCCAAAAGACTGGGAATTCTATCCAAGACAGAAGCAAGTATAATTTGCTAGAAAGAGTATGAATGTAAAGTTAAACTGGTGGATAAGTCCACGGGTAAATAGAAAGGAATCATGTGACCTCAATGTAAAATAAATGAAAAGAATGCATGAAGAAACATCACCCGTACTAAATATGAGTATTACATTAGCAAAAAATTACTAGCAAAAAGAAGCAATGATTATGTGGAAGCAATCAACTACAACGTAAGAGGAATAAGACGCACAGTCCCATCAGTACGACCACCGGCAAGGAGGTACCAAGGCGCGACACCTGAGGACGGAATAACGAAATGTAGCTGAGTGATACCCCGACGCGGACCTTGAAGAATGGGAGAGACGGCTTCCCCGCGTCCCAGCTCCGAGTAGACGGCCACCGTGCCACTGAAGGTACCTATTGCGTAGACGTTTTCAACACCGCCGCCACCAATCAGAGACGGCGAAGCCAGTGCCGAGAATATTCCTCCTTGCTTAGACGGCTCTGCAGAAATGAGAGCGACCACCATGTTGACTACGCTCATCTCGTTTAATATGAAAAGCAATCCTCTTAACCAATCCTTAGCCGAAAGTGAAGCCAACATCAAGGAATGTTATGTGAATCACTTAACTCACGTCCTAATGGCGGTCGACGTTGAGACCAAATACCGGGTCTGTCAAAACGGAAAACTTGGATGTGACGGTTAAAACCACAGTATAGAAGTCGACCGTCGGCAGAGAAAGTGACGCTGCGTGCCGAATCCATCTCTCCCTACGGCGAGTCAATAATATGTCGAGATAACGAAAGGGGAATTGAATCATATTCGTCAGAAAGTCTTACCAAATGATTGATAGGACGATAGGTGGCCCGTTGTGACCCGTCATAAGCGTCCCACAAGCGGACCGGCGTTCGTCTACCAGTACTTACAAAGCTGGAAAGCAATAAATGTTGAAGTGTAGACAAATGAGGAATCGAGTCCGAAGGTAGCCTTACCAACAGGTGGGAGGATCATCAGATCGCATGTAGGGATACCAACAATAATCATACACGAGTTCATACTCGGAGAATCGCAGTACAGCAGGCTTTTTTTCGAAAAATTAGTTACTTGATATACGAATGGGATAAAAATCGAAAAGACAAAGTAGCTTACAATGTCCGTGGTTAAGGGATCTGTCTCGAAACTGAACTTCTGGCCGTAATTCGATAAGGCTGGTGGGAATTCAAACAGTCGAAAAGTATTGTCAAAGCTAAGAGTTAGAAGACAGCACCCATCCGGGGACCTAAACTAATTTAGATATGGGAAGTCGACACAAAATAATAAACCAGGATTGCTGAAAATTACTCACCACTTGCACCCACGAAGATAGTTATTGTACAAAGGGACTTTATCACAACTACAAAACTCGCTGTCAATTGTTGCATAGAGTTTTGGGTTAGAGAAAGTCCACTCGATAGCACAATCTACAGAAAGTAAACACGAAATGATCGGCCGTTTTGCATAAAATAAACTTCAAAAAATTCACTACAACCTCCCTCATCAAGATTTCTTGATTCTGAAATTAAAGGTTCCATTTTTGTGGCTCCAACCGAGTCATCCATTGAAATCTCAGCTTGAGTCCTGGAAATTGTTTCATGTGAAGTAGGAACAGAGAATCCTGTCGATAAATTTGTTGCTTTTTCAGAAGTTTCGACTATTTCACTACCTGACGGTATTATATTCGTAAGCGAAACCGCTTCCGACGCCGTTTTCAGGTGCTCTGACGAAGGGGATAAGGGCTTTTCAACCTGTGTTATGTTATCAATATTCTCGTCTTTGCTTTCAGACATGAAACTCTATTTTAAAAAAATTAGTATCAATCATAAGATTTAGAAGCAATTAATCTTAGGAAAAGGAAAGTGCAAGAAAAAAAATGTATTCGCTAAAAATCAGACATCTAATCCAACTTTAAAGTAAATGAAGAGCCACAGGAACACCCCTTTTCCGAGTGAGGATTATATACTATTTTAAAACCAGACCGGATTAGTTCTTCTTCGTAATGAAGCCTGGAACCATCGAGAAATCGCATCGATTGTGAGTCGACGACGACTTTAACACCCGAACTTTCAATAATTCTAAAGACGTCAAGCAACTCATACCTACAGATCATCATCATTCACGTTTTTATCCATCTCGTACTTGTACTGGAAACCAGAACAGCCACCACTGTCAACAACGATGCGTAGTAATCCATGGTCCTCGCCTAATTCTTTTAACTTCTAAAATGACGTTGGCCCCTTCAGCGAAGTATGATATTAACCTTAACACAGGTCGGCGAGAAGGTAATCTTATTTTTTATAACTGAGAATGTACGTCTCAGGGCCATACATCCCTTCGGTACGAGGGCGCACAGTTTCAGCATAAGCTTATAAAAGCGGGCTGAGTTGGAATTTGGTCAGCTTTTTGACCTATGCGAATATTAAGGTTAAATTTATAGACATTTAAACTGAGTTGAATTACCTTAGATATTTTATTAAGGTATTTTATTAACGTATTTTAAATTGGGTTTGAAGTCTAAAATGTGCCTCCTTTCGAAACGCATACATTTTTCCATTTGCCGAGCGAATAGCACTTTTCCCCATGCCAACTATTAAAAGTTGTTGTCTTTGAGGTGCCTCTAACACTGCGGCACCCTCTCACGGGGCCATAACATTAATCGCTTTTCTAATAAACCCAAATAACTGTGCCTCCCTACCAGGGATTTTCTGTTCTTGGCATTTACTTAATGCTTTTGGCGGTTCGATTTACGCGTAACAAAAATGCACCAAGGGAATCGGCCGTTAGCAAGAATAAAAACGGTTTATATCAGTAGAAAGTCGTATAGCTATGCCACGCTCGATCATCAGTTCAGCCTCCGGCAACAGGTACAAATGATTTCCTGTAGGTCCCAAAATTTCGGTAAGATTAGTCGATTGTGCATTTCTTGCGGCTTATTGTGACTTCGGCTAGGCAAAAAGGGGCCATGGTCGCAGGGTCTAACAATGAAATGGAAGATGGTTTAGGGATTGATGCCGTCTAGGGACTTTGAGCCAGCACTCGCATGAGTTTGTGAAGTCGATGTCTTCATACCGCTTAACCCACTTGGGATTGCTGAGAAATGGTCCTCGCTATGCCGGCGCATCAAGTCGATACACGGACAAATAGCCAGGCGTCTGCGCAACCGGATTGGCCTTCACACCCATCGGTAAACACCCGCGTATACCAAAAGGGTATTAAAAGCTACCGATTAGACTCACGAGTGCTTGCCACAGCCTAATCGTCCCTCACCCTAAATGGCCACTGTGGACCCACCCAGCTGTGCATGTCTTGAAAAAGTCATTAGTCAACGAAAGAAGCGAGTAGGGACCAGCCCTGCATACGAAACCTTGCGTACCCCCAAAGAGAACCAGACTGGACCCCCAAACCACGAAATTTCATAGTGACGCGCCCACTTTGATGAAAACTTCCGCCCCAAAACGCAAAAAACCACCCCACTAGAAGAATGACTCAGAGACGCCATATCGCCACTATTAATCCATTTGTGACGAAAATCGGATTAATGAACCTGTATACAGGTCCACCCAACCTGATGCACCCCAAAATCGAAGAAAAGGCAAGGTAATTTTTGTGTACATACGTAAATCGGGATGTAGCATATAAGACAAGGATATTAGTAAAATTACTCGGGTTTGAGCCCGAGGATGATGAATCGATGTTCCAATGATCCCACCAAAGGAAACGTCATGATCCTCCGACGTTGAGGTCTTTTTCATCATCTGATTCAAATGGATTATGGCCATCTCCAGGGCAACAATGGAAGGAAGAGACTTGGTCGCTACCTGCTCCCACTTCCACAAGCGCCTCCATGTGAGTGCGGCTCATGGGGAATCAAAGGAGAAGAGAGAACCTCCGTTACTGTGTCATGCATCGAACGCTGCCTGCAAATCAACCAGAGTGCGTTTTTTTGATAAGAAGGCATTTACTCATAATTTCACTAGATACTTAGCAAAAACTACGAATAACCGTCAATGAATACACCTGGGTAGTGAATAAAAACTCCGAAATCCTTATCATCTCTGCTACCGTTAAGGTCTTGAATAGCCTCAGGATATATTTACGTCCTCAATGAAGTGCTACGTCTCTACACAAACGGCGCAGACACGGATGATATAGTGTTTTAAGGCTCTTTAATGAGATTTAACTTCATTTATGACCGTATTGTCGGTAATACAGTTATCTGAACTGCAAATCCGACACAATTTATGTAAAGACTCCATGGTAAGAAGGAATGTATTGTTAGCACGATTTGCGTTACGTCTGCCTACAAAGTGGCCACATTTGACATTATCGCCTAACATACAATGATGCAATTGAATAGAAGTATTAAGGGTTTTTATTGAAGTAGTCAGTATTTTTGTAAATATCATCGACAGCAACAAAATGCTAGTAGTCCCATATGCTTAATTAATACGATTTAGTAACTCATTTTGAACAAGGCTTCAAATTTAATTAGTACACTTTCGCTGTGCTCAGGAAAGGAAACGTAGGAAGCATTAACTGCCATTCAGGAGGAGACGGCGACTCACCTATCAAAGAATTTGAGTTCGCGCTGTCGAAGGCACCGAAGCCAACGGGTTGATCAATGAGGGGTTGGGGGGGCCAATCAATGTTGGTATGAAGCGAGAGTTGGCGTTGTTGTTCTTCCATGGGATGGCTCGGGTTGAAGGCGGACCACAAACGTTGTAGTCGACCAACGTGGGGATCAAATTTCTCGTATCCGAATCTGTATTTGGTGGGGTTGCACAAGATGCGAATGGACCCAAACCGTCCTGTCGACGCCTAAATAGATTACGACTCGGTGTCCATCGCCGGGAGCCACTGACGCTGTGAGCTGCTGGCATTGCCCTCGAGGACACTGACAAGGGGATCTCACGTAGTCCACCTGTGGCTTGTGTCCTGCTAGCGTTATGGTCCCGGGAGTCGTTCAGACGCAAAAGGCACATGGTCATGAGGCCTACGACAACACTACCACATAACCACGTCACTATGAAGATTATGTCTGAGATATAAAGGAAAAAACAGCGATCAGGGAACAATATTGCAATAGTAGGTGTACCGATTTGTTTGTGTTCCGCGACAGGGACGGTTTTTGTCTAAACTCATTTATTACATCACGTGACATAAATTGCGCAAAATTTTTATTTGAAAAAAAATTTCCAAATGATTAAGTAGGGAATAGCCACATCCGATCAACAGGAACAGAGGCATAGAAAATATAATGAGTGAAACAGGGGATGAAACAGATTTTAATTGGATTCAAATGAACTGGAAGGAAAAAACCCGCTCATAGCGCCGCTACTAAAAGTGATAGCAACATATATGTAGTTTACAACTTTCGTTATTTTGATTACTGAACCGAATAAGTCCGAATTTGCAACAAAAAAGGTAGAGTATGTTTTCGAAACGTCCAACAGATTATAAATAAACTAACCGTTTTTGCCGTAAACGGAAATATCGTAAACAGACAGGCGCTCTTCTGGCCAAGTTATAATGAGAAATTCATCAATCAAAATGTAAGGTACCAAAGAATTTGGGAAGTACATCAGCGCGACACAGGTCAGGCTAACATAAAGCCCAGTCAATGCAACTGATAATCCAAATGCCTAAAGAAAAAAAATAATTAAACAGGGATTACCACGAAACTTCAAGTAGGCATGTTTCGTCATTTGACCAGAATATCAATAATTGACATACCAAATTTTTGTAAATGTACATCAGTGCGAGCGACATAACGCAGATGAACGTGAAAAAGCACATGTGTCCCGTGGTGTTCCTCAATGCATTCAAGTAATCTAAGAAGAAAATAATGTCACTACCCTATTAGTTGACACTCAACCACGTCCAATCCGACGCACTTATGAGGGAACCCATAAGAAAGGAGGTAAGAAGCAGTGTCGCAGGCAGTGCGGGGACCAATCTTGCCAGTCGCCACAGTCGATACTGGTTCAATCTTCTGTTATAACAGCAGCAGAAAAAAATTTTCAATATGTTGGTGCCGGTTGAAATGCCTTCGTTGGGCCGAAAGTGTGAATCTAAGTGCATATTTGGCGACTCGCGATGGCATGAACGTACAGGAAAGAGACTGTTCATGGACGGATCCCTATCAGGCCAGCCGTCATCCGAATCCCCTATGGCCCCATAGGTGGTATACGTTAATGATTCCATCCCATTCGCAGGGTTGAATATGCTTGGTGGTAGAGGCACGGTGTCTTGTACGTAAGACTTCCGAATACAGCAGAAGTAAATCAATAGCATCAAAAAGCAACCAATGGAGATCGGTATCACCAAAGAAGTCACAATTAGATAGATCGCTAAATTCGAAAGAAAGTAGGCCACATGCTTGAAGGAACTTTTGATCAAAACTCTGAGATAAAAGAGCAAAATTTACCATTATCAGATTCGTTGAAGAAACGATAAAGAATCGTTAGACTGAAGAATGAGGAAAACATCACAATGGAAACACCGCAACCTGAAGAAATAAGTCGTAAGATAAAGTAAAACGTACGTAACCACACACAGTAGCTTCCAGAGAAAGAGAATAATAGAGCCGACAGAAGGATTATTCCAATACCAAATTGAGTCAATACCGAAATATTAAAAAGACCACAAGCCAACCTATCTGACTCAGTGTGTGTGTGTTCCGTCTGCCCCTTTGTAGCATGTGGGCAGGTGTATAGGACGGCAGGCGCGTAGGCCACGAAGGTAGAACTTTCCATTTTGGAAATGGAGGCTGTTTTGTACTCGGCAATGACATTTATAACTGAGGCTGTGCCCAGGTGACGAGAAATTTTAATTTCGTGACTGTTGTCCTCGTATATTTTCAGATCTCTACAAAATAGAAGACCTAAAAAACAAGGAATTCGAAGGTAGTTAACAAGTGTGTATAACCCACCTCGCATTAACGCTGTCAATGAGTGATCCTCGCAACGGTGCATCACCATAGGACGAAAGGCGACCGAGTGCGCTCAAAACATCTTTGGCAGAGGGGTTATCATAAGCGTTGTTAAAGCCACCACTCGTTACCAGGGGAATGTGATAAATGTGATAGATTAGCTTGTCAAGAGAAGATGAATTAATCTGAGTTTGGGAGGCGCACGAATTTGCTGTACCATGAGGGGGAGAAGCCGCAAAAAAACGAATCGTCGACGTCCACCAATTTAACCTCTTCGCTAGGTTTACAGATGTGTCATTCTCAGAATTACGCTCTTCGATCATCCAATGGGTGACAATTGTAGAAATAGAAAAATAATCTGTCGAACCAACCCCACAGCCTCCGGGCACCGCAACTAAAATTAATCTATCAGAAGTAACAGAATGTCTACCTTCCGAGTTATAGAGCGAAGCTCTAACGGCTGCGTCGACTGGCTGAGAATGAAAGGAACAAACGTAAAGAACTTGTGTCATGTTCATAACCCGCCGCTGACTCACAAGCCCGAGATTGTAACCATATTGAGAAGAATTCGTTGGACAGTCGGAAAGTAAAGAAGCCCATATCTTATTGAAAGGACTGTGCACTGAGAAAGTTAGAATTTGAGAGGGGTCTGCAATAGTGCCGAAAAAGAAAGAGTTTCTACCAGGGAGGACTGTAATTTCATTCCATTTGTCGAGTGGTAGCTCATCCCTCAACTGGAAAGTCCCTGAACAAATAGTTACGTGATAATATGCCGTACTACCCCCTAAAAGGTGTAAGAAATACAAACAAAACAGCACCCGACGGCCCATCACCCGTCATATTAAGCCAGCCGGGACCAATTGAATCAGTCGCAGTCTTTACTGTAAGTTTATTGGTAGAAATGTGACTAAATGATTCGTTTTAAATATCATGTAATTACTTATCATGCTACAAAAATCTACTCATGATACAGGTAAATTAGTATCCTAACCTACTAACATATGTAATATGAAGGTTAACAAAGTTCTTAAAGATCGCATGCCAGAATGTTTTCCAAATAGTTTGGCCGTATCGGTCCATGTGCAACTTTTCCTAATTTTATACGAGTTATGCGATGAGGGTTAGATCATCTATTGTTTTTTTGGCTTGCTGGTATGTTGGTAATGTGGACCTAAGTACTTGCACTGCGATGGATGCCTCGTATTGACTCCAGTTATTGTCTAATCCGCAAAATTACAGATACAACCCGAACGTCTATGTTTGTTATAATGCGAAACGAATTTGGGAAACTTCGAAATCGACTTGAGAGCCGTAAAGCTCTTCTAGAAGCAAGACTATAATAATGCTCGTTAGAGCGAGCAATCAACTACAATTCTAAGGAACGACATCCGCTTTATGAAAACGTAGTTCTCGAATGTTTGAGAGTTACTTGTTTTATGCAGAACTTTGGATTCATGCACCGCTTCTTTTCAAGTCGGCTCAGTAATAGATGGTAGAAAGTTGTCGTTAAGGCCATAAATGTGCCAGCGAAAGGCTTAGATTGATCAATATTTCTAAAATGTCTTCGCAGTAAACATTTTGTTAAACATATTTTTGTGGGTGTTGGCCCTCCTATTTAGCGCTTTTTCGAGAAAATTCCGAGAGTTTCCATATTCGGTCATTTTGGGCCATAGTTTCGTCACGTAACGTTAGGATTTGGCAGCAATAGGATGAAATCACCAACCCATCTTAAACTCCCTGCCTTTGATTGACTTTGTTGCCCAAATGCGGTAGAAGAGAAATGTGATATTAGTGTGCGTTGGAAAGGATTGAAACGAATGTGCCCGTATTCTGATGCGGTGACTCCAAGTGAAGTTTCAAAACAAACATGACAGCCGTTACTGCCTTTCATGTGATTGTACGCCCCCGTTAACTCATACAAATCAAGTGAACAAATACTTTCTGAATGAGTGCCTCAAAGGTAGGAAGTAGTTTTATAGTTTCATGGCCGGAAATTGGGCTTTTGTGCCGCATTGTAGCAGACAATCCTTAGTTATATTTGCGAACAACTCTGAGGTAATATCGAAAATCCCTAAGTTTGACTATCTTCTTGATATTCTGGTGAGTTTTAGAATAATTGTGTCACTCTGGACGATAATATTCCTTCGAGGCAATAGTTTGATGGTCTGATCACTCGCTGTCAAATTAATTTTGCTTGTTAATTGGTGTATTCGTCCGATATGCGTGCACCACAGGCGATTCAAAATCTTCTCTCAGTGGTAAACTGGAAACGATTGTTGACGATAGCTAGCTTAAGGGGTGATTTGGGAATTGGTTCTGATTTCATTCCTAAATCGAACATCTAATTCTTCTTTCCGGAGTGAAGGTTTCTCCCTTTGCTATTTGGGACATGGTTTCAGTGAGAAGGCAAATCGGAGTCGGCCATATCTTTTTTAATGAAAAAAGAGGCGATATAAATCTGTTCTGAATTAATGCACTAGGAACAGCAATAAACACGAAACTATTTTATTTTCAGGCAAAGTGGTGCATGACTGACGGTGGAGTTAAGCATACCTCCCTGGCGTCTGTGAAATTCCAATCGGCGACACAACTGGGTGTGCGTTGGGAAAAGTAAAGGGGCGTGGTCCGGTGTTTTATAAATCAACACAAGAAATGAACAGTTCTTCCCCATCCTTTCACTTTTCACAGTGTTTGTCCTTTTAGTAACATTGTTTCGGACAAATGGAAGGCAAAAATTGGAGCTTATAATCAGTGAACAGTCTTTTACTTATTAATTAACTTAAAGTGATATTTCTTGGGCTCGTCACTTGCCCTGAAGGGCTAATTGACCAGTGGGGATGTTTAAAGCTTGAAGAGCTGAACACTAGTCCTCCGATATGGTCTACCGGAGGTCTTTATACTTTTTTTGGCAGTTGTCGGGTCACCGTTCTGCGATATTACGTTTCTTTCTCAATTTGGATTTTTAAAAGTCCGGTGCTCGGAGTGCTAGAAAAATATACGGTTGGGAGGTATTTTTGGCCACAAAGGCCCAAGTACTGAGTCGGAGCAATTGTTAATTAGTTTGCATGTTTACTTAGCCCTTTCTTCAGTCCCCCATCTTATTTTACTTTAGCTAAGTAATGCAAATCTCGGACCACGCCCCAGGGCACCAAAACTGCCATGGCTTAATGATAATAACCTATTCGCACTTCCCATCTCCAGATGAATGCCATCGACCTATTTTCTGTGTTCTAGGTGGAGGAACCAAAGGACTCAACCTCCTAACTGCATAAATATGCACATAAGTGAATAGTTTTCGGAGGTCGAAACAGATGCCGGAACCGCGGCCGAAAACCAAACTTATTTGAGAGTCAGCCATGGAGGGAGACTGGTAGGCGGTGGTGAGATTTTTGCAGGGAAGATGCGGGGAAGCGGAGACGATCAGAGGCGGTGGGTGGTGGAAAATGAAATCGTCAGCAAAAGCGAGGTTTCCTGGCCGGCTCCACCCCCACCCCCCCGCGGTCCGACGAAAATTAACTTCGATGAAATAGTCACCGACGCGTTGTTCATCCGCTGACTATTGCCCAGCCTGCCTTTACACATCCCACAACCCTCTTTTTTGTCGACCACGTATCTCGTACTCTCCGCTCCTTCGCCGTACTTGCCAAATTCTTCGACCTGACCCTGCCTCGAGACTTGGCTGCTTCTGTCTGTCTCGACTAGCCAGACATTCCACTTGACAATCGGCAAACCATTCCACGAGCTACCGCCTTCACTTCTACGGTGCTCAAGCCGACTGTCAGTCGCCTCTTCCTATTGCCAGTTCGAGTGTTTTTTCTCTATTCATAAATATGACTTAAATAATTAAAGTTCTGTTAATAGTCGTTGCGAGGGGATAATTCATCCGCTGTCATGGTTTATTAGGGCCATTTCTTTAAAAATGGTTTAAAATCCCTTTTTGACAAGAATAGGTTTGGACGGAAGCTATGATTTCTACATCGAAATGTCCCCACAAGTGGCGGGGGAGCACGAATTTCAGTTTCATCCACGTAATTCGGCGAAATGATACACAGGCGAAGGCTCGCATGTTCAGCCAATAAACTCCCGAGGTGTACCTGAGTAGTGCTGGTTGGCCGACTCGCAAAGAGGCGAGAATACCTCTATCACATTTCCCCCAGACATGGCAAAACCAGAGGTATGCTCTCCTTCTTTTCATGGCTATCTACATGGCAAAAAATCCGAGTCTTTAAGTAGACATGCGTGTCTGCACCACTCATTCACTGCTACCTAAGACCAAAAAGCAGATTAATATTCGGGCTATTTTGCCTCACGTCGAACCGCGACGGGATAGGGTGGACAGTAGAAACGATGTCTTTTTTAGTAATATGCGAAACGTTCGAGTGATGAGTGCTGATGGGAGAAGAACATCCCGGAACCCATTTAGATGCGAACTTTATGGGCAGGACCGTTAAGTCCTCGTAGTACAGTGACCTGTTTACTCCAAATATACCCTTTTGCTACCCGCAAATCCTTATTCTATGGAGTTAATTAGCCTCTTACGTCTAATAACGTGACTTTGAGATTCCCCACAGTGGCCTTTGTGATCACAAATTTTGGGGTAATACACAAATTCATGCTTGTACAATAAAGTGGAATGTTCTGCAGTCGTTTTTGCCGATGTCTATTCAAAATAACCTCGAGATGCACTGTCGGAGTTTCATAAGAACTTTGTGTACAGAGGAGATCACGGATAGTGCTAATGATACGGACTCACAATAACCGAAATGAGATTATCATGGGATGTTAGGGACACCTTTCTATTCTTGGAAAGGAGATATTTTCACAAATCCAGTAGAAATTAGCACTGTCCTACCTGAGCGCTTTGGGTAAACAATTAGGTCGATCTAAATGGGATGTGACATCAGAGATGAATAAAAAAAGGTTTGGAAAGTCAAATGTTGCGTGGGAGAAATTGCTGTTTCATACGGTCTCATGTGGGTGCCTCTGTCTTATTCCCCAGGACTTTTCAGCAGGAGTCTGCAGCGGCGCCAGAAGGGACAACGAGACATGCATCTGTGAGCCTCCATTTCTGCCCTTTCTCTCATCAACTGCTCTTCCTTGAGCCATTAAATTATACGTTTCTCTTAATGTGCACCGAACAATTCTGAAGTATAAAATGCCCCAGGCAGGCAGTAAATGCGGATACACGGTGGGAGAAGTGCGCCAAACGGATGCTTTATGCACGTCCAAACTGCCGTCAGTTTTCCATCGTCGCTAATGTACACTTCATCTTCTTGTGGTACTTCCAGACATACTTCGAAGTGATCTTCTCCAATTGCTAAGTGGTCACAAAGTAAAAAAGGTAGCCTTACGAAATAGCAACAATACAGTGCAGCAATGGGTGTCAATAGGATCTTGTTTGGTTGAGGAAATGAGGAAAACGCATTAAACGATAGTGAGGGGAGACGCTGCAAGGGAATGCGGTTGGCCTGACTTTCCTCTCCGTTCCAGCGCTGAAGGCGGCCCTTCTGATACAGACCTGGTACAGACGTCACCAGGCCGAACTGGAAATGCGTCGACGGTGCGCGTGGAAAATCTACGAGTTTTTTGAATACAGTGGAGCGAACGAGCAACGCCAAGTAAGGCCACTGCGAATGACGATGTAGACTTTGGTGTGAAATAAGTAAAAGATGCTTCACAGACAACTGCACTTCCGCTCTTGAGTTCCCATGTTGTCCCAGCACACATGGCCCAGCTGCGAGTCCGGACAAATGCCGACTACCTTAAAGCTTCCTGCTCTTAGTTGCGGCGCCTTTGCTTAAAATGAAGACGTGGAAGGCGCGACACCGTCTTGGCACTTTATTTATCTGTTTCAGCTCAAGGAATTTTTCACGTGGATCCTCACTAACTACAGTCGTGAGTCTCGTGGTGTGGTAATGTTGACTGGAGTTCCTGTCGTGCAGCGTATGAGGAGACAAGTGGTAAACTCGTTCATAACCCTAAAAACTTGTGGATTTCTTTTTTGTGCTCCACCTGGCTGCCTGTGGTGTTTAGTCTTGAGAACACTATGATTTCAGTGGAGTCAGGACGTTCGCTTCCTCGGCAAAGTAAGCGAAGTTTTTGCCATTTTGAAATAAGAGAAGCACAGCGACGTCGTGCCTTTCGACTTGGGGGTTATGGAGTTTCGTCGATTACCAAATGCAGCATTTGTCAACTATTTCCACACGCAAGAGGTAATATGAAAGGGGATGAGAGCGGTAGTAGTACCAAGGAAAGAAAAAGAATAAGCATATTTTCGCGTTGCAATTTAAACAAATGAAATACAGGCACTAAAAACCTGTACACCTCAACTTGAACTTCATTAGTTAAGGACTCCGCTGCCGAGCAGTAGGGCAGACAACTGAGTGAGGTAGCAAGGAGCCTTCATGCCACCTCGCCGCCGTATCCTTTGTCGTAGGACCACTCAGAAGAGCCTCAGTCAAAACGAACTCGAGCATTGGATGACATTCGTGAATGTCCGAACATCCACGCGATTGTCAAGGTCCATAATATTTTAAATCGGTCGGTCTGCTTCTGGACGACTTTGTTGCATAGTTTGGGAGAGCCGCGTCCTCACTACCGTCCGAACACTCCCTCGAAGGAGAGAATATTTTTGGCTTGAGCTTTATTAACTGTCTACTGAACAGTGCTTCAAATGTCCGGCCTGTTAAGTGAGAAAGAAGCAACTGTCTCCCCTTCTTGTCTCGTGCCACATTCTGCAAGGCAGTTAGGGCCGATGTGCCCGTCCATCCATCAATTTCAAATCGTCTTAACTCGGGAATCATCACTTTCACCTCTTAGTCGGTTGTAATGCCTACTGTAGAAAGCATAAATTGGGATTTTCATGTACCAAAAGGCAGGTGGTAGCAATTGTGAAGAGTGCATTTTCACCGCTTCCTCGGCATAGCCTCTTGCAGAGCTGCCTGGTCCACTCTTGACACTATGAAGAGCTCCACGCCTCCTGCGTAGAATTATTCTTATTCGTGGTCGGTAGTTGGCGGCCTATGTGAAGCGTCCTCCTTGCGGAAACCATGAAGAGGTCCTTGGCCTCCATCGCATGGCGTATTTTGGCTCATGTGAGAGTCCGCGCGGGGGTGTCCCACACACTTACTGAAGTTGGGTAACTCTGCGATTAGCAAGCACTTTGGTCAGCATTGCTACTGGAAGAATTTTGCTGTCCTTAAACGGTTTGAAACGATCGCACACTTCTAGGGACGTCCATACCTTCGAAGCACTTGTGTCCCACATTTTCCACTGAGTCGGCTGTGAATTTTACATCTTAGCGGGTGAGAGGTCTCACTAATCTTTAAAATGTCACCACATCCACGTACTCATTGATACGCTTGTCCATCTTCCTGGGCAAAAAACTCTCGTCAACCTTTGACTGTGCAGCAGACATTTAGTAATGCAATGGGGCACAAATACCGGCGGTCCCGAGGCAGTTTTTCTGTCACAATCTTATAAATGGCATGAAAGTGAGAATAGAGGTCTCCGATTGACTTGAGAGTAAAGTGGTTCTGTTTCATCATTATGCAGCAGTGACTTCACAATCGTCGTGGCCGGCGGCAAGGACGCGTTCGCAGTTGAAAGGCACCATTTCGCAGAACTTCGAGCGTCGTCTGCAAAAGATAAATCTTGGCGGAAAGGGGGATACGCGCTGGAAGAACAGTACCCTTCGTCTACGCGAATCTCATGAGCATTCTCGCTTCAACAACGACTACATCCAAAGTCTCATTGACTTTCAGAAGCAAGACAAGGTAGGCTATTCCTTGTGTGCCTTAATTTCTACGGGAAGAGCGAAAGCTCTGCCTGGAAATCGCACAAATCAGACTTCATTGGCGTAACTGAGGACAAGCTCAAGTAGCAAGCTTTTTAAGCCATAAGTAGGTGGAGATCAGTTAGGGTGTTTACTTTTTTGGAGAACTGCCTTTCTTTCACCAGATAGGAGGAGCAACCTCGCGCAGTGGACCGGCTGGGGTGGAAGGAGGACCACAGGCCTCTTTAAACCTTAGTTAATTATGCAATTATACGCCTCGTTAGTGCCTTTAAATGAGGACGAATCTTTGCCTCCAGCCCTTTCATGATATTCATCTGCAACTCTTAACCAAAAAAGATTTTGCCTTTCTGTGTTGCGGAGAGACATTCTTGGGGCTCCCCACGTCCATAGATTGTGTCGCATTTAACAGGAGAGCATTGAGACGTGGGAGTTCAGCGTCCAGTCCTCAACATGACTGCTCGTGGCTGCCGGAAGTCCGTCTCTAGTGGCCAACTCCATTTTCGACTGGTCAAAGTGCGCCCTCGTTGGTGCGAAGAGTTCATTGTGAAAAAATTCCAGCCTCGCTTTGTCACAGTTCGAGTTATGTAGACACCTCAGCCTTCCTCCCTTTATATTTATTCCTATCCTCATGTACTTATTGTTGAAGCGTTTTTGTAAATCATCGTAAGTTGCTGCTGGCGGCAGACCCGCAGGAGGGTCAGCTTCACTGCCTTTAAAACTGAGCCATTATAAGGGAAAAGAGACGTTTATCGTCCAGAGAAGTGGTAGCGTTTCATGACTATCACTGGCTGGTATTAAGAAAAAGCCACCTTCGGAACGTCCATTTCATAACTCTGAGACATCAGTTGGCCTCACCATGCCCGCACTTCCGACTACTGCCCCGCGGTGTGAGCACGAAAGCAAGGCTTGATGCTGGAGAAGGAACACAGTCGCATGCGGAGGTCCTGCTCGATACCTTGCGTACAGGCGGAGTCGGTGGCCAACTAACCACGAAAGCATTGTCGATATTTTTTCCACGGCTCTGAATCTACCTACTCCTCGTGCCTACTCCACTTGGGGCATTTGATTGGCATTCAACGGGCTTTAACTTGTTCAGCTGCTGGATTCGGAATTGGTAATGGAGGTGTTGGAGGAAGCAACCCTCGTCCTCCAGGCGCTCCCGAACATTCAGAGGGCCTCGACGACTCTTTCACAGCGCATCACCATATGCGGTGACCTCCACGGCCAGGTGGAAGACCTCATCCACATCTTCCAGATGGCAAGTCGTCCCCTCCTCCCCTTATCTTCTGCCTCTTTAATGAATTTTCGACCGATAATACTTTATTTATACCCCCTGATCCAGGAAACGGTAATCACACACGGCGGCCGAAAGTATCGAAGAGGCCTATGTTTACTCCATTTCGTGTTTTTGTTTTAGAACGGCCTTCCCGATATCTTCAACCCGTACATATTCAATGGCGACTTCGTTGATCGCGGCAGGAGGTCCATTGAAGTACTTACAATCTTACTTTCCTGCCTCATTGCTCATCCTTCAGCGGTTTTTCTTAACCGTGGCAACCACGAGGACCCCATGCTGAATAAAAGGCAAGACGTCTAAACACCACTTGCTCTCACCCGAGAGGAAGCCCGGAATTAATGCCCATTTCCCTCCACCACACAGGTACGGATTCACAGACGAAATTCGTTCAAAGTATCCGGTGAGTGACGCTATTCCGCCGTTCCCCTGTTCCGCGGGTCTGTTGGGTGTTGTTGTTCCTGTTAAGTCCGACGGGTAAGAGTGCTGTCCGCAGGTCACAAGGTAGGACAGTAAATAAATGATAAGAGCATTTAATTTTGTTGTCAGCCGGCAAGATGGAAATATCTGCCCGAATGTTATGACCACTGGCGGATTGTTATGCGGGCTGAGCCACCTCGGCCTGAAAGATTGCGACCCAAGCGACAGATTCAATCAGAAGGTTCTCGGTACTGTAGAGTTTTTCATTTCCAGACACCCTGCAAATTCAACACTAATTTCGAATTTCTCTATGCAAGAGAATACTCCTCCCGTTGATAAAGTGTTTAGTGGTTAGCTCGTTGACGCCAAAGCATGCAAACTGTGCCTGTGCTCCTTTTTGAGGCAAATGAATGCTCTCTTATTCTTCTTAACTGGAGGCACATTATAAGTGAAAGACCACAATGAAGTGGACTTAAGTTACGACGAAATGACGACCCTTGTTACCAGTCTGTCCGTGCCCGGGATCTTCTATTTAGCTAGACACCAAATGCTCCTCTAATCGTACGATCGGGTTTCACCAGCTTTTTGAGGCCCTTTCCAGTTTCCTCAAAGTCGCCCTTTCAAGGGGCATACAAAAGCGGATGACATGCGGATGCCTATTTGTATATTTCAGAGGCAATTCAAGAAGATCATGAAGCAGATTGAGCTCCTGTTCTGTGCCATCCCTCTCTGCACCATCTTGGACGATGTCATTCTCGTGTGTCATGGCGGGATCTCGAGGAAAACTGATCTGGCTGCGATCGCCAAAGTGAACAGGAAAATGGTGATTTTGATAGCCTTCCACCATCGCATCGTCTTGCAAACCGTCTTGTTTAAAGGCAGATCAAATTTTTGAATGAGACGAACTGCACTGGTCGCAAATCCCATCGAGGCCGATCGTGGAAAACCGTCATGGCAAATGTGGAAGTCCTCTGTCTCTGCATGGAGGATGAGTCAACTGTCACTTGTCAGCTTGCGCATGATTGTAACTCGTCCAAAAATTGGAATTAACTTTATAAAAGTAGTCTGTTTGGTAACATGGACTTCTTCAACTCAACTTTCACCTCAACTTTCACCGCTACAGAGTCGCTGGAAGCCGAAATAAGCACATTTTCAAGAGGCTTCTATCTCAAGATGGTTTCTCACTTTGAGCTTTTATATTTCAGTTTATCTCAGTCCTTCAGCCCCCCCTAGAAGGCGAAAAGGCCGTCTCCATGGAGGAATGGCGACAGGCAGGTTGCATTACTAATGATTCACTTTTAACAAAGTCAACCCGGGAAATGCTAAAAAAAGGAACAAAAGAGGAGGTCTCTTATCATTGAGGCCTTATTTGACTGCGTGGAAATGGGAGACAAGAGTAGACAGAAATGTTTTGAAGGACTCTAATCCCACATGAATACACATTTTAGGAATCTTTGAGAGAGAAAGCGCGTATGTAGTAGTAGAGACGTCCTTTGTAGAAAGACAGCTATAAGGGCAAATAGGTCAATTTGACTAAATTTCCCGCGACAGTAGTGTAATTGCTCTTTCCCGCCGCCCCGAGGCAACTGCCCTATAAACGTGTAATTAATGGTCACAATGATGGCAATTTTACCGCAGGTCCTCGACATATTATGGAGCGACCCCCAGAGTGCGCCAGGATGCAAGCCAAATGTCAAACGCGGCGGTGGCAGTCATTTCGGGCCCGACGTCACCGCCAGTCTGCTCGGCCACCTGAAGATCGGCTTCCTCATACGCTCGCACGAGTGCTGCTCCAACGGCTGGAAAGTGGACCACAACGGTCAGGTTGGTGGTGGCGGCCGCACCGTCGCCGAATCCATCTCGCTACCCTGTCCACTGAGTTTAGACACTGAAGTTTACGGGATGGAAAGTTTGTTATTTTAGCGCCATCGCCTTCGGGGAACAATGAAATCATAATACACCTTCAGGTCTCATCAAACTAATGAATTTGATTTCAACCTCTTCATTTCCCATCCGACTACTTCAACCGCAAACGAAGTAGTGAGAAATAAAAAAGAAGGGCAACACATCTGAGACGGATCTTCCCCACCCCCGTCGACTCCATATCAGAATATTCTTTATGAATCCAGATCTGCCAAATTTTCTCGTATTTACGGAATGCCTAAGAAGTAAGCCGCTGTAAAGTGCCCATGAAGGGGGAGCGTAAGATTCTTTCACTTCTCAAGACAGCTTCAATATTCGCTGTACCGTGAAGCGATAGACGTTTACCATTAAAATCCATTCTGAAAGGTGATGGATCGAGTCAGTCCCCAAGAATGGTGTTAACTCCAGGACCTTGCTTGCCCGGGTGGCCGAACAGGAAAGGGCCATAATGCCCAGCGCAATTCAAAGCCTTTCCAAGGAGGACTGAGCACATTGAAATGGGCCGTCCAGCTTTAGTAGGGGCTCCAAGTTCGTTTCATTTTTACTCTCCATAAAATGCCGTAAGTGTACTCACCTGATGGCCCATGAGGAATTCTAAAGAGTCAATCTTCAAATCTCAGGCTTCAAATCTCCTTAGTGACTTTGTCGCTGATTGGAGGGGATCAGCCAACCTCCCCCCTCTTCCAAAGTAGGCATGTGGTGGTGCTCCGAACGTCTCCTGATCGGAAGTAGACGTTGAGGAATGGGTTAAACTATGCCCTTTTTATAGGTCTTGACTGTGTTCTCGGCCTCCAACTACTACGGACCGGAGAGCAACCTCGGTGCTTTTGTTCGACTCTCGTCAAAACGCGTGATGGGAGAAGTCTGCGCGGAGACGCGGGTCAGCATCGCAGAGCCCGTGGAATGTGAAAGCGACGAGTTGTCGACGTGCCCGATGTCTCCGAGGAACGGTGAACGAATTGACGAGTGCACCGCCGCCATCATGTACACGCGAGCCATGAAGCAGGCCGAGGATGGAGGGAATACGAAAAGTAGGCAAAAGGGGATTGTGGAGAAGCTTCTCATTCCCCAGTTGGTGACATTTCGGACTGGAGGATCCGGGATGCAGAATATGCCCCCTGGAAAAAGGTGGACGACGACAAGTAGTATTTCTATGCTCCATGCCGATGATATGCATGTCATTCTTGCAATTACTTTGATCTCCCCCAAATAATTTCGCTTCGACTGTAGAAATCCCAACGACGCCGCCTATCGGATGCTGCTGAAGAGAATCCTCAGCCGCAAGGACTCCATAGTCGCTGCTCTCCACGAATACGATCCTCAAAAAACCGGTTAGTGGAATAAAAACATTCAAACTGCATGGATATATGTGGAAAGATAGCCACACGCGAGAGTAGGCAGTGGCCGACCAAAGACCCACATTCTACCGACCTGGTGAATCTTCTTGCCTCCGCTCGTAGTGTTTACTTGGCTATGCATGTAATGAGCGCCACTTAGGGTCCATAGTGAAGTCAGGTTCTTATTCAACGCGGAACAATTCTTCACGTCGGGTTGGAAGGCAGCAGTGTATGCGCCGGGAAGGCAGGGAGGAGTCCCCGTTGCTCCTGATCACCCTGTTTTATTGTAATACTTCAGCGAGAGTTAATTGAGAGCCTCCTCAGCCTGGTGTTTATATAATTGAGCCACTGAGCAGAACCTTATGAGTCAGTGGGCCGAAGAGAAGGTTTGGCCTTTCAAGAGAAATGTGTTCGGGGTATCTTGACAGGTGGCAGTCCTAAGTTCAACCACTCTTAGGCCACAAACGGAGGATTAGAGTGAGGCAACCTTTTCGGTGTTTCTCCGCAAATCAAAACTCCTTGCTGCTACGAAACCACAAAAATGCGTGCGACGCCGAAATTCTTCTCAGAGTGGTGCAAAAATCGCATTGTTAATTAGTTGTTCCACCTCACAGGGCATTTGAATAACACAGAGCTCAATCCATCGTCTGCGCTTACGTAAATTACTTGCCCTGGACGGAGGGAGTCAGTTGAGGGAGAAGGAAATTGTCTGCTAAGTTAATGCGACGCAGGCGGGTCTTAGTGGAGAGAAAAAACATCCGGACGGGGATAACGTTGTTAGTCTAGAAAGTAAACGGAGATAGTCGGTCTTTTGGCCCAAAAAAAGCAAGACGGAATCATTTGAGTCGTTTTGGGTTGCGATGCCGCAGATGATAGAGCGCCCTGCTGCCGTTCTTCCCTACGCCCAGTGGTCACATCGTTCGTCGCTGCGGTCGCCTCCATCAGCTCCGGTCCGGCGTCACACCTTGCCAACCCTCGAGTAAGGAACGAAGTTTGAAGGGGAGAGGGTGGGCGTTGATAAGACTCTTGGTCCGGGGCCATTGTGCGGTCCGGACTGTTCTCTAGAAAGGACTTTCTACCTCAGGTGAAGTGACAATAACGCAGTGGTGCGCAGTGATGCTGAAACATGCCGGCCACAACCTGCCATGGAGGATTCTGCGCTACTCTCTGGTCAAATCCTCGCCAACCCGGCCCAAAACGCATATCCTCTACATGTCGATGTTTGATCCCAAACACGAAATCTTCTCCGATTCAATGGTTAGTCAAACACCGTCCTCCATCCCCTGCCCCGACCGACCACTTGTTGATGAGTGGGTGCGAGGAGTCGTTCCGTAATGTCGAAGGCCTTGATGGCGGCCGAGGTGCTGACTGCCGGGGTGGCCTGGGTGGCCAGGCCGCACGAGGCGAGCGCCCCTGCGGTGATTTGCCCCTGCGCACAGGGGAATTTTCGCCTCCGCAGTTGAGCAGACAGTCCTCCCATTAGGTTGGAAACTATGAAACGGGTATTGACTATAAGGAGAAAACAAAGAGCGCATTTTCTTACAATATTTTTTTATATTCAATCGAAATAACTTCCATTTGCATCTACGACTTTATGCCAACGGTCCGGCAGATCATATAAGTCTTTTTGAAAAGAACATTTTTCTTTAGAGTTATTAAAATATCCCCAGTCTTTTATGATATTACTTTGTTTATTGCATTCTGTTCCTTTAAAAATAACTCATGATTAAGAAAAGGCGATACTCCGCCGATGAAATGTAGGGTGAATTTGGAGGATGTGGTAAAATGTCACTATGCAGAGCTAATTTACCAACAGTAATTAATACTTTACGTGGTCGACGTGCGTTTTCATCGTGCAGTCATAGTGCGATGGCGCCGGCTGTTTCCTCTTCGTGAATTTCTCCTCATGCTTGACATCGAGTTCACGGCAATAGGACTCCGCCGCTGGTATGCTTTAACTTGCTTGTGGGAAGCAATAATGCAATTACTCCTTGAGCATTTTCTCATATGTTAATCGCAATGTTTTGGGATCAAATTTGGATTTATGGGCGTGTCCTGGGGGAGTATTTTCATCTGCCTCTTTGCTTGATCGCTCGCGATCATTGCAAATGATGATTTGGTGTGAAAACGGCGGCGATCGCGTATTGCGAAGGAGGAGGAGGAGGAGGAGGAGGAGGAGGCAACGCGGACGCGCACTCGCTGTCTCCTGGAGCACTCGCTCGACCGTCTGCTGCTGCGTCAGTTGTTCGTGTGGCCGGCACAGAGGAGCCCAACTTTTTTCCTTTACCATATTTTGTAAGCGGATACTTTAACACAGCCGTATGGAGGGCTCCTTCTTAGTTTACACCCAATTTCACAAATGGTTGTTGTTTGCATGCGTGGATTGGGACTCCACGGTTGTTCCTAATTCTTCCTCGTTGCTGACACGGGCCGGTGGTCTTCCTCGAAGTGCATTGACGACGCTCACATTGCCAGGAGGAAACTTTTGGAACAACTATCGAGCTATTTTTAGTAGTGGATACATCTCCCAATGCCCCACTTATGCTTTTCGAAACTTTTTGAGGTGCTCTGTGATTCAATTTCAACTTGTGCAAGACAATTCTACTTAAATTGCTCTCTGTTTGAATCTCGCTTCGAGGGGAAATAAAATAAAAATGGAATGCCAGCACGAGAAAATTCCACGAAATGAGTGAGAAGAACAAGTTTACAATTTGTAAATAAAAATATCGAGCGCACGTTACAACATACCTCTCTCAGTCGCAGCTGGACACAAAACAAACAAGAACGCCCGTTTCATAGTTTGTCTTTGTACGGCCTCCGCTCCCACCCTCCTCTCTCTTCCTACTCCCACAGAGACGAAAATTTACCGACGAGAATTACACAGATTTGGATGAGTTGGTGTCGATTTTCAAGCAGTTTGACAACAACGACAATGGTGAGTCATGGCGAGAATTTGATTGTGTCGATTCTGGCACCTTTGTTTCGGAACTGAGTTATCGCGTAAGCTGTCACTTTCCAAGTTCTGTGACCTCTTTGAAACCGTTTTGGAAGGCAACATGTACAAGCATGGGCAAACGGCTGCGTCCCCTTTAGGTTTTGTCAGTGTTAGACAGTTTAAGGAGACGTGCAAGAAATTGTATGAGGACAAAGGGGTCCCCTCAACCGTTTCAACCATCAACAAACTAGCAGTTCTCCTCGATTTCAACAGTGATGGACTCATCGACTTCAACGAATTCATGGAGGGTTCTCGGCTTGTGAGGGAAACCTGTAAGTCCTCGCCACATCGGCAGCAAAGGTTTGTCTTTTGAGGGCTTATCTGCCTCGTGGGTTGTTCCGACCACGAATTTCCATCACGTTGTATCCTCACACCTATCAGTCAAGTTTCCTACACTCTTGACATTAGATTTTTTAACTTCTTTTCCAATGCTGCCACTCAATTTCAAGTAATGCAGTGTCACTTACGATGAAAAGACCATGATTTTGCAATTCTTGAGAGTGTTAGTAAATTTGTTTCATCTGTAGAAGGGGAGCACATGGCGGATTGTAAAATACGTCTCAAAGAGCCCTTTAATTAAGTTTAGGCTAAGGTAAATATCAAAACGCTTTTATTCAAGTTTCCTTTTATGGCACCAAGAAAACTCCACATACTTTGCAAATGACCATTCGTCGACTGGCAAGTTAAATCGTGTAACGTAGTGTGGTAACTTCCCCTATTTGGTGCAAAAGCATCCGCTGTCTGGCCTAACAACCTTTCCTTGTTTAGAGTCGAGCAAGCGGGACGAGAGAAGCTCTGAAGCAGTCCGTGCTGGAGACTGCCTGCGTAGGTGTCGTACCATGTCTTTTGCCAATCTCTCGCTTGCAACTACCTTGGCCATCGCAATAAAGGCGATTTTGGCAAAGCAGAGTGAATTTGTCTTCAAGAAGAAAGGGCACTTTGACGAAGTGAAGCGCCTGTCCCTCGCGGCAAATGGGGGAGCTTCTAATACTTGCCGCCGTCAAAGGCGTAAGCTGTGGGATCTTCTAAGTGGAAAAGGCTCCTTCCATTTGCCACAGGGGCCGGTTTGGACGTGGGATACAAAGCATGATGGGTGAGGGTCCGCGGGACCGAAAGTGGGCAAGTGAAACAAGTGAAGACGACTTTTGGCCCAATTCCCATTCGACGTGTTGTGCGGGTGCCACTTACCGGGATGAGGGAATAAAATAGCCAAGTTAGTCTACAGTGCGCAATACTTCGTTTTTCCAGGGATCCTCCAAAAACTTTGGCACCAATTTTGGTTAATGGGCGGACCTTTAGATGCGTAAACATATCAAGGTGCAGCAAAGCGATGTTGAAGGTGAGTTGCCAAGAGTCCTTTGCCTCCCGAAGTTCCTCTGACGGTCTCACTGGTAAAAGGATGAATGTTCCTGCTATTTGCGAAGGGTCATCCAAAATTCACTCACCCTGATGCGTCTCGGTCCGTCAAATTTATGGTGGATATGGTGGATAAAGGGAGGATTTCAAGCAAATACTCTTAAAAACTGAGCACGTCCTTGTAATTTACCCCAATTAAAGTCATTTGGGCTGAACCAAAGTCGCCTCACGCGAAAACGGCGGCTCACTTGAAGGCATTGAGAGACCACAGTGATTACGCATTCCGGAGACTTTTGTGATGAGCAGAATTTCATTATGTGTTCCGGGGACAACACTTTCATGGGATTTAATGAAAAGCTCTACACTGTGAAAACACTTGACTTAGCTCTGTCTATTAGAGCATCCACCATAATTGTTATGCGATATTTTAGTGGAATAATTATCAGCTTGAGGAATTAAGAAAGGACATTTAACCGGGGAAGATAGCGCCTATTGAGAAGACGCGAAAACAATCGCACGGTCAAACACCGCTCATTTTTGTGCCTCAAACTGGCGCTTTCCGCAGCGTCCCAACCCTGGAAGCCTCGTTAAAATGAGGCCTGTGCTGTCTGCGGGTGGTTCATTTACCTGCTGAAGGCTCAACGAGATCGGAGAAGGTCGAGAGACAGGTCGACTAAAATAGCTTGAAGGTGGAGTTAAGGGATATCTGGGGCAAGAGAAAAAATGCTTCTACGAGCTTGACATTTCTCGATTGTAACTTGATGAATGAACTCGTCACCCCAACATTTCTGGGTGTAACCGTTTTCAGTGAAAAAAAGGAGTGCATGTAGAACAGTCTTCGTTACTTTTACTTTAAAAATGACTTGTTAAAGAGGAGAGGATAGAACGGAACATGGTGTGTCCTCGGGGTCGAGGCCACCCCGAGAAAGTGGATGGGCCCCCGCGGGCACGACGTCAACTGCGAGGAGGCGGCGGGGGGGGGGGCGAAGAAGTGGCATGTGCGGTGGAGATTCTCACTTTTATTTCCGCCGACGCGGCAGAGGTGCGCAGGTGTGTATGCATGATTGTATATATAATGTAATATAAGTAATATATATATATATATATAGGTATAAAACGCAGCGTCGATAAGGGCACGAAAATCTGTCAGACGGCTTTTTACAACAACTTCCACCGGTTGCTTGTGCTGGCGTGTTCGAGTGTCCCTTTCCTCGAGGTCCTCGGGCCCATTGTGACCCGGTGGCGGGTGTGGAGAGGCATGCACGATGGGGCGTGTGCGTAGTGCGGAACTGTTGGCCAAATTTACAGCGGTATTTTGAGGAGGGAAGGGAGAGGAGAGAGCGAGGGAGATGAAGAGGGGCCTTGGGCTGCTCCGCATCAATTGCAGGTGGAAACAACCACCGTTTTTTCGCAAGTCTCACAACGCACCTCGCAGCACCAATGGAACTTGCACTTGCACTTCTCCTGCTGGATAAATACCTCCCTGTGGTAGTCACGACCGCAGCAGAGGAAGTTGCAGTTATCCGGGCCTTTGGAGTCAACGCTGCATCGTCGTCCGTAGGTCCCGATGCTGCCAAAACGCGGGTCATGAAGACAATAGGAGGGTGAGCGAGTCGTGTAAATGAGCTCGTTCTCCCTCGGCATCGGCAGTCCCACCAAACCAGCACCGACAGGCACCGAGGCCTGCGCCGACGGTGGGGGCTGCGGAGGCCCCGACGGTGGCAGGCGGTGATAAAGTGCAGATTTGGGAACGAGACGGTTATTCACATAGTCCACCATCACTGCCTCCTGAAAGAGCTCGCGAAGCTGAGTGCCCACAGCGCGAAAATCGGGCAATGCGCGCCAACACGTCCGCATCTCGCATGACCCGCTAACACCATGACATTTGCACTTGATGTCCATCTTGTTCACCACCGCCTACAACGCAACGCAGTTCCATTCTGAGATGCTTTTGTCCAATGTGAAGGTTATAGAACGGCGAGTACTTTCAGCGCATGCTGCCACACTGACATACGAGAATGAAAATAAGAATAATTTCCCATCCCCGAGTGGAATTTTAGAAATTTGGTCGCGTCAATGGCCAAGATAGTAATATACTGCTTAAGGTGACTGCCATGAGAAGTTTACTTTAATTTAATCTAGTCCCATTAGGCCATAATGTAAAGACATATTACGCGCTTCAGTCGCAGCTCTCCTCCAACCTAGTCCCTGATCCCGCAGTTGGTCATCACCTCCTTCCTACCGCGGAACCGTCTGTCCAGCGCACTGAAGGGGCCCTGTGCGGCTTCACTTATCTCTATTAGGTCTCTTGCCGTCTGACGATAGCGTAAGGGAACATTTCTGGGAACTGGCATTTAGCGCCAACATCTCCTCGTCCCCTGCCAGTTTTCGTCGCTCATCACAGCAAACAGTTCACGTCACACACGAAGTCTACTCCCCTGGGAGGCGGCATAGTGCCGTGGTGCACCAGAATGGGTGGCGGCGTTGGCAAATCGTCTAAGGGTAGTTGACGGTCTGCTTACGCTCCACTGCACTTCCAACCCTCCACTCTTTGCCAGGAACGAAGGTGAGAACTCCGCGATGAAGTTGACGTCCGACGTCCATCTCTGGTCATTTGAGTCGTATTGCCTACCCTTCATTTCACCGTCCCTGACAAACACCACTGAAGACTGCTGCCACATGGTTGTTCTCCAATGCGTTTTTCTTAACAACACGTAATTTTTTAAGATTAAGAATACTGGAAGCTAATGAAAGCGACACCGCCCTCGATGTCCCGCCACCAAAAGGTCATCATCGTTCAAGTTAGTGAGGCCATTTTTGGGAGGCCTATTTGGCCCCGAAGTAGATATCGAAATGACCTCGTTAGTCGCTTCACACAAGCTAGTCTGTAATTTACGGTGTTTCATCTAATACAGGAAAAGTACACCTCACAGTGAATCCTACAAGACAATGCTCACGCAGGAGCGACTGCTGACGCTAACGGGGAAGTTGATTCCTGCGCGGGAGAGCACAAACATCCGGTCTGTGACACTTGTCGAACCTGGGGACATGTTGGTCTTTTGGACGGTGCATAGAAGAAAAGGTGAAGGCGCACCCGATTTCGTGACTTTACTTTGTGGTCTGACAAAGATGTCACGATGAAAATAAGTTGACAGAGAGTTTTTACTGAAAGGAAGAGAGTAGAAGCCTTGCTCTGTGCCATCACCCACCTGTCGGCCCACGTGGTTGTTGTGCAAATTGGTGAGACCCAGTTTGGGGTTCCTCTGCACGCGGCCCTTTTCGCGTGAGTCGAGAAATTTCCTGGAAAAAGCGGCACCGAAGTGGATGTTGTCGGAGCAGCCGGACCACTCGAAGTTGGGCTGCCGCTCGTGGTCGTAGATGGTGCGGTCGCAGCCGCAGCTGTCGTGGAGGCCGGAGCTGCAGGCCTTCGTCACCGCGTGCGATATGCCCGCCGAGGTGACTGCCAACACGTAGGCGGATTCTCGCGTACCTTCAATGGAGCACCACATCATTTTTTTTGTCAGCACACTATCGCGACTATGCACGCCTCCCAGAACCGGGGGATTTTGCCCAACCACGGCTGCGCAGGGCGCATTTTCAACTCGCCATTTATCCCACCTCGTGAGAAACAGCTCGATAAACGCAATGAAAAGGTCGCATGCCAATTCCTAAAGCAGCCCGCCGCCATTCCATGTCATCGTGAGCACAAACAGTCAAGATTCGGGACGAAGATAACCCACGCTGTGGTCACGGAACAATCATTTCCGGATTGACACCTCATCTCTTCCATGCGGCTCCAAAATATCGAAGTCATTGCAAAATACGGAGGATGTTTTAAGTCCATGACAGAAGCTAACGAGAATTAAGTCAATGAACTTTATGTAACTGTCCAAATCGGAATGTCATGACATTTAACAGCGGAAACTACAAATTATCTCCACTTCTCCATCGACACGAAACCTGGAAGAGTTTAACATTTTGGCCCTCTAATGCCCTCTTTTAGTTAAGCATGTGCCAAAAAAGGAGAGAGGGAATTGTCTAGTAGTGTTTTTTCCGCAACAATCCGGCCTGCACTGGATCACCAACGCTCTGCCGAATACTCCGTCTTCAACAGCCCTCTTGTTGGGGTGGGCACCGACGCAACACACGTATCCCGAGCTTATCGAGTCCGCGGAGTTAGTTCAGTGCTCCGCAGAGGCCATCCTCACTTAGCGCAACGTCTTTCGCTCAGGCCACGAAATTATGGCCGACGAGCCTTGAGCTTATCGACGGCTCCGTGGTGGGACCGAAGTGTCCTTGATAGACATATTTAAACTAGCTGAAATTCGCATTTAAAGATGTTGTTGACTGCCCTTTAGAAGCATTGGTTTCATGGCTGCACAAACCTGTCTTCCAAGCGGCAGAATGCACATCTAGGAATTCTCCTATTTTTCCTCCATAATGAAGTATTTCATGAAATTTGGCTCATTATTTCATGCCAAACGCGTGTGATGCTCGGTTGAGGGCATGGTGGTTTACACGAGTTACGCCGTTCCACAATGTTTCTTCCAGTGGAGGTTACCTTCGGGCGAGGTGGGGAAAAATAAACGCCTCCACGTGACTGCGACGAATGAGGGAATTACAGGAGATGTCGAGTCTTTAAATACCCTGATTAAATTTCCCGCGTACACTTTCCCGATGGTAAAAAGACTGTCACAGATGTGGCCGCAGTTCAGCAGGAATTGTCCCTGAGACCACAACCGACCTCCCTGACTCCCACACGGGTTTGTGGCAGAGGAGATAACGGGATACGATGAGATGCTTTCAACGGTACAAGACGGGATTGATGAAGTGGAGCAGGAAGAATTTCGCCCGACGGCTAATAGCCAACCTACTGCCTATGTATGCGTTTTTTGGCATAATCCAGTTTAACGCATAACATGACACGGTAACGACCTCTTGGTGATAACACGATTTCATCTCTTATTCCCGCATAAATTCAGCTTACTCTCGATGCCTAGAGGCGCTTTCTCGCAATTCCGACAGATTGACGAGGCAGACAGGGGGCGAGAGGAACTGGGGTGTATCAGGACCGTCTGGCTGACGAGGTCGTAGACCTGTCCGGAAATGTGGTCCTGTTTGGGTGATCAAAGGAGGACGCAGGCGGCCCTCCGCCCTCCCCCCACCACCTGTCCAACATGCGGCCTCGTCATGCAGCATACACCCGACTACTTTGTTCAATTTCTCGGCGTTTTGACATTAGCCGCCGCATGTTCGGTCGACGACAGCAGCACTTGGCATGATTAACAACAGCGTGAGTCAAAGTTCTTCATTAGTCCTCTCTATTAACTTGCGTGCCTCGTCGGAGAATGCAGTTGTGGCTCTCACATGACGCCTTCTCCTTCCCATATACCTGAGTTCGCATGAACCAGGCTCTTTAGTGCCTTCCAAGGGATCTGATAACCCATTGGCCTGGAATTAGCGCTTTTAATCGCGTCAGTGGATTAAATTCGCAATAAATTAACTTCTGGACTGCAAAAGGCCACATTTTTCCGTTCTGGTATTACTCACGGGAAGCGCAGCATGCCTGGGCTTGGAAGTTTACCTTTCTCATCCTCCCGTTCAGGAAGCAATTACCCGAAACGAAGATGTTATTGAGTGTATGGTGGAAGAAAGGGGGGCTATTTGTGGGTCCGCTGACCACATCGCCAAATAAGTTAACCAAAGGGCGGAATAAGTAATAAACGAATCGTCTATTTACTAAAGCTGGGGCACAAAGATGAATAGAAAAAACGGGAGCATGACGGGGAGACCGGGCCGGAGGAGAGGTGGATAAGTGGGAGAAAAAGTTCCGATGAAGCGGCCTAAGCATGCGTGCGTGCGGTTTTTTGAAGACATGCTTGTCATGAAAGCGTAAACAAAGTCATGGGAAGGATGCCGGCGCCCCGAGACACGTCCTCTCGCTAGCTAAAACTGAAGCACTATTTGTGGCCTTAATTTACCTCCAAATCTATCTGTTTGTGGTTGACGTAACCAGGCTAAACCATTCTGGACAACAGCTGAAGCCACCAAAAGTCATGTGACCCTAAAAACGTTTCGTTTCGGACAAGGAAATAACTTGGCTAGTTATTCATACCTTCCACTGGTACACACAATTTCACTAGGTGCAATTATAGAGTGAAAACAAGGGGGAGGCATACTTTGAGGGAGTCGAACTGACTTTCAACCACGGGAGGTTGCTCTCATCTCAGCCCAAAGTCAGGAGTGGTAATCGTCTTTGATGGATTCTTGGAATCACACAAGTCCCAACGTGAAATAAGGGAGGCGGCGAGCTCGGCCTGCTCAAAATTCTATCATGTTTCGATAACCCGAGTCGGAGGTTGAAGGTACCTGCTTTTGTTTCAGTGCGACCGAGTGACACCCTCCACAGAGCGGGTTTCTGACCGAGCAATCAACAACAAGCAGATGGACGTTTCCGGTGTTTATCTTAACTAGAGATTGGTGAACAGTGATTGGAATAAGGAGAAAAGTCACTGGCACGCTTTAGGCTTTTCTAAAGGAATTCGACGATTCTACTGACGCTTGGAATACGTGCCACAGAAATGTTAAATCAAAATTCCGCAATTAGCTGGACGTCCAACCACTGGTAGCTCGGAACTGAGTGTGTAGACGCCGTGTACTTCTTCATATTTTACAGCATTCGAGCTCGCCATCCCAAAACAGGTGGCAACTCAGCCAGACTAGACTGAATCCATCATTCGCAACAGAACCAACGAGGTGTCATTTAATACACCAATCACCTAGCGGGTGTTCCACAGTTTGCCTGCTTTCGAGTATTTCCCTTCGGTTGGAATCTTTGTGGAGGAAGTAACTTACACATACGTGAAACCAAGTCACGTAGCATCTGAGTGGATAAATAAAAGTTGGCCTCCTCCCCCCCGCCCCCACGCGGAATAGCCGAGTGCCGGCATATTTCGAGACGGCGGAGGTGGAATGCGGTGAGGTGGGGTCGCTCACGCCGGCAGCACGGGGCTACCAAGTAGGGAAAATACTTTTTCGACTGGTCACCACGACTAGAAATGGCAAGGCAAGATGGTGATGATTAAAAGACTATGGCATCCACTGATTTCACGAAATTTAGAAAATAGTTTTTTAACTATGGTGATGAACGAAAAGTCAACTGTAATGACTCTCAAAGCAACATTTCACGCTCATGAGAGTCTTCGACAAAACCCACATTCAGAACTAATTATGTGGAGGAGGTTGCATGTCGTACGCGAATGGATGCTTTCAGGGAGAACAGGCCCGCACATCGCTCCAACGAGGTGCCAGCAGCGTCAGGCGCGTGCGTCTGTCTGCAACGGGGCCGGGGCAGGGGCCGGACCCGAGGCGGAGGCGGAGGCGAGGAGCCGAGGGGGGAGGGGAGAGGAGGCTCTCGCACGAATGCCCACGTGTGCGCCCAACCGACATTTACCGGCCGTTCTCGAGTCCCCCCTCCACCCGCCCCGTCCCGCCCCGCCCCGTCGCCCTCTTT
This sequence comes from Dipylidium caninum, assembly GCA_017562135.1. Lineage (NCBI taxonomy): Eukaryota > Metazoa > Platyhelminthes > Cestoda > Cyclophyllidea > Dipylidiidae > Dipylidium > Dipylidium caninum. The sequence continues at coordinate 1,705,206 of QEYB01001312.1, read as the reverse complement.
CACTGCTCCGCTTGCGAAAAAAGAAAAACTCACCCTTACAAGATTACAATCGTCCCTTCCGTTCTGTCCTGCCTCTACGCTGCACACTCACAAGGTACCGTTAGGCTGGAGACGATTGAGAGTGATGGTTGACGCGTGTAAGGAACTTACGTAAAGGCATTTTGAGATTACCCCTCGTCGTTTAACCAAAGCCTTCCGCAACACGCCGGTGCCCGATGCCTCAGACGACCTCCAATTGCTAGCTAAGGACATAAACTCGCATGCTGACCGTCATGCCGAGAATCTCCGGCGTGCTTGTGAATCATCCGCTGGAACGAGGAGGTCAGAAGCGACATGCGGTTTGGCTGGCTGGAGGCGAGCCGATTGTAGGCACCCATGGAAGTATCGAGTGCAGGCAGAAATTTCTTATATCGACGCCTCTGAGTGGGAGCCCCAGACTATTTTGCGGAGTCAGTCCGCGGACTGACAATTTGAAGAGAATATGTAGAAAAGCAGGACATCTGTTCGTGCGCTTAGAATCGTCAATGGGACGAGGGGTGAATGAAGTGAACTCAGAAGGGAGGAGTTTGGCCGAGGTTTCATAGTTGCCTTGGGTAAATAGAGTTTTGCATTGGCCCCAAAACCTTTGCGTGAAAGTGGCCGAAGGGAACTGGTGTATGATGAGTGAAGGCTTAAGAGAATGCCTCAAAACCCCACCAGGTGAGAAATCCGTGACTGTGGCGCGAGTCCTAAGGGGATACGCCGTTTCTTGAGGACTTTTAAATTCCGAACAGTCATAACTTGGTAGGATGTCTCCGAGAAAATGGGAGAAAAGCGAAGTTCAGTCTGCTCCCGCTTCACCATTCAAATAATCTGTCCAAGCATATTATTGAAAAGATACTAACTAAATCCCACCACCTTTCACCCCAAGAAGGTGACCTTTAGTGTCAAAGAAATGCCTTTCTTGGTCAAGAAGCAGGTGGATGGATCGCATAAAGACTTCTTTCCTGTGCAATGTAAATAATCATGCCTCTTGGTTTTTGAAGGAAAGCAATGTCTGTAGATAAATATAGATGACTTTTGCCTTTCCATAAGTAATCCACCTGGCTACAATCGAACCCGAGACCTTTTCCCCTTGTGCACTATTGTTCCCCTCCTGCGCCAGGACGAATCCCTTCGGTGGTGCCGCAGCAGCGGCTGGGATAACCGGCCCGCATTTCACCATGCAGGCACATTCTCGGAATGAAAGCAAACCCACTTGGAATTCGTACCATCTTCAACGGCACTTTAACTCCCTTCGTCCGCTCCGGCACAAGGCCTTAAACTCGCACAACCACTTGCGTCCAGCCTATTCTGAGTCTTCCAACTGGCAGCGCAAGTAATTAATTGTAGAGGCGATTCTCGGAGTGGAGGTGGTTCTTGTGAACGGTGGAGGAATGCATAAAAGCTCACACATCGTAAAAACGCTGCTGCTGGCCGCTTGGGATGCAAGAAGGAGGTGTGAACTATCGAGCAATAAATCTACGAGAAATTTATGCGGGACTTGTTGTTGGGGCAGTATTTTAGCCTCTTTTTATGGCTCCCCCGACCTGCGACCAAATTTCACCCTCACTAGTCCACCGACCCGATGTGGAAGTTGGTAGGGTACCGAAGACCCGCGCAACTACCCGCTGGCATGACTAATGGCCTTTGAACCACCCGTAAACCTCTTTCAACTATCTCAAAATGTCAACAATTTAGTTTCGAGCAGCTCGTTCGCGGGCTTCAGGGAAGCTGGTGGACAGTTTTCGCGGCCTCCGGTCACCTCGTCGCACAATACCGAAGAGTTGACATCTTTGAAGTAACCAACTTGAAATTTACCGACCTGATAAGCCAATTTCCTTGCTACACAAGGCTCTTTAACAAGCTATGTGGCCTCTCCCACACATTCCGAAAAGCTCCCCTCAGTTTCGTGAAATCAGCTCCCATTTCCCATGTGTCGTTACCTTGGTTAAGACCTGTGATGATCAGAAAAGTGTCCGGAATGGTTTCTTTTGTCCTACTTCAAAAGGATGCTTTAAGAGGCGTAGAGGCGAAGAGATCAAAAGATCCGACGGAAAGGTTTAAAGGTGAAACGGGAAGCCGTGTCTTCCAATCGCGGATCAAAACGGGCAGGATGCAAGCAAACGTTATGAGATTTTCTGTCATCACCAGCAAACAAATTCTTATGCCGTTGCGAGGCGAAACAGCCACGGCTGCCCAACGCGCTAACCCTCCAGGTCCATTACTTAATGCCCCGTGAGCCACGACTTACAAGAGCCCGTGAGGCTGGTGACATTGCAGCCATAAGGGAAAGAGGCGATTAGGAGGGTGAAAAATGTCGACTTACCGCTGGATAGGAGGCGGTCCATGTATGTCCTTACGCGTTTCCTTCTTGAGCGCCCGTCCGTGTGACTCGATCGGAGGACTTTACCCGACTTCCTTCTCGAGGGCAGAGTCCGAATGGTGAGATTATATCCGAGACAGTTCCAACGATTTGCCGCAAACTGGTACTCGCACTCGCGTAGGCCCATGAAGTAACCCCTCACAACCGACTCCATCAGTTGTATGTACTGTAAACAGAGGGCGCGTTGTTTGCGCAAGAAACCGTTGGGTTGATCGCAGATACTCGACTTGAATCGGCCGTCTGGACCGATGTGTTCGGAGACCTTTCTGTTCTGCATCCTCACAACGCCGTTAGACGTGTTGACGGTGGCAGGCAGCGGGCCGTAGGGACTGCTGCGATTGCCCACTAGGTAGGTGCTGCCGGCACTGCCACCACCTCTAGCACTGCTGCTGGTTCGGTCGGAGATGAGGATCTTGTCGTTCTCGTGGTTAATCCCGGAGAGCACCGGATCGTCTCTCCCCGACTCCACCAGCATGGTGCGAAGTTCGTTGCTAACAACGAGGGGAAGGAGGAGGATCAGGAGACGTGGCAGGGTGATGGCATTTAAGCAGGGTTCTATCATGGCGCCCAGTGCTCAGTGTCGCATAACGTCAGGAGGGCGGAGATCACCTCGGAATTTTGAGGCATCTTCATGCTGGCCAGCGTCCTCCCTCGAATGCTCGTGCGCACGCATCAGTGGCGGGCAAAACTCAGCCAATGGGCGCGGAGGAGTGGCAGAGAAGAGGTGCCAACTGTCTGACGAAGTGATTGGCTACTTTTATCACCTCTTTCACTAATCACAACTTTTTGTGGCGAGAAAAAGCCGTCGACATGGAAAAGCGTGACCATGGTCAGTATAATTTATTACGAACTTTATCTGCGAGAAATTAAACGTGAATTTCTCCCCCAATTTACACTCACCCCCCAAAACACCGCTTCATATTGCGGAATAAGTCCACATCCTGTGACGTGTAGGGCTCGTACGACAGTTACTAGCATCCCCAAAAGAATGTGTTTTTACCAAATTAACAACGAACATAAGTTAGTCATGAAGTATGGCGCCAAAGTATTATAAAATTGTGGAATGTTCTGGCAATTCTCTAATTAGTTATTTAGGTGCTACCCGGTGCTTCGGATTAAAGGTGGAAGTGCAAACCTCAGAGACTTCCTGCCGCAAAAGCAGCATCACAAAATCACTTGGATAATTGCGAAATGTGAATTAAACTTCCGCATGTTTCTAGACAGGACCATGAAAGCTTATAAGTGTGTCGTAGTGAATTGCTGAATTCGAGACAGGGAAACTCTTTTCGACGGAAATCGGGGAATCTTAATTAGCCACTGGCTTCTGTCAAAGGGCGAATTGGTGAGAAGAAAGGCGAGGTCAAGAAGATTGAGATCGTCGTATTTTTCGAGACGGTAGCATGCAATTCGGCATTCGTTTCTTAAGCCTATGCGGCCGCATTCAGTCCGCATCTGCCAAAATCCACGCCACTGTTGATGTTTTTTCCGAGTTCTTCTCCTTCAACGCTGTTGGAAGACGAAGTGCCTTTCATTTGGTTAAACATAAGCGAAGCTCATAACCGTGGGCTGTTTAAGGCCGTTAAAGCTGCCACCGGACTTGTTTTTTCTGCTCTTCTGCTTTAGATAAATTTGTCTGAATGCCGACTTATGTTAACCGTAAAGATTTGGCATTACAACTAGTGGCTGCCTCCTCCCATCTCCATACGGCTTCTACTGAGCCTGGAATTCATGTGGTGCATGAGTAATGAGGAAGTGACGAGACGAGGCCTCAGCGACTGCCGTAGTCAGCAGCCTTTTGCTCTCTTGTACCGAAGGCAACTTGAATCTCCGCCTAGTTAGAGTCCTAACGATGTAAATCTCCTATTCAACTGCTCCATTGCGAAGCCATTGGGTGCGGTTCTACGAACCTTCAATTAACGACGAAGGTTGCACATACTTTTGATTTCGAGTTAGAGCAACCGGAAGATGGACTATCACACCGTTGCGACGCTGACAGCGAGGCGGCCAGGATGGCAGACAATCATCTGTGGTGAATCAACGCTGGCGTCAGTTTGAAATTCCTTTGGATCATTTCCTCTCACGGCGGCATGTTGACGGGTCACACGAACCCATTTAAGTCCGTCTCCGTTTTATGCCATACGAACGAGGAAGTTGCCTCCAACTTGTCACTGATGCCATCGAGTAACGAGTCAATGCTGACAGGAGGGACGGACCACTTTGGCTTATTTGTGAGTTCGTCTCCAGCAATGTTCAATTGTGACTCGTGACCGACCCTATGCAAGACTGGTCGCCCCAGGCAACCTGCCTTTGTCGAGGCTCAGAAAGCCGATGTGAGGCAGAGCGACTTGTTCTTTCGAAAGGTTAACCAGCAACCTTCCTGAAGACCAGAGTGTGGCAGAGGTCCAAAATGCCATTAATCAGTCATTACCCTCGCAAAACCCGTAACAAGGGGCAATAGAAGGGAAGAATCGCGGTTCCGGGAATTCACGCATAATAATAACTGAATAACTATTCCGATCTGTGTGAAGCATGCTTACTTTTGTGGCGTCATTTGACGTAGAAAAGGCGGTGGTCGACCTACTTTGTGCCGTGCTTTCGTCTGTTCCTCCAGTTAGCGAGACTCAAACATGCCAAAGAAAGGGGAGTTTTGAAGAAGTGCTCAAGTCGTGGGAAATGAGAGGTGGCAAACTTAAACACCTCGCTATGAAGAAAGGAAACGGCAGCAGATGACGCCATGAGGGGCATACAAAAATTGTCAACAGTGTGGTCCACAAAACCAATTGTGTGCAGGAGAAGGCAGAATAAAACCCAAAGTATTATTTGGAGGCTACTGAGCAGGGAGAAAGGAAGGCATAGAAGCATGAACTAAGGCACTTTCCATGGGCTTTTGGCGGTGCACGAAGGAGACCCCGAAGATCTCTCAGAAGCCCAACTCTGAGTTCCCGTCACATACCACAAACCACCAATTATTTGGAAGACGTCAGCCTCTCCATCATGGCTGGATTCGTCGAGCTATTACGTGAATTCTATGAAAGAATACGGTCTGTGTGCAAAGAGACCAAATGCCACGAAGGAGAGAAAAGTGTGAGAGTCCACATAAGCCCGCGCAATTTGGCTCGTCGATGGGGTAACTTTCAAGTGGGAGTTGATGGGACCAAACCGTCCGACGTGTTGCCTAATGTGAAATGCAAATTTTTAAGAATGGAGACGGCAACGTCCTTTCTGCAAGATTGGCAGAGAATTGGGTGGGTCAGAGGAAGTAAACACTTAAATCCCAACCGCGATGTGTTGCCTTCTTGATTCTCAGCTTAGAGGATTTTTTAAACAGCGGATGCATTACGTGCCTGCTATACAATCGAGTTTGGCGTTCTCCACTTGCTCACTCTGCCAACGGTTTTCCGTTATTTATACACTTACCACTTCGGCCAGGCGGAACAAAAATTGGGAAGTGATTTTATCGTAATGATAAATTTGGCGGTCCCACTGGCCTTCAGATGCACAGGCGAGTATTGACGAGAAATCATGATCATTGGACCCTGAGAGTGGGGTTGGTTTCGTTTGTGTATAATGGTGCTGGTGAAATGAGAGTTGGAAACGGGCCTCTTATGTTCACGGCAACACGAAGAAGTCAGCAGATGTTTCGCCCTCCAACTGCAATTCAACCCTCGTTGCTGCGATTTGATTTATTACTTGCCGCCACCACTAACAACAACACAGTTCTATCGCCGTCCTGTTAAAATTTTGCCTCCTAATTTCAGGGATCTCGGTCGTCTGAGCCCGCGCTTCCCCTGCCCCGCCCCGCCCGCCCCCCTCCCCCGACGGTATTTAACTCGCAGGTCTGTGAATGTGCGCGCGCCCGCGTCCACAAGAGGTGCCCACTTAACCACCACCGCATCCCCACCGTCGGGTCCGCACTCACGCACACGTATGCAGGCTTTTTGACTACAGCAATTAATCAAAATCCCTTGTAAACGCCACTGAAAGCGGGGAAAAGAAGTGAGGTTGGGGAAGAGGAGCGAAGGGAAGAAGGAGTGGGTGGGCGGTTGGGCCCGTAAATCCATCGCAGGACTGATTGGGCTTAGGCCAGCAGCCTGCCCACCCCAGCTGCAGCAGCAGCAGAAGCAACAACAACAACAACAACGCCAGAGGGAAATGGCATTCACGTAATTTTATCATCACTTGTTTCACCTCTCCTCCCACTCCCCCGATCCGCCTCCTCCTCCCTGCCCATGTGTGTATTTGTGAGTGAAGGTGGCAGGTTGGAGTGGCTAAATAATCTTCATCACGAATATGTTGAGGGTTAAGGCAGTTAGAGGAGCGTAAAGTTATAATTCAGAGGGCAGAAAATCGTCACGGTTAGGAGAGCATGCAAACGCCTCACGTCCACCGTGTGCCTCCACGCTCGATCGGAGTTTCGGCCTCTTTTCCGGGCTGTTTCCAACACACCCCGAGACGAAAGTTTAAAAAAGTTATACGATGATAGCCATTGGGCCCACCGATATGGCAGGCCTGGTGTCAGCCACAAAGACGAATTGTGAAACCCTTGCAGGGAAAAATGGGGCGGAATCTGCGGGGACTCACAGTTGGTGGTGCTGTCTGTGAAGCGATTGTTCCTTCCATTCTCCCCCGCTACGGTGATGGAGGTAAGTCGCAGGTGGAGAGCTGTTTAACCTCCCTTAACTGCTGGAGAGTAAACACTGCAAGGATGTTAAATTTTCCCTAACTTGACAGTTACGCAAGTAAATTTTGGCAGAAATAAGGTAGGATCCTTACTAAAACTAGTCAAACATGTCAGGCAGACTTTTAGCCTCCCTTATTCACCCGGTTGTCAAATATATTTATCGCGTTAAAATGAAGTTATTAAATGTGTTTGCGATGACAACAGCTGTCTGTGCTCTTCACAGCGAGGTGAAAGTGGCAAATCGTGGCTTTGAGGAACTCAATATTTGCCACGGCGAGTGCCGATGGCCACGGCCACATCAGCCGCTGAACTGAACGCTGCTGTACCCGGCGTCTCGGACACCCAGGGGAGTGCGCTCCTCTCTGACCGCCAGATATGCTGGAACTGCGATGTAAGCGCAATGTTGCATGGGAGGGTGACGTTCTAACGATTGTTAAAAGAGAGTTTTGCAGACACTCTTTATAGACCACTGAATGAATACCGGAGATTTGGGGAGAAGGAATTCGCAAGGTGTAGAGAAAAATGCAAGTTTGAATTCCACTTCAGAGGCCTGAAAGATATCGCAGGTGTAAATCATTCGACAACTCCGTGTAGCCAGCGGTCTAAGCATCACAAGTTGCAGTGGACTTTCCCACCCTCTTCTCTCAGAAAGTAGCAGAAGGCATAGCATCGTGTGATGGTCGCCCCGTCGAATGGTGCACAAATGAGGAGGAGGCCCCCACGTCCACGCGGGACGCGTCCATATGATTGCGCGCTGAGGAAAATGATCTATCCACGAAGAGTTCTCACTTTGTCGGATTCACTGCTTTATGATTAAAAACAGCGTCCGGGGAGGACTGCGCGTTCCGCCGTCTCGACACCGTTCCATACTCGGTGGGGCAAATCCTCGCTGCTTAATACCCATCAGTAGGACGTAATGCTCTCATTTCTCGAGGTGTTGGGAGTAACTTTCCTCGCTGTGGTCACTTGCTTTGAGGAAAGAAGTCATCCTCTTCCCAAGAACTCATAAATCTAGAGGTCCGGGTTTCAAAAGAAATCTTTTACCAGAAGAAATCTCTTCCTCAAAGAAGCACACGCTTAATCACATTGGCAGTTATTAGCAAAGGAGGGTTGGGGAGAGGATGAAGTAGCAAAAGTCTGGGGAATAATCTAGAAAACACTGAAGTGAAAGCATCCTTAATGCCTGCCACAAAAATTTTTCCTTCAGCCTGGCTAGTGTGAACGCAAAGTGGAGCACAGGCTGCCCGGAGAGACGCAAATGCGGCGATGGGGCGGGCGGGAGGACGGGGCACTGCCCAAATTTGCTCGTTTCGCATGTGGCAGTGCCAGATGTGCTTGCAAGATGTTGGATAATTTAGCCGCATCATCTGTGAATGTATCAACCTCGCGTTTTATGACCAGACGGCAATCCTGCCCCTCTCTTCGCCGCCCTGTATCCCCGCGATTATCCTCCACCGCAACCCCCTGCCCGTCCGATAACACTCACCTCGGGGACGAGTTAAATGCCCTTCCCTTCCTCGCTACACGTGGCGCAAATAGATTCCTGTTGAAATTGCTGCTCCACTCACATGTGGAAAAAATGTTCGCTCACTTGAGGAATTTCAGTGGCGTCAGAGGACTTCGTATAAACAGAGGCTTTTGAAATTGTGCAGACTACGTCGCAACCCAATGGGGCTTTAACTATAGGCCTAACAAAGCGCGATGACATGATTTGGTGGTGGGAAGGGTTTCAGCAACCTTATCGACAAACAACCACCTATGGGATTCTATTTTTCAGTAGTTTTCACTAGACACTTAATTGAATGGGGACTCGTAAATATCCAACGCCCTGTCTGGCAGTAGGACTTTCGAGAATTTCCAGACAGAAAAAAGCCCACATGATTGAAAAGGCCTCGCTGGGAGGCAGCACGCACGTACCACGCACACCCATGCGGCACGGGCTTGACACTCAGGAGGGCGAAGACAATAAATTAGTCCTCATTCGCAAAGAGTGAGAGAGAGAGAGAGAGGAAAGAGAGGGTGTGAGGAGAGAAGGGGTCAGATGCGAGGAAGGTATGGTTTCACTCATTAACCTTTCACGAATGATTTATGCATTCCAGCTCGCACTGGTTGACATTTCGCCCTGGGGCAAACACACATGATTCAAGAGCTGATTTGTGCGATGATTTGTAGTATTTTGGCATTGCCAGTTCATTCTAGTACAACAATATTTTTTTGCGTCTCTACTGTGGAACAAATCGGTGCCTAATTTTTGTCTCCGACGTCCGTCAAGAAATCCGACTAAGTTGATTGAGCTCCCTTCAAATATCAGTAAAAACCGGTTCTTCTGCACCGCATGCATGTGTCAACCCGAAAAATCGGAGAACACTCGTTCCATGAGTTGGCGCATCGGGCTGTCCCAAGCTGCGGATCGCGTCCAGAGGATATGCTAGTCAGATTGTGGCCCTACGGATCTTGGAGGAAGGAGGCTTCCCCTTGGTTAGAACTGTCGTGCACTCGAACTTTCATTCAGAAACCTCTGCATGTAGACGACGCTGACAGGACGGATTTTCCATTGTGTGCTCCAGAAGCGTGTGTACGTCGCCACTAGAGGCAGACGACAGACTTCCTCTCAATGCATTCCGTGTTTCTGTGTCGCGTTTTCCTGCTAACTTTGTAAAACCCCATAAATGGTCACATAAGAGGCGTGAAACAGTGGCAATTTGGTGGTTTCGCTGCTGCAATCGAGAGACTTGAAAGCGTGGTGTTGTATGACACAAATCTATGGTTTTAGCGCTGATGTTTCCCTGCAATGCGGGAAATATGTGTTTTGTTGTAACTCCAAACGAGCAGTAGGAGAATGGCCGACATTTTATTCTATGAGGAGCTTTCGCGTCGTGAAAAAAAGTGTTTGAGCAGTCTCACCGACAAGGGACAGGAGCCGCAAATCACCCTTCACCCGGGAGAGTTAAGAAACGGAGGCGGAAGCCGGAGGAGGATGAAGCAACACACAGGTTGCATAATATGTGCCACCCCGCCTCGAGGAGCGGTTGGCCGCCTCGTCTCCCACGTGACTTTAGCTGTGGATACAAATGCCCCAACGATGAGGATAACGTCCCCCCCGTTCGGTGCATTCACGATGTATGGCCCTCTTTCCACTGTGAATTTATGGCGACATCACATGAGGCTGTACATGCTACACGGTTGGCCATGACCAGCGAATCCGGTCGCCGTGGAATGGGATTATGAATTTGTTGAGTGGATATTAAATGTCAAAAAGTAAAGAAGGAGGAACATGGGAGAAAGCACAAAGAGGAGGAGGAGAGGAAGGCAAAGAGTGAAGGTTGGCGCCTGTTGGGCATGGCAACACAGTGGAGGACTCAACATGGATGCGATGCAACCGCCGCCACTGTTGATTGAACGGGCTCCGATGTCATTAGACTTGCCATCGCTCCCAACAAGCTTCCCAAATAACGCTGCCCGAGGGATGAGACAAGCAAATGACAATATGGAAGAAGGCTGTTTCCCCCTTCGTTTTCCTGTCACTCTCCCCGCCCTACCATCGCCCACTTTCGCACAAAATATGTCCCTCTCGTAAGGCTGGCCAGCGGTGAGCACAAAGTCCCAGAAGATCAACTCCCCGTACACTCTGCTGCGTCCACAACGCGGCCATCGGAGTGACGAGTGCGACGTGGTGGGAGCATCCCACTCGATAGGCGTCACTTCATATTTCTCGTGAAATAAGATTTCTGCCTCGAATTCTACTTGGGGTTTAGATAAAATTCCTATGAAGTCTGAAGGGGTGGAGAGAACCCGGTGGGCGTTGGGGACGTTGGACGGAGAGCGAAGAGATTTATCTTTTGTTACGTTAGCTCCCTTCACTTACTGTCATTTCGAATTTGGGCCGGAAGGGAAAGTCTCTCAATAAACTATTTGTCACCTACTTCTTCTTCTTCTTCTTAAGAGTGATAATTTACCACTCATTACAGGCGACTTGGGTCACAGAGCGCAGAAGCATTTCAGTACAGGGCGTTGAATGCTATTTTAACGTTCATTTTCACCTATGACACTACATACCGCAAATCCCGCGGCGTTGCCGAAGTGTGTGTCGGTCTCTTGCGTGCTTGAAAAGGTCGCTCCTGGAGGAACCGACAAGGGCGCTCGGAAGGACAGCTCCCCAACGTGATGAGGCGTAAACAACGCAATCTAAAGGAAAAACGACCGCGAAGGGGATTTTTCGAGTCCCTTAAATCCCTCTCGCGGTTACTAACGAAGGCGTCCATTCCCCTTCGAGTTTAGCAAGCGACCAATGTAGTTGAGGAAAAACTTGCCAGTGCGACCACTTGTGTGACTTTTTCCCAAATCGAATATCCGCCATGTGCCGCAGAGCGAAAAAACTTTGTCCACTACCAGGCGTAAATGATGTGGAACTGGTGTAAAATGCCTCGTTAAAGCTATAAAAGTGGACCGCAGTGATTGAGGCAAAGTAGCAAAAGGCTAATTTTGAATCATGAAAACTGAATGGTGGGCCAACTCGTGATAAATCAGGTCTACCTGTAGAGCCCACAAGAACAGTCTGACATGCTGAGTCGAAGGTGTTGGCAGTGGCGGTACTGCCCTGTGGCCACCACATATCCTCCGGTCAAATGCCTGAGTGTGGGCGTCGCGGGCAGCGAGGACAGGCACCGAATGGCTCGTGAATGTACAACTACACCCATCTCCCACGAACGTCTCGTTTGGCTGCGAAAAGACGGCTTCTACGTACTTTCGCTTAAATCTCAAAAGCTTCGGACACGTGGACTCATCTAAGAACCTCGTCTGGTTGTTCAGACCGCCATGGACACCAAACGCTACTCCGCCTCCAGACCAACCCTCCAAGAGTCGATTTGTTGGTTAAGGTTACTCCCTTCGCGGCATTGATTCTTCGCCCCCCGCGACGGATGCGACGCCTCGCAGAGGGACCACGGAGACGCGGGTGGAAAGGGCTATCGCATGGGTGTGCTCGCGCATTCCTGTTTGATAAATGGACGACTGAGAATTAGCATTCACCACTACTTAATCTCTGTCAGACCGCAAAAGTGCACTCCCAGACTTCCCCGATTAGCGCCATCGCCACTGCCAGGGTGTTCCGTGAGGGAGAGGGAGAGAGGCCGCGAGAGAGAGAAACCTGATGAGAGGCAGCAGCGCTATTAGCGTCTTAGGATTTTTTGCTCCGCACCTCTGCTGAGCGTGTGTGGGCAGACGTTTGCCCTCCCCAGGGGGTTTATGTGTGTGTGTGTGTGTGTTTTCCTCGACTTCCAAACGAAAATCTGGACAAGCAGAGAGGATACAAGGAAATGCGGTCTTGCCTTTCAACTCTTCCACACAGTGGTAAGTGTGTTGTCGCCCGCCTCCCGTCACCTCGCTCAGCAAATGACTCTTTGAACTCTCTGCCGACTCGTGAACGCCGATGGGGCTTTCGCGGTGAATCAGCCTTACTCTACTTGTATTACCTCTGCTAATATTCCAATGAAGTAGGAGTCCACATTTGAGACTGTGGAAATGGCTAAGAATACCAAGAATACTGACGGCACCGATGGTTATACAACTTTCAACCGTTTTGTAGAGCTGCTTGGCCTTTTCACGCCACCGACGATTCGAGGTGTGTGGTTCTGTCAATGCAACTCGAAGGAGACGTGCGAAACCCTCGGAATTAGGTCTGAACACCGAATTTTGTGTGAATAAATGGCCTATCATCAGCTGCCAGATGACGTCGGCTGGTGTGTGCGAGAAAAAAACATTATCATCGCATTATAGTCGGCCCTGAAATTACCGAGGGAATTGTTTTTTGTACTAGGAAGGCCAGTGATATAGCAGACCTTCCTACTAGCAATATATGGGAACCTAAGACAAGGGCCACTTATTTAGGGCAGATGATTTACAAGGGGAAATGCGGCGAAGCGCACTATCATTCACACAGGCGGGCGCTTTTTGAGGGGATGCAGATGGAGGAAATAAAAATAGTTTATTTGGTGTCGCAATTTGAAACCCCTGTTGAGCCGTTTTTTCCACTTGGGGTAAAGTTGAATGCGTTCATTAATCATGCTGGTGGGGACCTCCGACGCCGTGGGGGCAGGCTTTTTGCTTCGTGCCAGGCCAGGCAATGCCTGCTGAAGCTGATATGGTCGCTGCGGTGGATGGCATAATAACCTTCTCATGTCGTGCTTACAAAGGAATAGTGTTGATTGGCGATAAAAAAAATACTGTGTAGGTATGAAAAAATTTGAGCCTTTTGTCCTGCCGATTTCGCAGCGCTGTTTGCAGCCCCATAACTTCCTGGTTATCCACTCTAGCGACGGTTTCCCTCGTGTATGAACCATCTTCCCGCGGATGTCACTCGTCTCGTAGCAATAACATTGTGTTACTTAGTAGTTCTTTAGGCCAAAACGCACACCTAATGGATATTTTTAGACTTGTTAAGTCATTACGAGCGCTGGTGCTTCGAAGGGACTAGCCGCACCGACACTGGAAGCGGTTAAGTGGCGTCCCACTTTCTTTTTGCCCTTCCTAAAGAAGTTCGCCAATGGGAGAAGTATAGAAGGTTGCCCTGAAAACAAACTTGGCCTACAAGAGCCGTGCATTTCCATCTTTTGTTGGCATCATTGCAAGATTATTACCAAAACCACCAGCAATACTCAACCGTGGGATAATCATTCGAGGGTCAGGGATTGTGTGAACATGAGAGCAAGAATTGTTGAAATTGACGCCAACAATGAGTGTAAGTAGGAATTTCATCAACTCTTCAATTAGAGAAAATTAGGGGATCCCAGCAGACTAAAATTTTTTAATGATACTTTGTTTACCCGACCGTAGGATTAGAAAACATGATTAAAGTGTCTTCTGAGATCAAGTGAAACAGTTAAATAAGAAGCATAGGAATGTGAGAACCTCCGAGGACCGTTGCAGCCCTCCAATAAATGTACGAACATCGCCACAAAAAGCAGTTCTACCGGATCGTCATCAATCATGGAATCTCTTTGGGTGTCCGCGCTAGTGTGCCGATGCCCTTTCGGAAACCTCTAAACCCTCGTTCTCCCTCACCCGCCCGCCTCCAACTCCACGTCGCTTTCACCTCGAAGCACACGCACCCTCCGCAGGCACAAAAACAACGATTCCCCACGGGTGACCGTCGTTGCCGCCTTCATGGCTTGCACGCGTCCATTGAAGACCGTTGTGGAGACGAGGTCGCTCCCTTTGTTCCCTTTTCCAAATCGACTCATTCGACGGTCAGCTTTAGGACTGGGGAAGAGGCTGTTTAGCATACCCTTAAAAGCCTAGTATAATTTACTCCAGGCGGAATCTACACTCTGGGATGGCATAACTTGGCGGTTTCGACAATTTAAGCCCGACCCCTTTATCCCCCTCTCTCAAATCCTCAACATCGTCATCAGGTCGGCATCAGTGTCAACTGATCCGGTGCAACTGCAGCCCTTCCCCCCCCCGCCCCACCCTTGAAGCGTAAATCCTCATTTAGCCTAGCTCGGTGGCTTATGGGGATCGGTGATCCGAAGGATTTGATGAATTCTGCCTCACAGCATGTGACCGCTTATTCTCCCGTCATGATTGTGTGGGGCGAGTTCCATCTCCCATCGGTGTGCACGATTTACGCCTGGAGGCCAAGTAGGCGAGTATCCTGGGAGCATTGGACCAAAAGCCTCAATTTTTAACCCCTTCGTAATGTGATCACCGAAAAAAACTACCTCCGTATCTCTTACTCCCACAATGAGGATCACCATTGTGACATGAGCAGTTGGGGAGCTACTCTCAGAGCACAGTCGGTGGACGCGCACGTGTGGAAGGGGATACTTCATGTAGGCCATAAACCAGTCCTTTTAATGTGACATCAAAATAGAACTAGTTGTTGTTCAAATCGCATATGCACGCTCCCATGAGGTGGTGGAGAAATAAGCGAGCGCAGAATGGTATGAAGAATATAAGGAAAAGCAGTACGACGCGGACTCACATACTATAGAGCCAACTATACACCGGTATAATTCTTCCGTCATCCTTCTTTGCCGCATCGGCGGAGGATATTTCCGCGGACAGGAGGAGGAGGAGGAGGAGAAGACAGAGCCCAGTCGGCGAGTGATGCGGAATAAAGTAGCGCCTTTGGTGTTGGCACCACCCCTGCCGCCAACGCCGCTGCCACAGGCCTCGCGGCCGGTTGCACGTAGTGGATTGGCCTTTGAAGCCCACTCCCGCGTGCCACCTCCACAGCCACCGCCTCCGAAAGCACCATGTTTGGGTCATTACACCTGAGGCCTCGCGTTAATGACACACTCTTCCTCGCCCTCTGCGCGTTTTCGTGTACTGGGATGTTTATGTGATTGTGGGTGCGCGCTGGCGTCCCGCCTCAGAGCTATATATCTACTTCTATGTACCTGCCTATCTAACCGCTCCCACCGCCTGCTGTGCGCTATATGCACACCGCGGGGATCACAAATTGTGCGCACACGCTCCCACACACACGTGCGCACGTGCATCCACCCGGGGAAGGGGCTGTCGATTGGCCAAAGACGCGCTTTTTCCTGCGCGAAACGCGCATCCCACAAATCAGGCGCCCGGCAGCCGCCCTGCCCGGACGCGCGCGTGCACTCCCGGCGAGGTGACGAGGTCCCTTGCGAGTAGCCCGATTCCTTGGCGTGGAATGTGGCGCTGGTGAAAAGAAAATAACAAGATGTGTAAATCAAAATCGAACCCACTTGGTGATCGGAAACACAGTGATGGCTAAGTGGGACCAGAAGTCCCTTTCTTAAACCTTTTTCCCATTGCGTCCGGAGTGTGAGTTTAGTGCGTATTCCCCTGTTATATGAGTATCGCTGGTTTAAGATACCAAAGATGGTCCCATGTCATACTCTCTTAACTTTCATGTTGAGGTTTAACTTATAACCCAGAGAGTCTACAGTACAGGGGGAAGTCGATCTTTGCTGTAGCCTGTGGGAATTTGAGAAAATGGTTAATCAGCCTGTGATAGATTGTAGCTCAATTTGCCAGAATATCCCTAACAGATCCCGAAATACTGCTGTAGGAGGTCAGCAAGGAAACCCGCATGTCCGCCTCATGTCCAGTAGATGGGCACTTTTGGTCAGGCGGTTGCTTCACCTCCCCGACAGGATCCGAGTCTTACCAGGCTCGCGGTCGCATTCCCGTTGACGGCCACATTCGGCGCACTTTGTTTGCGGAAGGGGCCAATGTGGGTTTATAAATTCCATTTTCACATTTTGCATGAACACTTGTTTCACTTAACGAAGTTCACGTGGCCAAGTGGCCAAGTGACATTTTCGAGTCTGATTGGCTAATGCGAAAGGGGAAATTTAACCGGTTGCCGCCGCCTCGTTCCTCGATGAAACGGCATCGCGTGGAAAGTGCCATTTGTCGCCCTGTGACCTGCGACTCATCCATTAAATCCTGCGTCCGAACACATACGACATCTTGGCATTCCGAGAGGTGGAGCACCTTTTTGCACTCTCTAACCACTGCGGTGTCTGTAACGCCAGCAAAGGGCAAAGAGTTATCTTCGGTGAGGGTTTGACCATTGCAACTACGAAGAGATGCCTGCTTTCACATTTGCTTGCTCGAGGAGAGCCTCACAGAGAAGTTGGGGAGAATACGAGCCATGAGACCAGTCCACTCTGAAGCGGCCGGTGCCTGAGCGACGTTAACAGCCGCCTCTTTCTTGGTTTCGAGTCGAGGCGCAGATAACATTGGATTAAATTCATGTCAATTAATGAAATGGCATTAATGGACGTGGAAGAAGTGCTGCAAGTAACTCTGCTCTAAGCTCAACAAACCACCAAATTAATCGCCTTCCCCTGTGAATTATTAATGGGATGAAAGCAGTTCCAACTCTTCCTCTGTACACGCAAGAGGAGCCGATGATTCACGTCTCCACCGTCGCCGCCAGGAGGCAGCACCGCCCCTTCACTTTCCCTTTCA
Organism: Dipylidium caninum; assembly: GCA_017562135.1. Taxonomy (NCBI): domain Eukaryota; kingdom Metazoa; phylum Platyhelminthes; class Cestoda; order Cyclophyllidea; family Dipylidiidae; genus Dipylidium; species Dipylidium caninum. Next base: position 1,688,167 of record QEYB01001312.1, on the reverse strand, counting down.
TCAGCCCTCGCCGTGTTGACACCCGAAAGGCAGCACTTGGCCAGAGGGAAGGGGCTACATCAAAGCGGATGTCTTCGCCGGGCGCCACGGAGCACAGACACTCCTCTCCCGCCGCTTTTATGTATTCCACTTTTTTATCGGCTAAACCTGACGTGCAGCAATCCTAAAAAAGGCAATCTCCCCATCGATTGTGGCCTCGAGTCAACATCCAAAGCGGCGTCTTCAGCCGTTGGACGTAGCAAAAAGCTCTTTTGCCTTCTTAGCAAAATCGCTCCACTTCCACCTGACTAACAGCCTCCGCAATTGAAGGAAGCCGTATAACCTGCCTGTGCTGAAATAGCCACTCTTTCGCTGCTGACTCCACTCCTCACCTCGCCCGCCGTGGCGAATTGGCGCGAGGCAGAAGCGGTCAGGTACAGGCAAGAGGAAGCAGTCGCCGTGAATGCCAAACATGGAGGATATCCTTAAGAGGAACTTCAAAGTCACTTCCACCGGTGGCAAGAACGAACATTTCCGGACAGCTGACTGGCCCAATTATCGGCGTTGTCATTAACTTACCGAAGAAAACACAGAAGGAAGGAGGCGCACACAACGTGGGCTCGCAGACACCGTTGCCAGCGGGTGGAAGGGGAAGGCGGGCGCAGTGTGGTGTGGTGTGGTGTGGTGTGGCGAGGCGTCTTCCTTCCAACCACCACCTCATCGAGGAGGAAGACAGTTGGCGACCACTTGCAATGAAAGATTAATTAACCCCATATTGCTGGCCTTGCTAAATAAATTTTCCTCTCTGGAAAATGTTTTCAGCAAATATTACCCACTGCAATATTTAAAAGTTACACTTGCGTTTCCCACTCATTCTCCGCGACGAGGATAAGAGATTTATTAGGGGAAATTTTGGGAATCCCTCACCAGGGACCGGCACTTTGCTAGAATTTCTACAATGTGAAGGGCATTAAGACACACGGACTCATAATACGCACAATTTTTTCTCATCTCAACAGACTGCCGCCTCTGGATCGTGGCCCAACCTCGTCCACCTCTCTTAAGGGGAAGAAAAATTCTCCTGCCTTCCGTTTGCCCTGCTTCTGCTCGAAGGAAGCCTCAAGACGCCGTGATCGCCTCGCCTCGTCTCGCCTCGACGCCTGCCTCCGCCTGCCCACGCAGTTGACCTGGCGTTTGGCGCACGTGACACCGACGGCGGATGCGAATAATGGCCAGCGGAGAGGTGCGCCTGCCCGCAGGGCTTCCAGGAGGCACTCACGGGGGACTTTGGACACATGGGCTGTGCATGAAGCCGTGGGCCTATCCGGAGCATCTGCGTTACTCCCTGCGGTTACCACGAAAGTGCCACATTCTCGGGGAAGATGGGATTGCGGAGAAGAGGTAAAAGCTCGTTTCCTTCACATCTTACTGAATTCCTTTCAAGTAATCTCGCGGGAGGACTTGGGGATATTTCAAATTAGGAATGCGCCTGTTCCTGACACTCTTAGCGTATGGACGAGTTAAAGACAGCCAGTTATTCACAGAGGCCACCGTAGGACAAATTTCGTGCGCTTTTAACTCAAATATGATGGAAGACGCATCGCAGTGAGGCGTTTTCTTTGCTTCGAAAAGATGCATTTATGGGGTTATGTGCGACCTCTACGCTGGCACCAGGGCCTGTAAATGGCCGTTCGAGATAAAAAAAGGAAAATTCATCTTCTGGAACCGTCTATTTATTTCGATATTTCTATTTTTAAGCAATAGTCAGAAGATTAGTTTTTTATCGTTTATTCAGAGTTTCCCTTACTTTTAAGATTTCGTTTAGCGTTGAGGGAGGAGAAAATCCCAATCAAAATATCGAAAAAAAGCACTTCACACTCATTCGCTGTCTTGCCTCAAAAAAGGAGGAAAAGCATTAGGCGGCTGCTTTTAAACGCAGACACGAGGCAAAAACCATGATGGTGAATCGTCGGGCTCAAGTAGTTGATGCGCAAAATGAAGTTGGGAGTACAAAGTGACACTCCGCTAAGCACTCCATGGTGTATTTCAGTTTCGTACGATTTAGTTGTATGCTCTCGAATGCTTTTACAATGCCAAATTGTCGGACAGGCCGGTTGGAGATGTTTCACCGAGCACGTGAGGATTAAATGAATTCGACCATGAAAATCTCTGATCTGTCGCAACGTCGTCAGTTAAAGTGGAAAGGAATTATGAATTCGTCGGACGGATACCAGCGGCTCACACAAACGAGGGAGACAAAGGAGGTTTGAGCGAGGAAGGAGCGAGGCTGGCACCTGGTGCGCATGGCAATACAGTGAAGGGCTCCCCATACATGCGACACAATTGCCTCCACCGTTAACGTCTTCCCTTTTCCCATCTCTACCAGCACTGTTGGTGGAACAAGCTCCAGGGGAGCCATTCCAGATACTCTTTGCTGCGCCCACGAAGCGGCCATCGGAGTGACCAGTGGAACATGCAGACGACATCCCATTCTTTGTACAGAGGCAGTTCATAATACCGCTTTGTGCTCTTTTTGTACGGATTGCTTCCTGAGTCCACGTAACACCACTTCTTACCCCTACGTGTCACTAAGACTTTTTCGCCATTTCGCTGTAGTGTGCTGCCTCACTAAAAAATCGCTGACTTCTCCACAACCACAATTTAAAGTCAATTATTTACGTAGTGTGCATGTTGAGAATAAAAAGACCAAAGTAATTGTGGAAGTACAGGTACAAGACAATAAATATCTCATGATGTTATGAGCCCCCATCATGTTTATAATTTGTATCTATTCTGTGATGCACTCGTCACTTTTAGTAGATAAAGACTAAAGTTCCTGCAAGCGTGGCCGTAATTAATGTAATCCAGCGAAAACTTTCTTTCCTTCGAGTGGCCAACCATAGAAACAGTCCTACTTTCATTCAACATTGGCACCTCCTCCCCTCGAAGTCACATTTATTTAATTAATTTGTACTTTAGTGATATACTGCTGCCGTGTACTGACTTCTCAGGATAGTTCCCATGACTGTTAGGATGACAAATAGTTGCCACTTAAGCCTGGGAGCAAATAACTCGATGGAGAGACGAAGGAACAACGTCAAACGACTGCCTCTGGTGTCCACACGAATCGTATATTTAACATCTTCCCCACTACACATACTTAATCTGAGTCTTTTTCTTACGATTATAAGTTTGTCTTTCTGGGAATTTAACTTTTCAGGAATCCGTATAAATGGACAACCGTCAATCCAAGAAACCGAAATCGTTTTCAACATTGTGTTTATGAGGGGAAATTAGAGATGCAATATATGTTTTAAAAACACATTAAAATGCCCCGTTGAATTTTAATTTCTGCCTAGTCTCCAAACAGAAATCAAGGTTAGAAGGCAAATGGAAGGGGGTATGAGAGAAACAAGACAAAATTGGTAGGATTCTATTGAAAATGAAGAATCCGGATTTGTAATAAATTGAGAACCGAGATCTAAGATGGACAAATGTGAGCAAGCATTCGCGCCACCTTATAACGGTATCGTTATCAATTTGTCACCCCCAAACATAAGCATTCCTCCTCCACACATCAATAGGCTCTCCAGACGAATATCTAAAAATATTTCTCAACAAGGACCAAAGGGCCGTCTTCTTGCCCATTTTTCTCTTACAGAGGAAAATGTGTTAGTGCACAAAAGGAACAGGGAAACTTAATAAGATCGTGGCCATATGCAAACAAAACTTTCCACAAGGTTCAAGTCATATCGGCTTCTAATGAAATCGTAAAGTGGGAGATAGGGATCAAAATGGTACTAGACCGGATGAAATTAACCATCATGATACAGAGATGAAAAGTTGTAGCCGATATTGACAGCTTACACAGTTTTATTCAAATTGAAGTAACTTTGTGACTGCTGCAGGCTGAGAGCACGAAACGCCTATAACGACACATTAAAGTAGGGAGAAGTTTTGGCCCCACAATGGTACAGTAACCCAATATAGCTCTAGTCAAATGGAAGTAGTCAATCTATTTTAAATGAAATGTTAGTAAGTGGGATAATTATAGATCCTTCTTTTGCATTTACCGCAACTAGTTAGTCCTCTTCTTACAAACCCAACTGTGTTATTGCCATAAAATACTCTTTTTGTAACATAATGTTTAATTATATTATCACTGATGGGTAATGCTAAAACGTGTTATATGGAAATATCAAAGGCCTTTTACAATTGTATCTAAATTGCGGTTGACCTTGGCAAGTTTTCAAATATGGCAGCCTGATTTGCTATTGGTTAGTTGATAAGAAAGTCCAGCCGACTTAAGTCTAGTTTTGGTCACATCACACTTTTTAGTAACTGTTAATTTTCAGAGACATATACATCGTAATACGTGTAAATATGTTTTTTTCACTCTGTTTAGTGAGCTTTTTTGCGAATGGAGCAACTCATATTCTCGGCTTACACGTCAATCGCAATACAAAATAATTAAAATTTTACTGACAAAATCAGCTTCACTTTGTTTTGCTAAAGTTCTTTTACCCCCGACTGCCTTATGCCGCAGTGGTTGCTTACTGTTCCAATGTTGTAGATCTGCTTAGCATGATAGTTAACTCAAGCAAATTCCTATTCTGGACTGCTAATCCTTTACTTGGTCTCCAAACCGTTCGCCTCATCTCGATTTTTGATGGGCCCGGCTCATTTGCGCCAGATGACTCTACGTATATGTCACGAAAATTTCCCACTGTTTCAACTATAATCAATAAGACAATGCCTGTTGAAAACGCAATTATTCTTCGGAATTGGCAACAAAAGATGCGGAAGGAAATGGGTGATCAAAAGTTTAATGAATATGTCACTCGTAAGCTAACTCTTTTTAAATTTTCTTTCGGCTTTATTGTTGGGATCTGGTAAATAGTGTACACCTCAGCTCCCTAATTACTTCAAATTCCCTAACCTGCGCAATTGTTTCCATTATTTGTTTTCTGTCTAGTCTACTTTGGTGCCACTAGTTTCCGTTTATTCTTTTTGGTCTGTTCATTTTGTCTGTGTTTCTGATTCAAGAACTAAAGGGCCTTGGCAAAGATGTACACCAAGCAATTTGCGATGTCCTCCTGAAAGAAAAACGGATCGATGAATTTGACGAACCGATCAACGGTTACATACAAAGTCTGGAGAGTATTTTAAATCACGTGACGGCAACTCATTTTGTCGAACAGGAATGTTGTCACCCAACTCTGCGCTACAGAGGTCGCTTTGATAGCATAAACAGTTTCAAGTGAGGAGTTATAGTGGCTCCTCTGTCTCGCTTTTAGGCGTTCCTCTTGAAGGAAGTAGATTATTTAACCTTCGCGAACCTCTTGAAGGAAGTAGATTATTTAACCTTCGCGAACCGTTTGCAAAATAAAAGGAGACGTCGGAATAATTTTAGTATTACTTAGAATAAAGAACCGTGTACAGTATCGTGTGCGGCATCAATTATTTTACTGATTTAAAGTCATGATTTGAGCAGACTAGCTCTGATTTAGTCGAGATAGGTAAACGTTGACCCGCGATCGACCTCGAAATTACTTCAATGAGTACGATGTCGTAACCGTTCTCCAGTTTTTCCCATTATTTAATCATAACTCTCGTTTATAAACGGAAGTAAATTAAAGTCATCGCCTTGAATATTTCTTCCCTTTAGTTCCCCTACTGCATAAAATATTCCTCCCACAAATCTCTTAAGTGTGTAAACTCTTAAAGTGAGCTAAACGATTATTTAGGTAGTTGAACATTATCTCATAGTAAGTTCAGATCTTGACAGAGTGAACACTCCTCATTGTTAGTGAAACCTTGTCATTGTATTTATGTATCATTAGCTACTGGAAAATGTCTCCTTTTGCGTAGATTAAGGTATTGTATTCGATGAAAGGCAAATTTGAATAACGGCTTGATTAAGAGCCTTCTTCCTTCGGATACAGGACGGAGACTGACGCTTTCGTACTCGCGGAATGGAAGACTGTACACGAGAGTAAACGAGTGACGAGTTTGGAGAAGGCTTACGATGCGCCTCTTCAAGTCGCCGCCTACACTGCAGCTTACAATATCACGCGTCTGCCGGAGTTGCCTCAGGTATTTTTGTCTGGGAGGATATTTAAAGGCCAAGTATAGGGGTCTTCTCAGTACTTACTGTGAATTATCAGTAAATTTCATTAAGAGTCGACTGTTTAAATTTATACTGAACACCTAACTTGAGGAAAAGGAAAAGGAACAAATCATTTTGCCTTGTAGGATTTCGGGGCAGTTTATTTATAAATCAAATTGCTATCATTCTTCCAATAATTTTATTTTCAGAGGTTTAATAGATAAAATAGACAGTCCAGACATGTAAGGTTGATGTAATTCACTGCTTCATAAGTCACTGATTTTCCTCTCTTTCTTATACTTTACTTAAGAATAGAACCCGTTGACCTGATTTATGAAATCCAGTCTACTCACATTCAAAAGGTTGTGACTATTTTCCTTACAATCCTTTTGTCCCTCTCCCTTTTCGGGACGTTTGTACGACTCCTACTGCTCCTCGCTTGAGAGATGGTTCAAGACTATACCACGAGATTTGACGATTGTCACTAGTCTACTTCCCTCATGTTTCGTCTTTTTGATCTTTGCCTGGTACCTTTGTTTTTTGATTAAGCAACATAAGGCTCCTTTTCATTTCATGGAAAGCCGCTTCAGCATAAGCCACAGAGCTCATATAGCTGAAAAGTCCCAAACTTGAGGACCAATGTTATTTATGTAGTTGCGGCAAATCGGTCTACGACTACAACCGTCAAACAGATAATTCAGCAATTACGCTAAATGTGTAGGAATCTTGTTAACGCTTCTTTGCATCCCCTTCGCCCCCAAATTTATTAGTGTTGGGACGAATCACTCTTTTGACAAACGCATCCACCAGTCGATACTGTTGTAGTCAGCATTGGAAGTAACTTGCGTTGGAAGTAACCTTACTGGAAGTAAGAACAGTCGAATAAATTTAGCAATGCATCACAGAATATGAAGAGGAGAGGGAATGGGCTTGACCATCTCCCTGAACGAGAGACGTATTTTGCCAAACATTCTTAAAGCCTCCTTCCTGTTCTCCTCAAAAGGTTCGTCAGGGCTTGATTGCTTACGCGTATGCAGACGGCTATCCGGCCGACTTGTTGATTCTCAACGAAGAGACCTTAGAACACTACTTCCAGATGTGGTGCAGTCGAGTGGAGACCTACTACGAGTCCATCCGATCAGGGAGTTCGTGAGACACCTCGGAGCACCATGCCTGCCAGACTTTTTTACGCCTCAACAATAAAGATAAGACTGACGAGAGTACGTTGTCGCATCATTTTTTTTCGCATGTGTGTGGATCTTGATGCAGGGAGTGGGGATGGAGACCGTTGCTTTGCCATGAGCGTACTGACGTAAAGACAGTTCTTGTGCTGTGACCACATATTTGGCTGCTACCGTGTCTCTTTTCCTCCGACAATCCTTTAGCCTCAATCGTATTATGAGAAACGGTATGTAGGTGAAACAAAAAAATAGAATCATATGGTGTGGTGGAGTTTGTGTGTAATTGTGAGTGCTGTTTAGAAATGCGACTAGTATTCAGGGGAGAATGTGAAGTTGGAGTGGAAGTTGACAATCAACTGCTCTTTCCTCCCGTATCTCCTCCCTACACTACCTCGATGAGATCACACAACTTCAGAGATGATAGCAAGGTCGATTGATGCGGAGTTTCGAGCATTGATGATCTGATTTGGAGCCTCCACAACTGCTGAACCAGTTTTCGAGAGATGGGCGTGTAGAGCACTAAAGAAAGGCATCACTTCATAATCCTTTGACAGGGATGGGGATGCCACAGCTGACTTTGACAGCATCGCTTTCCATGCATGTGGAAAGAAGTGTGTCCGGGGTTGGGTGTAGCTCCTTCTGAGGCGTCTTCTCCAGTCCGAACGGCTCTCAGTCGCGGTGTATTCGGCTTTTGCCAGCTGAGGCGAGGACGAGGACATGGGACTGCTGCTACAAGGAGTGTCAGTTATGAGGGTGTGGGTTAGAACGACCTTCTGCAAATCCTTGAACGAGGCATTGCCGCTGTTTGAGGTGGGGGTGGCCATAAGAAGTGAATTTTTCGGAGTACTGTCCTCAGAATTGCAGTTGGTTGGCCTGACTTGGGTATGTTTGATGTCGGGGATACAGGAATAGGAGGCGCTGAGGCGCCAGGACTTAACAGAGGTGAGTGGAGTCTCGTCCACCTTCGCACCGAAAAGTAGTGACTGGTGGATACTGTCGCGCCCCCCAAAGACTGGCGGCGCTTTATCAAGACAAATCGGGGGCGAGACGCCCTCCGCATTGGTGGAGATTGTCAGTGGCACACCAAGGCTAGACTGTGCAGAATGTGTAGGTGGCTCGTCTTCCAAATGAAATTTGGTTTGATTGTGCTCGTTTGAGCGCAACTTCTTCAACTTCTGACGGTATCGGAGGCAGATGCAACAGACGATTATTACAAACAGAGGTGTCAGCGCGAGCAGAGCCAAGAAACAAGTGATGACGAGGGAGTAGCGTTCACCGAAGTGCGCGGATTCCTCCTTGTCACCAGCCGCAGAACCTGTAGCCAGGAGAAAGCAGTGGTGGGAATACTTCTACCGAGGATGCTTAAATAACAATTGAGGCGCACATTTGGGACAGCAGCCGTCGGAAGTTCGGAGGTGCACCGGATGCAGGGTTCTCGGGGTGGCGTCAGTCCCTTGAGTGGACACGCCCTGGCAGGGAATGCAGTAGTCCGCGCACACCCAGTTGCCTTCAGAGGAGCAGACGCATTTGAGGCTGACGCAGGCGCGGCGGATGATCACAAGGCTCTCGGAGGGCAGGAAGATGTTGGACGTCACCTCGGTGGTTGCCGTCAGGTCGCCCAGAGGCTTACACTTGCCCCCGTTGGTGAGGATCGGCGTCCATTCAGGTACTGGTTCCTGCATTTCTAGCTCCTTTTCTGCTGGGACCTGCTCTATTTCGCGTGGCGAATGGTAGAAGTCCTCCTCTCCAGTATCTGCCATATTAAGGTCATTTCTCGGTTTAGCCTCTTCAAGTATCCCACTGAAATCATTAACGCCTATACAAATTAAACCCAAGTTACTAAAACTTTGCTCCATATAAGCACTGTAGTTGAAAAACAATAGGTTCTTTTGTTCAGTTATGCGGTAAATGGAAATTTATTCGCAGCAAAGTAGCATTAAGCAAAGCCTTGTGATCTGCAAAATTGTTAATACGGTCGTCCCCTTCAATCGGCATGTGTGAGTGAACTTGAATAAACTGTTTGTGATTTCACTGATAAACTCACTCTTGTGAGGCACTTTTTCCTGTGGCCGTACTGCTCATCAAGCTGCCATGGTTATAGCTACTTCGAGGAATGAATAAACGTATTGCGAGATTGGCAGTTAATTGATCTTATTTCGCAGACTGCATAGCCTCATTTTACAGTTTTTTGAACGCTGGTGGATCTTCGTCGTATTTTTGAGTTTACAACTATCAGGACGTATGCGGCGCGTATAACCCCGAACTAAAGAAAGTGCGGTTTTGACCATAGTCTAAGGTGAATTTCTCGTGGTGGTGGTCTGCTGTGTCCTGCCCCTATGCTTTCGTGCGCTGATGATTTGTTACCTCCGTGGGCTCAGGGCCTTGGGCAGGTTGTGTGGCAGCTGAGATATCAGACCGCACTTGCGACCGGATTGAAAAATACTGTGTACTGAAGTGGAAATGAGTAGAGAGATGAGCATATTGTGTTCTTATGATGTTTAATTTTTTCAGGTAACGCCTCTACTTGAAGTAAACATGTCTTCGAAGTGGAAACTGCACAGAACAATAAAAAACTTTCCGTCTAAGGCCGTTTCGACTAATCCACAAGGCGTTTGACTCATTTCTCGCGCCGAGGACACCGTTGCCGCGGCCTGTGAAGTGCCAAATGACGGGCCAAACCAATACATGAACCCAAAAGTGGTTGTGGGCGAGGAACTTCCTCCACAGTGGATGTGTCGCTGAACAAACATGATTAGTTGATCAAGTTCCGAAGTGTATTCTACCTCTAGTGGCAGGTCCGAAGCGCTGCCAGGGCTGAGGACGCAGACGAATGTGAATAATGCTTGCCTCGGGTGTCGTAAACCAACGAGCGACAATAAATTGGGAAGACGTTTAATGAAGTAAATGGGGAAGGAGTTACTCTGAGCGGCGTCCTCGCAGGTTGAGGGGCAACAGTCACCTGGCGCGGCGACGGGCACCTTGCCGGAAGGGCAGAGGAAGAGGGCGCTGCAGGGGGTACGTGTGCACGTGTACTGGCGGCCCTCGAGGCACTGGCAGTCGGAGCATTCGTCGTTGTGCGCCTTCCAGTGCTCCCCTCGCGCGTAGTAACGGCCCTGACGGCCGTGGGAGTAGTAGCAGTCCGTGTCGTGCCATATGCCCGCACCTACAACGGTGCACATACTAGGACGATTGCGTTTGACAACTACAAGCTATTCATCTGCTTTCACTCCCACCTTATCCGCTTAATATAAAATCTCCTTTGAATTGTGGAACTGTGACCTCCTTACGCATACTCGGCAAGTCTATGCTGTTTAAGTTGGCAAAGTTTCTTCACTCTCCCTCCGCGATTTGACCGCCAAGCTGGTGGAGCCGAGTTCTGGTCCATCGCCACCCCAGAACACCACCCGCAAACCGTTCTTCCTCGGCTAATCATTGCGTACTCCACAGGCTTGTCAAGAATAGTCAAAAAGTTTTAATATTTACTCGTGAATTGCGATTCCTACCTCACGTTAGTGAATTTTTTCACGGTCTTTAGTTTAGAGAGTGCACATCTCCTCCAAACGCAGTGTAGTCGAATATATTGTGGCGAAAAGGCTCCCCTCCTTTACGCTTCCTTCTTGTATTATTGCTCAAAATTCCATCGTGTCCCGAGTTTCGGTACAACCTTCCTTCACTTTTGGGGATTATGGCCATTTCTTCCCCGATGTTAGAATTTTCCCCCACTTTGTGAAGAGAAAAAACAACTTGACTGATGATTCAGGCCAGAAGGAGAAAAACTTTGCCTTCAAATTCTGTCGTGGAACCCCATTTGCTCCATTAGGCCATGCAGGCACCTAATTAGGCGACGTGGCATCCGATACCGTATAACTCGGTATTTTAAGTGACTGAGCCCTCTTAATTCCTGATTGCAGAATATGGCAAAGTTTGATTGCGATCAGCGAAAATGGTCCTACGCCCTCCGATAGTGCTTCTGTGCAAAGGCGTCAAATGAGAGGCGACCCATGCTTGTACAGTCTACTAACTTCTTCTAAGTTCTTTGCGTTTTGCTGTTGATTATACGCTTCCAAAAGAAAATGCTCAGAAAACCACATTATGGAAATTAGTGACTTTACATTTTCCGTTATGTTAACGTCGAATCGTAGTGACGGCAGAGGAAGACGATATTTGGGGTGCATGTCTGTCAGGCCTCCTCCCTTCGTGATCGACTGTAATTTCAGTGGTCGGACTACAAATTATGCCCCGTTCTCATGAGGTAGCCCAAAGGCATGGGTCCTAACCAGTGAGAAGCCCCCACCCCCCTGTGTCATACTTTGAGGTCCGACTGCGGAGTGTCTTGCAATTGACAGGGATTTTTGTGCCCCCCCGCCCCCGCCTCCGCCCTCCCCATGCCGTGGCCATCACTCGACGCGAGCATTGCGGGCCCCTCGAGTGGGGAGGTCGAGGGAACACGCAACTTCACACAACTGCGTGAGTCCACCGGCTAGTGGAACGTGGAACGCGTACAAAGAAAAGAAAAGTGGATAAGACTGCCGACGACCAAACTGTTAAAACCCGCCCCCATTCAGGTGCTGTGGACACCTTTGAACCCTGCGTTGCCTTTCACTTGGTCAAACATCCGCTAGTCGAATTACGCTCGTGCACACGATGTATCTACACATTTGAATATCAGTTTCAGTGCGGTGGATTATACGGTTTCTTGTGGAGTTCAGGACAGCGCTTCGCAAGTGGCCCGCGCGTAGTCCATTGGCAGGCCTCGCCTTGTTCCAATCATTCGGTTTTACACTCGAAACCCTCAAAGCTTTGGCCTGTTGCGTGCAACGGTCATCTAAAATAAATGAATTCCAACATGCCGAGGCGACTTTGTTTCGGAGTATTCATTAGGAAGCACGGAGGAGATGCCAGTTAGCGCCTACCACGGATGGGTCGAGTTTCCCCACTCGGGGGGAAGTGAGGTTAGTAGAATAACAGAATGCAAAGGAGAGCAGGAGATGAGTGGACGCGCCGATTACTGGTGCTATCTCCGGGGAAAGCGATGCTTTCCCTGTCACTACGGTTTGGCTACACGCGACAGTCGACCGAGTTTTCCTCGCCTCTGCTTACTGATGACATGCAAAGGAAAGGAAAGATGACACTAAGGCGGAAAAATGTTGGAAATCTTCCGGTAAAATGCTTTAACCGTGAGGCACTTAAGTGGCAGCAGTGAGAGTGATTTTCTCCGCCATTCCACCACGACCACCGAAATACTCCCGACGGGAAAGTAACCGTGGCAGCGGATGCACTTGTGCGGGGCACATTTGCCGGGCGTGTCTGCCTCAGCGTCAGAGTTTTCGTGAGACCGTGCGGTCCCCTTCTGTCACAGGGTGCTCATCAAGTCCGGACGATAAAAACACCCGTGGTAGCTGCGGCGTCGGGCTGGAGTTAGGAGAACGGGGAAGCCGTTCGTGTCCGACGTAAACTATCAACTGCTGTGAGAATGAGAGGACAAAAGAGGACTAAATGATGCGCTTGGTTGCTGTCCTCCAAAACCTGTTCCCTTTTGAACTTATACTTGTGTGCTTCACTGCGGAAAAGGAAAAGTTGTAACGGAGTTTCCGGAACAATCTAAATGAAGGGGCGTGTTTTAACGTTTTCATTTTCCCTCCTAATTTGGAGTGGGCTTAACTGTAACAATCGAAATATTAAAATTGGGTAAAATTGAGACGAAAACCGCGGCCTGGCAATCCGACCTAAAACGGAGCATTTTGCATCCTATTTAAGAAATCCGCAAGGAGAAGCGACTATCAAGACGAGTGTCGTTTTTTGAGGATAATCGCCGGGGCTGGGGCCCAAAATGGTCGCTCACGGTGTCCCATGCGGTGTCCCACGCGGTCATCATAAGCCTCTCAACGGCGAGCGAGGCTCCGTTTGGAATCAGAGTACACACTGCCTCTCCGCGGGAGCTATTAAGTAAAGCTGTTTGCGTCTTGGACACCAACGCCATCAGTCAAGACAAGCAGAGACAGCCAATGGCGCACGAGGAAGGGGACAAAACCAGCTCCGAGCGTTGAACTTTAACCCATCGGGTAGTTTTAGTAGTCAGCAAAGTTGGGTTCACGGCGTGCTGAGGGAGTAAGCGAATTAGGAGAACACCAGTTTGCAGTCTAAACTGACTACGTGCGGGAGTGCGAGGGGCGGAGAAGGCGATGGCATGATTTTTTGGGCGGTGTGACCCGCCTGTCCACGCCCATATGATGTTCGAGACCAGGCACACACGAAATGGAGTCGTACGCGATGGGTGGGCGCCTACGACCACCGGTAACTGATATTCCCCCGGCGGCGGGGCAGACCGACCTGCGTGGCATCTGCGGTGCAGTATCAGCCGTCCTACGGACAGAAGCGATGTCCTCCACTCCTCCTGAACTCGTGTGTGCGATGGTGTGGGAGCGAGCTTGCCAACAACCAAGAGTCTATGGGCTCCCTGCAAAGTGGAGCAGGCCTTCGGCGTGTGTGTGCCGGATCCCCACGCCCTTGGGCCTCTGCACTCACCCGGTCGAGAGCACCTGAGTTCGCCGTCGGTGCAGACGCAGCGACCCGCGTGTGTGACCAGATGCTGTGCGGGTTCAACGGTGATGACGGAGGTCTTTTCAGCGCCTTCTTCCTCACCCTCTGCCGGTGTCCCCGACACCGACGCAGCTAATCGCGGGGCCCCGTTCAGCACTTCCTTCTCACCTTCGGGCGTGAAGACACTGACGAAACGCGGCAGACCCTTGCGTATCGGCACCTCCTCCAACCAGTTGATTGTCGCCACCGTTACCGTGCACCTTTTCGTGCCTGAAAGGCAAATTGCTTTAACTGTCTCGTCCCAGCAAACACATGGAGATAACTTCTAGCCAGTAGTAGCAACATCTCTCCTCCACCCTTTTAGTTAATGGCCCCAGAGGGAAAGGTAAGTCGCCTTGTCCACGCCGACTTCAATTTCGTGTAACCGTCTTACCATTCTAAAAATCGTGTCGGCGGATTCTGTCAACTTATTTCCTCAAGAGAAAAATATACGTTTTTGGCGTTTCCGTCACAATGCTTCTCCGACACCTTTCCCCACGTAACCTTTGGTTTTTCCCTCCGGATAGCTCAATTGTTAGGAAATTCTACGGTGATGCCAAGATTACACCGCCCACATGTAAAAATGTAAGTGTCCGTATTTCCTGGACTGTTAAGTGTCTTCCATCTGATTTTCCCTTCCGATGGATGGGTCGCCACCTCACCTCTCTCAGACCCGAGCAACAGTCAGGACCTCGGAGGAGGCGTCTGCTGGATGCCGCAGGGGTGCGCACTTTCCTCGGCTGCCTACCGCTGGAGGACTCTGCCCTTCCTTCTCAAGTGCTGCACTTTCCCCCTTATCAGTTGCGGCTCTGACGAGGACAGCATTGCGTGTTTGCTCTCTCCCTCCCACTCCACCCTCGTTCAGTTCCCTTAACTTCAGGAAGTGCTGGTGACAAAAACATTATCCTGACAACAGGAGTCCACTTCAGGTGAACTGCGAAGAAGAAGGACGAGAAGGACGAGAAAAGGCAGAAGGAGGAGAAGAAAGAAGAAAAAATAATGAGGATAAGAGTGCCGAAGAGTCAAGCGTGAATGCATTAGCGAGTGTTCAACGCCACTTTTCATTTTATCACCTGCTTAATTTAAATACCACGAATGTTATCAGGGGTGAAGAACTGTGAGAAAGGTTACACGTCCACTTTGCTGTCTACCTAAATTAGACTTTATTTTTTAGCTTAAGTAAATGCAGTGCACGTGCGAAGTGGGCTGGTAAATAGTCAGGCTCCTTCGGAAATGTTGCATCCGCGTTCCTCTCCGCGGAGGGCGCCTGACACATCACCGGGTGGTCTTGGGGCCCTAAAGGGGACTCGCGCTTTCCAGCAGAGAAGGGCCAGTGAAACAAATTTCGTCCCACCTTGCCCCGTCCTAATGCAACCGTCGCTAAAAGGTCTGATAGGAAGACAGGCAGGAAGTTGTCCATTTACTCCGTTTTTTCCTCCTCGCAGAAGTTCGTTCCAAAGTAAATGAGCCATGAGGGTGGATGGCTGCAACTGGCAACGGACACTGTTATTTGTCCTCACCGCGGCTAATTCCTTCCCCTCTCCGGGCCTGTGTTTGTATTTGCATTTCTAAAAACGCTCGGTAAAGTATCTCCCTGTGCACCAAAGCCAGGTCGCGTTGTGGCCTTTTTTGCCGAAAAGTATCAACTAAATTTAGACGCTGGCGTCCAAGTGACCCAAAATACTGACTAACAGCTAATTCCCTCCTCGTGCATAGAACCTCGCATAGCGAAATTCGCACCGACCCCCGGCAAGCGACGAGTGACCTTCGCCAAACGCACTCCGGCCAGGCGATTTCGAGCGACTGGTGCTCGAGGAGGCCTTGTCCAGCTTCGGAGGAGTCGTTTAATCTTAATATAGTCTAAATTTACCCCCGCATACGCTGCGCAAGGTCATATCTCAACGGTCTGCACTGACAAAAGGCCTAACGTGGACGTCTGCCGCGATGGTACGTGCGGCGGAGTGGGACGCCGACTTGGATCGCAGTCCGCCTAGTGGAGGGTGAGCATCACGGAGGCCGAAAAGGGTGCGCACTCCAGGCTCGCATTCACGTCAACCTACCTCGTTGGCGGCCCACCTGGTTTTCACCGAAAGAAGCCTTATTCTCGCCCTTGAGTCTGGCCAAGAGAAACGGCAGTCTAATTTAGAACTGGAGAGAAGGGAGGTCCCTCAGATCCCCAATTACCCTTCTCTCTTCCTCAAGGCGTGACTTGGCGGTTGTTGCCTTGCAAGGACTGGGTGGACAGCGTTGCCACCACCTTTACGTTTTATTAACCTGTTTGTACGTGAAAGTCGGGACGTGGAGTCCTCGTGGTGACCCGACGCAACAGAAAGGAAGCAGGAAGGACGGTAACATAAATTTAATGTTCAAGTTATATTCTAGGCTTTGGCGGCGGATGTTTTACAGCATAAGTTACCCTTTCTAACTGCAAATGTCAACTGTATGTTGGAGCATCGTTATTTGTGTGCTTCAGCCACTTGGTGGTCCCGTGTTTTGCCTCTCAACTCGCAGATCGCATGACCATCTACGCCCAACGCTCTCTCCTCCCCCGCTCTCTGTAAATTCGCTGTCTGGGACCTGTATGTCATCTGACTTCGTGTGCGACACCTCCTCGCTTCCAGTCGTGGCAGTTCCTCCTCAGTCCGATCCCCTAAGGGCTCAATGGACAGGCTACAATTCCAGTCCTGCATGGAAAAGCGCTTCTTCCGAATGGGAAGTGGTTATGAGCGTGGAGAGCACTAAATTGCGCCGATCGCAAATGGCAGAATGCCGAAACCTTCGGAGAAGAATCACTTATTCGCATCATAATAGGCCGAGAGGGTGTAGACTCGGCGTTGATTGCACTCGACCAACGAAGAAGGAGACGAATCTCAACCCTTCTGATCATGCACCCGATTTTGAACCTGAAAATCGTTTAGTGAGCGATCGGAAGGCAGGCAGCCAAATAATACCCCAACTGTCTGCCAGTGGGATATTTGCCTATCAGATGCGATGCGACCTCTTCCAAGTAACAATCCTTGCAAGTCGTGATTTTTTCGTCGGTGAACATTGAGGTGTTTCCCCGACCTGCACTTTCTGTCTTACGGGGACACAGGTGGGGAGAAACTGGAGTGCATTCGGAGTCTCTTGCTCCACAAACACACCGAAGTGACACTGAAGCGTCGGGGGGGGGGGGGGGGGCAGTGGGGGCGCGTGAGACCAGAAGACCACAAAGTGCCTGAGGGGTCGCATATTTGCTGAGTGAATATCATCTTCTGCATGTGCCTCAAAAGGTGTCAAATACCAATCTCGAAATACAATGCCACTTTAATGAAATTCAACACGAATTGGTGTGTGGGAGATGAGACGAGGTGTGAAAGGCGGAGGCATTCCTCGTGCCAGCGATTGGACCCAGAGCAATTCGCACGTTGGAGGGGGGGGTGCGATCGCAGCTAGGCTGTGCCGAGTCCTCGCCTCAATTAGCCTCCTTCGCACCGAGGCAACAAAATTGTCGCCTCGCCAGTTACTCTGCCCTCTCTGACAGACCTCCACACTTGTAATTTAAAGTTAAGGCGAAAGTGGAATTTCGTCAGCCCTAAGGTAAATGCTTTTGACAGCCTGTTGATTAAAAACTCTACGAGATTGTTGGAGACACCTACTTCGCCCTTCCACGGCTTTGCGAATTTGCCCTCACCCGCACCATTCCCACAGTGACGGAGTTTACACAAAACACCACGAGAGACGCACGGTTGGGATTTACCCGGCTTCGAGATTAATGACACTTCTTCCGAGTACGAGTAAAAGCAGAGAAGGGGGAAAGCAGGGGGGCGGAGGGGCAGGAGGAAGAAACCCCTTTTGGCTATAAGAATCCTCCGAAACTCGTGGGCGATAAGTGCGAAATGTTTGGCTCTAAGATAAACTTCGCCAACTCTCCTCGGCTTTAACACAAATGATAGGAGGCATAAAGAATGTTTGCGTTCTACTCTCCAACTCATGCCAATTAGTTCGGTATTTTGTGGACGTAAGGTTTTGACGCCTGCGATAACTAATAAATTCCGCCTCACTATGGTGCAGCTTCACCGCCTACAGTCATGGAGCTCCTGCTAAAAATAATCCTCTTCCACCTTCGTTCATCACAATACAAAATTTAAACACTTCCATTTGACGCATCTGATGATTTGATGTGGTTTGATGCTTTTTTATGGGATTGAACCATCGCCTCCCAGAACGGACGTCATCACGCGGTGCACCTCCCGTAAAAAGTGTCTTCAAGGCAAATGGTGCTTTCCGTGCCGTCGCCTCCAACACGATTGAAGGTCGACGTAAGTGTTTTGAAAATTAACCTCACCAAAATCTTTCTCCGAATGCTAGAGCGGCAGCCCCGCCGCGTGCCAAGTGCCGTCTCCACGGACCCGAGGGGGAAATAGGAGATGCGGAGGTGGATGGCAATGGGGAGTGGGCAAATGGCGTCCTTATACACATTTCAGGGCTCTCTTCCCCACCAAACGCCAGTGTCGACCATGGCCCCCGGGGATTCTGATATCTGCGCCGTGAAACACCTTCGGGCAAAACCCTCCCCTCCACAGAATAAAGTCAGATTTCCAGGAAGTGAGTTGAAAGTTGTGGTTATAGAAAAACGAACTCTCACATTAATCCGGCTTGAATGGTAACTCTCCACGCACTGCGTCCGCGCAAAACAACCGGAGCGTGTGCCATTTCCGGCGGTATAAAATAGTAGGAAACCTCAAAGTTTGAGAATATTTGTGCCCAGAGAAACCAAATTTGGGGGATAGGACATTCGCGATAATATGAAGCAGAACATGGAAAACATTCAGGTGCAAATTTCCTGAAGTGCCCCCCTGTAACTGCCCCGCAGATTCTTTAATATCAGCCCGTACTGTGTCCGGAAAAGTTAATCACTTATGGATCCTCAAAAGTGACCTTTGCCCTCATAAGGTGGGAGTTGGGGAGCTGATATTTATGATTGGGAAATTAATTGTCGCGAATGCTCCTAGTCCCCCGGCATTAGGCCACAAGCAAAGCAGTACCGGAGCCACTCCGCCCCACCGTCTCCCCCGGGCTCCGACCGGGGCAGCGCGCAGTGCTCAACGCGAGTCTGCCGCCTTTCCGCCTCTGAACTGGGCGCTGCATCTGGTAGCCCAGGCCCTCGCCTCCCCGCACCTGCTACGTCCGCCTTCCATAATTTATGGCTTCTTGCACTGAAATTCTTTGTTCGGATAGCATAGGTGCGACTGAGTGGGGTCTCCTACTGTTAGCCTTCGAAACCCCTCCCTTCCTACGCAATAAATTAATTTGTTCATGCAAATAAAGGACTTTAACCGGAAGAGGAATGTAAATTAATATGGGAGGTGAGGAACTTTCTTTCAAACACGGTGATTAAGGTGACTAACACATCAGTGAACCAAATGGTTGTTAAAGTTGCCACTTCACAACAACTTGATGGGGTCAATTTCATTACCAACGGCTTAGCGATCAGATGAACGTGGAGAGGATGATAACTTCATTTTTAGGGACGGCTTGCCTTAGAAGCGGGTTTCCTCCGCACTTAGCTACTCTGAGTATGCATAAATAGGCCAACGAAAGGAGGTAGCAATTACCTCTGCACCGGGGGCAGCAAAAGGGGTCCCAGAAAATGCGCTCATCGGGAGGGCACTGGAGCTCCTCGAGGGGAGTGCAAGTGTCGATGCAGAACCAGTCGCCGTTGATGCACTGGCACCACTGATCGACGCACTGCTGGTGCCGCACGGACACATCGCCGTGTTGTCCGGCCGGCGCTGTGCACGAGGCCATCGCCGCCGCGGCCGCCGCCGAGACACTGGCTGCAAGGACAAAAAGGCGCTATATGAAGCTCCGTCGCTCCACGCTGCAGTGCTCATTCTGCCGTGCCATACTGTTCGAGGGTGTTCTCATTCTGCAATGAATGTTTAAGTTCTAAATACTAGTGTCGAAAGGCGTGATTGTCCCAACCCACTTCTTTCGCTCCGATAATCAGGCTGTCGATAGGGCGGCCTCAGACATCGACTCCGTGAGCCTCTGCGGATTCGCCACAGGCGCCGACAGAACCTCGACGACGTTGAAGCTCTCGACTGCTCCGAAAGCACCATGTTTCTGTCAAAGTGACCTATCAACCAAATCCGATGGTGGCGCTTTGGTGTTTGGGCAACATAAGGCGCCCATTATTTAGTGGAGAAGAAAATGAGATTCACTTTTCCAATTTAAGCGTAAACCAAATGTAAGACTAAGTGGCGCACAACACCCTCCGTAGAGGCGCAAGTGTGTGTGTGCGCTCCGGCCCGATGATAGACACTCACGCCGATATTCCCACCGGTAAAGTGAGCAAAGTGTTAAGGCGGATTAGGCCTTCGTGTAGTCCCAATGGTAACCAGAGCTATACAATGCCCCGTAATGGCCTGAAACCCCCTGTGGTGAGGTCAAAAGTGTAGCCACCACAGAGGCTGGAAGTGGAGACGTCAGCAGATAGCCCCCGTCGAGTGTGTTGTTCACTTCGCTTGTCTTACCACCCTCAACTTATGCCTCCTCCGGGAAATAGTCTGAGTTGTGGAGTCACGAGTGTACGCCAGCATGGGCACGGAAGGAGGCTGCATGCGACCAGTTGAAACTGATTAGGTGACTGGGAGTTTCATTCCCCCTCCTATCGCCATTTTGCCTCGGAAACCCCCTTTTTTGCTCGCAAGGTAGCTGCCCGCAGTACCGAAGCACCTCCCTGCATTCGGTCGCGTCAAAGCGCTGCGAATGCCATGCCAAAGTCTTCCACCGACCTGCGTCGAGTGCGGCGGAATTCGGTTGTTGACACAACACCTGACGGCGTAATTGTGCGACAGCAAAAAGGCTGTAAGGAAAGTCACGAGAGGAAGTCGTTTTAAATTCTCGGTTTCATTAAGACTAAGCGACGCAAACTCTACCGCCCAGTAGAACACGATACTCCGGACGAAAAGAGTGACAAAAGGAGGGGAAGGAGAAATTCGAGCATTGGGGCTGAAAATCATAACTGTGCATGAACTTTGCCACCACTTTTAGCAATACCGAAGTGGGGTTTTGCTGTGTAAATTCGACACGGTGAATGTCTCCTAAAAAATTTATTTGCCACACGCACATTTTGGCCACAGAACCCATAGATTTTAGCGATGCCATCCCTCCCGCAAGTAAAAATAATTGCTCAACACTGTCAAAACCATGTGCCCTTTTCAAATGTCACTTAGCGCGATTTTCCTTGCCTGCGCATGACGAAGTCCACTGATGCCAGAAATTTTCGTGCAGCCGATGAGAACCTCCTCCTCTTCCTCCTCCTTCAGAAATGGAATCAAGCCCAACCACCTATCCCGTGTGGTCACATTGACTTTGCTGGAGGTTTTATTCGCCTGAACTCGTGGGAATACCTCTTAAGGGCACTGGGAAGGTGGTGCAACAAATGCGCCGTCGAGAGGAGCAGCCTCTCCCTTCCACAGCGCCGAGTGCGGCCCCCGCAATCCGTCGTCCTACTACGTGTGCACTTGAAGTGGAAGAAATTTTTGCAGCCCCTTTGGATCGCCACCGGTGGCGAAGGCAAGTAGGACGAGTCCCCGTAACCGTCGGGGCCATGTCGAATGCATTCAACCCATCGGGTGAAAGAAGGTGTCAAAAGGCGACGCTTTCCTCGCAGATTGTTGAATTCTCCGATGCCCATCAGTTTGCAGTCGTCTTCCTACTACAGCATATTTTTTTAAATGCAAAACTAGGAGACCTATTATGTGACGGCATTTTAGCTCCGGCGAACACGTGAAATGGTTCACTTTGATTCAGTAGTATATCATTTGGGGACAAACAAGGCAAACGCCCACATGATAGCACTTAGGGGTGTTCCTTTCTTCCACCACCAGGACGCTTCTCAGGCACCAACGAATCCGTCCCAAACGTCTTTCAATAAGACATGCCAGTGCTAAAAGGAGTGAGTTACCCTTCGCGATCGCAGGGCGCCTGCCAACCCAGCCGCTGAGACGTTCCCAAAAACTAGTGTTGAGCATTAGGTGAAACAATATCTCAGACTCCAACTTGACTCCTGATTAAGCAATCGTCGCCCTTGTTAGGTGAATGCGTTGTTACCTGTCTGCATGCGCTGTCTATTTACAAGAAAATCCCACGTTTTCGTCAAGCGCGTGAGAGCTTCTTTTAGCCCGATTAGAATCCTCTGTCCTTCGCAGGGATGTCCCACCCAAGTAGAGGTGAGAATAACGGAGTGGAAAAGTTCCTACGAGAGCATCATACGGCGATTACTTTGGGGAATACCATTGCATGTGGGTTTGGGAAAAAGTCTCCGCTAAACGGCGGCAAATATATTCCTCGCGGGCGAGGTGAGATAGGAAAGGTGGACGTACGCTCGCCAATGCACCTATGCTGGCAGCAGTGCGCCGTGGTGACCGCCTTCTGGCCGGGGAGGCAGGAGAACTGGCAGTGGAGAACGCTGCCCTCACAATCCGCGGTGCCGTTGGTGCAGTAGCATTTGGCACATGCCCGCGAATTCGACATCCAAGACTGACCGTCGAGGTAACGACTTCCTGAGTTCTTATCTTGACAGCCTGCATAAAACGGATACCATTCAGCCTCAGCATAAGCGCAAGATTTTCCTTAAAGTACTTCGCAGTTGCTAGCCTCCTCCGCGACTGGGTAATGCATCACTCAAATTCCCAAAGTAAGGAATTATATAAAAGTGAGTGAGGTTATTTAAATTATCTCCTGTCGGCAACAAGTGCGAATAAGTTAATTAAACAACCTGCATTAGAATCAGGAGGAGTACTTCAAGCTAAATAAAGAGGAAGGTAGCAAAAGGGTTTTTTCTCTAGACTATGACATGTGCATGCAGCCTCGGTGTGCGAGGACATCAGGAGAAACGAATTTCCGTGGCAGAGACCAAAGGCGCCCTCAACAAATGTCTCGTTTCGTCCTTTTCGCCTGGCCCAGCTTAACTGTGGGATCCGCAACAGAGTTATTCCGTCCATTAAACAGGTTAACCGCAAAAAACAACATTCCTCTAAAAGATTTTCGCGGAAATTAACATTGTCGTGTGGAAAAAACGGAGACCCCCATTTAAGCCGGGAAATCTGTAAAATGGCGCCTCCCCCAGTCACAGTATGCGTGTGCAAAAGACTTGTGAAGTTTATGGTGGCTACTTTGAACCAATCAAACACGAAATGTAAATGTAAATGACGAAAACGCATGGTGTTTGGGGCTGCATTTAACAGGGGACGGTGGCTTTGTGGGACTTCTTCGTGGCTTTCGTCTGAAGCACGGGGAGGCCCCGCTCACCGCCCGACTGCGCCTTCCCGCGCAGACGCCCTTCTTTCGTCACGAGTTCGGCTAAAGCCTCTCCGAGGAGAACCTGTAAGGCTGGAAAAGGATTCAACTGACGGGTCCAAGGTGAGCCTCGCGCCTCCCCTCCGTGTCGAAGAGCGGGAGGGGGCTGCTTAAACTTCGTGGTGGAATTTCCGAGCAAGAGGTGCCTTCGTGACACGGAGTATGCATGAAGACTATCATCATGGAGGTTATGGAGCGTGTCAAAAATCATGTGGCCCAATGGAGCGTGTTTTAGTTAGGTGAAAATTTCATCTGGTTTACGGGCGCGCGACTTCTTCACTCACACCGACTTGCGATATCCTCCCTGGTGCACAGCGGCCTTATCGCGGCAAGAACTCGCGAGGTGCCTGTGCCAACGGGGCTGCGGGGCGAGGAGTGGAGGACTTGGATGCAATTAACTCATCGTGGAGCACCTTTGGGTGTGGAGAAATTTTGCTCTCCCCGTGGATCGCCCTGAGGACAGCCAGCGGGCGCTGCTTCCACGCATACTTTCGTTAACTTGCACAAAAAGGCCCAAAAATGCCAAATTTATCTGACAGGGAAAACACTAAAGTGCTTTTGCCTTGACAGATGACAAGTTTAGTCCCTCAGCGTAAGAGAATTTGGCGTTGCGGTACCTTACTCGCCTTTACAGCTTCTTATTCGTATGTTTAAATTGTGAGAAATGAAACACCTTCCCGATTCCCTCCCCTCACAGAGCCCAAAGACTGCCTCAAAGCGCTCTCGGTTGCCTCAGTCACCGAAGTGATGCACATGAAGTAGAAATTCCTCCACCATTAATTTCCTCTGGTCTGCTGTACGCCAAACCTGCTGCATCGGGTGTATGTCCAGTCCAGTCCAAGGCTTGAATAGGTCGGGATAAAATTGCTCATTTCGTATTAAGTGCAGAAAGAAGTATGTTAGTTGAATGGAGGCCACAAGCAGCCGATTGCAGTTTTCTCACTCCTATTCGGAGTGGACTAGTCCGTAACTACAACTACCATAAGTGTCGGTGGTCGCCGCTGAGGGAAGAGCTGAGAGAGATGAGGGCGGATTCAAACAAATTCGGAGGTAGTACAGAATTAGCACTCTATCCCGGCCAATTCTATCATTAGGCAAACACATTAATCACGGCAGGGATTTCGTGGTTCGTTAGCACCTGATGACTTGTCCTCCCACCGCCCCACTGCATTTATCCCACAGTGGAATAGGCGAGCAGGCGACTGCATCTGACCAGCCCCTCGTCGGTGGCTCCGCACTTGGGCGCCATTACGGTTCCCAGGGAATTAATGCGCTCTTCTGATGTGACTATAAACGGACTTGAGGTGATGGAGGCAACTCAGGGAGATCGGTGCGCAGAAGTGAATGTACGGCGGAGACAGGAATGAGTGGAAAAGGGCATGGAGGATGACATCAGCAGGCTCGTCACACTCTCGACGTCCTTACGCCAAGTGTCCAACTACCTTCTCGTGTGATGCCTCTTCTCTCGGGTCAACGACTTTACTCGTATTTGTTAACGTTCTCTGGAAAAGCGGCATATCAGGAAGCCAGCACAACGGAGACGGTGCCCTGAACTGGTAGGCGAAGAGGCTTTCGTGACGGAGCACTTAGAATTTGATGTGGACGGCGCGAATGACTATTCACTTAAGTGAAAATACGCCTCCCTTCACTTCCCTTTTGTTAGGACTTGAAGCTCTTCGTCCAAGCTGCATACCCCATCGGAAGCCAGAGACTTTTCCACTGAAGTCCGGAGGTGTTGCCATTACCTCCGACTAAGTGCCAAAAGGAAACAGGAATCATGCGCGGCTTCAACCCTAAACCAAGTAACGTTTTCCTTCAACACTGCCGAATATGTTTTTGAAATGGTGACGGCAGCGGGAAAATTAAATCACACGAAGCACTGGCTCTCCCTTTTATGATCCTTACATTCCTCAAATGATACCGCGGCACGGGAAGTCCTTGTGCAAATGCAGGCCTTCAGAGTCAATTTATATCCCAAACGAAGTCCATGCCCAACTGCAAGCAGAGGCATTGTGTGGGGACAGGCTTTGAAAAAAGGAAGGGAGTGCTCTTCTGTCGGCGTTTGGGTGCTCCTACCTCAGCGCGGGACCTGCGAGACTGTCTCTTCTCAGGCCTCCATAGGCCTCGTGAGGAAATATGCTTGGGACTGTGCACATTTGGAGGTGTTGTGTTTTATAGGTATGCAAGTGTACATCCTCGGGTTTCCACCAAATTTTTACGATTATAAAGTGATTTTCGAAATACGAGATGCTGCACACCAATCATGCATAGACGACAGAATCGGTAGTTTCAGAGAGAGAGAGAGAGAGAGAGAGAGAGAGGGGAGAAGGGAGAGGGGGTGTATTTGTTGTTGCAAAAGTTTCATTTTTGTCGATGTGACTCTGTGGTCTGCAGAACCCCATCCATAACCTACTAATTCCTTCTAGGACTCCGGCGTGTTGTGTGAGTTCAGTCTCACGAAGCGATTTCTATTAAAACGAAGGACTTAAAGAAAATGACCGACTGTCCACTCCAAGGTCTGATAGGTGAAATACTTCTGCGTTTCCATCCCAATCTTGCTTATTGTCTGGAAGTTAGATATACTAGTAGTGCTTTTTTCCCTGCAGCCTATTAAAAATGGGATAAAATCTCCAGTTACCCCTTTCCTTCCTTAGTAGCCTTCTCTTTCTGCGTCCACTCAAGGGAGGAATGCTTTAGTGAAGCCGTTGACCATGACGCGGCTTCATTTCGGGTCTGTCTGCAACCCCAAACTGGCATGGCCCTCACGGACAAATCCTCGTGTCAACTGTCGTGTAGTAGAGGAGGCGCTAGCACTGCGATGACCTCAGAGTAAAAGAATCTCGAGGAAATCCGGAGGAATGAGGAGTCCGATTCTCTCTCGGTGGGAGGGACAGAAAATGCCCCCCGGTCTCTGTGCGAAGGACTTCTTTTGCGTTCTTGTGTGTATGTGGGTTTGAGAGTGTGTTTGTTTGCACTGCTGTGCCCTGCGATGTGGATACATGTGTCCAATGGCCCTTTAAACACGCCCACACATCTACACACAAATACACACACACACACACAGGTGAGCGTCCGTCTTGATCAACAACGCGGCTGCAGTTGCGGACACGTCTGCGATCGCGAGCCTGCGCACTCGCCCGTGGCACCGAGGGCACACGCCGCGGGATGTGTGTGTGCGCGTCAGCACGACCGCACCAAAAGGAAAAAATGTCCTACCATATTTTTAGATGCTTAGGGCTACCCCTCGGTCCTGCTGTTGTTACTGCGACGACGACTACTACCACAGCTTTTCCCTCTACACCTGCGTCCACTACTCGCACCACGTGGTATCCTCGCCTCGCCCCGCCTCGCTAAAGTCGAAGTGTACACAGCACTCCCTCCTCCCTTTCTTTCCTACTCCGCTTTTTGCACCTGCACCGCATTGCTTGTAGGCGAGCCCGTCTTCGGGGGACGTTGAGTCGGTGGCGAGTGTTGAATCACTTTGCAGACGGCAGCAACCAATCACTTTGCGGTGCAAATGCATTTCCCACACTACGTCTGGGCTTATCCGCAACCGCAAATGCAAATTGTGAGGAATTTTGACAGAGAACTTGCACTTAATCGAAATGAATAATTGGCGTTACTTCCCTGGACGCGATGGAAAGGCAATCTTTGGCGAGGAGCACGAATTTTTGCACTTGTATGCAACAGGCTATTTTGTTTAGCGGAATCTCCTCTCGGAATTATCTGCCCCCGCGGTGGACCTTCACTAAGAGTGGCCTCCTCACCTGTTCATTTGGGAAGGACCTTACTGGGCGCCAGGAAACACCCGCGAGAAGACGACATTTCGATGTGGCAAAGAGGGAAATTTGGAGGCAAAAGGATCTGCCTCAACTCATTACAGCATAGTTCGTGGGAAAAAGTTAGTCAATTTAACCTAACATTTTGGTTTCACCTTTCAGGCACAACTCGATTGATGCACACATTCCTTGCCTGAGCTTTGATTCCCCCACGGCAGGAGGGCGGCACACCATGCAACCAGTGGATTTTGTTAGTCAAACAAAAGGAGATTTGTCCCTAAACGCCTAATTACGCGACGGGCGCCTAAGGAGGGACTGATTTAGATGAGGAAGAAGGTTCGTTTGAGCATGTACGTGTAAAGCACATTTCAGGCGGTAGGGAGATGGCGGTGGGGCTAAAGAAGCCCATCGTGGTGATTCGCTATCTGTCTAAAGTCATGTGAATGTGTGTGCCCTGTCGTCCGAAGGCGGGAGTAAAGCATGGACTCAGCTGTCCGCCCTTCAGTGGCCAATAGCAGTTCACTGCTAACGACAGTGAAAAGCTTTTTTTCAACCCTGCTCATGAAATAAAAAGCAGCAGAATGGAGAACTTACTCGTGTCACGCAGCTTTTTGGCCTTTGGTACATAGTTGGTGTTTCGATCAGAGGTCCCGCTGGAGACCAGTGAGACAAATGCCTCGTCATTTTGTGAAAGGAAGCTCGGATCATCCTCCAGGTCCCCCGCAAGTTTCTTGGCACAGTTGTCATCACAGAGACTGATGAGAACACTGCCGACAGACTGGCAGGAACATTGACACCCGGTGGAGCTATCTCGCCAAGAGGAGAATAATCCGTGTCGTTCACCGTCTCCATCGAAGCAAAAACTTATGTCCTGCGCCCTGGAGGATTCATCTATTACGGGAGCTCCACTTTCCTGAGCCGAAAAAGTGACGGCGTCCTTTGACCTCACCTCTCGCAGACAGGTGACCTTCGATGTTAGACAGAGTAGAATCATGAACACAAGGAGGGAATTGGAGGACTTAGTCTTGTGGAAATGATGCAACATTAGTGACGCAGTCGCAAGAGCACCTGAATCGCGGGAGGAGAAACGGCGCTGTTGTCTTCGCCCTCGGCATGAGCTGACAACGTCGCTGTGGTCGCCGTCGTCTTCGTCGTCGTCGTAAAAGAAAATTAATTTTCTGTTGATTTGTAAAATGATTAGAATCTGACGCTGTGGGAGTGGTAAGGTGTAAATTGAGGGGGAGGTGAAGGTGGAGAAGAAGAAGTAGGAGGAGGAGGAGGGAGATCCGCAATGTATTCTTTGCAATTGGACTGTAATGAAGGCTACCTTTGATTGATGAAGGTGCATTGCGTATCCCGGAAGCGAATGCGTCTCATTTTCCAGCAATTCGGAACAGTGTCATTAGCCTGTCGTCTTGATCGTATTTATGTGTGATACGATGTGTGTGCGCCTGTCCACGTGTCGCAGCCTGTGGCCGTGCCGCAACTGCTAGAAGTGTTCGCAATAGTCTGTTGTGCTATTTCAACCAGTGCGAAAAGTTCGCATCGCCGAAAACTTGTCACGGTACTTGGTAGCGCTGAACTACCAAAATATGCGACCCAGTGTGCCCAGCCAATGCTCTCATCTGCCTTCTTATAGCAGGTGATGATGCGTATGCCAGTCGTGGCGTCCAATCAGCGCACTCCACCTGCACGCAGCCAATGAGAAGCTCGCACACTCTGAGTCGGCCTGATGAGCTCATAACTGACACCGACGCCCTCGCGTGCTAGGCAGTTTCACTTGTGTCTGTCGAAATACCCACGACTTTGGGTTTTAGCCAAGTCAAGCTGATCAGGCGACTCATAACCCCTTCTGCAGCTGGCCGTATTATACAAATTTATACTCCCTGTCTGATAAAGCAGAAGTCTTCAAATGCTTCAAGTACTGTTGCTTCCTCCGATTACCCAAGGTCGCATGCTAGTCGATATTACCACAGTTTAAGTAAAATGTCTATTAATTCACAAAAAATCAGAGGAGAGTGAGAGAGCTCTGTGAAATGGCGATTATCCACAGTCGTGCAAAGTGTGCGCCTTCATCCGGACTTGTGTGTGTTTATATGAGCCCATATAACCGCAAACCACATTGCCCCACTGGTGTCGCAACTGGTGGAGTGACTAACCACGAAGACTTGACGTCGATAGCAGTCAAAAGGAGGAGTATTTGTAATCTCCTCTGCCTTTCCCCCTACCGTCTTTCCGATTGTCGAGCTCTGTCACGTTGGTAAGAGTCTATATTTTCGTGAAAATCCTCGATGTCATGTACATAAGTTGAAATGTAGTGGCTGAAATTGCTAAGTGTGCCATCTCAGAAGGCAATTTGTGTACGCCGTATCACAGCGGCACGTACAGGTTTAATTCAGTGGCCCTTTGAATTATTTTGAGATGGATGAAAACCCACGTTTTCTCAACTTTCCGAATAGGTCACTCCTTGGGAGAACTTCCCTCAACGGCGGCTGATAACAAAATAACCCTGTAGTTAACATTCTACATTGGTTACGGCGACAACTCTCGCCCCGAGTCTCTGTGTTACTAAGTTTAATCGGCATCCCACTCGATGTGTATTCCCTTCGTCAGATGGGAATGTCAGTTCCCACGTAAGTTGTGCACATTATTCCACTTTTAAATTCACTTCCTCACATGAACACAAATGAAACGACCTGCTTGCGCTCTCCTCGTCCGCTACATACTGTAACTTGCGATGGCATATTGTTAGTGGGTAGCGAAACTGCACTTACAAGGCAGGATACATTTTACGCGGAATAGTAAAATTAATGAGAAGACAAATGTGGAGTATAGCGTAAGATCTTAGGTGAATTTCAACTTAAAACTGTGCCACTTCAGTACATCTCATGGGCCTTTTCATGCACCAAGTTAATGTGGATCTGCACAATGTCCGTGGTGTCTGTGCAGGGTTGCCGGCTTCCTCCCCGAGGGTGCGATGTCCGACGCGGTCGGAGCGAGGCAGTCAAGGCGCCTCTTCTCGAAGAGTGTTTAACCCGCTGCTGAGAGACCTCCGACTCTGAAACGAGTCTGGCACACACACTCGGCAGGAAGAACAACCCTACTGTACATGAAATGATTTACAGGGTGGGACTAACGGCCTGTGTTATGCGTACCCGCCGCCATTCCCTTGAGATCGACGTAAATTTGGAACTGGGGGATTTACTAGAACCGTCGTAGTTGAAGAAGTGTCCAAGTTGACTACGCCGTCTCCCCGCCTAAAATGACGCGTGTGCTGTCAGAGGTGTCGAGTATAAGCTCTAAGGAAGATTTCGGCACACACGACGCCTTCGGCATTGACGACTGTGATTGTGGTAAAAGGCGGTCCCACCGGGTAGACGCACAGGGCACCTCCGCTTGCGGCACTGCGGCAGCTTGATCACCGAAGGCCAAATCTAATGATAAGGGTGAATATTAAAATTTGGTGTCTCAGCCTTTTTCCAAGAAATGACCTCGATGTCTTCCACAGATTCACGTAATACGCGACGGAGGGAGTAAAACCTGGAAAAGCACTGTGATTTCGCACAACTGCCTGTCTGATCGCACTCCACACCCTGGGATTGCAAGTCAATGTTTCCATGGGGGAAGGCCTTGACCTTTCCCCTGACGCCGACGACTTCGCGGCGAGATCCCAGCAAAGCGGGTACTCCTGGGGAGAGCCCTGTGCGAGACGAAGGAAAGTCGAATGGCCGTTCCGATGCTGCCCACCTGTCGAAACGGTCATGGTTTCAACCGATTTTGCGGCCCGCTTTCTACGTGCCTGCGTAAATGTACTGGGACATTTTAGCACGCATCGTAGTCGTAAAAATTTCCCCAAATATCCTCCACCTCACTGACTCCCTTCAACGTGGAGAAATACGTGAAAGGTTATATAGGTACTTATGCCGCATTCCCCGGACAATCCACCTTAGTTGCTGGTCACAGATGCCCCGAGGCCACTCCCTCACGCGAAAGTGTCTATTGTCTATAATAGCGGATATAAAACTGGCAATTGTCTGGAATCTACGTGTCACACATCTGAGGGAACTTCGTGACTGGAACTTATGGTGTCTTCGAAGGAGCCTGACTAAATCATGACTTTTTCGCACAAAATTCTAACTTCATCTCCGAAGTGTCAAAGTTAGCGCCCTCAACTTCGTCCACATACGACTGTCAGGAAACGACCAGCCCTCCGTGGAGACACTCAGTCGTGTGTGTCGCCAGCGTCATTTCCCCCAAATCTCTAAGAAGTGCAGTGTGTAAGCTTTGCTTTGCCACAAAGCATGCGTCAAATAGCAGTGGTAAATCTGGCTTTCACGCGGTAGGACTGAAGATTTTCCTTCACCTACGGGAATAAAATGACGCCAAACAGGGCCCTTTTCATTGAACAACTTGGACAGTGAAGGGCTCTCAAAGATTACGGCCTACGCCCGTTGATTCGTGCACTGAAGACTGACCATTTGTAGTGAAAAAGAAATTGCGAGACAAGGTGTTGAATGAGCCAGTTCAGACACTAGTAACATAGCACAAAAGCGTCCCTCGCACAGCCCACCTGTCCACGAGTGTCCTCGAGGAGGACGCGGTCGGTCTCCGTGGAGGCCGGGCCGTTGTGTGCTGAGGTGTGTGTCTGATATGGGGCGGAAAGGGCCACCACTCAGTTAGTCATCGACTCCCTTCACACTGTGCTGCCTGATACATTTGCACAGCGATTCTCTTTCGCGCGCTCTCTCTCTCCCTCTCTCGCTGCGGTGTGAATACCAGATGGCATGCCATAACACGTCAAATGCAATGCGCACGGACATTCATCCTTCTCGAAGTGTACACTGTCCGCGGATTTTCACTCCTGTCTGTATAACAGACTAATGCTTTTTTACTTTCCAGGAAGTAAATAGATACACTAAAAAGTGTGTAACTCGAAAATGTCACAAGGTGATTTACTGGTCCGTTGAGCAGTATGAACGCAACACAATAACTGTTGCAAGATGTTTCGGTCCTCTCCTGACATGCCTCACTTCTTAGCTCATCTCAGTGCCACCATTCCTAGCGATTACTTCTTCTCCGGCGTTTGAGTCTACGTACTGTCCGAGTGAAGAGGGTCACGCGCACACTTTGCAGGCGTCTTCCTTGTGTACAACCCACATGCGAGAAGACGTTCCATCAGACTTCACCACATTAGTGGTTGGAGAAGAATTTCGCTCAAAACGCGTCCCTCAACGATCTGTCTGCCAAGCACGAGCGACCTCGTCCTCGCCTTCAAGGAGAATGCCGTGCGATTTAATTAGGAGCAGCTTGCATAAAATTCTTTATTCCACACTTTTCTTTATCTCCTTTCACAGTTACTACGTCCGTATAAAATGTCACGCATACACTTGTAGATCCTTCTTCTTCTTCTCCACTAAAGCTGCACAAATGTCTTGTTGCGGGTGCAGCGTTCCAGGGAAAATTTGCCATTGGCGTGAGTTAAATTACATCTCCACTTCCTTTTTCCCCCTCCTCCTCTCATGCGTAGTCGACGCCTTTCCTGGGTGAAAAGGTTTACAAAATTGCTGACAAAGACACAAGTTGGGGTAACCTGACTCCATCTTGGCCACTGTCTTCCTTGTAATACGCATACAGACTTCATCCATTTTGCTTTTTTTGAATGCCCCAGATTTCGCAGGCTTTTCCTTTGGAGAATAGTGGACAGCGAGATGATAAAACGTTGCACCTTCGATTCCCCTCCCGCTGCTTTTGCCGCCTAAGTTAAGCATCCGAAATGCAGAAGAAGTTGATTTACACCGGCCAGCCTTCTTGAAATGTCGCTTTCTAAGTCGGCAATCGCCTTGTTGGCGAACGCAAATTAGTGAACGAGGCCACTCAATCGCATCCTTTTGTTTGCATTCGCATCGGTGGTCTTTTTTAGCTCACTTTGATCGCAGTCGGATTTATACAAGCGCCGCGCTTCCCCTTTTAAGTCTTTGGCCCTAAAAAATCTCTTCTCTTTTTCTCACTCCGTCCGCATTACCTTCCTGATGATCAACTTTTGCCTCGTCTCGGCCACATAATCAACGCGATCTGCACCTTCCCATCTCCAAATGCAAACATTAAAAAATAGTTAAATGAAATCGGAAAAATGCATTCGAGCTCTATTTATGTGCATTCTATTGTTTATTTGACACATCAAAAATGCCTGAAAAAATGCAAAGAGCTTCATGAGTGACCAAAAATTTACTTTTTAACTTTCCCGAAACGGGGAAGAGAGGGCGATGCCCTCCCTGGCCCCTCGCAACCGCGCGGAGAAAGGAGAGTGGAGTGTTTCAGAAGTTTACGTGTTTGTGGTAAACTGAGACAATTGAATTATTCTTGCTAAGGATCTCGACACTTCGCCAGAGGCCTTACTTCACGCGAAGCATTGAGTTTCACTGCCTACCTACGTCTGATGTCTATCTGAGGGCCAGGAAGACGTGTATGCTCTTTGCTTCCTGTTATTATGGGAAGACATTTCGCCTATTTTACTCCAAATCAGATTGTCGCTCTTACTTACCAATTGCTACTGCCAGCCTGCGGTTTGTGGTCATGCTAGAGGGGAAAATCATAATTTCCAGGCCACGAAAGCCCTATCCTCCTGAGCACTCTCTTTATCGAGTATGCGCGAGGATTCATGGCTCAGAAATGAATTTCCCTAGAAGGTAAGTACACCCGAATCCCACTTTCCCATTATGCCTTCTCCTTCCCGGTAGCATTGACCACAGCTCCAGGGGGGCAGATTGAAAATGTGGTCGCATCGTAAACCTCGTCGTTGCTCATGAAATCGCAAGTTTCATTACATCTTCTGCGTGTGAAATTTCTGCCCGTTGAGATGAGATTCACGGACAACGGTTTAGGAGGAATCAAGTTCATTTCCCTCAAATTGTGCCACGCAGTGACTGACATGATTTTGTCAGTCCAACGTACGTCCACAGCAGCGTTTGGAATCCAAATGCGGCATTTAGCTGTCCCTCGCTGGGCCCCTTGCCTACAAGCGCGCACATACTTCGCGAGGACAGTGGTTCCCTCGGCCTGCCACTTTCGCGTCCGCTGCCCTTTCTCTCTCCTGTCGCCTGCTAAAGACGCGGCCTGACGTTCTGCCTCCAAGGGACCGCCGAATCTGGGCATCTTCACCTGCCTTTGTGCAGTCTCCCTTCTCAGTTCACACTATAATGCTTGTGTGTGTGCTTAAAAATAGCTGCTTTTTATGGAATTTTGGCACATGTTTGATCATTTGATCGTCCCATGTAATGGTTTGTCTAAATTTTTCCCAAATCAGCTCCATTTGGGTACAAAATTGCAATCCTCTTTCAATTTCAGAAGATTCCGTACCGGTGTGAATTAAAAGAACTTTATTCAACGTCTTTCCGTTTGGCAAATTCTTGCAAAATACACGTTTCCTTTTTTTGACATTAAATGCTCATTGTAATCTCAACACAGAAAAGAATCTTGTGGCAACAGCCTCTTTAATCTTCTCAAGCTGTGAAGTCTACTCCCGTCTTGTAAGCCTTCTTGAGAGTCAGTAGGGAGTAGAAACCCGGGAAGGAGAATCAGGCCTCCACCCTGGCCGATACGCGGGCCTGTAGGAGAAGGATTTGGCTAA
Organism: Dipylidium caninum; assembly: GCA_017562135.1. Taxonomy (NCBI): domain Eukaryota; kingdom Metazoa; phylum Platyhelminthes; class Cestoda; order Cyclophyllidea; family Dipylidiidae; genus Dipylidium; species Dipylidium caninum. The sequence goes on along the minus strand of QEYB01001312.1, from coordinate 1,653,565 downwards.
GACTTGGAGAACACTTGATGCCACTTCTTCGTCGATGGGAGACACGTTGATTCGTGGCGCTCCTTGCTATCGCCGACGAGTACACTTCCCCCTCATTATCACCCGATGGGCTCCGCAGTAAAGGAAGTTCACTGAAAACCTTGTGTGAGTAAACGCAGCATTTCAATTTAGCAATATTTCGCCCACCAGTATTTCATTTTTATTATTGTCTCCGCCGACCGGTCTTCCAGTCAGGGTAAATACATTTGAAACGCTGGTCATTGGCATTCAAAGCGAGTACCACGAATTATAAGGCGAGGCTTTATTAAGAACGTGCACTGCCTCTCGGAGCCCAAGTTCGACTCATGTAAATCTTCAACATAGCCACATATCCGCTGTCACACTCACTGTCGCTGCCACTGTTACAGACACCACAGGCATCTTCAGCCGTCGAAGCCGTAGAGAGTGCGGCCCTGAGGTTTGAGGGCATACACCACGTCCATGGCAGTCACTGTCTTGCGTTTTGTGTGCTCCGGATCGCGGATCACGTTGAGCACGCCGCGCGTCTCCTCGTATAGGAGGCCGGAGATGCGCTTCACCCCGCCACGACGTGCTAGACGTCGAATGGCCGGCTTAATGATGCCCTGTATGTTATCGCGCAACGCCTTCCTGTGTCTTTTGGCGCCTCCTTTCCTCAGGCCCTTGCCTCCTTTGCCACGAGCAGACATGGCTCACCACAGTCCACCAGTCGACCAGTCGAGATGAAAACAAATGTACGCGAACGACGCCAGATAAAGCTAGGTAGCAACCTACCTCGCAAGCTAACTTGTAAACGACTGCTCAATGGTGGGGAGCTTGAAGACTCCTCGTCTTTTTCACTTATCACATCTGCTTTTTGTCTTTTCTGTGTGTCGCTGCCTATGCCACGCCTCATTGTCGTGGCATAGAGGTGACAACTGGCGCCAATTAGTATTTGGGCCTGCTTATGGTAAACGAAGAAAGTTCACACGCTGGCGACGTCTCAACCCTCCGCCTCGGTCGGCACGCTAAATACGCCTGGGCGTTTCGTTCGGTGTAAAGGCCCAAGATGATGGCGCGAGGGAACAGTGGAAATTCCACCTTTTGCTTTCGCATTCGTTGTGAGACAGGCCTCGGTGTGGGAAGCACTAATGCCTCCCAGAGGCGATGCACTTCTCGCGTCTTGAGGGAATGCGCGGATGCCTCTCAGGCGAGGTGAAGCCCACCGGCACTTTCACGTTCCTCCTTACTTAAATGCATAGCAATTTTGGAGGGCCTTTAGTCTGGCGACATATTTGTCAAATTTTTTCCCATCAGGCCTTTTAAACCACCTTCCTTGGGTGACTTTCGACTGCCCGTCCTTATGAAGTCCAACTGTTTGCCCGCAGTGTCTGCCTGCCCAAAGTATCCCTTCTCGAAGTGACTTTTTCTTAAGCGTCTGGTTAATCGTAACTGACCATCAAACACAGGCTCTTATTGTTGACTGTCGTTCGGGAAAAAAAGTACGAACACTGTTGCCCATGCCAACTAGTTGGTGTCTGTTCGCGGCAATGTGTGATTTCCAACAAAATTTGAACTATCAACTTCTGCTGGACAGGCAAATGCCTTTGCCCTAGGCCAACGTGACTCTCCACGAAACCAACAGTTCCGGTACGTCGTCGAACGCTCTCCACTTGTCCGTTTATTACGCCACTTTCCCCAGAATATGCCAACCGGAAGCCTTTTGATAACGTGGCAGAGAATAAACCCACTTGTGGGTGACAGGATGAAATTTTGAGATTTTTCCAGCGCAAAATATGCACTTGTGAAATAATCCACGACCTCTGTCAGTGTTTTTTGATCACCCAAACATGTGAATTATTATTGTGCAAAAAACTAAGGCATGTCACCAAGCCCTCAAATGCTCCTTTGCCGCCTGTGCACACTCAACTGGCGTCCAGCGCACCTCCGGGGCAAGAAGACCAAAGTCAATTTTAATTTTGGTGTTTACAGTGGATGTCTCGGGTTGATATGCACATTCTCGACCGGACATTCTTTTTCTCTTGGTGGTCTTTTGTGAATTATCGTAACTATGCTGGTCCTCTGCCCTTCGACTGAACAAAGCACTTTGGAGGAAAGAGGAATGAGGAGTGGGGCGGTTATAAAAAAAGGGGCTGTTAGCCAAAAGCTGGTGTTTTCGAGATCCCTCGAGAGTGAAGAGAAAAGAGAATTGTGACCATGCATGAAAGTCCATTGCTCCTTTCGTCGTGCGGATTGCAGACTCCTTCTCGAGGCGTTGCGATGTGAGACAACATCCACTCGTGAAGTGAATTCCTTCTTTTACCCTGCTCTCTCGCCATGGTGTTTTTTTTCAGAAGGTTAATCTCATCTCAGTTTTTGGCCCACCGACCACCTCGACTACGGGTCGACTACCTCCGAGCTGTCCTGGCGTCGTAGTCGATCGCGATGCGAGGGACCAGTTGGCTAGTGACGCCAAAACCTCGATTTTCATTGACCCAAACAAACGCTGCTGTTTGGATCAACGTAAATTTTCTCAGTGATAACTGATAACCGGTAACAATTGGCTGATTTTATCGGTGAGTGACTATTTAGACACCCGAGTGACACGATGTAGAACATCTTTTTTTTTCACAGTTCATTCATGCAAATACTACAAAGCGAAAATAATCCACTTCGCAATTGTCGCCTACATACCACATAACCACATTGTTCAATGCTTGTCTGGCCACTGGTTCTTCATTCCGCCTTTGGCCCGTTATCAGAGATGGAATAAGGCTTCACTGAAAATAGGGGCATCAGGTGTGCAATCGCAGAGGAATGAAGGAGGTAAGAGGAAAGATGTGCTGGGTCCTCTCGAAACCGCTCCGAAAGGGGGGAAATTGAAGGACGTTTTTTACTTGCGCCTTCCTCGCTGATCATTGCTGCTGCTGTCCGACTCGAGCACATCGCAAGTTCGACTTGCTTTCAACAAGGGCGTGGAGAATCACCGGAGCCTCTTCCCAATCTGCACCTGCCTATGCTGCCCGCGACCTCTCTCTCCACCGATGAATGCCAACTAACCTAACATTCACCTGCGGATGAGTGACATTTCTGTTGGCTGTCAGACTTGGACAGACGAGCTCCATTTCAAGTCTCCGACTTGAAATGGAGAATAACTTGAGTGACAAGGGTGGAATTTAACTAATTACCAAGGTTACAACTGTCCAAATCATAGTGCCAATAGTCCCTACGTGTCGTTCTAAGGTCATGTCCTAGGGTGCAGTGTTTGTTTCAACGACGGTGTACGCGGAAGTGGTGTGTCACCAGGAGGGGGCGAGACAGACGAGGCATCGGGGACATAATGTCGGCTTGACCCATGACCGAAAGAACTTCGGTTTATTGGGGGTGAGGGGACGCGGGACATCTGGTGGAATAACCTTCGGACTTTTTTCTCTATGCACGTAAGTTCCACCTTTGGTCATCATATCGCCTCACTTCTCCTCATTTTGTCGTGCTCCACTGATTCTGTCGGTCCAATCCTATCAAAGCACTGATATTCGCAGCTGAGTTAAGCAAGCAGACAAGATATATTTTCCGTCTATGGCGTATTTTTATGGCGTACCTTGTAATACGTGTAGAAGTAATTTGCTTCCACCTGTTAGGAAGGCGGGCATTCCTTTTTTTGTATTATCGAAGAAGTGTTTCGCTTACATCCCCAACTTTTCGACTTTAACAATGCGTCTCGTCTCAGAGGCGCTCACTAACACTGCCTGATCCCATCCCTTCTCGTTACTGGCAAGCAAGGCGACTGCGATTGTTAGCAGCACCATTGGATGAAAGAGGCTGTCCAATTGTTTGTAGCGGTCGCCAACATCTGGTTGGGAGCATCCTCGGCCAAGTGCTGCGCCACCATGGCGGTGGTGTCGACTGACCTAAATGAACACGGGCTATGGGAATGGGCTGCTCACCAAGGCAGCCAAATCCCGTTTTTTCTCCAAGAGACTCTATAATGCGTAAACACAGCGGACATTGACAGTGGGTGGGGAAAAAACATCGTGTCAGTAGGTGTCGCCGTTTCGACCTGTCCCCCTGCCTGAGCGGACATAACAATGGCACTTTTTACTGTAGCACTGCATGAAAAGCGGTGCAGGAGCCCTTCTTTTTCCCTCTCAACTTTTTTGACACTCATACAAACAGAGGCTGAGTTCAGAATGGCAGTATGGCAACAAATTTGCACAAATGAGGTGGGAGATTTCAGTGCGCAATGGCGAGAAGTGAATGAAAGGACTATCGTTTCGCTCGAACGTTTCTGCATTGAAGTGGTCATCAGCAGTCCCCAAAAGCTTGTGACAAAGGGAACAACAGTGTAAACAACTTGGGAATCAGGGCAACCCCCTGACAGAAGGGTTCCTCCACTTCGAGATCGTCTAAATGAAGGAATCAAGTGGCTTGTCGCCATGCCTAAAAATATTTATTCCCCCAAATTAGATCTGTTTAAAATGGGCTTTATGAATAACTTCTTTTCATATCCTCATACCGATAAGCACAGACTCCCTCCTGGCCTGTCGGTGAGAGAATTGTGCTGGTGCTCATTCAGGTGGTGGTGTCGGACGATGCGAAGCCTTCACCACCTCTCCATCAATCCACATATCAGTAAATGTCGACTTTGCATCAACATGCAGTGTTATCGCTCCTCCGAACCGCTGAATTTCTTTTTCATGAGTTCTTCCTACCCGTTTATATGCCAACAGAATCCTCGTGCTTGGTAAAAAAAGTCATTCTTTCTTTCGCTAATCTGGTGGCCTTTTCTTATGGTTTGCAAATCAGAGCCTCTCTCCGCTCCCCTCCGCCCCGATTCCCCATTCGAGGCAGCAGTGATGGGCGAGAAGAGGGTGTAAGCCACTTTGAGGAAGTTTTATGTTGAAGTTAACCTACGGTTAGTTTGTTTTTTTTTTGAGTTTAACTAGCACACAGCCGTTTTTCAATGGCATTCCTTTCTACCAAGTATTGCCAAAAGTATGGAGTAAGTGTCAGTTGGTCAAATTCTCTCTGCCTCCACCGCTGAGGGCAGTAGCCCATTAGTCTACCAAGAAGCACCCAAGTCTTTCCCCCACCTTCTCGTTTTACAGGCTGTGAGTCGAGTTTTAAAGCATCCCTCAGTTGACTCTGCACTGAACGAAATCTCAGCTCGAGATATGTTCCTACGAATTCCTCACTCGAGATGGTCAAATCAAAATTTCATGATGTGAGCTCGGTAGATCCCAGCGCCACCTTCATTTACAATTACTTACCATGGCGGTTACGCATTCCTACTATCTTAGGAAATGGTGAAGCTGCGGTCCTCGAGAAATACTCTGATGTTCTGACTCTTTTCTTCTACATTTTTGTAATTACTCCGTTGGTCGAGAGTGAACAGACTCCCCTCCTTGAATTTCTCATCGGAGTCAAAAGGGGCATTACCAGATCACCGGGTATGCGGTAACTCTCGTCGTCTCCAACACCAGGAAACTGTCCCATCCGACACGTGGCACAGATGGTCGACTGCTCAATGAAGTCCGTAGTCGCATTACCTCAGAATTACTGCGAAGGGGAGAATGTTTGAGCAAAAGTCACGTTGAGGAGATGAGGAAACGAGGCAACCCATCACGACGATTCTTCGACTGACCATTTCGGACAGAATATCACATCAAGAACTTCTTAGTTGACAGCATTCCACAACAGTCATGAGGGGTGGACCGTGCTTTTGCAGAACTCCTCGCACGTGTAGCTCTGCCGGCGAAATGTAGAGGTGAAATACCCTCCGCAACAAGTTTTTTACAACATTTTAAATATTAAGTGAGTTAATGGCCATTAGCAAGTTGTGTTCTGTCTTAAAGTTGGAAAGGGGAAGACATTCCGAGGACTCCCAAAAAGTGGCGGACACCGTGACAACGACGATGTCCACTTACGTTTCTCAAATGAGAACACCGTGCTGCCGCATTCAAGACACATGAAGAAGTGTGTTAATATTTATAACTCGGTAAAAAGTCATAATGTGTATACACTTTTTAATAAGCAAATGTGTAAATATAGCAGCTGCTATTTCCGTTAAATGATTCCTCCACACCCAAGTGGAGTCAATGCGTTTCCATCGCGACGGGAAAGTCGGTGAAGACTACCTGGAACGGTTGAGGATTTGGCTCTCTCGGGCATACACACCCCGGGTCAAGTGGCCCCTCATTACCCGAGGCTCCTCTTCCGCGTCCAGATAGCCAAATGATAGAAAAAACGGGGTTTGATCAGGTGAAATACTTTTCAATACCCTCATTGAAAACGACAATGTTATTTTAGCAGTGAATGAAGGGGAATAAATTGCACCTTTATTTGGCAGACAACTTATTTGATTCCTCTTCCACCACTGTGGGATCAACGCAATTTATGTTGACGCAGATTTGTTCCGTGAAAGAGAATTAAATCCTAAAGGTCTTGTTTCTCAGCCACCTAGAAAACCGTGTATTCTAATGGTTTTTGGCACTTTTGAATTTTGAACTAAACCACAAATGCAAAAAGAAATTATTACAACAAGTGTAATCACATTTCCTGCCGAAAAGTGCTCTCGTCACCAAACCATTTGTTAGAAATCAAGTTCTGTCCATAGAGAAAGGAAGAGAAGAGCTTTGGAAGGATCCAGACGTATCAAAGCAGCCATCACCTCGTCAACCGTTGGCGTCCCACCCCTAGGACCTCCGCGCACTACACATTACCCTTAACTTTTATCTTACCAAAACTGTAAATATGGCAGGAAGGCATTGTTAGTGACAAACAACCACTCGTTCAATGTATCCTCCTACAATCAAACATATTCGTGGAAGACAAAACCCCTACGGCTCTGCGAATTCTACATTTTTGGAGTAGGAACTGGTGGATTTTCAGTGATTTCGGCATAATAGGATAAAACGATAAATTCTGCCATCTGTGGACGAAGAGAATATGCGATTCAAGCCATAGGAAAGTGTTGAAATTTCGAATCACTCCTTCGATTGCTCTTTTTGGGCAAGTTGACCTTGGAACGATTATGTTTATTTTTAGATCCTCCTAACAGGTCATTGTTTATTTTTAGAATAGAGAAGTGAGGAAGATTCTTCTCGCTTTCATGATCTTTTAATAGGGCCTGCGACGCGAAGATGCGTAGGTATTCGGATGAGAGGAAGGAGATAACGCAAAAGAAGGAATGCGGGAGGTGGAAGAGGAAGAGGAGGAGGAAAGGTGGGAGGCAGAGGAAAGGCCAGCATCCGACCCCTATGGGTGCTTCCAAAAAAATACTGCACTGGAATGTGAACACGAGCTGTTCTGTGATAGTGGAGGAAGAATTGTTCGGTCCATAGAAATCGCTTCATGCCATTACTCAACTTACTGACAGCCCGACCAATCGATTGATCGTTTTACAATCGATATCAAATGTGTATTTAACTATTTCCTCTAGTTCTATCGTGTAACTACCTCGTGTCAAATCTTGCAGTGCACTTAAGCCTCAGTTCATCCACAAAACTGTAAGAAGGCTGGGTTTATAAGCTACTGAATTTTAAAAAGTAGAGGAGCCGACGAGAGATTCACTGTGTGACTCGTAAAACCGGCTTCCCACCGTTTTTTTTGTTGGATAATGTTAGGTTGCAGTCTGAGAAGCACTTTTCTATTCTTTGGAAACTCAGGCAATTGGTTTATTTGTAAAATATTTGAACTTTATCTCAACTGCTATTAATCCAATAATTCCGTTTTGCCTTGTCTGAGTGTGACTTAGGCCGACGACTGAACTAAATTTCACTAGATTTAGGTTAAGGTGTAAAAAAGAATATCCAAACGCTTGCGATTTTTGTCAATGATTCTAGGCATTAATCCCTAATTTAACGTAATAATAGAGAGATTTTTCCTACTTATATTATATATTAATCAACCGTTCAAAGTGAGACACATTTTGGAAATTTCATTACGTTAGTGGGGCAATGAGATTCGAAAGAGTCTAGAAGGGAATTACATCAAGATTATATTTTGTCTATATTCCTAATCGAAGCTGCTGCTTAGTTTTCTCAAGGCTTTAAAAATGAGCAGAAGTGAACTTCGTGAGAGGTGCAATTGGTGCTGGATAATTTTTAGAGGACGAAATTCGAACAAATCGGTGTCTGTGTTTATTACTCCCTGTGGAGGAACTCATAAATTTTTTGCCGTCATATAAATAGGAATATTTATATGGCATCATCTACCAGGATACAGAACATACTAAACTTACCAGGGTCAACTACAAAAACACTTGTAACCGTTAGGCCTTCTTTTTGAACCGTACTTATATTTTTCGATACCAATAAACCATGGGAACTCATATGCATTAGATCTCGAGACGAATGATTACTTTATGTATTTGTGGTTTATAATACTGTATTTAGCGTACTTTAGCTAGGTTCTGGGTAGTAAGCGCTCCATGGCTTGGTCTTCTGACATCTCCCAGAGAAGACTAATTATTTCGACTAAGAGGATCTGTGGAATTATGGTGAATTTAGTCATAAAATCGCTTTGCCGCTAATTGGAAGCATTATTCATGGGTCTCACGGAGCTCCGTTGGTCCGGCTTTTCTTTTATATCATGCAAGTCGATAAAGGCGAATGGTACGAAGTAGGGTAGTTTATCAAAGTTAGGGGGAAGTGAAGGCAAGCACTTCCATGACAATAAACCTTGTGTCACTCAGTTACCTAATAATAGAAGTCAATTTGGCTCATGTATGCTTGCCAGGCTTTTATAAACTTTAGTTTACGCTAGTGGGTCAAATACACTTACACGTCGTAGGTAATACTGTAAAAATATAATCTGTGCCCCCGGGAATATAGTCTCACGGGAAATTAAAGCGATAATTAAAAAACGGCTTATACACTTGTATATTAGGCTTATTATCTACATACATATTGGGACGTATAATTGGTTGTTGTTTAAGTGGGCGCACTAATTCTAGGGTTCATATATTCCCATTTTATTCACTCGGTATGTCATATGGCGAAAATGGGCCTCGGGGCGATCCCACTCTTGTGTTTGCGGTACAAAATTTTTAGATTTCATATAATTGATTCATTTCTGATATTTTCCTTTAACTATAATTCACTCTTTGGTGCGGTGCGTGTGAGTGATACATAGGTGAATAAAATTTCCTTATGCGCCCTGGCTCGCCTGTTTTGGGGCGTTTCGTGGGTATTTTACACTAACGACAAGCGTTCGAAGTACGCTCTTACTATCCTTTTTGCTATAGCTCTTATTTTGCGTTTCTGGACATCTTGTCTACTCCATTTGTTCTTCCGTTTTGAACGTTGATATTTCTCGAAATTTGCTGGTTGAAACATCAAATTTTACAATATTCTTTCTGCAATCAACTTTTTTAGACGCAGTACCGAATTCATGAGATGTCAGCAACTGTTAAGTCAGACTTGCCGCCCCAGGTGGCTTCAAGTTCTGGACCCTCTGCTCAATTACAAGATGACTCAAAGGGCAAAGTCCTTGCCTTTTTAAAGGACAGACTTAACAGCGTTCAGCTGCATTATCATGAGTTCCTCGCAGAACTCGCCTACCTCCAGGGTGGTGGTTTGCTCACAGACTTCGAATTGTGGCGACGTGATCGACCCCAGGATCTTACGCATGCACTTCTCTCTGGTCATCTTGACGCCGAAGACCTTGCCAAAATTAGCGCTTTCATGGTCGGTAATTTAACGATGCATGAAATGTTTCCAGTTCATGTGGACAGTTCACAAACTGATGATTTGGACGAGGACTCAGAGGAGGATTTTGAGGTTTGTCCCTCTTTTCGCACCTATTTTGGTCTCTTAAAAATTGGCTCGAAATTCTTACGTTGATCCTTTTCGTTAGAGGTTTGTAGACGAGTCGGCGATCCCAGTTCTCGTGCGGAAGGAGGTGGAGACCCTAAAACGAGTGCTCGAGTTCAAGCGATTGGGTTTGTGGTCACGGGACGCTGCCTTACTGTCAGGTGACGACAAGCAGCGGTCCTCTGATATTAAACCGTCACTTTCATCCCTCGCGCCACCTTTGGAGTTGACGCGTCCCAAAGACCACCTCGATTACGTGTTTGCTGAAATGCGGTGGCTCGCTGAAGACTTCAAGAAGGAGAGACATTGGAAAAAGGTTACCGCCAGAAAGGTAGTTTTTTCACTTATTTTTTCCTACTTCTGTATTCTAACTAGGTGATCATCCTGAAAATTTCTGTCTAGCTTGCCTATGCCGCTCTCAAGGTGTACAAAGAAAAAGCAGAACGTTCCCTCAAAGCTGAACGGGAGGAGGTAGCTCGGACTCGGAAACAGTGCGCTCTAATCGCTCGAATGGTGCGAGACTGGTGGCGACAGATGGATAAGGTAAATACCTCTTGTTAAAAATATATTTATGCGAACCATTCCCAATATTTTTGCTTGCCTAGATTGTACAAACCAAACAGAAAGCCCGTTTAACCGCTCGTCACCAACAAGCTATGTCAACTCATTTGGGTCATGTGATAGAGACAACGGAAAGATATACTATGTGGCTTACTGAGGGCATTACGGGCACTAAACAGGCTACTAATGAACAGGATATCTCTGATAAGGACACTACTCAAGATGAGAAAGCTAAGGAGGCTGAATCTCCAAGTGATTCAGATGCTGAGTTTGTCGTAAGTGCTTTTGTACTAGTTCTCTACCCGATTATGGGTTTGCTTTCGTAAACAATTGGTATCCTATCCCTCTTCGTAGCTTCATATTTGTCCCAGGGTATGTGGTAATAAGGCTGATAACAATTAATTTTTGATTATTATGCCATTTATCCGAGACTGCTTTATTTCTCTAACACAACCCCATTGCAAGGTTTTATGACTATTGGATAAGTATTGTTTGCAGCGTCAGATTTTAATGTCTAAGAATAGTGCGTAACACTGGACTTGTAGGCTGATGAGGTTGATTCCACAGACGATGAAGAGACTATTGCGAGAGAGGAAGAGATGGCTCGTCGAGATGCGGATTCTAAGGAAGAAGAATCCAGGGAAGTGGCAGCCCTGTGTGCCGAGGCTGAGGCATCTATTGATGACCTCCTTCCCCCCCGGTTATCTTGAGCATCTTCAACAACTGCAGGAAACGGGGAAGCCAGGGGAGGGGTTTTTGGTCGAGGCGCGAGATAGTGAATTATCCCCAGTAAGTAGTTATTCCGAGCCTGTATTTTATTTATTAAAGCCCTGAGTCGATTGATCCTTTTTGTCCGCCTAGTATGATCCACAACCACTTGGAAAGAAGAGTACCCGGGGTGTCAATTCGTATGAAGTGGCTCAAACCTCTACTGACGATGAAATGACAGTCGTAGAAAATGAAATTCACGAAAAGACCAACTGTGATGGCGAAACCAACGATGATGACGATGGACCCACGGCATATGAAGCAAAAGAAGTCTCTGAGCTGGAGGCTGAAGCAGATATGTCGATAGAGGAGTTGTTAGCCCGTTATGGACTGAAATCTGACCAACTTAATTGTTGGAAGGAACAGGGTAATGTTGGTCACTCTTCATTGTCAATTACGAACACCAGCTCCACTACTGGCAGTGCCTCTAGTTCCGAGACTTCTGATAACGAATCTTCCTCAGAGGCATCCTCTTTGCAAATGGAACAGGAAAATGAAGATGTATCAGAGGAACCTGGGCTAAAAGAATTACTCTCGGATGACGAGAAAGAGAATCTGTCTAAAAATAATTCCTCCATGCCTGATGTGAGTTTAAAAATTGTCTCCCCTTCTAACATTTACCTAGTAAGGGTACATATTCATCGGTTTCCTTACTTGTCAGATCGATAATCATTGTCGGTATGACTATTTAAGTTCCTACTGTCCTCCAATATTCTTTATTGGTAAATTTATTAAATGATTATCTTTTGATTTCCATTCAATATTTTGACTAAATGGTTTTATGTTGTGTCGCCGGTGCCCCCTTTGACGAAATATAAGTGGGCTTAAGAGATTTTCACGGGCTATATTCAAATCTTAATTTTTTACTTGTCAGAATCCAGATTTGAAAGCGATTACTTATGTGGCAATGAGCGCGCAACCCCAGGGGAACACACTGGCCTCAGTGGCGAAACCAGTGAAGACTCCCTTTCTGTTGGCAGGCACACTTCGTGAGTACCAAGTGGTGGGGTTAAGTTGGTTGGTGGCCATCTACGAGAAGCGTCTCAATGGCATTCTTGCGGATGAGATGGGACTGGGGAAAACCATCCAAACAATCGCCCTTCTCGCTCATCTGGCCTGTGAGTTGGGTATTTGGGGACCCCACCTCATCGTAGTGCCCAACTCTGTCATCCTCAATTGGGAAGTGGAATTTAAAAAGTGGTGTCCGGGCTTCAAAATCCTTACGTATTTCGGCTCTGCCAAGGAGCGCAAGGCCAAACGAAAGGTTTATTTCTATATCATTTTATGTGCATAATAATTGAATTCGCTAGTCATGAAGCTTATAAGTCTGTCGTGAGGAGAACGAATGTAAAATCTAGTGATAAGTGTCACATCCTTGCAGTATGATGCATGTATTTAGCATTTAGACATTCACGTACCACTGTGCATGAGAATCTCTTATCTTAACATCTTGGTAAAGGTGGTTATTCGTGAAATGGTAATTTTGTGTTTTCTGTGCGTTTTAGGGATGGACGAAAACAAATGCATTCCATGTTTGCATCACTTCCTATAGACTGGCTATTCAAGACAGCTCGGCATTTAAGCGAAAGAAATGGAAATATTTGATTCTGGACGAGGCACAAAATATTAAAAACTTTAAATCTCAGCGGTGGCAGACGCTACTCACTTTTAACAGTCAGCGTAGGCTTCTCTTAACAGGAACGCCACTTCAGAACTCCCTCATGGAGCTCTGGTCGCTTATGCACTTCCTCATGCCAAACATCTTTCAGTCACATCGGGAGTTCCAGGAGTGGTTTGCGTCACCTCTTACAGGTTGATCATTGATGTTCCGTAACTTATCCAACACAGAACTTTGTCTCACTGATAATGTCAATTTTAGGTATGATCGAAGGCAATAGCGAGTACAATGAACAACTGGTTATGAGATTGCACAAAGTCCTTCGACCCTTTCTGCTGCGCCGTTTGAAGGAGGACGTTGAGCGTCAGATGCCAAAGAAGTACGAGCATATCATCCTGTGTCGTCTTTCAAAACGTCAACGCTACCTTTACGATGATTTTATGTCTCTGTCAACGTAAGTCATCCCCTCCGAAATAATTTATTCACTTTGTCTTAATTCTTCCTCCACTTTTTTCCATCTCTGAAACATATGGAACAATAAAGTGGATTATTAATTCACTTCGTGTAATCAAACTTCTTAGATTACTAATTTTCCTTTATTTATGGCTAAGCCCAGTGTTGATTGTCCATTTTAACGATGGAGTAGATCTTACCATATTCCCACCTTTGATGAAACAATGGCTTTTATTGACTACATACTTGGAGTTAATGATTTTTGACCCTACAAGCTCTGCTCCTTTCTCTTAACAAAGTGCCGGGTAATGCTAATCCAGTTTTTTTGGACAAAACACGCATACCACCCATCCTCTTAGAGTTAAGCATGTGGCAAAATACTATTTCACCTTCGTTTATACTAGACTCGGTTTTACATTTAGTGCTCTCATGGTTGCCTACTGATTTCATTAGGTCTACCACCGCATGTTATCCATTATTCCTCTTAGCTGATGATGGTTTCAAATCCTTAGCTTTCATTTGTCTGAGATTTGGTTTTTACTAGGTTTTCAAATTGTTTTAAACACCAACATAACCAAGAGTAACGCTTAAATGACTATTTTAATTATCGTGATGCGCTTCTCGAAGTCAATGAGGCAATTAAATTTGCAGTATCGCGTTCCTCCACATTTGAATCTGGTTGTTAATCTGGATTGTGTTTTCACGTATGTGCTTATTTAATGTCTACGAGTGATGTAAATATCGTATCCGTTTTTTATTGTCTCATGGACCAACAAGCATTTCGCTCCGATTTCTTTCCCGTAGAACGAAAGAAACCCTGGCGTCGGGCCAGTTTCTCTCAGTCATGAACATTTTGATGCAGTTGCGCAAGGTATGTAATCACCCGAACCTTTTTGAGCCACGGCCCATCACCTCGCCCTTCCGTATGGCTGACGACGAGGTGCGACTGGAGGTGCCTCGACTCCTGGCACAAATCTCGCAACCCCTCTTCTTTGCCCTTCATTCCGGTGGAGGCGTGCCATCCGCGTGGACACTAGCCTGCAGCCTCGACTGGCTCGACCGTGCTGGTGCTGCTGCTCGTCTCCTCGGTCAGACGGTCAGTTTGGCCGAAATGGCTCGTGATTTGCCCTCTTTTGTGGCGCGACGAGTACACCAACTTCGGGCTAATTCTAAACTCATTTCGGTGGTGGAGAACTCGGATCCTGTCGATTTTGGTAATCTCGTGTTTCTCTTTTAACAAATTCATCTCTATTCAGCTTATCCTCATCGGTTTCTCTTGTTGACATTGCGCGAATTTGTGACAGGTGACTCGTCACCTGTTTTTAGGTTCCCGAAGGGAGTATGAGATTGTTGATACGCAAGAATTAGTTTCTAGATATATGGCTCCTTCTGCTGTCCCATTTTTCAAAGTTATTTTTGAAATTATTTTTGTATCTGATACTCAATTGATGCTCCCTAAGATAATTTTGTTTTAAATAACATGTCAATTGTATCAGAAGCTCTATGTATTTCTTTGCCAGTTTCAAGGCAGCGCGAGTTCTTCAGCAATCTGAAAAGTCGGGAAAGTCTGAAAGGGAGCGAATCCTCTAATCGACGCCATCCACTTCCCATCTTTCTTCCTCGTTCTGTTGTTCTTGAAGTCAACGAGGAATTATCGAAATCCCGTGGATGGCTGTCAGCCTCGTAGGCATCTCACTTCGTTTCCTTGTGTGTATTCGCTGCTTTAGCTTTATTAATTTAATAACATTCTTCTTTAGCGGCAACCAAGTCTAAGTATCCCTGCCTCCCCCGTCCCACGCTTAAAGGAACTTCATACATTCCGGGTAATTTGCCCCTCTCTTCGCTATTATATCATACCTTTTATTTGTTATAATTAATTATTACAAACCGTTAAAAGTTATTTATGCATAACATTCAACATGGGTTGCCTTTCCGCTTTAGCGCAACGCCGTCCAAATTCTTGGGACACGGGTGTACCCAAGTCTGTGCTTCGTTCGCGCCATGTCGAACGCCAACAGCGTCTTTCTGTCTTAGCACGAGTAAACGAGCGTCGCTGTGCCGACCCGTATTGTACACCATCGTTCGAGAGTACTTCTATGCCCACTCCCGACCTTGTTCACTTGCTTACTTCGTTAGTCATCCGACAACCTGTCAGGAGACCTACTGGCTTCGGCACCGGCGCCTGGATTGCTTGCCAACGTTCTCTACGAACCTGGCCAGACAAACGAGCCTGTGATGATGCTGACGGTCCACCAACCTACTTCCGCCATCCCACTGACGTGTTTAGCGGTCTCTACGCCCCTAGTTTGCAAGCAGCCGAATTAGAACGTCTGCAAGCGTTCTATGGTCCTGAGGCTGCTTATCCTGTTCGTAGGGCATCTTCTAAGGCTCTACGCCAAATGCTCTTCAGTCCAGTCGATTGCCTTGAGTACTTTTCTGATAACCTGGACAAGTAAGTTATTCCTCTTAAATATTCGTTTTTTGCCGTGTAAAACGCTTCCGCACTGGTTTATTTGCTCGATTAGATTCCTAATCACGATCCCATCTGTAACTTCCTCGGGGATTCGTCTTCATACCTCATGTGCTAACGTTCACCGCAACGAAATGCGACAGGAAGAGGTTTTTGAGGCTACTTTGCAACCCTTCTTGAAATCTGCCGGAGTATTTAAACACTGTACTGTACGCGAGAAGAATTCGCCTCCTAAAATTCATTGCGCCTGTGGTAGTCTAACATTTCGCTCCTGGCTAATGCCTGCTCATTTGCATCAGGTGTACAACAGCCATGCCTTCCAGTTCCCCGATCCCAGGCTTATTCAATACGATTGTGGTGAGTGTTCGTTGAGTTAGTAGCTTAATTTTTGAGTAAGTGTATGGCAGTGTTAAGCATCTGTACGGCAAATGCTTATTGTAATCTGGACTACTTTGTTGCATCTAATTTTTTACGGTTTTCCGAAGGGAAACTACAGCGTTTAGATCTGCTTCTGCGCGAGCTCTACGCAGACGACCATCGGGTACTAATATTCACGCAGATGGCGCGCATGTTGGACATCTTGGAGCAATTCTTGGCCTACCATGGTTATCGCTATCTTCGTCTAGATGGTGCAACAAAAGTAGAGCAGCGTCAGGTCCTCATGGAGCGCTTCAACATGGACTCGCGCATCTTTGTCTTCATTCTTTCTACTCGATCTGGTGGCCTGGGTATCAATCTGACCGGTGCTGATACTGTCATCTTCTATGACTCTGATTGGAATCCCACGATGGACGCGCAGGCTCAAGACAGGCAATTTGTCTAATTACTCTTCCGAATTTGTTTTGCCGTCATTTGACCAAGATTCGTGGAATTACGATTTAGCACCAACTTAACAGGGTCCCACGTCTTCATAAACTTGACTCCATGTTAGCCTGGGTAATCCATAGTATTGTCTTTGAAGGTCCTATGTTCAGTCCTTCTACTTGGAATTATTTGTATTCGAGAAGAGGAACTAAACGGAAACTCTCAGATTCTCGTGCTTTTTATATGCCTATTTGGGACAAATGCTCAGCCGAAATAGCACTCGTTTGGCACACCGAAAACATTTTCTCATTCATGTTGATTTTTGCTCTTCGTAAGCTTTCATAACAACGCCGGTAACCTAACTATAGAAGAGAGTCATCTTAGTACCTTCTGAGGTTTAAAATGACCGGTATTTTCAATCAGATTATCTAGTGTTTCACTTCTACCTTTGCCCAGTCGGTTTTTAGATACTGTAATTCTCCTCTGATTTGTATGTTTAATACTTTCGTTTTTTTTAATTTCATCTCGTTCAAGTATGTATTTTTTCCAATCTGTTTAACTTATGCGGGTATTTTTGCACCATTTTAATAACCTCTGTGTTGATTTTGTTGCTCCCACTTTTGCATTGGGCAGATGTCACAGAATCGGCCAAACACGAGACGTCCACATTTACCGCCTAATCAGCGAACGCACGGTGGAGGAGAACATCCTTCGCAAAGCCAATCAGAAACGGCTTCTCAGTGACGTCGCCATTGAGGGGGGAAAGTTTACAACTGCATTTTTCAAGCAAAGCATCATCTCAGATCTATTCGCTGAACCCTCTGGTCTCCATGTATGTCTAAATGATCACCTCATGTTGCCATGATAACTCCTTCGGGAGACTGTATTTGAAACCCACATATTCAGTCTCTCCAAAGTTTCGTGTCGTAGTTTTCTGGTCCCATTGCCTATAAGTTGGGGAATTTGGACTACGTTCTTACGGTATGTGTGTATTCATCCTTCAGGACTTACTTCAAGACAAGGAAGAGCGGGACGCAGCAAAGATGAAGGTGGCTAACGATTTTGAGGAGACCAACAAGGAGACGCAATCTCCTCCCTCTCCTCCTCTACTTACTACCCGCAGTGGACGTCAGATTCGGTGGAAGGGAGCTACTTCAATACTTCTCAATGCCAAACAGCAAATCTCCGCTGGCATAGCCTCCGGCCAAAATGCTATTACAGACTCCCAGTGGGTCGCCGCACTAGACGCTTGTGAAGACGACGAGAACGATCGTGTCGCTGCCAAACGTGCCCTCGATGAAGTTAAGGTTAGCCCCTTTTAACACTGCCATTACTAGGAATTTTTAAATACCACATAGTTAATCTTCCTCTTGTGGTGGTTCAGGCCGACTTGGACGAGTTTGACGAATCCAAGCCTATTGAAGTCGTCGTGCCCGGAGATGGAGAGACTAAGGCTTCGGTTGCTGAAGATGTAACCCCTTCGATTGAAGGTTCAACCTCGGATCCTCTGGCACGCTTCGCGAAAAAACGACAGCAGGAGGCTCTGGAGGCTAATGCAACGGATCCTAGTGCTGTTGTCTCTTCAGACGCACTGACTCCTGAGGCTATGGTCGAACACGAGTTGGCCGAGTTTGAGTCTCTCCTTCGGCCTATCGAGCGTTTTGGTGTCAACCATCTGGAGAGCTTTCAAGATGACACGCTTAATCTTGAGCTTGAACAGTTTGAGGTTCGCATTTGCACCAACACCACAATAGACATACCGCTGTCCCGAAATTTGTACCATTACCCTAATGTATAACAATCGACTTTCATTGTTTATCAGGCCCAAATCGAGGAATCAAAAAAGGAGTGGAAGCTGAACACCTTAAAAGCACTCCACGAGGCTGACGAGGAACGAGCAGAACTGGAAGAGGACGAGATTCTCTACTGCGACCCAGATTATGACCCCGAGGCTGCGCGTTTGGCCGAGTTGGACGAGCTAGAGAGGGCAGAGGAGATGGAATTGGGCATGTCTGGTCGTGGTATCAGGGGTCGACGTGGCCGTGGTGGAAGCCATTTTCGCGGCCGCGGACCTCGTGTACGAGGCGGAGGCGGGTCAACTGGGCGTGGTGCTACACGTCGCGCTGAAAATGAGCGCTTCAATCTCCAAAGTCGAGATAGTGACGCCAGTTCTTCTACCACCAACCGATATCGCATACACCAGCCGTCTCCAGAAAATGAGGAGGCTTCTGTGGATAGAGCGGTGTGGTTCAATGTGAGGCACCGTGAGAACGCTGGAGGTCGACGGCGTCTGACGATGCCAGACTATGTGGATTGGGATGAGGATGAGGATGAAGATGAGCCAGAGGCTACTGATATTTGGTCCCCTGGCTCTAGTCGTCGGGACTTTGCTACTGCCTCTGCTGCAAGCTTCACCACACCTCCTCCCCCAAAACGCAGTAGAGGTCGAGGGCGGGCTCGCAGCGGTTCCGGTAGAGGTGTTATTCCAATTAGGGGCAGGCGACAACCTTCAGAATGCTGGGGACGTGAGGAAAGTGATGAATTTGCCTACACCAAACGTAGACGACGACTGTCATCCTCTCTACTTGAGGATGAGATAGAAGACTCTCCCCCTGGTTCGATGCGCTCCGATTCGCTGGTGTCATTTGAGGGCTATACCCCCAGGCCTAGGCAACCAGATCGGCCGCTGTCTTCATTCTTCCAACCCATCAGACATATGGGCCACGAAAGCCCACGACCGGCTAGAATGAAGCCTAATATCATCCGAGTACTTATCTTCTGCTACTCTTGTAACTTCGATAGAAGATCATTGTAATAATTTTTATTTTTTCTTTCACTAGCCTCCCAACCCGCGTAAATACTATCACCCATACGACACCGCATACTCCTTGGCCACTCCTACTGTCCCTTATACTTCGTCTTTCACTGGACCCATTGGCGTCTCTAGTCGGGGTACTTCTTGTCACCAGACAGGTTCCACTGGAATGTTGCAACACAACTCAAGGGTTTTGAATAGTCTTATGCAAACCGCTGCGGAACCCCTTCTTGAAAATTCCCCTATTTTCAAGCATCCACCTCTTCCATCCCGTGAAGAAGAGGTATCGAGTCGATATCAGGTAGTTTAGTTAAGTGTGCAGTCTTTGAATGTTCTTGCTTTACACTGACATGTCTGAGTCTTTTTCAGCCAATAAACACGTCGTATCGCCCACGGGTGAGGTCCCACACCCCACGTCACCGTCTAGCGCTGGACACTCAACCTCGGATACCGACATTCTTCCGGCCTACTGTGGGTATTCCGATGCGTTCAGCTAACATTGCTCCACCTCGACAATACCATTCTCCGCTTCCCCAAGCGACAAAGGCTGTACAGGAGGAGCCCACGGTGTCTGTTCAGACACTTTCCAATGGAGTTCATTCCGTGCAGCCTCTTCGGCAGGTTCTTGGAGGCTCTTCAAGTCAACCTGTTTTCGTCATAACTCGCCATCTCAAGACCCCTTCCGGTGAAGTATACCAGCAGAGGATCACGCAACCCGTTCAACCACCTACGAAGTATGTCCAAGTAGTGCGCAGGGTGTCTCAAGTTCCGAGTGCCGCTCAGTCACAATCTGTAATACCCTCCACGCAGCGCCCTGTCATCCGACTCGCCTCCCCCGCCACTCACGTGGCCACCGCTCCCTCCTCAACGAACGCTAACCCCACGTCGGCTACTGTTATTAATAATGCTGCCCCCAGTGTTCTCCCGGGCAGGAAAATAATCCGCGTGGTGAGATCCGCAGCCCCTAATGCAATTCGCATTCTGCCGCCTAGAATTCCTCCCTAAATGAAGGTTGGGTCTTTGTACATAGTGTTATTGAAATGCGAGAAGACAATGTCTTTGTCTGCACGTCTACCTTGTGTTCACATGTACAGTGGCAGTACTCTGAAGGACTTACTTCCCCCTTTAATCCCTCTCTTTATTTCTATGACCTTTATATCAACAAGAAGGCGTAATCAAGATAATTTCGTGTATCTTCCTGTGCTCTTTTCACTTTTTGGGGTTAGGAAATAAGAAGTTCTTGAAGTTAGACGACAAACTTGTTAGTGTCACTGGCCATAAGATTTCCTTGAAATGGGGTTGTAAAGTTGGTGCTTGTATTCTCGCGATTACCTGAAGCACAAATTCCAACTTTCTCCTCAGTGATTTGTTGTGTCGAGGAATTTCTGTCACTCACTCGGCGCTTAGCGCCTACTTTTCGATAGTAAAGTTTACTTTTGATGGAGTTTATTCTATACACATCCGCACAGCGTCTTCAGAGTGAAATCAGCCAACGCGGCGGAGGGCGGACGGTTGGAATCCTTGGTCGTAAACGTCCTCTTGCCGAAGGGGTTTCTGCTTTGTCCTCAAATATTCTTCTTAGTGTCTTATCACTCCCTAGTGCTGCTCAGTCGATGTGTGATCGTTGATTTTCGACGAGACCTCATGGGTGTCGTAAAGGAAGCCTCCAATAAAATAAAGGAAGCCTCCAATAAAATAAAGGATATATATGCGATTATGGGTGGCCGAATAGAGTGCGCTTCGGTGTAGAGTTTGTAAATTCATAAATCAAGTTTGCTTCCAGTTGGGAGAACAGAAAGCCACTGACCATTATTTCCAGGTGATGCGTTCACAGAGTCGCCCCACCAAGACGGTCGGTCAAGCCCCTCCCGCCTGCGTCCGTCCGCATGCGTCGCTGCCCTGCACACAATTGATTTCGCCTCATTTCAAATCGGGCGCTCCGACTCAATCGATAATTAGGTTGCGTTGATAGTCGCAGCCGCGAATCCTAGTCGGCCGTCACTGGTTGACGCGATCATGATCAGCTGTTCGCACATCTGCTTGACCCGCGAGCACAACTGCGGCTTCGCGCCCCGCGAGTGACCTCGTCCCCGGCCTCGGAGCACTTGACTGTCGCGGTTTGCGCTGTTCGCCTCTCGCCCAAGAGATGTCTCACCAGGGCAACTATTCGTGTTCTGGACGCCGGCGGAGTTGTCCGAAAAACCCGGCCAGGTCGTCTTCGATGCTCGCGCACTCGCCAGCGCTGTTCGGGTAGGTTTTTATTCTCGGCAAAATTACTTGCCTTAACAGATGTGGGTTAACATCACCGCTACTTTCGCGACGTAACGTGGAAACCAGTAATGCTTTCAGGTGCCCTCAAACTCCATTCGTTGCGCCCCGCAGGCCACCTAATGTCTGCAGACACTACCTTCAAGCGCCATCGTGTAGCCCATCACCGAGACTGCATGCTTTTACCCTAAATGGATTTCCACCCTTATTTGATCCCGCTATTGTAAATGATTCCCGTAATGCGTATTTTCCTGATTGCTTCGCTGATCTTTATGCTTACTCCGTGAATACCCTTGGTCGGCTTCCCCACATAAATCCGCCGGTTACGCCACTCAGCAACAATTTGCACCTGCTTATATACTCCCTTATACTAAGCGCTTTGCTACGTTTGAGCAATAATTTCACCCAAAAAGAAGGCGAAACCGAGGCAGATGATGGCATTCGTGTCATAATTCGGCCGCTTTCGAAAGGCATGAGTCAACAGCACAGTGGGAAGTCAACCGTCCCGCCGGAGGTCCCGTCGAGTACTGCAAACCTGAGCTCAAATTGCAGCTAACTGTGGCAATTCCTTTTCTACAATGACCTAATAAGCAATATTTGTGAACCTATATGCACACATTTGTTAAATTATGAAAAAGAGTTTGTCAAATTGAAATTCTCAAAAATATAGTTTCGACTGCTGGTTCTTCTTATCACCGATTTTCTGTCAGCGTCTAAGTAAGTCACAGATAAAAATCTCCATTGAAGAACTAATCAAGCTCAGTGTTTTTACATTTACTAGGGTATTCTAATCGCTCTTAAGAATATCGCTCAATCCGCAAGTTTGGCTAATCGCCGACTGATGTTTTCTTTATTGCATGTATTCGGATTCAAGTATGTTTAATCAAAGTGCAATCCAGCGATGCTAATGGTACCTTCATTTTCGGTTTTCACTACGAGATGTCCACCTTGTAAAACCGCGGAATATGAATTGCCATAGTTTAATATTTACTGTATGAACAACGGCTTAAAGTTATTTTAAACCATTTATTGAATGACCTGTAGATTACGGTATGTAATGACTCAGATGTCCCTCGTTCGCGTTCACGATTATCTTAAATATACGCAAAAAAATCTTTATAACTCCGTCGTACCGCTTGAAATTGGTGGATGTAGACGAAACGACTACGCGTTTAGAGTTGAAAGTCGTAAATTATGAGACTCTCAGGTTCTCATTGATACCTAAACCATGTACGATCATTCATGCTAACCAAAGAATATTTGACTTTTGTTGAAAAAATGAAAATACAGTCCTATTCTTATCAGACTTCAAGCAATATCATGAAAAGGAGAAACCCTGGATCTTGTGGTGAATCATGCCCAAGGGAAAGGCCAGTAAAAAAGATGAGAATTGTCAACTAGTACCTTGACCATTTCGTATTATTGATTTCCAATGTATATCGATTTCTAATTTCCGAAATACTCTCCCTATCTGTCACATACGCATAGTTTGTTACCCATCATTATAAAGTTCTTAAAACATTACTGTTTGCCGGGGGGAGAGGGGATAGTAGAAACGGGAGTAGATTGCTGGTCCCAAACTAATTAGCGGGTTTAATCAAATTTATTGAGACATGTAGACGAATCTCGAAGTAATTTGTATTATTAAGAGTATCTTTTAAATGCCTATGTCGATATCCGCCTAGTTTGGCCACTGATATCATCATTGCATTAAGATCATGTTATTCCCCCTCAACTGGGTTTATTATCATATGTCGCATTTATAGGCTATTTTTTTACACTGGCATGGCAAAAAGTGGCGCATCAAAGTATAGGAAATGACACCGCTTTGGGGTGAGAGTTCTGGAGCCTGACACTCGACCTTTGGAACGAGACTACAAAGAGACATTTGACTGTCTGGAATAACTTCTTACCCTGAAGGGATTCTAAAGTACTCCCAATGACCATCATTGCATAGATACGTCAATACAGTATGAATTGCACAATTTTCGCAAACCTCGTTAATCTATGTGGAACTTTAAAGCGACAGCAGCTGCTTATAAGATATACTAATTTACACCTTTAAATGTTTCCTCAAGTATGCTACCCCAGAAGACTCATGTGTGAGAAGGTCATGATACATCACCTAGCCGAAAACGGGCTTTCTGTATTTGGCCTGATCGTTCATTGTACGGGTCCCGCCGCGTGGTCGCACTTGCGCTTCATCCCGTAATGAGGGTTAGGAGAGCGCGTCAGTTTTCTAAAATCTTGGCGAGCTATGAGCGGTGCTTCGGTCTTGACCTAGAAAATCTTGAAATTTTTTTGGACCACACTTTTGTTCGACAGGCGTTAATCAATCACGTAAATATTTATGATAGCATTGCTAATATGGTCGGACGGGGCATCCGACTCGTCACTTCTTCGTGTGTCATGGCCGAATGTCAAGCCCTCGGGCCTTTATTTTCTGGTGTGCTAAAAATACTTGAAGGTTTTGTTGTGCTCAAATGTCGCCATGAGTACAACCCAGCCTTTGGAGCTGCTTGGTGTATACGAAAGAGAATACGCACTTCTCGTAAACACAGTAAAGACTGTGGAAGGTTAAAGAAGGGCGAAAAGTGTTTTCTTTTTGCGCTTGCTTCAAACGATCCGCAATTGCAAGCTTTTGCCCGTAATGTTCCTGGAATGCCTATACTATTCATCAATCAAAGGTGTGTTAACACCGAACCGATCCCTGAATCCACACAACGTATCATGGACAATATGGTTTTGCAAAGTCTGTCAATGAACGAGCATGAAGTAAGTTACCACTATTTGCTACTTTTTAATTCTAGAATTTTTTTTTGTTGAGGGGGATATCTTGTCTTTTATGTCGCCTTATTGATTGTCAGGGCTTATTAATACACTGGATCGTTATACGAAATTATTAAACATTATGGCCTGGTAACACCCCGCACAAACTCTTCTTAAATGACTCTTAAATTTTCCCGTTACCTTCTCATTTTCTTACTAACTCTCAGGGTTCTCCGTAATCACTTATTTTTGCCTGGGAAGTTACGTCAGCTTCCCCCTAATTGTATTGTGCTTCCTCTACTGTTTTTTTACTTCAATTATTTCAGCTGAAAAGGTTGCACCACATCGAGGATAAATTCGGCTTACAAAAAGACGGTAACCTCTCAAGGAAAAAAAAGTCGCACGGACCCTCTGGCCCAAACCCATTATCATGTCGAAAGAAGCAATCCTCCAGCCTGGTTGCGGCTCCCGCTGGCCATGAGATGAGAAGGCAACGGAAACGGAAGAAAACACACCGAGCACTACATAAAACCTGGGCTCTGCGCCGTGTCTTAAACCTTTTTGCGGGAATCTCCTCCGCTAACATGCACATCCCTGTTTCTTCGCCTCCTGACGTCCTCTCCACCCTGTAAATAACATATCCATCTGTGGTTCAGATATGTATAATCTGTTGAAGGCATTTTTAGCCCCGACAGGCGCAGTGTTGTGATTTACCCCGATAAGTGCAAATCTACGAGGAGGACTGCTTGATATCATTGATTCCTTCATTATCGTCGCGTTTTTTGTTCCACCGTTAATGATCCTGTTAGTTTAATATATTGAAAAAAGGTACCTACTTCTGTAATACGCGTTTTCTACGTAACAAGTGTTGTACACTGTTTTTGTGCCAATTGATTGAGAAGCGAACCTAAACTCGTGACATTTAGGTTGATTCTCTTTTTTAAGGGGACCCCTGAACTAGAATCTTGGAAACCTTCCAAAATTTATCAACGGGGCGGAAACTGTGTTCTAAATTTCGGACATAGGTAACAAGATCAGAGCAGACGTTTCGACGCCTCGTGTTCCTCTACACTGGCTGCTGCTAAATTGAGCTACTCTCCGGGGTATGCAAGTAAGTCGATTTCAAGAGCAAAAAGTCTAATTTTCTGACTTTGGGCCTGCAATCAATCGACATCGAAAGGAATAGTCTCGAAGTACAATACTTCAAAAACGGGCGAATTAACATGCGGGTTTAAAAATTCCATATAATCCAGAGTATGAAGAATTTCAGTAGTACAATGAGGTAGTGTCAGTCAATTGGACTAAGAGGGTGGCAAACTCGAGAGGCTAGGGTAACTCACGTTCAGACGAGTGAGATTGTCCTCACGAGGCACAGCCCAACCGGGGAGAGGACGAATGGAAACAGAACAGTGAAGTTACTCGAGGGTACTCGGGACAAGCGAACAGCAATTAACAAACTACGCCGGGACTCTGCTACCCGGAGTCACTTATTTGGCTTTCCAGGCCATTTCAAATCATCCCTCCCATTTCAAGTGCTCCATCCGTCCAGACCCTGATATCTATCGCTCCCAGTGGTTGGAAATACTTCATTTGTTCCTTACACATACGCACGGCACTGTTTTTGCCGGTAATCTAAAGTTACGCATCAAATCCGTCACCTGCCTGCCGGCTTAGGTTGCAAAGTTGCTGTGCGCCAGTGTCACCCACAGTCATTAGCTACTTTCACCACTTTAAATAAGAGAACTGTGCGCAATAAACTTCTTCTCGACTACACCAAGTCAGTATCCTCTTACCTGTGTGTGATGTACGATAAACTAAAGTCTAACCATTGACCTGAGGAGTTCATTAGCTTAAAAGACCAGAAATTGAGCCTATCAGGAGTGTAGATTGAAGATTCACGTATCACAACTAAGATCTCACTCAGGGGTTTTCTCACGCATCACATTAAACGTGCCCCAATGTTTGAATGTTAAAATGTTTCTATGTTAAAACGATAAGGCGAAAAAACGCCCAACATTTACAAGAATGGCGGTCATTTAATAAGAATTGCATAAGGGCAGGATGTACTTACTGAGTTCGCACAACCAGCAAACGCTTTCATGAAGAACACTGAGGCTCTTAAGGAAATACAATTAATTCAACCGTTGCGTCCAAGGTGTTGATAGCTTCGAAGCTCCATCTGACAAGCCACCTTCAGTTACCCACGATTGCCAGAGCTGGTATTCTTTCAGCCCAGATCTACTGCACACCGGCAGTTTCATGACCAAAGCAACCCAATTTATGTAACTTTTATTTACTCAAATGTGTCAGATGCGACATTAGGAATTCCTCATAATTGTCGGGCCGTGAGAGGGAGAGTGCCAGGGCATCAAAATTGAGAAGACAGAAAATAATAGTGTGACTTTGTGCACACACCAAAATAAAAAGGGTTCGAACATAGATGGACATGAAGACAAGCCAACAGGGTAGGAGAGGCGAGTAGAAACAGAAAAATAACCGAGAACTCGGGACACCGAGGTGGTGAAGAGCACAGCCTGAGTGAGAGAGTGAGGAGGGGGTCGAACATGATGGCGACAACTGCAGGAATTTCTGAAATGGAAGGAGCTACGAGTACTTGGAATTTAGGAGTGTGAAAAAAAAATTTGCTTATCGATAACGGTGAGGTAACGAGCCAGCGATTCACCGTTCTCTATCAGCGTTTGGGCAACTGAGGGTTATTGATGGCAGTGGCAGCGCTGGTGATAGCAGTTTTCCTCAACTAGACTGAGAAAAAAAACAATCGCGTGAAGCAATCGTGACTTCAATAACACAGATGGCTCAACAAATGAGGAAATTGTAATTCGTCTCAATTGAGTAAATCAAAATAAACGTGAATACTGAAGCAGTTGTTAGGTGTTCGGTAAAGAGGAGAAAGCCCAATGGAAGGCTCACGAACACACGTTGAGTCTAGACTGTATACCAAGGGATAGAAACGCTGGCACAAAACTATCAAACACGCATACTTGTAAAAAATTGTGTAAACAGCTTATTAGTAATCCGATTCACTTGATTCTCTAAACTACCACCAAGAACAACAGTCAAGAGCGCAGCAGCATTTATATTTTTCAGAATAAATTATTTAAACTTAACTTATAGAGAAACGGGAAAAACTCGAAGCTTTCGAGGGCTGAAACTATTACAATTACTTCCATACTTAAGCTAATGGATCTAAACCCTAAGACAGACAATGTTATGTGGTTGGATTGCAAGTAGAAAGCCTAACTGATATAAACAGTTTTAGTTTGAAAACCGAAAGATTTTAAAATGACATGCTCAAAGAATTTCCAAAAAAAATGAAAAACTACATGTATGCATACTCGTAAACACAACGCCAAAGATGAGAATTTAGGACAACCGAGTTGACAAATTTTGCTATCGGCCGTTACAAAACATCAATGAGTTCAGCTTGTATACCTGAAAAATCTCGATGATATATAAACCTATTTCGCCCTCATTGTTTAAAATTGTCCCTCTAACAAAGAATTAAACGCTGATGGACTTATGCAACTGAATACCATAATTTCATGGTATTAAAACAGTGCACCAGAATCCAGAGACCGTGCCTGTTGGTTCGACGTATAGTTCTTCCACTTCACAACTACAGGTCTAAGACAATTTATCCAGTTCATCAACTAAATCATGTTAGATAAAGTGAAAGTTTATTACGTATTCCAGTTCTCATCCAAGGAAAGATTTTTCTGCATGACACCACTGTCTCGATAAATAGAGAACACATCCCTTTGAGTCATTTACAAACTCAAGGTTTGCACAAGGAAATTGTGGACACGCAACTGTATTATCGACAGTTGGTCTGAGTGAACCCAGTGGAAGTCAAACAGGAAATTGTGAAATTCAAAGAATATCTAATTGCAAAACTAATGACTCTTTTAAAATCAAGTCAGTACAGGAAACATACAAATATGGAAACACAGAAACACCCAAAATGCCAAAGGATGAGTCACTGGGAATAAAAAGACGTAGCTAACCTATATAGAGGCTGAAAATAGCGTTTCAGATGGGCCGTGTGATAGTAAATCATTTCGAAGCGGTTAAAGCAACGAAGAAAATTATAGGAAAAAACTTACAAAATGTGGGCATCCTCACTTCTTCAGAGGGAATGATAATTTATTTTTTGGACCCTACATAAGTAGAAATAAGGAGAAAAATCCAAGGGGTAATGTTTTAGTAATCCATAAATAGAATTATTGGCATACATCAAGCATATTCAAAAGTGAGTCTTTTCATCTACTTTGGAACCTATAAAATCCATTAACATGGAACGGGGAACGACCCTAACCTCTGTTGCCTTGCTGGGGCGACCAGCACACTCCTCAATGACCTCGGCAGCATCGAACTTTCCTGCACGACGATACAGGGCACCTAGATTCCGTAGTGTGTTAGCCACTGTTGGACTGTGAAAAAAAGTAAAACCTTTCTAACCGCAACAGTTATAAACTTAAGTTAAAATGTGATTCGCAAACAGTCCATGGGCGCATAATAAGCGTATGAAAAACAATTTTGTCCAAAACTTAAAAACACAATATCAGCCTTAAAATGAATTAAAAGAAATCTAAGCCGGAGTTCACGAGATACGTTTATTGTTAAATTAATGGAAATAGGAGACGATTGATACAATACGTAAAAAAAGTGAACGCCGGATGTGAAGAAATTAAATGCGTATATGACAAAAAAAATTAAAGACAGTTAAATAAAAAATCTTGGTGGTGGAAAATCACGCAAATGCTCCCTTAGTTGGCATTAATAACAACCAATCTTAAAAACTAATACGTTCGGCACAGGGGTAGGGAAGATAAACGACTGCAAGCTTACTTCTCCACGAAAGCAGCACGTTGGGCCAAACTTGACTGGCTAGAGAGGATCGCCAATGACCGTTCTGTCTATCCTCTGCCAACATCCAGATTGGCTTATTTTCATCTGAGATTTTCCCATATTCTGATTCATGGGCACGGGTAAGAATGTCCTTGTACAGCTCCTCCGCTTCCGCATATTTGGCCTGCTTAAGATAGGCCGAGGCCTAAAAGAAAAAAGAATCAAAAGTTGGCCAAAACCCTTACGAGTGAAAGAAACACTGCAAGTGACAGCATACATGTACGGTTATTTTTAATAAAATGTCAATGATAGGTGGTATCATTTGGCACCAGACACTTAATCGACACATCTGACATTTTGGGGAGGACTGGAGAAAAGTAGCTTTAGATTGTGGGGGTTTTTAATGCAGAAGCAATTCCATGCAATGTGGTATAGGAAAAAAGCACATACCAAGTTGGATTTCGTTTTGGTGACGTTTGGATCATTAGGACCGAAACGGGCAGTGTAAATATTGAGGGCACGCAGGTAGTAGCTTTTCCACCTGGTCGCAAGTACCGAGCAGACAAGGGGGCAGACAGGCACAGGCAATTTAGTAGAGATCATTCATTTACAACACGAGACATGCCAAAAAGGAATTAAGAGAACGGGTTAAACAAAACAGCCCGTGAATGATGTAAATCTCCAGAACAATGTCATGCATCACTACTGTTGTATGACCGGAAGGTCTCACCAGAGTCGTGAGAGTCTTGAGGACCCTTTGGGGTATATCGTTTTTCTCAAATATACGCTGAGCTCGGCGCAAGCAATCGTATACCTGGATTCATAGGCAAATGAAGAACAAGTACTATCAAAGAACTAGGTACTATATCTCCTTCTTCCAGTGAAATATCCTAAATTTCTAAGCCCCTGTATGACACCTATGGTACCAAGGAATTACCTCTGCATATTTTCCTTGATTCTGGCAGAGGAGAGCCAAGTTATTTAGCTGTTTAGCAACGTCAGGATGATCTGGACCCAAAACCTAGAGAATATGTAAAGGGGAATGGCGACAAAACAAACCTTCTCCCTTATCGTAAGAGCGCGTTTACAAAGAGGCTCAGCCTCAAAGTACTTCCCGCGTTTCCCATAGAGAACAGCTAGATTGTTCAGCGTGGCAGCAACCTATAGAAATGTAATGAAAGAACAAAGTTCCCACATACGGCGGGATGATCTGAACCCAAATGCTTTTCGCGAATAACCAAGGCTTCGTTAAGGAGGCTTGCTGCTTCTTTATACTTGCCCTGATCTCTAAAAACGGGCGCTTAATATAGAAGGTGAAGTCACGCACACCTGTAAACCAGAGCAAGGATGTTGAGCATAGTGGCTACATCGGGATGATCACGACCACTGGTCCTCTCTAGGTCTTCCAAAGCTTGTTTACAAAGGGGAACCGCGACTTCGTAACGTCCCTCAGTGGCGTATTGGATGACAAGGTTGTGCAAAGTACGTAGTCTCGCGGGAATCTCATAAGTGTTGACAATCTGAGAGAGTGCCGTTATCTGACTAGACGACATAACTAAATTGCGAAAGCATAGTGGTTTATAAGTGAGATTACCATCTTGATCGCTTTCGTCCTTATCTTGGCCATTGCCTGGTTTAAAGTCCTTGCTGTTAGCATCGTTGCTAGGGAGGCCACTCTGGTCGGGGGCATCGTATTTGGCTATTTCGTTTGCGAACTTGAGGCTATTTACTTCCTCTTCTAGGGCAACCACCCGAACTTGGCTTTGACGATATTGGATTTGCAAATTGGCAAGTTCTTCCCTCAACCAGCGATTTTCATGTAAAAGGCGTTTGCTTTGAGCTTTTAGTCTCTGTTTCTCTGCTTCGGAATTTTGAAGATAATCGGAAACAACAAGAATCTCCTGAAAACAATATTTTAAGCACAAAGGCATACATCACCATCACCAATCGCCCGTTCTATTTTTTCTACGAAGGATTCCAATGACTCGACTTTAGGCGACTTGGGTTGGCAATTTGTTTCACCACCTTTCAACAATTCCTCCAAAGCAGCTTTGTGCTCGTTTCTGAGGGAGTCAAGAACTTTCATCGAGGAACGCAGTTGAGCCATTATTTCGGGTTGCGAAAAGTCTTCCATATTTTAGGTCGTTTAGGATTGAAGAGGAAACTAGAAGCACTAACAGCTTAAAAACCACCAGCAAGGCGGCTATGGCGTCGAGTGTCTGAACCAATCAACAGAAGGCTAGGCTAGACAATCTGTGGAATCTGAAAATCATTCATTTTATCACTAGTAGCATAATTAAAAACACTTGGAGAAATATTCTTAGAACTGTATCGGCCTACTCATCTTGTTCACTTTTTGTCACAGGCACAAATGGTTGGGGACGCTATTTATATTTAGATCAATAATACGGCTCTTGCACAGAAATTAAAAAACCCCGAGTTATAGATCCAGTAAGGGCAATTGCAGAGAAATCAAGTGGTTAGAGCTATTTCTTCATCCATGCTAAGCCTACACAACTTTCTTCGCAATTCGCAATAAATCGTTCGAAACCAAGTCTCAACTCAAACATCTTGTAATTACTGTCGGCTTTGTATTGACGCCCCCACATCGTCCTTTTCGACGGTCTTCATAGACGTTACCCGTTTCCAAACCTATGACTTCGGACCCAGTGAAATTAATAGTCTTCCTGGGTGTCGCCTGTCCTCTTTTGAGCATCTGGTTAAATTTTCCATTTTGGATACAGCAATCTAGGCTTTACAATTTTGCATCATGGGCAAAATACAGAGGTTTTCTTCCTTTGAAACTCTTAATGGAAAGCTGATCCATTTCCATAACCTCTTCTCTGATCGGTATTTCGTGAACATAACCAGAGATCTTCTTTTTCGATATTCCTTTAAACAAGTATATAGCTGCCACTTTTACTCTGGGGGTTTCAGTCCTAAGTTCGAGGAGGAGCAGATGTTGGTAAAGGTAGTGTATATATAACATTAGAATATTCGTATAGAGGCCCAGTCAGCAACATAAAACGAACTTCTGTAGCCAGAAGATTCATCGCATAACCATCTCCCGGGTCAGAATTCTGGAAATGCGGCCTACACATGAAGCGTTTCACATCATTGGTTCATCCACAAGAAGTTGGAGTGAAAGAGGATTTTTTTTTAGTAAAGAACAACGGATCAAAGGAATCGACAGGGTTTAAGGACAGCGTAAACGGTGGACGCTGCACATTATGAGGTTGAGGAGTAGAATTTGGATACACGAAAACAAGTAAGAAAATAGTGGATGGACCTTTCCATACTGCAGTCTTCGGGACCTACTTTAAACTAGGTCACAACACTTGTCCATCTCCCCCCGATATTTGCATCCCAAGCTTGAAAATCAAAAAAAATCACAAATATTTTCGACAAGAACATTCTCATAAATGAAAAAGACAGTAAAAATAATACTATTCATCCCGCATCAGGTGGGAACGAAAAGCCTAATTCATCCTCATATAGAGATCCGATTAGTCATAGGAAAGTAACCTGAGATCCTATCAAAGCGGGTATCTAGCACGTGAATATAACACGAACTTGTTTCCCAAAGGCGGCAAGTAAGAGTATTTGCAGTAATTTAACTTGAATACTGGAGGTGCTAATGGGGACCAATGGTAGTATTCGTAAGCTTTCTTCTTAGGATATCGGATTAAGAGGGGAAGTTGGCCATTAATGTTTACTGCCGTTAATTATTTATCAGCTAACATCAGGTACTCGTACCTTGGATTGTTTTATTTCGGTTTGACACTTATGCATGAGTATTTATGGGTTTTGATACTACGCTTGCCAATCCTATATTAGTTCCTGGTCCTTCCAGCAACAAAAAGGAGAAAATGTTTGAAAATGATGCATTTGTAACAGAGGGAAAGAATTTGGTGCTTTTGTTCTTATACACCTAAGAGACTGCGTGGTTCCTAAAGCCGGATCGAAAGTATGCCTAATTGAACGCGCAAATCGATGTCATTGTTGAAAATAATAGAACGATGAATTGATTCAAGCAATCTATTAATTCTGATATGTTCACAATGAGAATGTGGCAAGTGAAAAGATGTCAGAATTTATTTTGTAGGGAAAGTTTCAAAGATTGTATTGCTTTTACAAATACCGGACATCACAATCTCGTATTGAAGAAAAATGAGCGCACAGAAAAAATTGAGCGAGAGTTGTAAGTTAAGCCGAAGTAACGCCTCGTGTCCTTAATTTGGCACTTTTAGCTTAAATCGCTGCGAGTTTGATAAATAATGAGAAAAGACGGAGAATTAGATAAGTAATACACCTTTCTGCAGTGGTTATTAACATACATGAATATTCTACAAGTGTTCTAATGCAACCTTATTTTGTATGTTGGGTGCTTACCAGGAACGAATTGTCCGTGAGGAACTAGAGCGTTTTAATGGGCCTCTTTTCGCCCGCGATGATCGTTGTGGTTTCCGACCGTCCTTTTCGCTTTTACCAGTGTCCCTATGGACAAGCGCTTTGATTTGTTTTTTACTCCTACATACTATGTATAAAATATGAAAACGATTAAAGAACGCTCTGTTGAACTCTTGCAACTGTACCTAAAAAACCATTCTGACGAGACAAGCAGTTTTAACATCGAGTTTCTTCTTGACACACTGACTTGTTTGTATTACGAATGTAGTTCTTTACAACATCGAAATGAGAGAAACTGTTCGAAGTTTTGTAATTCAGGTAGTGTTAACCTTCTTAATTGGTTGTCAGTCAAGCCGCTCATTGAAAAGATCGAATCTTGCCGCTTGTCGCGTTCCGAATTCGAAACGATTCGGCTTATCGGTTCGGGCGCATTCGGTGAAGTCTCCCTCGTGAGATCAAAATCAACTAACGAATATTTCGCTCTTAAATCCCTTCATAAGTACGATATGCTCAAACGCTCTGACGTAAATACGGTTTTATTTCCCTAAGTGTTTATAGAGAGCTTGCTTTCAAGAGGAGCGGGAAGTTCTTGTTAAAGGAATGATTAAGGGGTCGCCGTGGATAACACAGCTTCATTATACATTTCAGGACGAAAAATACCTAGTAAGTACTGCGCTTTTCTTACCGTGATCTAGTACTTTGTTATGAAATTTTACAATGGCGGAGATATGTTGACAATGTTAAGTAAATTTGACGATCAGATTCCGGAAGATATATGCCGTTTCTACTTAGCGGAACTTGTCCTGGCGATTAATTCACTTCATGAATTGGGCTATGTCCATCGGGATATAAAACCGGACAACGTCCTCCTCGAGACGTAGGTCCTCGTTACCTTTTCCTCTCACCCATTTGATAGGTCTGGTCACATTGTTCTGACGGATTTTGGCTCCTGTCTTCGAATCGGTCACGATGGGGTGATCAAAAACACCGCAGCAATCGGCACCCCAGACTATATAGCGCCTGAAATTCTTCGAGCCGCCGAAGATTCACATGGAACTTTCGGAGTAGAATGCGATTATTGGTCCCTGGGGGTGGTGATGTACGAGATGCTTTTTGGAGAGACACCCTTTTATAGTGAAAATTTAATCCAAACTTATAGTCAAATTATGAATTTCGAGGTAATTTCATTTTCGTTCCCTCTCTGTTCTTCTCGGAATGGACTATTTACATTTAATCTTTTTTTAGAAAACTTTCAAATTTCCAGAGGACGAAGAGAGTGTATCCGATGTCGCCAAAGACTTGGTCAAACATTTCATATGTGATAGGAAACAACGCTATGGACGAAATGGGGTAGAGGAAATTTTGAAACATCCTTTTTTCGTTGGTATTGACTGGAAGAACATTCGCTCACGTACGTCCAACCTTTGGTCTTTTCTCTTCTGTTACTATTCGACATATTTGTTTTTGTTTTGTCCATGCAGAGTCTGCCCCTTATCAACCCGAAGTTAAGTCACCAGAAGACACATCAAATTTCGATATCGAGGAGTCCACCCGTACTCATGTAAGTCCCTTTTTACTAGTATTTGCATGACATCTTACGTCGGTTTACTTCAAGTCAACAAATCGTACACCAGCAGCTTAGGTTCAGTCATTCTCTGAATGCTTTATTCATTATATTACATCTTACGCTAAAGATGTCGGCATTATAGCCTTTTATACATCTAATTTCATGTCCCGATTAAGGTCAAGATTACTGTTTACGAATTTTTGATTAACAACTGAAAACGGTCGTTTCCCGTTTCGGTCATTTTTAATGTTATCCAAGCTTTTATGGGATCATGAACTATCATCCATGACTTTCTAGCTATCTACAATCGTCGATTTTTTGTTCTTTTCTCCTTTTCTTTTGTTCGTTGTAAAATCTTGCAGCCCACCTGTCAGATGCTTCCGTAATAAATAGCTTTAGTCTAACGTATAACTCCATCTATAATAATGCCAAATTCAGCTAACTTTCCACTTGAGTCTTCGCCTTGTTTCTTCATTATTTCTTATGGGTAAATGTCATTTGCTCCAACTGGTTTTAATTACCGAAATAGAAATTATCATAACCGTGTTTTAATTGCTTATTTGTCTCATCGGATCGACAAGTAGCCAGCTTGTATTCCATTCCCTTGGTAAGACAATTCCTACATAGAACGATTCATTAAATGCCTTGCTCTCAGTATATGTCTGCCAAGTAGGAATGACTTGAAATATTTATATCTCTCAAAATCAGCTCATATGTCTTCGGTCAACTCTTAATTTGTACCCATTGGAATGAGCCAGATAGTCTATTAGCGTACGTATGATGAGAATTTTTGACGTCCGATGTTCCCCCCCGCTATTCTTACATAGGACATTATTTTTAGCCGTTTTGAAGGCAAAATGTATACTATGAGGTTTTTCTCATTCTGTTCCTTTTCCTAGGAGGGTCCTCCACTCGGCTCAGTATTTCGCGGATGTCAGGTGGCATGTATCGGTTTCACCTTTACCAAGGATTCCCCCTTAAATCAGATCGGTATGCTTGGGGAAAGCCTTAGGACAGGGTTTTTGGATGAGGGGATCGATGTAGCCATTGCTTCACCCGATGGTGCTGCTGCCGATTCGACCTGTTCCGTTTGTTCAGATCTTAAAGTGAGTCATCTTCATTGTCTTTAATTATTGGAGGGACTACGAGATTTGACGTCTTTACCTGTGTCTACTTGAAGATTGTTCTAGCAGTTATTTTCTCGAATGTCTTGTACGCTGCATTGCTCCTTCAAAGCCTATGTTACAGAGATTGTAGAACTGTCATTTTGATTTTGAGTGCCATCTTGACACCTAATGTAAAAATTGATGCTTTTTGTTCCCTTAATTGACATTGGCATTTTCATATCTTTTAAGGCGAATCCTGTAATATTATATTTGTTTCATTTACACTTACACTTTTTGCCTTTTTTGAGAAGTAATTCTATCCAAATTAGGTTTGGTGGCGATAGCATTATACCCTACACCATATTTCCCTCTCATCTGCCTTTCCTAGCATCGGTAATTTGTTTATTCACAATCTAATGTTTTCACTTCTATAACTTTTCACTTCTCATTTGAGTAAGGTAGATGAATTTGGGCTTGTCTAATTAATTTCTGTTTAATTATGTGCACGACTCTTCTACAAGCATCGCTTTTTTCAACTTGTTGTATAGTATCTATTGAAATTCATTATCAAGAATTAGGTTACATTTCTCCCTAAATTCATAGCATCCACTCGAGCAATCGTCCTCTTTTGCAGTCAAAAGTACACGAGCTCGAAACGGAGTTGCAATCGCTGAAAAATGAAAGCACAACAATCGGTAATCCCGCACAAGAGTCATCAATAAACGGTAGGCCGATGTCTGGGTTTTAACAGCAACTGACACTGCTAAACTGGCATCTTTGGAAGACCTTTCAGAGGATCTTGCGGAGGAGGTGCGGCGTCTCCGTTCGTCTCTAGATGTCGCTGAGGCTCGGTGTCTAAAAGAGGAAAAACAAAATGCCTTCCTTAATAGGGCGTAAGTTGATCACTATTCCTCTCTCATTCTCTTGCGTAGATCAATGTTGGACCCACACGCAAATAGCAACAAATTTGTTTGCCTGTATTGTACCGTAGAACTCAAATTATCTCTTTAGATGTTATTGGGGCAACAAGCCTAGGTGTAGTTTGGGAGCTATTAGAGCCGGTTGTATTGGACAAAATTGACCGAAATGTAGGTTTATCGAAAGGTGCATTGACTCATTGCATATTCTTAACTTCTCAGGCTTCTTTTTCGTTTTTATATTAGCTCAAATAGTTGAAACTTGGCTCATTCACTGTTTACCTAACGTGTCGTATCTCGGGGTTCTTTCCAAATAGACTTACGGCCTCATTGTAGACGACCTTCATTGGTTGCAGCCTATGCACCTGACAAAGTGTTTTAAGTTCTTCCCTTATGAAGTATTTTGTCTTGCTACCAGGTGCAGGTATTGCTATCCCTTTGTTAATTTTGGCAAATCTGTCGTCCTCCCTTTGGTTCCGATCAAGTGATTAGTGGATTAGCTTCCGAGTTTTATGAAATTTTAAATGTTTTGGTTAACTTTTCTTATAATTTTCGCCGTTAGGTGAACCTCGTCTTATTCCAGGGCTCACTTTCAGACATCTGCTAATTAACATTTCAAAAGAGATCTTAAAATTTGGAATCATCGTCTAGTCTAACCTAGGGATTTGAAGCTCTGCTATTGGGGGTCATGCAATACCATTATACGCCTTGAAGTGTTGATTGTTGTATTTCAGCCTGGAAACGAGGCCGATTAGTCAACCATCTTAGCGCCACCACTTGGGTTTATTCTCCTTCATGTAAACTGCTGTTCCGTAGCAAAGGTCTTTTACGTTTCAGTTATAGCAAGGATACAATGTAGTATTGGTTATCACTAATCATACCGTCTCCATTTATCAATACACAGAAATGATGGGTTTTATAAGTCTTTATTTTCCGAAATTTAAAGGGGGAGTATTGTATATGAATAGGTAATAAGGTTGGCAAGCTCATCTCTTCTCTGAAACTCCTATCAGCTAACTTGGGCTAAGTTTCGGTTAGTCCCATGTTTTTTGCCTAGAGGCAGAATGCATACTACCCTCTCAACAAATACCATTGAATTTACCATCTTTAAGGGACATGCACATGTGTTTTGCAGCCTGGCCGAAGAACAGGAGAAGACGGAACACCTTAAATTTGATATTCGCGAATATGAAGAAGAGAATGAGGACCTGTGTAAGCGTATTCAAGAGATTGGCTCCCGGCTGCGTGATAAGGAGGTGGCTTGTGAAAGAGTACGTTTTTTCGCCTTACACTTATTTTCTCTAGGAAGATGGACAGACGTCTAGTTGTGGTTAACGCCATTCTGCAGCTGTCTCATAGATGGCATGAAACTAATGCAGGCCTTAAAGCGTAGCTAAATTAGTAGATTGTAGTGTATTCGCCTATTGTTTATCAAGATTTGTTAAATCATCAACTACTCGACATCTCATCAAGAATGTGCTATTTATATGTTGCCATTAATTTATCAGCTTAAAATACTCATCCACATAGCAGATTGAACGTGTCCTAATCACAATTGGCGCTATGACCCTAACAATCGCCTACCCCTTCCCTTACTTCTCTGGCATCTGGTTATTTTCGAAACGGCCAAAGTTAGTGTTCAATCGGGGTCAAAATAAGGCAAAAAAATTTACCATCTACTGCACTCGACATTTTAAAGTAAAGTGTTAAACAATACGGAGTGGGGTAATGGAAGGTTTCTGCGAGCTGACCGAACTAATTACTTACTTGTACTTGATATGGTCTTTGTAGGGGGTCGTGTGAAGCAACCAACCTTAGTATGCCTCAACTGATTTGGCTTGGGCATTCTTTTTGAAGTAGACTTAGTCGTTTTATCTGGTACCACAAAAATCAACTATTTCTTCTAATGCGCCCACCTTCTGCCTGAGTTTTAATTTTCCACCATGGGAAATTCCGCCGACCTGCTGTTTCTTTATGTCATTGCTTGAATCCTTATCCATTGATGATCTTTTTTGTATTTTTGACTGCATCTTGTGTCACTAGGGCTAATTTGGCACCTAATTTAACTGGTAGCTCGTTGTAAAATATATCGGCATTCAAGTTTACTAATTGTTCCTTTTATCCCTTGAAGCATTTAACTCACATTATCTTAGCGACTCACCTTCTCTTGTGATGCTCGTACCTTCCTACTTTGTACTGGTGATTGTTCTATCTGTTTGATTAAAAGCCCGTTCCACACTCATTTGTTTTCTGTCGTTTCGCCTCTTTAACATCGAAGTGATGAAAGTCTTTTTAGTATTTTTGCGCAGATATTCAGCTTGATCTGTGGCAGTTTTGCTTCTGAAAATCCGTCAATTTAATTTTCCATATCATCCTTGGCTCACTATTCTCTTCTACAATTTTAGACTGGATTTTTACACCTATTTGAAGTTATATTTGCCGAGATATACCAGAAAGTTTAAATGGGCATGTGTTTTCCTGTGTAATTCCCCTTTCCTTCAAACTCATAAACACCTAATTAATTTAGCAACAATTTCTCCTGGTTGTTTTCCGATGCTTTGACCGACGTTTATGTAGGCATTTCCTTCCCTGTATCAATCACATTCATACCAGATTTATCATTCAAACTCGCATTCATTTGGCTGCAATTTGGCGCTTTTTATTTTGATTCTGCCATTTATTGGTCTCGTTCGTTGCGCTTCAGTGACTGTTGAAATCCGGTGAACATTATAGTCTATTGTTACCCGTCTTCCTCCATTTTGGGGTCAGCAGCATGCGTTCGTCGCTATTCCTCTATTTCATATTGCGAATTCTGTATTATTAGCTTTACTAGTAATTTAACCGAGTTACAAGCATTTGGAGTCCCTAAATTGCACTTTTAAAAACTCTTAGCTTCTCAACGATCTGGATGAAAAGCGTGCTGAGTTAGCAGCACAGCGGAAACTCCTGGACGAATACATCCAGCAGCAGCCGCAGAAGGCGGCTGTGGTGGCATCAGTAGAGAACAACCACTCGAACGGCCTTGCAACTACAGGTGGTGACGCCGCACCGACCTCGGTGACGGCGATTGCCGAAGTGGAGCTGAAGCTGCGGGAAGCGATGGCATGGGCAGAGGAATGTGAGACGAAGCTAACCAACCAAGAGGCCTACTGGACTGACCAAAAGCTCCGCTGGCAGCGTGAACGCTCTGAGCTTCAGGATCGCATTCGAGAGATTGTACTAGAGAGGGTATTTACTCATTGCATATTTCTATAAACCCTCTTTCTTCTATGCCCTTATGCGGTGTAAACTGTACAATCGTGTTTCTTGTGCACATTGCGCCGTATCTACGGAGCAATATATTTTGCACGTCTCTTTCAACTAATCCTTTCTTTGTGAATTAAATGTAAAAGTACTTTTCCAGGGAGAACTGCTATTTCTAAAGTAAGGTTGAAGGCTAACGTTCTGCTTGATTTTAGTTTCTTAGGCAAAAATCATGAACGAAGGTATTGTTAGTGCTCTTATTCTTTGACCATAACCCTCTTCCAATGTTAAAATTGGCTCTACATTACTAAATATAAGATGTTATCAAGGAAAAGTTCGTTTTCTTAGGGTTGGAGTCGTATTTGTTTTTTTTTCTGCGCCTCTGTAGACGAGTTTCCTGGAGAGCGAACTGCGTCAGGAGAGACAACGTTGCACAGCACTGGAGCAACGAGTAATACTTTGGGAGAACCAACTGGTAGAACTAGTCTGCATGGCCGATAAGGAGTGGTCCGCTAATGACAATCTCCACGTATGTTGTTGTCACGCTTATCAACCTTTGGATTTTTTGCAGTAGTAGCCAACCCCATACACCCTTGCCTCCAAATGTTACTAGTGTTAGTTCGAAATACCTCTTGTGCCTATCGACAATTTCCCTCGGTGTTTATTCAGCCAAAGAAAAGTTACCATTTGGGCGCCTTCCCCCACCTGGAAAACTTTTCAGTAATGACTTATAAAATAGTTGTTTAGAACTTCATTACTGGTTATCAGTTAATCAGTTAGATGGTGGGTAACGCTTAATACAATGATGTTGATCTTTTACCAAACATAAGAAGGGCTTTAAAAAATGAAGTTTATTTCATTTAGAAGTTGATAATGTTTTTGTGGTGCGTCATTTGTGTCGACACCTTTTTCATACCACCATAATCTTCCTCCCATACTTATAAACTTCGTTACCGATACGTGATATTTGTCCCCAGGGGTTATGGAGGTGTACTGGAACATGAGTATCAGGACAGCCCTCCCCCCCCACCACCACCACCAACACCATCACTACCACCACACCATCACTACCACCACAGTTGCATGTGCACATTCCTCTGGTCATCCCAAGTGGCGTAACAAAGCATACCAGAAATGGGAGAGACTCAACAACGATTACTGAGGCACTTAAAGACCAAAACCTGGGGTACACTTTAATTATTGCCACCCTCATCATGCTTTGCTTTGAGCGTTTACCCTATAACATTTATCTTTTACATCTCTCCCTCGATAGCTACCGGGAGTCTTGTAATCCACTTATTTAATACCCGTTTATTACTACGGCTCCTAAAATTCTTCAGATTGTCTCGTGTCAACCTCACATCTTTTCGACAGGCTTCTTTCCCTAGCAAATGTCTTTAAATATTCACCTTTATTGTTGTTACCTTTTTTAGCTACTATGGGGTCTCAAATTATAATTGCCTCCAGAACTAATGGATCCTCTATCGGAAGTGACTTAACGAAATCTCTTAAAAACATCATTGAAACCGAAAACATAACAGACAATTTGGTGTAATTATATATAAATTTTAAGTCAGATATTTTCCTACTGCATTATATTGTTTAATCTGTGAAGGACACAGTGCTCCAACTAATGGCCGACCTGCACCGCCTACGCAATGGCCCCCCGGACAGTGTAGAGTATGACGAGCACCGCCCAGCTTCCGGAGCTGCTACTATCTCTTCCGCAACCCTCAATGGTGGTGTGACCAGCAGCGCGGCGGACTGGCGTCAGCGCAAGGCTGGCCGCATCAGCAAGATGGAGCGCTCTAACCTCCAACTAGCTCTCAACAATGAGATTCGCGAGCGAGAACTTGCGCAGCAGCGCGTTCGGGAACTCGAGGTGCAGTTGGAGGAGACGACTGCGTGCGTTTTTTCTCCTCTGACCTTATAACTCAACTCATAGTGCCATCGTATTCCTACTTTGATTTTCACTTCTAGACGTTTGGATGATACCTCAAACATGTTGCGTCAAACAGAGAAAGAGAAAGAAAATCTGCGAGACCACTTGATGAAAGGTGCGCCTTTTCTTCCCACTTTTCGCCTCTTTGTCGCTGGAAGTTAATTGTAAACCTACAGTTGCATGTGTCGACAGAAATGACATTAACATTGATGCGAACTGGTCGAAAATGCCCGTTTGGTTTATCTTTAATCGGTCGTTTTAGTAAGATGTGCACTTATTGAGTCGTGACGCACTTTGGAACTCGGTTTTGGTAGCAGTCTAGTCTGCTTGTTTTCACTCAGATCTGGATGATTGGTTACCGATGTATATCCAATGTAAAATCATCTTCATATGGCACTGATTGTGTTCTATGCAATACTGGTCATTCTCCGTATCTGCCACAATCCTGTTTAACTTCCACTATTCCGCATTAATAT
This sequence comes from Dipylidium caninum, assembly GCA_017562135.1. NCBI lineage: Eukaryota > Metazoa > Platyhelminthes > Cestoda > Cyclophyllidea > Dipylidiidae > Dipylidium > Dipylidium caninum. The sequence goes on along the minus strand of QEYB01001312.1, from coordinate 1,610,697 downwards.
GGGTGTCATGGACGGAGGAACTCTTTCGTCATGTGCTTCCCCTTAAGGTTCTTTTTCAGCTACACACTTGTCTATCACATCGGTTTACCTGAAGCCATAAACCGATGGTAATGGAGTTGAGCGTTTCCGCCGCTGATACACCGCAGTAGTTTGCGGTGAAGGTATGAGTCATCCCCGTTCCCCCCCAAGCATTGCCCGACTTGTCTACACTGACGACGAAACTGTGATATATTTCCACTCCTTGTCTTCTGTTCAGTCGTAGGCACCTTTCCCTCCTACGTACAGGCACCCCACAACTGCTCCCACTTGAGGCTCTAATTAACGATTAAGGCGTAACCTAGTTATTTTGCTTGTTGATCCTCGACCTATTAACCACAAAGTTCTCTCGGATTTCAGAAAGTTATTTCCTTCTAAAGTTTGTGCTTTATGCCACCTATATCGTATGCAAATTTTAGGGAATTTCTGCTGCTTTTGATGTATTTTGACCCATGAGTACTCGTGTCTTAGAGGTCTTCCGTTTGGATGAACGGTGTCCTTTTACTCTCCTTTGACGGCAAGTTACGCCGTTTTCTGGTCTATTAGGAGTTGGCCTAGTCGCCTATAGTCGTGTGTTTACGTGAAATGGTATCAGTTAGATGGCTGATGTCGTGTTACTTTCCTATTTTTTACATGTTGAATTCAGGTGCCGCTTTTCTTTACGCTAACCTTTTTTTGAGGCGATTTCTCGCCCATGACTTCATTATTCTTTGTATTTCTGTGAAGCCATTTTCAGGTATTTGAAATGCTTATTAACAGACAATTGTGTATTAAAATTAACTTATTATTCCCCCTGTTCCACGCCCACGGCGTTTATAATTTTTTATTCTTTTTCACGCCAATAACCAATGCAGTGCGAAGGTCGCATATGAAAACTGCGGAATTTGACGGGCCAGCATGCTTTCGTGCGGAACTGGTCAGTTCTTTGGTTCTTTGTCAGATGCCCTTCCCAGACCCTTTGAAAAACTTCGTTGTAGCTCGTGTAGACGGAATTTCTTATTCATTTCTTCTCTTAGTTTTCACTACTATCAGCAACCTGATTTAACTCTCAGTAAGCAGAGACGAGTTCTTTTCACTTGTCTTCTCTTGGATAAAATGACTACAGTTTGTTTCGTTCTATAATCCAACCATTCTCGTAATGTAATTCACAAAAGGTCCTTTTCTATGTTCTTGTCCCCATCGTTTGTGCCTTGGAGCGCTGTAAGCTGCCCGTTTCGCCCCAGACATAGGGTTCCTTTTTCTCCCCTATGCTAGATTTGACACCTTCTTTGAGTTAATGCAAGAGTTCTTTTTCTCCGTCTCAGCCAAGATTCCTTGCAACATATTCAAATTGTAATTTGAAGAAAAATTGTCTACCTTTAAGCGGTTCTCGGAATTATAAGTATTTCAAATTAAACGATTTCTTTATCTTTGATTCTCACGATCTACTATGGAGCAAAATTTGTGTAAAATTACATTTTTAATTAGACTTTGGCACGCATACATGGTCAGTGTCAACGGCGTGACAGGAGGTAATGCCTAAACATTAATGCTCACGCAATCTTTTAAACGTTTTTGTCGTTACGCTTGCAAAATCAGCTTACATAGTCCCACATTCTTGAGTTAACAAGCTTTCAAATTGGTCTCCACACCTGAGCTTTACGGCATCTGTTGGGAAGAGGAGGTTCCATTCCTTTATCGGATCTGACTTTGCGATTCTGCACCATGCCTCTTTATCCACTTTGAAGCATCAACAACCACTTTCCCCACTGCACTGGTGATTCCAACAGTGGATGAGTCGTTGAAAATCCAAAATGCATCCTATGCCGTTAACTCGATATGCTAGACTCCTTTATTTATTTTTCCTACAAGTGGAGCTTCGTTTTCGTTATTTGCTTCCATTCGATAAAGCATTCATGTCTCTGGACCTTCTGCCCTATTTGTGGTCAAATATTGTTTGGACACAACTTTGCATTCCCTAGAGGACCATTTTTTATGGTCCGCGTCGACTTCTTCTCCCTGGTCTTCACTAAGTTAACCTCCATCTATCTTATCCATTCCCATGTCATTTATCCTCCGATCAATGTTTTCCACTTCAGTTGTTTATCTGCTCTTTCCTCTATTTGACTTTTCACTGAATCATGATCTTGGTGCAGGGCGATGTTATCTTCTACGCTATGCACTGATGCACATTTCAAGTAGAATAAAAGAACACTCCCGTCTCGTCGAACAAGGAAAAGATTAAAGTAGAGTCGGGAACCGCCATTCAAACATGTTTTCGTGGAGAATTGCAATTTATCACATTTTCCACAAGCGATAAAACTGCACCTCCTCGGTTTATTGTTCTCCAATATTGAAGTCTCCACTTGCTTACCTTGAGACTGAACACTATGGTAAACATTAGTATTATCTTCTACTTCCTTTCATTTCTCAAGCTGAACGGAGTGCACACACCATTGCACAAGGCAGCCGAGCCGACAGCTGTGCACCAGACCTGCCAGTCTTCTGAGAAGTCCGTCTGCTCGTGCAGTGGCAGTGGCAGTGGTGTCCTCTCCACCTCTCCCCACAAATTAGTACCGGAGAGTTTCACAAGACCCACCAAGTGCCTGGTCTGCGCGAGTCTCCTTTTGGGACAACAGTGGCAAGGCCTGCGTTGCCAGCAGTGTGATTTCGCCTGTCACCTTCAATGCCGCCAGGCCGCCGCCTCCCTCGCCTGCTCACCCAATTCAGTCGGTCCCGACAGTGCCGAGCTTGGCGTCCCCTCCTTCGGTAAAGCTTCCTTCTCCTTCATCTCTTTCTCTTTCATTCTTGGAGGTGCGGTCCTATTAATCAGAGTCGCACTCCCCAATTTGAAAAACTCCCAGTCCTCGTAACAATTTTCGATTGTTAGCGTATGTTGTCTATGACCCAGACTGTCACGGAGGTCTCAAAAGACCAACGTGGTGATCAGTTTTTTGATCAAACATTCTTGTGTCGCATGCAATTAAATGTCGTGATTTTCTCGCCCACTGCAGGCGCTATTAGGTAGTCGATTGTCTTTGCAAGCCTTTCCCCTTTGTTGCCGTCTTTGCTTTCACAGTTAAAGTTTTGTTAATGATTAATAAAATCAACCTGTGACAAATCGACTAGCCGCTCCTCATATGGAGTAAGTGCGGAGTTAAAGTAGCAAGAAGACTCCGATGTCGCCTTATGCTTTCCTTCTCCTTCTCTACACTCTATTCCCTTGGTGTCTGTGCCATCCACCTCATGGTCGTGCATATTTTCATGGCTTTGAACCGTGTGATGCTGTAATATCTCCCCGCCCTCCTCGAGAATTTGACGGAGCGTACATTCAACGCAACCTTTTGAGAGAAGCATCCCATACCACTTTTCATTAGTGAAGCCTAAGTGGGCCTAAATTTGTTGGAGCAAAGTAATTAAGGTCACTCAGGCTCCTGTGAATGAAGTCTTTTTTTTCTTTTGGAACCGTCAATTCTGGTAACACTGTTTCTGCGACCTTTTTAATGAGTCTTTCGCCTCAAAGATAGTGCATGCAAAAGTCCAAGCCGCCTCTCTTGCCTGTTGTTGCTTGTGTACGCAAAAAATTTTTCACTAGACGAAAGGTCACTCACATATTCACTAACTAAGCCACAAATCTGTTAAATAGGTAACCACATACCCATTGGACGCCATGACAACCACTTCTATAACCCAATTGTTGAGACGCCTCCTTCTGTGTGACTTTTGAACCCCACCTTTCCTATTCCGTTGCAGTTGTTCGGTCACTTTTCCTTTTGCAGCAGTTTTTGCGGACGGTTTGGTGTCTCTGGCAAAGTCTCTGAATTGTGGCTGGCCACGCCCCGGTCCGCGAGGGAGTTTGGAGCATCCATTTCTTCAATGCCTCTTGGCATATGTTACTATCCCCTAACATTAGCCTCTTCTCTTTTTTACCTGCTTCGTTTGCGAGAACTTGCGTTCTCCGATCCTCCTCATGACAATTTGGAACATTTTCACAGTGAATGTTACACATTTGCTCTATCGGCTTGCTCTGGGCCTGCGTTTCACTTTGTCAACGCGAATTGCCCTCGAATGAATGCCCCCGTCTGACACCATGTGTTCGCGTAATTTTATAAGTTTTCTCGACTCTTTATTAGTTTTGTGGCCTGAAATTTCTCGGAACAATTTCGCTGTGTCAGCCCCCTTCTCCTTCTTGACCCTGGCGCATCTTGTACACCCTCGAGGCTGCCAATGTTACGGGGAGTGGGATACGAGTTCCCTTAAAACCCGATTATGCGATTGAGTGGTGGAATGCCTAATAAAGTCATAGCACCACAATATCAAGCTACATCGGTGGTGATTGTAACTCTCGTACAGGAATAAGTTCAGTTTAATGCCTTCCCGTTGTACTTGAGTTTAACAGTTTTTTTTATTGTTCTACGACATTCCAGAATGTATTATGTTGGTAGGCGGCATGATGCCATTACGCAGGCGTTTCAGTGAATTTTCCTTGGGGGGCCTGGGCTCGACTTCTTTTTAGTATTGCGTGTACTCAGGCGCAGGATGCGTGTTGTTATGTCCGTCTGCTCGCCTTTCGTTGGCCATCTCGGGCCTCCTTGGCGCCTTATGTTGACTCATGCACAGGCGCGGCGCACACCGGCTGACTCACCGCCTCAGCGTTGCGGAGGGCCAATGCGGCAACCGCGCCCTCCTGCGCTTCGTGCAGGCACACGTGCGCGCGTGCGTGCGTGCGTGTGTGTCTTGTTCGTGCGCTCGCGCACAGGGTTGAGCCTCTGCCAATTCCTCTCTCGTCGATCTCTGCCCTTTTTTTTCTGTGATTTGGTTGTTATACCCTCTTTTCAGCCAAATGCTGATTTGAAATTTCAACTGCAAGTGTCGTTGATCACCTAATTTTTCATTCCGATTGGAAGCACTGAGCCCTGTCTGCGGGCTTCGGACTCCCTCGTCAATTGTCCTAATTTATGAATATGGGGTACGCGTTAGGTACACATTAACAGAAGGCATTGGATGCCGGGTAGACGATATAGACTTGCAAATTCCCCTCTACTCCTACAAGTGGCTACCGGTCATAAAACCTCATCGTTATTCGATGACTGGAGCATTATCTCACCATAATTTGAGTTTGTAAATAGGAGAGAGCTTACCCATTTTCCAGCCTAATTGTCAAGGCGTCCTTTCCTTCGTCCATTTTAGACGCGGGTGTTGCGTGCGGTCTTGGCATCATTCTCGAGGGGCCTGTGAAGGTTAGTTACTTTTGAGGGGTGGTCGCTTCCAACACTACAATTTTTTGTCGCAAAAAAGATCATTTTACCAATAAGTCAGAAATTACTAGATTTCCTATTTATCTCGGTATAAGGTGTCCTCTTCCTCTCCTACCTCTTTTAACCTCGCCCACAAGTGTTAGCCACACGATGTAAAATATCTTCACACATACACAATATTTTACACCGAATCATATTTACTTTATCCATCTCAAAATGTTACACTTTATTGTTAACTCTTAACTTTCTCACAATTTGCAGACTCCCAAGGGGGATATCAAGCGGGGCTGGGTTCAACAATACGCTTTCCTCTGTGATATGCGGCTCTTCATTTACCATGTGAGTAATTGTCACTCCTCTTGCTCCCTCACTTTGACCAAAGGTGATTTGCGGTTGAAGTAAGGAACCCAGTCCTGTCCATTTGACGGTGCAGACATGTGAACGCAAAATCTGCCTCCGTGATTAATACTCTGACGCCTGTGGCGAGTTAGTGGCACAGTGGTCGTTCGCGCTCTACAACCCCCACCCATGTCTGCTTGTGTACGCAAATATGTGAGTATTCGCTCCTCGGTGCCTTTTGTGTGCCGGAAAAAGATATATACACAAGCAGCGCTATTGGCGATTATACCTGCCTCGTGTATTTGATTAACCTGGCCTCTCGTCGGCTATTGTTGTACGATCGCGGTGATTTGTTCATGCGCTCATTCATGGGAGACCTTATCTCTTCGAACAGTGCACTGTTGCGTTCATTTAGTTGGGCCGAGCTCTTTTTACCCGGTGTGGCGAGCCCTATGTAAAGGCTTCTACTGCTGCTCCACAGTTAATGTATTTTTCGAACAATGGAGCCAAGATTCTAAAAAGCACAAATGTTGGAAATTGGGCGCTAGGAGACGGCTGAACTTTTTTTGTGGCAGAAGCCCTGGCTGCTTTTTTAAACAATCTAGGAGTTTTTCTGTAGTGTTGTTTCAGGCTCTAGAGCGGATTTTGTTAAACCCATCTCAGTCATTGTGAAATTGCTTATTATCCGTTACCTTGAAGTAACTATGGCGGTTAAACTATCACAATTTTCATAGAATAGGACATATGGTTCGCATCGAGTACCCTTTTTTATCCGTTTTAAAGAAATTAACTAAAATACGGCAGCGTCGATGATGTTAATAAGGTCCCGGAGCAAGAATAATTTTTTTCTTTGAAAGGCAAAGATGGAGAAATACTGGTATGCACTAATCCGCCCTCGGGGTAGGATTTCCTATCCTATGAATAAGGTCGTTTTGGGGCCTCGATAGTCGTCACCCTACCTCCATTTGCTTCCACTCCGCTGTCGGTCATTCACCCAATGACCCGGGTCTCTCACAATGTAGAGTTCTCATTTTACGTTACTTGCAGCCCGTTTCTTTACTAGACCACATCGAGATTTGAACCAATTCTCGCTTTATTCTTCATATTTTCTGCATATAGACTTGATTTGTTCGTGTCTATAAGGTTGAATCACTTAAAATACACCCATTTCCTCCCGACGAGACAGTCTGTAGAATTCTCTGAAAATTGCGCGTGCATTCATGTTTTTGGAGCCTACTCCGCTACCAATAACTCCTCCTCCCTTATGAGGCTTAAAAATTGCAGGGGACTATAATTTACTCAGTCAGTTGATGTAGTCACATATTGTATACAGAGTGTTGTAATCCCCACCTTGGCCTATTAAAGGCGTGGTTTATGTTAAACTACATCGAATTGTTTAGCTTTCTTTTAAAGTGATTTTTTTGTTCCTTCATTAACGCCCGTAACCCTGTTATCGTAATAAATGTTCTACCTGTCGTGTCGCCGACCAAGGTGGCTTCGTCTGCGTGAATTCGGCTACGATGATTATTGTGCCTTTTTGGAGAATGGTTTTGTAACCACGAGTTTTTTTATCATTACATTAATAGGTGCTTACATTTCGGTATCATGTTGCCATTTGAAACTCAAGCTCTTTGTAAGAGTGTGAATTATTTTGGTGCTTTTGTAGGCTGATTCCTGGCAAAAAAGCGCGCTTCGTGGATTTAAATTGGCACCATCTTGTAGATTGCGGTTTTACAAAAAGATACTTTTGGCAATTTTCTCATTTCCTCGAAATGCGCAATTTGGTTGTTCTTATCTGTTGTCCGTACCTCACAAAGAACATAAAAATTTTATCGAAATCGAGGTCCTTGGTCATTTGGTTTAATTTCGGCCAAAGTAATGAGATTCTCTACGCGGTCAAATGCCTGAATTTGACGCTTGAACTGTACTCACGAAAGGTGTTTTGTAGAACCGAAGTTACTTGAAAGCCACCTCTAAATTCTGTCTGTCTAGAGTCGTATTTCGAGTTCCTCTACAAGTTTCACCATCAATCGGCGCAAGATTCGATCGGTCTAACTGAACACTTTCAATAGAGAAATCAGTTCGTTTTTTGTCGGTCGTCGGTAACAGCCGTTCACTCTTTGTCATCTGAAACTCTTGTTCCCTGAATCGCCAGTCATTGAAGTAGAGAAGGAATATCATGTTTTGGACAAAGTTTATCTGCCGCTGAAATTTTCAACTGATGTTCCGGTTTTACAAAATGCCATATATTTTGGGAATGTTCCCTAATTTTTGTCAGCCAGGCAAATTTCAGTATCGGTGCGCGTTATTTTACTTGGGCCAAAAACGATGAAATCGCGAAACGGGCTATCCAAACGCCTGCGATGATAGTCAGGTTTTCGCTATGCTTTTCTTGTAACCGTTTCCTTACGTGCAACGTTTTTCCCTTGGAACTTACTTATTTGTTTGAAATTTCTTACTATTTTCACTTTTACTCCATTAAAAAAATTACTCACTTGACAATACCTCAATTGCGGTAGCCCGATTCAGCTCCAATGGAGTAAACTTATTTTATTTAAGTAGTTTGGCCTCTAGGACAGTAGGATTTCCGTAATACATTTATCCAGTCGGATATTTTAAGGCACCACAAACGTCTGACTTATTAACAACATACCAGTAAATTAAAAGACTGTTTGAAAACACTTGGGCTGCCGTTCTCTCACGAAGTCATCCACTTGGTAAACATCCAATCAAAAGTTTCGCCAGCAACTTGTTCTTCATTTAATCTAACTCGAAGCACTTCCTCATCATTTTGTCTCGCTAAATCAGTGCACACCAATACGCCGAGCCCGAACGGTTTATCAGTCAGGCAAGGAAATGTCGCGCGACCAGCGCACATTAACCTTAGCTGCCGACGTCGGCGGTGGTAGCGCAGTTTCGCCGAGGTCGACCGCCGCACTTTCCGGGACTCTGCCCTACGGCGGGAGCACTCAAATCGCCTACGAAACTGTTTATGATATCCACAAAAATTCACCCGCTTGTGTGGTCGATCTCAACGCCTCCGGATTTGCGATATCTCGTGTCTCCAACGCCGATGTGATCCACGCCAAGCGCAATGAGGTGCCGCATATCCTTAAGGTAGAGGAAAAGACGTTATCCTTCTTTGTCTCGTTTACAATTTTGTTTGCCCCAAGGAGGTTTACATCATAGCAGAACAACTTAGCCATGAAGAAAACGAGGCCGTCTATGTGTTTGACATTGGCGTGCTTTATCTCGTTCCCCGCGATCCGATACCTCTGTTATTTCCAAGTTAGACTGAATTGATATGGTTCTCAACTGGAACTCCAAAAATGATTTATTTTCTTTTTATCCACTCGACTTGGTTTTGCTCATAGCCTGTATTAACTTACCATCAACTTTTTTATGGCTGCATCAACCCTAAAACACTTTTTTTGGTTATTCCATATTCTGCCCTTGGATCCAATCTGCCTTATTTTCTTCTTACTGCGACTGCTTCAGCTAATGTGAGCGATACATTTTTGCTCCGTCCCTAGTTTACCTAAAACTTTTTTCAACAGTAAGCAGTAGCAAACACCTCAACTAAAATAAACAAATCTCTCCATCTCCCGACCATTCTTGCGGCCAGGCCTCCCCACGGCCATCGCCGTGTCCGAAGTTGATATTTGTGCACATTACCATCAACACTCGCTAACTGGCAGGTGCTGCATATGCGTTTACAGTTCGTAGGCATGAAGTGGTATGGCAGTTGTGCAACAAGGCAATTATGGAGCAGGGAAGTTATAAACTTGTGAGCAAAATAGCCCATCCATTGCTATAAGGATGCCAACTGTAAGTTGCCCTTGAGGTATGAATGGAAAGACGGCTCTGCGCTAATCACACTGCAATCATTGAACGTTGGGCGTTGTGAAACCGGAAAGCTCCCATATTCTTGTAGATATCCTGAATAAGTACTACTGTTTGTCTCAAATGACCTGAACAAGTGAAAGACAGAATTGTTAATGAAGTGCATGTATCCTTTCAGATGTGGACTAAAAGTAGTGGATGACACTTCCCTTTATCATTTGTAGGTGGATCCGGACAATTATTCGGGCACCGTACCGTTGTATCTGCTCTTTGATACTTCTGAGGAATGTGAACGGTGGTTTAGCGCGCTGGATGATGGCTCCCGTCTGGTCAGTCGAAACTTCACGCGCACTCCCGACTCTCAGTGTCTCCAGCTACACCTTCTCTCCGAGCCCTCTTTTCCTCTCATCAAGCACATTCTCTCTGCTTGTGTTCTTGGTGAGTGAGTACTCTCTGTCTCAATTTACACCCACGTTACTTTTCCGATTCTTTTCCCTTAAAAAGCTGATTTGAGGTCGTATTTGTCCTTTATTTCCTTAATTCATGTATCTGTTTTGTCGCTGAACTATATCGATGTCAATTCTCTCTGAAGGCAGAGGAGTTTGTAATTACTGAAAACCGTAGTCTTATGAAGTGGATTTTATTACTTTTGGAATACAAATAACAGATTTTGTGTATTTCTTACCCATTTCAATCCTCATTTTGCTTCGATACCTTGCGAAGAAATGGGTTTTGTCTAAGCGCAACCATCTCATATGTGCAGTGTAACACAAGAGTCTTGTTGACGAAACGATTCAGATTAGTAGGCCTGTGCGAAGTGCGAGTAATCTCAGAACCCGCTGTCTAGCTTTCCCTTTTTCCGCACAACGGATTAGTGAGTGGTTTTTGCTCGGCGGCTAACTGGTTGGTGATTGCGAGACACAGCTTTTCGGTATCTTGACGATAGTTTTTCGCCTCGTGCTTAATTTATCCCCACTTTAAGGTGGCCACATTCCCCCCTACTTGTGCTACAGGCGTGTCTCTTGGCCTACGGTTGATGTGTCAAGTTGGGGGCTATCGTCAATGCCTTAGGTTTGTTCCATTAAAACTGTAGAAATATGACTTGGGATACCTTCGCTCCAACCACTTCTGTCCCGTGTTGACACAAAAGTCATTATTAGCTGAGATGTATTTGTTATGCAAAAATATTTTAGTCTTGTTTCAATCCTAAACTTTAATGATTTCCTCTTTCTTCGATCCCACCGGACATCAAATTCGCCGACATTTGAACTTTTAACGGCACAACGCCTTGACTGATGCGCGATTGTCTGTTGTTGATTTTGCCGGAGCGGCCATTCGGAGACCGTTTTTGTTAAACTATTGAAAAAGTCTTGATTGACTGTATATCAAGCCTTTAAAATGGCAGACTTGTGCCATCCAAATTCTCACATTACTTTACACGTCTGAAATTTATTTTTTTCCTCGAATAAAACAATTTTATTTTTATTTGAGTGTAAACACAGAGGTAACTGCTAGGCGGATAATTTTTTCCCTCTCTCATAGATGAGCATCGCATTTTGGTGGGAACCGAAGATGGATTGTACTCCGTTGATCTGCGCTACAACAGTAAGCCACTCTTTCTGCAAGAGCCTACTTCTAATCCTCCTTGATAAATCGAAATGAGAAGTTCCCGTACATCCGTGGCCAACACCCATCTAGGATTGATAGATTAGCTGATGTATTCGTTTTATTCCCGTCCTCGTACCTACTCCAAAACGTGAGAAACTATCTATTCTGCGAATGTGCGAACCGCAATCGGCCTGGCTTGTACTTTCTTGCATTTGGCTTCGACTGAAAATCAAGTCGCAGCGATTTCAAAACTGTATTTTCCTTAAACAACACCACAGTTCACATTAAATAGTGTTTTAACGGTATCCTTTAAACATCGGCCGCTTATTGTGGCAAAAGTCTTTACCGTAAGTGTACCCCATCGTGACGTTGCTGCCTGTTCCAAGAACCCTTTTGGCGATGTGCATCGGCCTTCTATTATGTTAATATTTTGTACCTAATGCGATCAGAGCATTCGATCACCAAAATGCCAAAGGCTCCGATTCCTTTTTTCATAATTAAACCCCCTAGGTAGCGTTTCGCCTCTTTTTTAGACTACGTGCGAGTTGGAGAGAAGAAGCCTATCTACCAGGTGGAAGCACTACCGCAAGAACTGCAACTCGTAGCTGTTGTTCAAGGTTCTTTTTACCCTTCGAATTGTTTTTATATGGGTTTTCCTTTTTCGCAATTTCATGGCAGTATTACATTAATCTCGACATTTTGACAGAGTATTAGGGGGCCTCAGTTTGCTCATGTCACTTTAGTGTAGGCAAGATTCACCAGTTCTCCGGTGCTTATATTGCTCCTAATTAACCTTGTCTATACACCTTTGATCCATCATCAGTTCTTCCATTTCCATTCCATATTTTAATCGTTTTGACAAAAGTGTTAATTTATAAAGTCGCAATCTTATGCTCTTCACTTCTGTCCAATTCGATTTCCTGTCTTGTGAAGACTTTATCCCGCTATATTTGAGACACCACCCCAGAGTTTGTCCATCCCTGTGCTCTCATTCACCTGCTCCTGGATAGCGTTACCTTCTAACTAGACTTCCATGTCTGAGGAGATCAGAATTAAATCTTGATCTCGATGAAAGCCAACTTTTCTCTATTGCATAAGCTTTTGCTTCATATTTCTAGCGAGGTGATTTTGTTATTTCTGTGATTGGTTAAGCCTTTTGCTTTAACATTTTCCCGCCTTTATTCCAGTTTTGTAATTAGCTTCCCACCTATACTCTTTTCACAATCGTTCCTTAATGCTTTTTCTCTTGACAGCTAACCGCAAGGTGATTAATCTAACATGTTCTCTTCTCCTACCGCCCAATTACTGCCCTCTAGACTGAGCCATTAAATGAAATGCTTCCACTCATTCATCCCGAACTTCACTCGAAAGTTTCCATAGTTTATCTATGGTTGTATGTTAGATGACAAGAGGATGGACACAAACAAAAGAAATATCTATGAATCGAAATAATCCCTGCCGGAAATTAATAAGGTGTATATCTACTATTTCTTCTTTCTACCGTCTAGAAAAACAGCGTCGTTTGCGATTGATTCTCTCTGGCGCAATAGAGGGCATGAATTATGAAAAGATTCGGGTAGCGGACCCTAAGTCGGGCGTCTGTCTGCTGACGCATGGCTGGTCGCGCGGCCGCACCGCCTACCTCCTCTGCGCGGCGAGTGGCAGTGGCGGCCGATTGTGGGTATATGAGGTGGTGCGCGAGGCCTCTCGGCATCGACTCCTCCTTGAGCTCCCCCCGCCATCTTCGGCCTCGAATCTCCAAGCCATCTCTCTCGTTCGTGATGGCGACTGTCTTGCTGCCGGCTTCGAGAGTGCATTCGTCATCTACAGCATCTGGTCTAAGGGCGCCATTAATGGTGCGTCTCATTGAAGAATACTCTTCACTCGGATATTCCTTTACGCCGCTTTATCGCCATACTGAAGAGATCTTATCTGCGCTATTCATCTTAGATTAGTGTGGTAATGGTAAAATATTAGTGCGTTTCATCAAACTAAATCAAACTCGGCTGGTGAAATGTTAACACTGGTAATATGATTTGCTGTCAGTGCTAAGACCGTCCGTTAGACCTTTTTTGTATTTCTTTTCAGTTCTTTTGGAGCCCTCGTGTATGGATCCAAGTTTATTGATGTTCCGTCGGCAAAGTTTTGCAGCGCAGTTGGCCATCTCTGTGAATTTCGAAGAATTTCTTCTGGTCTTTGAAAGTAAGGCAATTAATCGCTTTTTCTGAATGTACTTTGCAAACATGTGCCAACCCTCCATGCCTTGAACAGTTATTGTGTGAGTCCGTGCGAGGCACATAGCACGATGTTTACTCACTGTCATTCCATGCATTAACGCGGTCACACGCTCCGAATTGTTGTTTTAAATTGGCTTTGTCTCTTTTTTGATTGTTGTTGTTACCTCATCTCCTCGTGACCGGCTGGCTAGGGGATGTACTTGGCACAAATGATTACTAGAAGGGGCAGCAGCCACACTTATCTGGCGATTTATTGGCTTAAGGAAAGGATATAAAGTTCTCTTAAAGGCCCATCATCAGCAGTCGCATTCTATTGTTCATCATTTAACTACTCCTCTTTCTTCTACTAGATTGCGGGATCTATGTGGACATCCAGGGGCAATTGACCCGCCAAGTTTACCTCTTCTGGCCGGCCAAGCCATTGCCTCGTGGCTTTGCTTATCGTCAACCTTTCCTCTATGTCTTCACCGAAGTAGGCCTCTTCCTCTTCGACGTGGAAACTTCGCACTGGATCGCCTCTGCGGCAGGGTTACGTCGTCTCCGTCCTCTCAACACCTTTGATGGTCACCTGTGTCTTATGTCGGCATGGAAGTGGTCAGAGCCTCTTCAAGTCGGCAAACAGTGGGCTTGGCAGCAGTGGCGTCAACGGAGGCAGCAGTAACAGCGTTAATACCATTGGCGGCACCGGCACCCTTAATGCCTCTCTAGTCTACCTCCCGCCGCCTCGACAATCAGTGTTCGCTTCAGTACAGCGACTGAGGGCCAATACCTCACCCCTCACCTCCCCCCTCATTGGACCTCTTGGTGTGGGTTTTGGCGGTGGAACAGAGAGACAATTGGATTTAGACAATACCACTCTGCTTGATGCTAGTGCAAGAGCCCGGGTATGCTTTACTGCTCGTGTACATCATTTATACTAGTCATTTTTCAGTAAAAGTAATGGTTAACTTGATTAAATATTGAACCATTTACGACTCTGCTCATGTTCAAACGTTTAGGGATCCTCCCTCCCTTTTTCGGAGTGAGTTTTGCCTCGTTGATTTCGCTGCAGTTACTCTAGTTCCCTCACGCGTTTGATTTACAAAATTAGACTTGTGAATTTAAATGCAATTTCACAGTCACTGATAAAACTTTTACTTTTCGTTATCCCACTTTTCATCTGATTGGGCTTTATATGTCTGTTTTGCTATTTCATTTGTGTTTTCATGAAAATTTCAAATAGATCCTTAAAGTATTAGCATTGGTCACTTGCTGGATAGTTTGTAATTTGGTCGTTTTGAATCCTAACTGCAACTCACGTTAAATAACGGATGGAGGAATATATTTCCATTTAACATGTACGAAATGGGTGGTCGTAAAACGTAAATTATAACTTATTCTTATATTCAGCAATACAATATGCTCAACCGCATGGTCTTCTTCCCCTTGACTATCTTTAATTTTTTGCACTCATATAGAAGTCGCGAGGTTTTTTTAACTTCTCCCGCGGTTCGCTCTTTGCCCCTCAATCGGAGGCAGGGACATCGGATCATACGAATGTTGCGGGTGGTGGCGGGATGGGAACCTCTGGCCCCAGCGGAGCCACTCCCTCAGGTTCCCGGCTCATTTCTGCACCCTCAGACTTCCAGCACCTCGCCCATCAGGGTCCGGACGTGCGCATCCAGTTTATTGATCTGGCGCAGTCGCGTCGCACCATCCGCTATTCCACGGGCAATTTCTCCCTGGCCGTCGAACCACCCGTTGGCGAGAACCGCTTAACTATGCATCGTAACTCACAGGCCTCCTTACACTCCAGTTCCTCTCGACAGTCCACTGATCAGGTTATTTTTTTCTTCCTCCATTCTCCTAACTCATTTATCGCGTTATTTTATTCTATTCGGTTCTCTGTTCTTCGGAGTAAATGGCCTGTCGGTAAATGAACTTTGGTGCAAGCAAATAACACGAGCAAAATATGTAAATAATACACGACTTGAATAACTATTTTAATAAACTTTCACACACTAGGGAAGTAGTAGGAAATTGTGGTTTTTTGATTAACCAGTAGGGGCTGACGCCTGGAGAAGACAGTGTTTCATTTTACCGAATTATGGCCTCGTATCATTCGTGCTGTAGGTTGCTATTCGAGACCCACTTTATGTGCATAAATCTTGGGCAGCGGAAAGGATAATTTTGAGTCTCGCATGTCATTTCCCAAACCTGGGTGAAGGTTCCACGACAAAGTAGGCATACTCGCATTGATGTAACCAAATTCTTTAGAAAAGCTGATACATGGATATCACCGTACCTCTGGGTTTAATTACCTTAATAAAACATGGTACTCTCGTCTTTAATAATGTGTGCTTGCCGACAACGGAGCACAGGGAGGATTCGAGCGTTAAACCTAATTCACAATGGTGTCCGTCTAAGGATATGCCGAAGTTGTTTATGGTAAGCTGATACGCCACTGAAGTTATTCTTCAGGCACAAATTCGAGCCCTACACTTTGTTCGATTATCCTTTTATCTTAATTTTACTGCACCGTTCTGAGTTATTACAAAATCATCTACTAACCCGAGCTAAAGGCAACAAATTGGGGATGAAGGAGGTAGAAGTGAATTCTTGGCCATTGTTACAAGAAGGCCTGGTGTTAATAATGTGTCAAGCATTGACGTGGTCCTCGACAACCGATTTAATGATTCAAAATACTTGTGTGGTTATAACCGAGTTTCCCTGGCATCCAGTTCCTTATCTTAGATCAAAATGCACGTATTACGGGGCTCTTCTTTTCCCACTTCCCGCCCTTCCACTTACCACTCTCCGATTTCACTCTTTTTAGAGCTAATGCTCGGTAAGTACTCGATTAAAGTAACCGTCACTGCCCCGTATGAATTACACATTCTCCCTAAACTCTCATCTACTTACACTGGTAGGGGTTTCCCCTTGTCAGAGTGCGTGTTTCCTTTTTGTCTGTATTAAACTAGAAACCGTAGGTAGAGGAACTCGCTTTTGACTTTCCGGTAGTTGTTGCCTTCCCTTTGTCCTCACTTTTTATTCACATATTCAACACCCTTTCCACGGCCAAATCATTGTTTAGGGGATCAAAGGCGGATGGAAGTAAGATCAGCAGGGTGTGCGCCCTTTGGGGCAAATACACAGCCTTTACAGGCGTCTGTTTTTTAATCTAGTTCACATCTCGTGTGTTTATGTGATAGCAAATCGGCAGTTATTGCTGTAGCCTTTTCCGGGCGTAATGAGTGGTGCAGAATGGTGTAAAGGATACAAAGGACTTCCTTCTTTTTCCTTAATTATTTCACTCTTCTAAGAAGTGGCCATTGTGATCACAATGACCTCTCACATCAAAATCTTCCTAATTCGTAGGCTGTAAAATTTATTACATTTCTGTCGCTTTGTTTTTTCGTGCTTTCGAGAACTCGAAATTGCGGACCTTTCGTGACTTTATTCCACGTGATATTTGCTTTCCTCCGCTTTTTACGTGAACCAGGCTAACTGCGATGAGTAGCATTTTTCGGGCGTTTTGGATGGATGTCTGGGTAGATGCTCGAGTGCCTGGCGTTTCCTCCCGCCTATCCACTTTTTGAGGCATCATTTCACCCCTTCGCACTCAACATTTGCTGTGTTGACCTCACCAATTGTGCCTAATACTCCCACCGTTGGCCTTCTTTGTAGTCGACATTGTTTGTTTTTTTTTCCTATTTACCCGCACGCCAGATGGAATCAATGTCAAATTCATCAGTTACAGAGATCTGGTAGCAATAAGGCCGTATTGTTTGTATAAAACGGAGTCATTGTTACTGGAGCCGATCTTGGGTCGTGAACGGAGCCTCTTAGGATTCAGGTTGAACAGACATCCACAAATATAACGTATCCGTGACTGAAAAGTGGGGACAACGGCCGGCATATGTGTAGTCAACGCATTCTTGCGGTTACATTTTGTGCTTGAATGAATGGATAATTTGCGAAGATGGTAGAACTTTTGCCTTTGCCTCTCTCACCTGCCTGCATGGTCAACACAGTAACCATCGCTACTAAAACTACTATTATCGCTAATGTAACTCCTGATGGTCGTGTATGAAAGCTCTTTCCGACAAACACTACCCGCTTTAAGCACTTGTGTTTCAACATCCAACTTCTCTTCTTCCAGTCTTTTGGTGAACCCGAGGGTGTAGCGGACCCGATAGCTGTAAATCTCCCGTTGGCACCTCCTGTCCCTCCCGACGATGGCTCCGCAGACTCCCCGAGGGAGGAGGCTGTTACCCCCTCCGCAGCATATGACGCTCTTGGCGACAACCACCAGCACCCCACATCGCCAACGCTGTCGCTGCCGTCTCAGCAGCACCCATTCAACCAACCCATGCCTCCTCCCCTTGATTCCCCTGAATTTCGTGACAAGGTGCTTGCCCTCTTCCACACCGTGAGTTTCTTATCCATGCGTTAAAATTTAACTTCTTTTGAATCTCCTATTTCAGGCAGTAGTTAGATGGTCTATCTTATCACTGCTCTCTCCCTCTTTCTCTCTTTCAAAATGCCCTCGGATACCAAAATTCTGTTAGGGTTGAGGGATTGCTAGTCGAAATTGGACGAAGAGAGAAACACTTTAAAAGATAGTCGAATGTTGTGTTTGTGGGAGTTCAGCCGTCTTCATTGAACTTACAAAATTATAACACTTAAAGCAGCCAAATTATTCGTTATGCGGTGGAGATTTGAAGGGTGGGGTACGTTTAAACGATGGTTGGTGATTTAATTTTCTATATGCTATACGAATGCTAATTAACTTGGACAGTTTGAAAGAGCCAAGGGGAAATTAAGCTCTCCCCTGTATGCACTTTTTCTAACACGACCTTAGTTTATACCAAGCAGTTTCAGCAACTAGTCCCATCCCCTGAGTGAGGCACTCTTGCTACGTATCTGGACTCATTCCCAGAATTAAGTTATTTCCCACGTAACCGCTGTCTGGTGCAGTAGCCAACACTTAAAAATAGATTTTTACAGGGAAGTTACACCTACTCAACGGCACAGTGGGTGCGCTTTTGATCTTTAATGATGCCCTTGGAAAGTGTTGTGTTATGTTTGCTTAACGCTGTTTCATGGGTCCCCTTCATCTTAACATTTCTTCCGTGCTAATTGACTCATAGTTTCTTCAGTTTGTCTATCTCCACCACCTTCATAATCCTACCCCGAACACAACCGAATGTTGCATCCCCGTAGCTAAAGCATCACTGTGCTGATGCAGCAGCATGTATTTGGGAGAGCCTTTCAATTCGTCAAACAACATTTTTCTGATCGCCCACACCCCATCATTTTATCGCACTCCTAACTATCAAAATTCCTTCCTCTCAGCCTCAATAAGGCGGCAGTGCAGACAGTGGCTCAAGGCACTACTGAATAGGTTTCATCGGTCCATTTTAGTCTTTTTAAGTATGAATTTAGGATGTGACTGAGACCATGAGTGAGGACTTTTGCTTCAAAACGTCAATTGAAGTATCTTTTCCACTTCCCGATTCTAAAGTTTTGTGAAAGAATTCGGTAGTTTGGGCCCTTAGTTCCGTCAATAATTTTTTCCGTACCTAAAAACCCTGTCTTAGAGAAAATTTCCTGTGCGGAAGCGTAAATCCCTGCGGTAGCAGGACGGGATAGACGGCAGAAGCAGCAAGATTGCAATCTCCATACTAAACAATTAAGGAAGCCAAATGGGTTGTTACCACTTTTTTTACCAGGACTCTAATATATTATAGAGTTCCTCAAACAGTCTTAAATAACCCTTTTTTGTTCTCCGTGCGGTATTCCCATGATGAAACATACTTTAAATCTCCATTCTCCATTTTCTCTGCCTTGTTCCCGGGACTGAATTTTTAGAAAAAACCTCAAGGTATTGACAGTTTGCGGTTGTCGCGACCTGCGACTGCATTGACCCAAGGTTAAATTACCCAGCCGATTTTTATGACTCCCTGTGTCTAACCTGAACTGTCATCCCCTGGTAGGTACACGGTCACAATTTTGGCAAGCAATTCTTAAGGCCACATCCTTTTCCCCACTTTGGACGAGACTAGATGCCACATCTGCAAGTACCCCATACGAGCGAAGTGACTGAGTTGGGCTATCTCGGTGTAGCATAGAGGTTGATTCTCGCGCTATCTTTCCCGAGTAGCCCTCGGGCGCGGTCTTCCCACTAATTTGGGGGCCGTCGGAGTTTGTGGTCATCGCTTGGCCTGGGAGAGGCATTCGGCTGTTTGTGAATAGAACGCGCCAAATACGTGGAAACGTGCTCACCCTACGGGTATAGCAGTTAAAATGCCCTTTGTGCCCTATCCTTCTCTTTCCCCTCCATGGGGCGCTAAAATCGCCTTGCCAGTGATTGCCATTTTTTGCCCAACAAAACCATGGTAAAATCTTATTTTTTTTTGTTGCCAAACTACTCTTCATCATAGTCGTGGTTAGAGAGTAAACCTTGCTTTTGCTCGGTCACCGTTACGAAGTCACTTGCCATTTTTGGTGTTTTTGTTTTAGAGTTTTTGGCCACTTCAAATCTGATTATCTTAAAATTTTCAATATCCACAATTGTCGCATTGGCCACACGTGGGGGTGCCTCACCTACTAGGGGGCAAGAATTTGCGATCCATTTATTAAATTTCGTTCACTTTAAATGTCAGACCTGCGTTGGGCCATTTGTAGACGCAAGCTGGCAAACATCGTCAATATAGCCCTCGACGCAGTGATCTTAACTTGCTTCTTTCAGACGTCACTGTCCGTGCAAATGGGGCTTTAGCTGATGTCGACGTGATGTTTGGCGTCTGTTTCCTGAGCACCATTAATTGAAACAATCTTTTCTCCTTTCGCCTTGCAGCTGGATAGCGATACGTTGCCCCCTCTGAACAGCCCCATCACTCCCACTGAGGAGGCACCGACCTTGACCTGACCGCCACCGCCTTACTATTATTTGCACTACCTTCCACACTCACTTTCCACCGACCCTGTATATTCGCACCCTACCAAAACACACACAGACATTACCATTATCTTACTCTCCTACTGCCTTTACTTCTCATCCAAGCTGGACTTTGTGTCCCTCCCCTTCGGATGCACTTATTAAATGTGGACTGGGGCACCCACTCGGACTTGCTCTCCCTGCCCCTTCTTCTTTAGTGCCACGTCCTTGTGAAGCCTCACTCCTGCTTTTATTTGGACATCCTTAAATCTAGGGCACCTTTTATCATATGTAAAAGATTTGGTCTTGTCTCCTTCTGTGCCTTTCAATCTCTCGAATGAGGGATGAAAGCGGTAGGGAGATAAATTCTACAAATGTAATGACTCAACTTTACTGGGAGGGCGAGAATATGTCACGTTGATAAATTCCTGGATGGATGGATAGGTTCCGATTGGGGATGTTAAGTTTCGGTGGGCGACTGTGCCCTTTATTCCAAGGCTGATAGCTCCTGTTGATGCCTTCAACGTGCAGTAAATGTCATTATGATTGCTTTGACCGAAGAAGCTATTATCAGCCATTAGTCAAAGAATTAAGGTATTTTGTTTGTACCTTTTGGCAAATAAGGAGACAGCTGGACTGTGAGGGGAATTTGGGGGCAGCGATTGACCCAAAATCCTCCATTCAAGGTTTTAATTAGCCGCCTGACCACCTTGATATTGTAAAATAATGGTGGAGTCAATAGGTATTAGCCTAGTATGAAATGGGAGTTACTCCTTTAGAACCACGAGATTTTTTGGTGGGAGGAGGTCGCCACGCATCAACTATTAGGTGGATGAATGTTATAACGGGATCTGATTTGACCTACGTCCTCCTCTGTGGAATATTCTGTCCCCAAGGTGCTGTGAATATGTGTATCGAGCTCTCCACAATGGTGCATAATCTGTGACATCGTTTAGAAAGTGATAGAATTGCCGTTAATGGTTCAGTGAAGAATTGTGGATATGGAAAAGCCTGCATACGCCATAGCACGTCACACTGGTAAGGGTGTACTCCATTGCTCTCTGGGAACAGCCGCTTGATCATAACGGGCTTATGGGGAACTGTACTACAAGTTGAAAACAGTTCGAGAAGTGTTCGCTTTGGGCCATTTATTCACGTGTAAACGCCTCGAGGTTTGGGCTTCGGGCCTTCCTAACCACTCTGTCCATTGTGTGCGATAATCGAAACACTTTTACTAAAGTATGGCTATTTTTTATCGGAGGACACAGGAGAGGAGACTTTGGGAAGTTCACAGAGTGGTTGGTGGTATTATAGAAAGTCTATAAAGGAGGGGCTCTATAATAATGTGGCGGTTACTTCCTGGCTAATTGGGCCGTCGCCTAAGTGCTGCGAAAAAGTCGCGACAAAAGGTCTGATAGAGTGGAATTACATAAATATAAAACCGCCATGACGCGAAAGCTTTGAGAAATTCTGCAATTTATTAAGTTAAGATTACATGCTTCGAGATGGTTGTGACGAAAAATTTTACGCCCTTAACGGCGTTTAAATTTGGATAAAGTGGTCAATGAGGTAAAATAAATATGCTACAATCGATGCGTCGGTATAAATATAATAAATTGATTGAGGATAATTTATTCTATTTGACTGTTTTGCTACTACGTGCTGCATTTTATTCTGTTGCTAGGACACCTAATATCCGCGCCTACTTTGGGCATCTCACAAATGAACAATTCTAAAAGCGAAGTAAATTATATCATCCAGGCCACGAATCAAAAAATTGATGAAGTAAAGGCCAAACTCAACTTGCTTGGTAAAAAATGAATTTTCAATATTTCAAGAGGGTGATCGAAAGGCGTATTACGAGAGTGCGCTACAAGCCTTGACCGATGGCAAAAAGAAAATAGTTGAACTACGAATTGACAATGCAAATTTACGTAGTACGCTCAGAGAAAAACTTGCGGTTAGAACAGTCATAGCTTGGTTTATTGAACTAGGCCGATGAGCATATTATTAATCAAGTTTTTCAAACAAAGCCAGAGGAACGAGCTATGCTTAGTAATAAAACTAGTCGAGTAAGTCATTCCTTACTTACCGTTTCAAGGAAGCTCTTGATGTTATGGACTACCATACTTGTGATGCAATGAAAAGATTGAATGCGTTGAGACATCAAACTAATAAGAAAATAGAGAAACTTAACCAGCTAAAACGCAAATATTGTGAGACTTATGACGCTAAAATCAAATTGGATAATATGATGAGTGTTGGAGACTTGGGGAAAGAAATAAGAAACCTTGATAACAGGTTTGATAAAGTAAGGTTGAAATGTGAGGAAGCTGATCACATATATCGTGCATATAGGCAAATCAAGGATAAATTAGAAGAGGTACCAACGCTTAAGTCAAGCTTACTCAATTAGGAGCAATTAACGTTTCCAATTTGTCTAGAGAACCTTGAGCTTCAAATCAAAGATTCTAAAAAGGAACTAGAAAAACTACAAAGAATGTATGATGACGCAGTACTGGCTAAAGACGCTGCACTTCGGGAGTTAAGGTTTCGAGAAGAAGCAAATAAAAATGACAGAAAAAGGCGAGATGTGGAGTTGTCCGCTTTGAAAAGGGCTGCAGAAGACAAGAGAAATGAAATGGATTTCAATGAAAAAAAGCTGGTAAAATTTTTATTAACATTTACATTCCAAGCCAGTTAAAATCTTAATTAAATGAAGTTTCGTATATTGCATATGCAGTATGCATATATCCTACTATAAGTTTTCAAAATAGTGCCATATAAATAATTTAGCATTTTGCAAATCTAGATGACTGTTTCCTCCTCGGAAGATGGTCACAGTAGCTCGCCTTTCAGTGACCTTGGTCCGAAAGAGGAGCAGCTGCAGAAGATCAAAGTGTACGAGGACATGTACCGCAACATTCGCGATGTCACTGGAATGGAGGACGTGGTTAACATGGTGGCTCGGTTCGAGTCCCAACTGGAGATCATGGAGCACCTCAATGCTCTCAAAAGCGAGGGCGAATCGATTATAACTGAACTGCAGAAGAATTATAAGGAATTGAAGATGGAATTAGATAGCCTTAAGTACACTGGGGAGTCAGAATTAGAAAGGTGTGCTGTTGTTTTAGTTCAAAACCTAAGTTTCTTACTAATGTTCACATAAGTAAACGTAATTGTATAGTAAACGGAAGTTGGTTGCCGAATACGAGACAAGAGTGAAGGATGCTGCAGCAGAGCGCGACACACTGCAGCAGCAACTGGACGATGTGAGTAGCCTCCTAATTCACTGCAAGGCTGGCCTGCTCCACATCTGTGAGAAACTTGAGGACGTGAATGTCTCCATACCTGATCTGGAAGCGTCGATGACGCCCGAAGGGGTTGCGGACCTCTTGGTGTCGAAAGTGAGTAGGGAAGACGGAGGTGGCGGTCCGGAGGGGGCTCAGGACTCCGATCAGCCGGATAGATGAGCGCACTCATCAATCTCTGCTTGGCGAAGGTCAAGAGCTTGGTTGAGTCGATGAAAGACTATAATTATGAGGAGATGGCCAAAAAAATCAAGGAAAATGAGGTTAGCATCCTGAAATATGCTATCTTTTTCCGTCTGTTCCTCTGGACTACCCATTTAATTACCCTGAAGGCAGACATTGTCCCAAATAATGTGCGTAAATCCCACCTTCACCGATTCCTTCTATGTTGTTATAGCTAAGTAGAGGCAACAGTTTCGCGCAGAATTGTTAGCTTTTTAAACGATTAACTTTCAAGCCCTACATGAGGCCTGTCGTGAGGTGCGGTCAAGCCTGAGATTAACAGGGGGAATAGAAAGTTTCATTTAAGCCTTCGACTGTGGTTTCATAATGGCGACTCACTTATAACGTAGAGACGGACAATACTGGGCACAAGTGAGGTGAGTTTTGTTCCGCCTAGTTACAATTGTTGTTCCAAGTTTGTTGATTTTTCCCGTTTTAGTGTATTCACATGACAACTGCTTTCAGAGTAGCAAGCATTGTTGAATGTACTTTGAGTCTTGACACCTTGGTTACTTGTATAGCTTGTTACCGTCGCTTAACTTGCGGTACTTTGTGAATTACAGTTGTTCAGAATGACCGAATCCAAAGTACCGGAGTTCAACATGCGGGTTCCTATTGTTCATGACTTCGACAACGGCCCCGGTGAAGGTTAGTGCTTCTTAACTCGCCCTTAAAGATAAAAATAGGCTGCATCTTCTGACCCCTGACCCACTTGTGCCTTAACTAAGCGCTGGGGCTGGCGTTTTCGCGTTAAGCCATGTCATCACGGGAACGGATTTACCGAGCCATCGTAGCTCGTGGTCGTAAAATTTTTGTGGATTTGGCTGCTCTCTCTCGGTCCGCCTTCCTCCTCTGCATGCCACTTGAGTGAGGGGACGTTAACTGATTGACGCTGTGAGAGAGATGAATCCCCAGCTGTCGCGACTGAATAAATTGTCCCTTTGAAAGCGTTGGGGGAGCACCATTCGCCCGAAATTTGCCACCTACGGCGGGACGTGGGAGACCCGCCGGACGGCGTGACGCATCGACGATGTCACGTGTCTCGATGAATGCGCTGGCGAAACCCTGTCCCCGCGGCTGAGTCTGGCATTCATTCATTCATTCCCCTTCGCCGCGTCGGGCTTTGCGATGAGGCCAGCGTCTCGAGCATCCAGGACGGCTTGAAAAGGCGTGCCTGCGTTGAGGGCAGCACCGAGACAGGAGCTTGAAGGTGTTAACAGCCCCGGAAATTTCCTCACCATATCGTGGACTCTCACGACCGCGGCTACGACGCCAAAATAAAATTCGGTTTGAGCATATGGAGCGGAAATCCTACATTTGCCTTACCCACCCATCCGTTTACTAGTGGACAAAATCGCCACCGTCTAATGGTAATGACTGGTTCCGGAAGTAAAAGTTAGAAGCCACTCCCTCGAGTCGGCAGTATTCCCCCCACAACCTTCTTGCCTTTTTCACTCGTCCGTCCCCCTTGTTCCTCAATGAGAATAAAACTTGCTCAAAAGGAGGGCTGTTAGCCCAGTAACGGACGGGAGTCCCCGGCTGTCCGCACTCCGTCGACTCTTACAATGTTGCGATATCACAATGCATGCATGACATGGTCAGGAACGAGCCAGCTTCTTATAATTGTAAACGGAAAGAAGGTTATAGTGGTGTAGGGGCAAAACATTTTAGGCCTTAAAAAGTAGGCATAATTTTGCAGCAGCGCAGGAGCCACTGGTGAGAGAGAACTGACTGTCCCCTTTCAGACAACGACGGCATGCTCTACGAGGAGGACGACGACGGGGCGCTGAGTCGCAACGCGATGAAGAAGCAATCGCAGCAAATCGTTGAGGCACGGACCAAGAAACGACTCGGTGGCGACAAGTCCAAGAAGGCTCGCTAGGACGCCACCGCCGCCAACATCGTAACTTCTAGCTCTTACAAGGACACGTGTAGGGATGGCAACCCTCTTTGTCAAATGTAATGCTTTCTGTCCCACGACAAAAAATATAGAAAGTTGCACACAGAAAGTCAAGGCGACACGCCATGTGCACGTCTAAATGACCGTTCCAACGAAGAGGCCCTTCCAAAGCTGCGAATTACACGCACTGGCACGTGGGCCAACTGAATGAAATGACACAAGGTCCAGCAGCCTGGTGGGGATTTACTGACGATGGTTGAGGCACCCAGATGAATCCGGCTTTTTTGAGACGTTAATTGACCTTACTAACTGAGAACAAATATTTCGTCTACGAGAAATTTCGAGCACTCTAAAAAGCCGGAAATGGGGGCATCTGAGTCCGAATTGACGCGTCCGTCCTCCCAATGCCAGTGAAAGTAACCCAACCATTCAAACGAAGTCGAGACCGCCTCCTCTCTGGCGTCTGGACCCCCGCCTAAGGCCTTCCTTGGCCCCTGGCCGAAAGTCCCACCGCGGCTCGGGCATCGACGAGTGGCGCCTCTTTAGGGCAACCGGTTCCGCTTAACACGGGCGTTGATTTGCCGATTTCTGTGCCAACAGCCGCGCCTCAGGTCCCTGAGAGCACAGACTGTCGCGCGAGATTTGCAGTGCCGCTCTCGTGCCCTCGAACTGGACGGCGGACAACTGCCCCCGTCTCGCCTGTCACCCCGCCCCGAAGGTTTGGGTGTCCGGAGTGGGCCAGTAG
Organism: Dipylidium caninum; assembly: GCA_017562135.1. NCBI lineage: Eukaryota > Metazoa > Platyhelminthes > Cestoda > Cyclophyllidea > Dipylidiidae > Dipylidium > Dipylidium caninum. The sequence continues at coordinate 1,584,297 of QEYB01001312.1, read as the reverse complement.
GTGGTCCAGTCTGGATCTGCACCGCGCTCGAGTAGCCGTTCAAGCAGACCGCCGAGTTCACCTTACACGAGCCAATAAACTAGTTCCCTCCTGGGTCTGACCCGCCGGGGTGCCAAGTGGCGCAGAACGCCTCGCATGTCTCGCCACCAGCCTCAGCAACTGAAACTATCACCGAGGGCCTCGCCGTCAGGGTAGGCAAAATTGAGCCGCTCGGCGTGAAGACCTAAAAGAGAGCCAAATTCGCGTGAGACGCCAAAGCGACCAGTGCACAAGGAGCCTTCACCGACTATGAAGGGATGTTTGTCAGCCAGACTGGCATTAAGTGAGGATTTTTGCGACCGTGAGAGGCTGCGAGGAAGTTGAAAGTAAGCAAGAAACTCTGGCAGACGGTCAGCATCGCCAGCGTAATCGCCAATTCTCCGGACCCCCATGCGAACCCTGTGAAACGGAGACTCAGGGCTGACATGCGATGGCACGGCTGGAGTTGACCTGGGGGCTGGCTGAAAAGGCCTGCGAATGGGCCTGGCCACTCTCCGGATCGCATTTCAAGCCACAGCAGAGCGAGAATCGCCGTCCGGTCGGTTAATGGGGAGCACATCTAAGGCGGAAGAGCTAAACCGATCCTGAGCTTCGACTTCCGACTGGCAGTCAGTCGGACGCATTCCTTCGCACTACCCGCCCCGAGTGCTCCACGTCCGAGGGCAACCGCAAGAAGACGACACCGACGGTGCGTGAGGCAAAGCTCAGCCAATGGAACGAGGTCCCAAGAAATCAAGCAATCCGCGACACGCTGCGCCCCGTTGGCTCCCAATCTACGCGGTCATGGGACATTCTGATGGTCACCGTAAAGCTGGCAGTCTCGCGCAGACTCGGAGACTCCGCAAGCGCGAGCCTCAGTGAAGCTTCTGAGAAAGCCTCGGCCTCTTCCTAATGCCACATGAACCGGACTGAAGGAGCCCGTCGAGAGCCGACGCCGAGAGCATCCCGGCTGGTCGAATGCTTCCCACAGGTCTGCACACGCCTCGTAGCAGGCATGCAAAGTTAAAGAGGAGCCATTTCGGAGGGGCGGAGAGTGGCATTCCTCGGATCCCGTTTTCCCTAGTTCCTCGACTACTCGGAGGCAGTCATCTGCCGCGAGGCGGGCACAGAGGCCGAGACAGTCCCGAGACAAGCCCAACCTCGCCCCACCCACTCACGGTCGGCGAAATAAAGCGGTAACCAGTGCGGTACACTGTTTTATTGGCTGATGGTTGTTGCCACCTCTTTGGCGGCGGCGGAGAATGCAGTGAGTGGGTTTTTGTGTGTAAATAAAAACACGTCACCGTCCACATCAGTGTGTATACCTTCAAGTAGTAAAGTCGCATTACTTGCGGATGCGTCCACGCACCGGCTAATCACTCCATGATCGTCCTGTCAAGTGAAAACCGGACTATTCGACGAACTTAAAAAGACAATGAAGATGATGACAAGGAGGCAGGAGTCGCTGCACGAAGAGGTGCTGCAGCGAGAGTCGGTTGGACAGTTCAAGAGCCGGGTGGAACGCAGCAGGGCGGAGAATATCAATTCTTGGAGGCGCAGAGGGCGGAGGAAGGGGGAGGAGGATGCGAAGATGCCCTGACAGAAAGCTTCACGCCGTAGCTCCAAGCGACACAATCGGATTTGGGAGGGTGGTGGTGGTGCCTTTATTACTGGCGTCGCGGAGGTCAGGGGAGGATGGAGCGTGGCAATCAGGGGAGGTGCGGAGAGAATTGTCGACGCGGCAACGGGATGGGAGACAACGGCCGCAACAGTTGCCGAAGGACGGGGGACGCATTGGTAACCTCTGAAAGAAGGGCAACAGTCAACTCTCGGGAAAAGCCGCCACCAGCGCTACACGGACCTCGTTCACCCGCTCGCTCGCTCTCCCTCCGTGTATGTGTGTGTGTGTCAGGTCGGGCAAGCCGTTTGTCTCGCGTCCGAATAATGATAAATGTTTCGTTGACGCACTTGGTGTGCGCACGTCTAGACAGAGACTTATGTGATTAGGCTGGCTAGCGCAGGACCCAACGCGTCCACCATAGGCGCCCTCGAGGGAAGAGTGTTAGCCCCACCCCCGTAGCGCCTCCCCCCCCTCCTCCCGCCCTCCCGTCTCGGGCGGCCACTCTCTCGCCCTCTCTCACTCACTCAGATGCCGTGCGAATGATTAATTCCTATCACAGCGGCTCTAATTTATTATTAGTCTGATAGTCTGGTCCCTGCAGCCGGCACAACAAAAAACATCGGCGCCATTATTTTCATGAGAAAACGCTTTGCCCCCACAGAACTCCCTCGGCCGATTAGATTTGCCCGCATTCCACGAATAGCCCGGCGCTGGTCCTGATGATACCGCCTCGGCTAGGGGCGCAGTCGTTATCGGGGCAGCCCATATGAAGGCGGCGAAGCCCAGTCCGCCGACAGCCTCATTTCCCCCAAGAAAGGAGGGGTCGGCACTTCGGGCTACGAATGTCCGAACACGAAGAGTCGCAACGTCCGACGGCGTTTGGGTGTGAGTTTTCTTTCTGGAAGATGCGGCGTCAAAAAGGGCTCCCAAAACTGATCTGTCGCTTCACTCACTGTTTCTCCTCTCGAAGTTGACGTCAGAATTACTTCTACTCCCTCCATTCTAAACTGTCAGCAAAGAAACCGGGTCGCGGAAGTGGAGGGGACTCTACTCGCAGAACACGCGGTCGGAGGTCGAGGATGTGGGTTTCTTAAGACTGAGCGACTAACATACAAACGGAGGGGGAGGGCAGCCTTGCGGAAGCTACGAGCAAATGTAACTTACGCAAAAGTCATTCGCCAATTTCGCTCAGTCGACGCGGTGGTTGTAGGCGCCTACCATTTCTGCGGGGTGATGGTACTGGCCGCCGAGTGCACCGCCGTTGAGGACGATGCCTCCGCTGCCGCTGCCGCCGCCCCCTTGCATGGCGTAGGCGCTTCCACCGCCGCCAGCTGCGGAGAAAGGAGGAGCCGGGGGACCGGTGCTGTTGGACGCGCCGCTGATGAGCGACCGCGAGTAGGCACTGGCCGAGTTAGCCGGAGGATGACAGTCCGCTGAAGTGTGATCGCGAGTCCAGGGGGGTCGGCGGCGGTGCGGCGACCATGCGGGAGCCGCAGGATTCGCCGGTCGTCGTGCTGGTCACGCTAATTGGATACACCGTCCCGTTGGCCGCCCCTCCACCGCCGCCCGCGCCCGTCGAGGGGGGGAAGAGCTGACGCGTGGGCGGCGGGGGGCCATCGCTCCCCATCACGAAGTTGCTCGCCCCCGGATATGCCTTGGTGTTGCCATTATTGCGGTAGTTGTTGTAGTTGGGCATCACTCCCAGGTCCGTGGCCGACGTGTCGTTAGGCGAACCCGTGGGGGCGCGGGAACCCGTTGTCAACATCTCGTCGTTGAGGAGAAGCACGCAGTTATTGTCCTGAGTCATCGACGGTCCGCCCTGTGCTATCAAGTGGCCGGACTCCGGCGTCTTGGCTGTGAAGGAGGAGACGAGGCACATTAGCGCCTTGGCCGATTACTAGGCTTGAGAAGTCGTCATTTGACTCACCGCTTTGGGCGCGGTGACGCCGATTCTTAAAGTAGCGAACGCTGCAGTACACTGTAAGCCCGAATATCAAGCCGAGATAGGCGATTGCACAATTCACGACAATCACGATCGTCCTCGCCATGCCCGGACTCAGACTCTCCTCCCCGTGCTCCAACTTGGCGTATTCGTGGGGAGCTGCAAGGCAAATGAGCACGCGTTTTGAGAGTACGTGTTACCACAGGCGACAAAGTCGACTGCTGAGCGAGAAAACGACAACGCACTGAGAACACTGACGTGAACACCCTGTCGAGTTTGGATTGCGTGCTTGTTGCCCGCGATGCAGATGTACTCTGCCTCGTCCTTCAGCAGAACCTGGTTGATCACGAGGCTCCCGTTGGACAGAACTTGGATGCGGTCGTCCAGAGGTCTGGCGTTGATCAGGGAACCGCCGGCGTCCTCCCCCACGACGCGCCCGGGATCGAAGACATTCTCCAAAATGCTTTCTGTGTTGGGCTGGCCGGACATGAGCGCGGAGTAAATGAAGGGGTCGCGAATGTTCGGCCTCTTCACGATCCAGCTAATCTGCGGCCGCGGGTCGCCCGAAGCCTTGCAATTCAGCACAAGACGACTTCCTTCTTGGATAGTTTGATTTGTACTGATGTCAGAGATTCTCGGCTTCTCTACAGATGGATGTGAACTTTATGACTCCGCGGGTTTTCGGTTAGGCCAAAATTTCCTCGGAATACAACGGGCCTACCTCCTACAATGACTCGAACGGTCATTTGAATCTCTCCGTCACGGTAATTCGACCGAGCGACACAGACGTACTCTCCGGCATCCTGTTTCTGAACATACTGGAAGATGAGCACCCCGTTTTCGACCTGATTGGGCTTCTGGATGGGCTCAAGACCGCTCGAGGTTTTGCGGAACCAGTCGACATTGAGTTGCCCATAGCCACGCACCTTACACGTCAGTTTGCCCTGAACATTCACCTCGAGGAAGTGTTCCTTGATTTCACGGACGAATTGGAGGCGGCCACGCACCTCTATGTGCTGCATCTGACCCGGGAACTTCTTGGGGTAGCCGTCGGTGATGACGAAGCACTGGTAGCGGCCCTGGTGGTCGACAGTCACATGCGGCAAGCGCAGACGTTCCCCGTCGCCCTCTGCAAGAATGTCCTGAAACAATCACGTAGACGCCTTTAGAACATTTTGACGTCTCCGTCTCCCTCTTGCCCATCGAAGAGTCCAGGCAAACAGTGCCCGCCACACCGATTAGCGCCGGTCCCTTATCTACCCTTCTCTCTACTAACAAAACGGAGACTGTGTGGAGAAGTGAAAGCTCTGGCACTGACCACGGGGAAGGCGAGGCAGGCGACACGTTCGGCGGCGTTTTAGGGAAAGAAGAAAGCCACAAGCCGCGGTGGCAAAAAGGGAGTGACTAATGCGGGCAGTGACAGCGTGACGAGCATGTGGCTCATAAACACTCCAGTGGGGCAGTGTACACCGAGGACGGGAGAGAGGACGCGGCGCTGCGTAAACCCGAGAAACTTACATTCCCATAATTGACCAGAGGGCGACCGTCCTTCTCCCAGTAAATCCGACTTCCAGGAATGGCGCGACGTCGAATGTGACAACTGAGGAGAAGGGACTCGCCCTCGTCCAGGGACTGCGACTCCTTCGCCTGGTCAAATTCTGGAGGAACTGAAATGAGCACTGGCGACACGTCAGTTGCCTGTCGAGGCGGTGAACGGGAGGGGGTATTCGCTAGTGCGGCACTCACAGGAAACCATAATCTGGAAGGGCACCGACACCCGACCAGCGATGCTGGAAAGCACCATCTCGTAAGCATCGCTGTCGCCCTCGCCGGCGTCCTTTATGACCAGATGCCGTCCGTTCTTCACGTAGACGCGCATATTTGCCTCGGCGTGGGCGTTCGGTGCTGGTGGTATCCTTGCAGGCTCCTGATGACCCGAGGACGACCGGAACCACCTGAAGGCCAAATAGGTTACTGCACTGTTTAGCTCGGAATGCGTGTGTTCCTCCCACAACGTAACTTTTGCCAGTTCTGTAGCCACACAAGACTGACAGCGAGGCGAGTAGATGTTGCAGGAGGAACTGCTGCGTACCACGCGATTGCTCGGTCAACGTGCAAAACAAGCATCCTCTGCGTTGGACCGACTAAACCTTCCCCCCCCCCTCCCCGTCAGCGTGCAGTAAATCCCCTTTTATAAGGCGAAAGGAGGCTCTTCTGTCGGTCACCCTATAACTCACGTAGATACTATTTGGCTAAGGCATGACGCGGCTTGAGTAGTCCCTTCAACGGCCCCTGTGCCCATCCGCGACCAAAACGTCCTCACAACTTAATGGGCACTCTTTGTGGACTTAATTAAGAAACCGTAGTCGGTGTTCCCAGCGAGCAGACGCCTCTGAGGAACTGTAAGGCAAAATGACTTCCACAGGATCGGTTCGAATTTCGAGTGTGAGGTCGGAGGACTCGGGAAAGCTTCACCACAAAGGGCGCGGCGGGATGACACCGAGGGGCCGAAGGGGAGTGGGCAGGGGGGCGATGTCATCCCACCCGGCGCGGGGGCTCATTGCGCCTCGCGGGTGTGTTCTGACATTGCGCCTGTGGCGGGCGACTTGTCGTTGCCGCCGTCCGCACTTTGCCCTGGGGAGGAGGAGGGTGCGGGTTGACACGCAAAAAACGACTCCCATCGGGGGGGGGAGGAGGAGGGAGGAATTGACTCACTCGATGCGGGGCGGGGGTTGGAAATGTTCTCGGTGGTGTAGGACTGCGAGGGAGTGAGGTCCTCATAGTAGCGAAGCTCCAGTTTCTCCCCCAGGCGAATCGCCAGCGGTTGGTTTTGTCGTGGACGGGGTGCGAAGTGGGAGGGTTTGGGGGTGAAAAGTTCTAAACACAAACGGTAGAACAAGCTCCGAGTTAATCAAATCAAGGCTGAGAGACGTTTAACTCCCCAACCAAACGGAGCAATCGATGGTGTTTGGCTGGAGGAGATTGTCATAAAGATTCAGTTAATGGGACGTGGTTCCAGAGCCCGCCCCCCGCGCCTGTTCACGAAAACCGCGGCCAAAACTGGAGTCACTTAGCCTCCGCCGCACGCCTAAACACCTTTTATGTTGAGGCAGTTTGTCCGATGAACACATTGTAGAGTGTGGAAAGCCCACTTCCTCCCGGGGAAGGGGAGGCCCTTCGCCCTCTCCGCCTTAGCCCGAGACGCCTGGGTCTTCTCTTGGGATAAATTAGGAGTGGGGAGGTTGAGGCACCAACGAGGGGACCAAACACTCTGCCAGACCTACTACCAACGTAGGAGTCACTAGGAGACGTAAAGTGGCGAGTGCTGTACCCAAGAAAATGCAACCAAATGGCACCAATGGGTGCCTGTTAGTAGTAAGACGTCCTTGCGAAGAGCAAGAGCACTCAACCTAGACAAGGTGGGCTTCTGGGCGGAAGGGCTCTGAAGAAAGGGCGGACGGCCACGCAAACGATGCAGATGGTGAAAGTTCTGACTCCTTACCAGCCAGGTAGACCTGAAAGACGTAGAAGTAACGCTCGGAGGTGAGAGGGGAAGTGACCTCGCAGGTGTAGAAGTTGGCGTGGATGGGCTTGAAACGGTCGACGGCGAGGATGGAGTCGGCCTCGCCCATGAGGCGCACCGCGGGCAGGGAGGTGATGGGCTGCTGCTGCTCTCCCAGCCGCGTCATGAAGCCCCACACCACAATCAACGGACTGTCGGCAGACCCCATCGCGGAGAGCGGACACATCAGCTCCATCGACAACTCCGCCAACGCGTACTTGAGAAAGGCCCTGCCGGACACGCTGGCGTTCACCCTCAGTGTATCATCGCCTACAAAACACGGCATGGTGCTGAATAAAGCATTTAGAGCATTACAGGTTAAATGTTGGCACATCCACGTCACACTGGCAATTTTCAGCCTCCACGGCCTTGAAATTGTGCTCTGGCGGCATTGCCAAGCTCCTCACGTGGCGACAACTCGTCACAGTTGGCTCAAAAGCGCTCTAGAAGACATCCGCCGGCCGCAAAGAGGGCTTCGAGTTGGAACATCGAAAAGGGCTGATGTGGACAGAATACCTCAAAGGCTCGACTCCATAATCGTCGCTAATGGGCTTCTGCGCAATGTCGAGTGTGGACCGGTGGCGCTTGGTTGGGGTGCCGGGATCAACACGCGATTCCGTGGGCACCGCAGGCGGTGGGGCAAGGGAGGCGAGCGTCAAGATGGCAGACTGTCATCGCTAGACTCGCCGAGGGTGGCGAGAACATCTTCACCCTTCGAACGGTCGTCGCTCAGGACTTTGACACCCCCTCCAACCCCACCAGCTGTACGTCGAGCCTTCCACCGAAGATATTTTGCGAGGGAATGAATGCAAACACCAGCTTCGGCGATGTGAATTCTTAACTTTTATCAGTTAAGTTATTCTGAGGCTTCCCATCCGGACAAAATACGGTGCTGGCACCCCAAGATCATGTCCTCTGTGTGTGGCCCCCGAGGTAGTCTTCTTCAGGCTAGCGACTGTGCGACCGCCTCACAGCGGAGAAGCAGCGTTCCCTGCGAGTGAATTATACCGGTGGCAGCGCCACTTCCTAAGTGGCTTCCGCGTCCACGTGGAAAACGTGGCATAAAACATGTTCCTCACCACTTAATGGCAGTACAAACGGCAACACTCGTTGTGAGCCGATCCGCCGCACTTTGATGTGGCAGAACAAACGGCAGTGTCCTAGAATTAGCGGCAACCTGGATTTCAGAGGGTTGTAAACACGCACAAATTGGCGGCAACTGGTGCCATGATTGGCGGATGATGTCTGATTTCCCTCTGAGGTGCACAGCTAGCAGAGGTGTCAAATAACCACTGACGGCGCAAGCGCTCAGTTCCCTCAAGGAGGAGCGCTGGCGTTGATCACCACGCGCCGGAGGGAGCGCGGGCAGGCCTCAGCCCTGACTGTCCGCCCGTCCACCCACCCGCCCCGACGGAAGCGGGGACGAAATGTAGAGGAAGGCAGTGCAACAGACCAATGAGAAGTCGTCGTGGACTACGTACCGGTCATCTGGATGACGAAGGGAGGCCGGCTGTCCACCTTTTCCGGCAGTGTGGATGACACGGCAGTGGAAGCTTCCGACGTGTTGCATGCCGAAGGCGTCGATGAGGAGGTTGCCGTTGGGCAGCGTGCGCATGTTGGGCAGTCGCCCATTGCCGTTGTGGAACCAGAAGATATTGTTCATCTTGACCGGTGGATGAGCCCTCACGGCGCAGGTTAACTCCACCAAATCGCCCAGTCGTATATCCTCCAGGCGTGTGGGTCGCACCAGGGTGACCTCGATCTCCGGCTCCATCCCTTCGCGAAGAAAGGAAAAGTCGGTCATCCAAGGGAACAAACAGGCCGAAGAACACCACCATCTCCCGCCCACAGAGTCCTGACGCCTTTCTGGGCTCGAGGTTCGCAACTCAGTCGCGTCGTCGGACACCGCCCACTTAACGGTGTCCACAGGGGGCCAAGAGGGGCGCGGATCCGATCGAAAGGCATTTGTACCGTAGCTATTTGCAATAAACCACCGCAAGACATATAGATGGATGGGAGTTACTGACCTATGTTACATACACTGCCATAAATACTGCGTATCTGCGTGCCATGTGAATTTGGGATGTGTACAAACATGTGCGATTAATCATCCGACGCCTGTTTTCGGCCCCGACAAAGGTCGCAATCCCATTCACCCGGCCACCCTCCCCCCTTCTCGCCTCTCGCCTCTCGCCTCTCGCCTCTCGCCTCGCTCCGCCTCCTCTCACTGCATCCCAAAGCCTCGCGCATGCACGCACACACAAACGCGGGGGATGGCGGGCTCTCGAACAAAGAGGCGAGGTATTCGGTTCATCTATCATTACAAGCGCAAGGGCGCACCCAGGCGGGCAGGCAGGCAGGCAGGCGGACGTCTGCTTCAAAGAACGAGGGCGCGGAGGATGACGGCTGGCAGGCAGGCAGGCAGGCTGGCTGTGTGTGTGTGCGCGCGCGTGCGTGTGTAGTGGGACCTGGAGTGAAATAAATTAATCACACAAAACGCTAGCAGTGCCGCTGCCGCCTCCCACCGCTGTTTCTGTGGCTGTCTACGGCGCTGCCGCCGCCTCCGTGGCGTATTGCGTGCAAAAGCGACGGACTGTGACGCTCGACTGGCGCACACGCAAGGGAGCAGGCGGCAACGAGAGAAAAGGCGGTATTAATCTTACACCAACACGGCCTCTTCCCCTCACATTCAGCCGCAGCAGTGGTGAGGAGGGCCGTGAGGAACGAGGCAAGACGAAAGACATACGCTCTTTCCTCTCTTCCGCATCTGGAAAATGCCATACTCTAGCGCACCGCGTCTGTATGTGCGTTCGAGGGTTCCAGGATGATGCAACGCGCGGCTGAGCCGCAAAAGCCCATTTTCCACTGGCTTGGAGAGAGGTCGCCTCAGACCTCGCCGAGGCCGCGGTCTCCCCATCAAGGGAAGGGAGGCGATCGGCCAACGCGCATTCGGGGAGTGCAAGACACGTCGCTACCGAAAGATGAATGAGGAAGGAGTGGGAGACGTACAGTAGACGTTGACGGAGGCCTCACGACTGGCGCTGACGAATTTGGAGGTTTTGTTGAGCGCCTGGCACTGGTAGCGCCCGGGGTCGATCTCCCGGTCGGCGTGGAGGATGCGCAAATTCGAGTCGCCCTCAAGATAGCGCCGACCGCTCTGCTTGTCGGGATCGATTCGGACGCCGTTCTGGAGCCAGGAGTAGTGAATGTCGTCGCTCGGTTGGACCGCGCATTCAAGCCGCAGTGGCTGACCCTCCTCCACGTCCTGATCTCGTGGTGATCGGGTGAAGTAGAAGCTGTCGGTCGAGGCACCTAGTGCAAAACGAACAACCACGTCGCATAAGTATTAGATCGCTTTCAGACCTCAACGCCATGCCTACACCAGGTCACGTTGGAAGTGAGCTTCCATGAGGCTCCCAGAGGACTTGCCTCCCCAGTTCCTCGTTTCGTACCTACCAGAGACGCGGACTTCTGGCAGAACGACTCTCGTGTCGCATCTCTTGGTCGCAGCGACGTTAGAGGAGATCAAAATGAGGAGTGTCACACCATAAATGGCTGCTTCGGGCGCTTCCCCGTCGCATTTATCACCGTTTATTTAACTTATCTCTGGCTTTTTCAGGCTTCTGACCCACTTTGCCCCACGATAACACGTCTCTAAATGGTCGCAGTAGCGTTTTTATCAGACACCCAACTTTCCGAGTGGGCTGTGCAGTGACGTATGCTGGCTTGGGGAGGATGAGGGGGAGGGGAAGGGGACGGGGGCGGGGCTTTGCCTCTCAGCTCAACTGCGTTTGCTTTTAAGGGAGAAAGTAGAAGGCGCTCAGCTCTGAGAGGCAGACGCGACCGACAGAGGAAAGCTTGCACTTCCGAGGGAGTGGGGCGGCACGTCACGTCATCAAATGTCAGCAGCACCAAAGGCGCACTGTAATGGACGAATCCGTTTCAAAAGGCACTCGGAAGGGGAGAGAAGTGCAGACGGGGGTTCGGCGGGTGACTGACTGCGCGGAGCGAAGTGTGTTGCCCCTTGCGAGAGCGTGCGTGGACAAGGATGCAGGGCGCTGTGGGGGAAATGCTTGGATTTGGCAGAATTATCAGTAAAACCAGCGAACAGGGAGGTGGTCGGCAGGAGGACGCGAGTCAGTCCTCATCTGGGGAGAAAACGGCGTCCCGTCGGCCCTCTATCAGGCCGGTGATCGCCGCTTTTACAGCATGTATGCGTTTGGGGGCTAACAGACAACTGGCAGGAAAAGAACGATGCAAAAAATAGATATCGCGCCGTCAAAATAGGTCTGGTTTTTGGCGACAGTCCAATCAAAGCGGCGAACCGCCTGGCCTGGGTGGGGCCTTTGATTGGCCGACACCAAGTCGCAATGAAAGACGCGGTTGGGACGGCACAGTCGAGGATGGAGAACAGCACACGAGGCACAAGCTGCTAACTGCGAGGGCAGCAGTGACGGGCAGAGTGGCGCGGGGGTGTGGAGCGACCCAAACAAAGCATCGGCGCACACAAACGCAACTCGAAACCAGCGATGCCACCGTTGCCACACAGGCGTTGTCGCCGCGTAAATCTCAGAGGTGCCTGAATAGCACAGAGTCTGCGTGCCGCCGGACTTGCGCACGCGCGCGCACACTGTAAACAAATGGGGCCGCAAACACACCGACACTCGCGGCACAAATGTCATCCTCTCCTACAAACGCGGTTTTCAAAAGATCGTCCATTAAGAAATTTGATGACGAGGACACTTAAAACTGGACTGGCAGGGCGTCTTCGAGGCCCAGAAGGGAGGAAGGTGACAGTGACGGAGGGAAAGTGCTCAGTTTAAAGCCGTCAGAATAGGCTGAAAGGAGGACGTAAAGGCGGCTTTGTGAGGAGCAGAGGAAAAAGCTCCACCAAAAGGTGGAAGGGAGGAGGAGTGGCACTACTTCAAACCCCGCGTCGGCAGGCACGGGAGGTGATTCACGGAAGCGAGGTTGTAGGCGGTGGTGGCGGTGGCGGCGGCGGTTTGGAGACGATTTGGTACATGCGCAAGCATTCTTGTCACAGTCCAAATTGTGTCCGCTCCTTTTGCGTGCGCACACACACGCACTCTCTCTGTGTGTGTGTGTATCGAGTTCGTCCGGAGGACGGGCGGCAGCAGCTCCAGCGCCGCCAGCTGGCGACGGTGAATCCGCTTACTGCCTCCGCATATGCCACTTATGCGCATGTATCCATGCGCACATCTCAACACACACACAGGTGCCACAACCAAACGCCCTCCCCCCCCCCGAGGGAGGAGGGCCGGGGCCGCAGGACTGCTGGCGCGAACGCGGATGCGGCGAGTCGTCGGGATGGCTGCCATCCGGGCGGAAAGAAAGCGGGACTACCAGAAGAGGCTTCCCGCGACCTCGTCGCCTCCTCCCGCTGACATCAGGACTTTCTCGAGTAGTCATGCTTTCAAACAGGCGGGTGAGGAAGAGGAGCGGGGCGGGGCGGGGCGGAGAAGGCCAGACCGTAGCCGGTCGTCGGGGGCGTTCAGACGGCAAAGGCAACGGTGTCGGAGGGGGGGGGGGAATTTGGCGTCGCCGCAGGCACCCACACACACATTTGTGGGAGCGAGCATGTGAAAATCTTCGCCGATATTCCCAGGCCCACGTGCTAAACGCAAAAGGAATAATAAATGAGCAGGCATAAACGCCGTCGTCCTCCTTTCTTCTCGCCTTTTAGCCGAGAAAGCTCACGCGAGGGCGAATAAATTACAAGCGATCGCCTCGACTGACGCGGCGGAGGGCGCGCGTCCACGCGGTCGCAGCGGAGGAGCGGAGGAGTGGACCGCATGTCCGCGAAAGTGGGGCATACACAAGGAACAATGCGGAGTTTAGACGACCCCGTTCCCAGACTCATCCGACACTCGTCGCCCGGTCGCCCACTCCTCCTCCGGCCACCCGACCGTCCAACCTGCGAGAGCGGGCCGGCGGTTCGAGTCCGACGGAGGAGGAGGCGCAGGACGGCCGGAGAGATTGAAACTGGGCTGAAGACGTTGCTTCGGTGGGTGGCATCGTACACCGGCCCACACCTCCCGCGGTTGATTGATGCGCTTGCACGACTTTTCCCACCCTCTGCCAACGGGTCTCACCGGCTGCCAGCACCGGTCATCGCGCCGCAGCTCCCTCGAAGACCCGGACCGGGAGCCCCACGGTGAAGTGAATGCGAACCGAGTTACCCAACACAAGGAGGGCAATGACGGCCGTGTGACAACCCATCCCACGCACCACAGCGTTGTTCTCGTGGAGCGTTCTTGGAGTTGAGTGGTTTGAAACATTGACAGCAATCTGTCGCTCAAAGAGCCTCCAGTTCTTTCGTGTCCGTACTCCTCCCAGTGTCGCTTCCACCGCACAGTTAGTGCGGCGTACGACAGTACCAACTCCCGCATGGAGGACGATTAAGGGGCTTCCCGAGGTCCTTGAACCGATAAGCCTCAAGCCTAATTGTTCCCTGGACATCATAAACCCACTTACACTAGCTCTCAGGGCAGCGTGTGACACAAACGGCTGTCGGTTATGCGTCCTCAGACCTTAAATTTACCGAAAGTGAGTCCGGTCGCCCGACCACCCCGCGGCGGGAGGGGCCGCTGCGGTGCTCCGGCCGTGACCACAGGCTGTCCTTGAATCTGGTTAAACAAGGAAAGTTGATATGGCGGGTCGGAGTCGGAGTCGGAAGGACCGCACGCGGCTTGAATCACCCCGATGGTATGATGTCCTTGGGGACGCTGCAGGAGGTGACTAAACGCCTTATTCGAATACAAAAGGGAGGCACCAACGCACCGGTAACAATGGCAGTTGAGCGATTTCGCTAAGAAAGCCCACTCGGTCGTAAGGGCATGGCGCACTCAGTGGGCGGTTTCACGGGAAGACACTGATGTCGAGGAAAAATGCGGCATTTAATCAAACTACATTGTGGTCGTTTCCGGGAATCGTATCTCCTCTGTCGTTCTAATCTTACAACTCGTCCAGAATGCAGGCGTGCGAGAAGCAGCATAAAAGTGGGGAGGAGGGAAGTCTTAGAGCAGAAGAGAGGCAACTTACTGCGGACAAGGAGGATCCTGAAGAGCAAGAAAAGGACAACTGTGGTGTTTAAAGCCCAATTAAGTGACATCCCGAGGTGTCAATGCTTAGGTCGTCGGCTTCGTGTTTGACGTTTTATCACTTGTGTCGGCATATAGGCATACACGCCGGTGAAGGGAGGAGGATGTGGAGAGAAGTTCTAGGAAAACGGTCCGGAGGCCGTAGTAGGTGGCAGGGAGCTTGTCCGCGTCCGTGTGATGTCTTAAATGTTTTTGTGTGTATATGGAGAGGAATGCGCGGCCTGGTGGACGCACGAACCACCTCACGTGCGTGCGTGTGTGTGTACGTGTGCGCAGGAGCTAACGGGTAACTGCGTGATGGCGGTAAAGTGACGTTGTCTTTTATTCGTAATGTCGGGGTTGGCGGGTCCATGCGTTCGTGCTTGCGCGCAAACAACCGCGCTCGCACCTTAGCCAGCCAATCGGATCGACGCGGTCAATTTGAAACTGTAAGACCGCGTGGTGATTGGCTAAGGGCCGAGATGGCGACAACGTGCAACCCTCGGCCATCCCCGGCGGTTCATTAGCAAATAGGCTTTACATCTTACGCCTCTTTCCTCATACGAGGTGTGTCGCTCCAGCTACGACATACGAACAATGAGTATTCTAGAACTAAGAGGTCGTCGCAAGCTGCAATTTAAACCAGAAAGAGGCACAGTATTCGGACTGGGACGAGAAACCTCACTTCCCATTACGTTTATGGAAAATCCGACGTCCCGTTTCAGGGCAGCGCACCTGCAGCTAAAACTAAACTGGCAGTGACATCTTTTGTATGTGACTATCAGCTTAAAGAAGCTAAAAATCGTGGAGACGCGGGATGAAGAGAAAGATATCCCCCGCATTTAATTAAGGCGTCGTCGGTAGATTGAAGTTTCAGAGCGGTGAGATCATAAGAGGAAGAGTAACCCGGAATTCAAGTTACTAACTCAACGCTAAAGCACAAATTACGCTTTAAGTAAGGTGGAAAGGGCACAGAGAGAACTGCAACCCCAATTCTAGCCACGCTTTCACCGTACAACGGTGAGATTTTATGGAGCATCCACCGGAGAGGTTGCAATCCGTCCGTCTGCAGTTGCGTGTGGTCAAGGTCTGAACACAAAGTTAATATGTAACAACCGCGTCAGCCGATGCGGCAGAAGGGGACGGGCAGAAAAGGATACATTGGAAGTATCCTTCACAAGCACGCAATTTGACATATAAAGGAGATAGGAGCAGGTGGTCGGGATTTGAGCGTTGGTCTGGAAGTTAATGCGATGGCAGGGAGGACGAGAGAAGTCATTGGCTGGCAATAAAGTGGAAAAAAGGACACTTGGGCCTTCGGGACAACGCTGGGCCGGGTGGGGATGGATTTTTTTCTCGGGAGGGCGAAATCTGCCGTGGTGGTCCCACAGATTTGACTCAGAATGCGCATGAAAACACGGCTCGTTCGTCTATCCCCCTAAACTGGCACAGTAATTTCCCCCTCCACAAAACCCTCCGCTTTGTCAGCTGTTCGCGTTGATTTGAGCTCTCGGCGGCGATGACAAGCGCGTTCCGAGCACAGATCGCATTTCACACGGCCTCATTATCTTCTTCCAATTCGTGTGATAATTTGCCTGTGCGAGAACTCTCACACCTCAGTTTTGTACGGGAGGAGGTGAAGTAGCAATTCCGACAAGTACACCACGTCGAATTTAACATAAAACCACACATGCCAGCTTCCGAAAAGTCCGAAATCATCCGCTGATTAGTAAAGTCAGATCACTTCAGGTTCCTCTGTGCGCCTGGCCTGCGACCAAGTGAAAAAAACGCGCCACTCCCGGACGCTCAAGCGAGACTCCCACGCCTCTTCGGCCCAGACGTCGTCTATGGATCAGAAGATATCGAACCTGAAACATTTACGCCTCTACTCGGACTCATCTCAGGTGACGCTGAACTCAGCGAGCCTCGAGTTCAGACACCAACAGTGCCAACAATGAACTGGCTCCCATGGACGTGGTCTTTCGTTGTTTGGAGGAATTAGGAACACTACCGAAAACCCAATGAAAAGACGCCTCAGCGTGGGGGGGGGGGGAGAGACGCCCACATCGCCTAGCACAAGGTAAACTGCATTACCGCGGGCGAAACCTCGGCAACGACGAGGAGGAGCTCCGATGGCACCCGAGCCGGGGCGTATGTGTCAAATCGCATTCCTTTTTCGCGTAAGCAAAGCGGAATTTGCAAGCAGCACTTTCTACCAGCATGCTCGGATTTGGTTGTTCTCAAGTGCTCTTCAGTTATCCAAACACCCGCTCCTCCGATGGACGCCATCCTCACCTTATTTTGCATTAATTGCTGTCCTCTAATTCCACCCTGCACCCCAAGGAAGAAATAAAGCACTTTGCAGGAGAATTGCGACAGACAAGACCCACCACTGCAGTATTTTTTACTGAAACCTTTTCGTGATAATATTTCGTTCAGTGAGGGAGAACCCAGCACCAGGGAAATGTCAATTCTCGAAGCATATATTTTAGTCACAAAAAGGATCTTCTCGTATAGTGCGCTTGTCCATTCGTCCAATTAATGTATGCCACAGCACACAACGACTCCTAGGAATCCCATGTCGGTACAATAAATATCGTAACTTCGAGGAGAGAAAAAGGACATAAATGTATTCAGCGCTTCTACGCAGGGCGGACAAAGGAGAGGAGGAGGAGGACTAATTGTTTTCTGGCACTATTATTTATGTCACCGCCGGGAGCGGAGTAAAGTATTACGGTACATTTTCCAGCCGACTGGGAAATTTTTGTCTGTTGATGGTTGCAATCTGCTCTGGTATGTCCCGGACAAGAGTCTTCAGAAAAACTGGCCTTCGTCAAATAGCGGTCAGCGGCAAAATAGTTGAGGCGAACCAGTTAGCCGAGTTAGACACGGTGCCGATGATCATGGCCCTCCCTCCCAGTCGCCTTTGTGTACTGGGAGTTAGAATCAACCCTACTTAACTCGCCTCGTTTTTTTAAAACGCCGACTAAATCAAGTTGAGTCTCTGGAAAGGCCACGGCTTTTATGATGATGTTTGCCCAAAAAAACTTCCTCGCCGAGAAACTTCAACGACCTCAGGCAGAAAGGTTAAGTGAACGAACAGCAATCACAAACACATGCTACTCGTCCGCAATCAGTAGCAAATATTTCCAGTGAATGGCTGCAACACATAAAAACAGATACCAAAGATAAATCATACTTTTGGGGAAACGGAAGTTGCCAAAAAACAAACAGGCGCATGATGAGACTTGGAATAAATTATAGCACACAATTTGTAAAGAATTATTCCCGTGGATTCATTGTATAAGATCGAGGCAGTGACTTCAATGGGATGATTGCTAAACGAAGTGCGTCACAGAAAGATTTAAACTGCAGGACAGGAAGGGGAGGCGCTGCCTGCCCTCTTCCCACACTTCGAAAGTACATCCGATGCTTAACTATTCTTCGTGTACCAGATGGCATGCTTATCGCGGGCATAGAGGAGAGTCCTCAGTCTGCCGATTTATCCCAAATAATGCACAGTTGTTGGCTCGTTTTAGAACATCTAA
Organism: Dipylidium caninum; assembly: GCA_017562135.1. NCBI lineage: Eukaryota > Metazoa > Platyhelminthes > Cestoda > Cyclophyllidea > Dipylidiidae > Dipylidium > Dipylidium caninum. The sequence goes on along the minus strand of QEYB01001312.1, from coordinate 1,566,506 downwards.
AATCAAAAACCAACTAACTGCAAAACGGCTGTTGGTCAAATGTCCCCATTATACACGCTTTTGTCAGCGGACTATGCATTTTTGCGCAGTTTAATGCGAATAACCTAAAGACAAACGCAGCACAACTCGGAACCTGATATGAAGTTATAATTAGGCCCTCAATCTTTGTAGCTAAGTCAAACATGAGTAGCAAAATGGTCGTTGGAAAAGGCAATATACTCGTGTTTATCTCCCGCTGCAGCACTGAAGTTGGGCGACTAAAGAGACGTCATGTGACTGCGAACAGACATGAAAGCGCCCCAGAGAGCAGGCTGGGGAGAAGAATCACGTAAATAACCCACGGACAGCTGCTCCTCAGCGCATTTATTTTTAGAAAATATTCCACGCTCAACGGGGGGAGAAGGACACTGTCTTAGACGAAAGTGCGGGTGCGCACACCATTTCTAAATCAGCGCCTGCGCGACAACCAATCCGATAACGTCCGAACACAAATGCCTAAATCCATCGATTGCCCGAAGAACTGGGATCCTGGCTGTTTGCACGTGCTTCCTTAGCTGAGGCACGAGGTGATCAATTATTAAAAGCACAAGCACCTCAGGCTTGATTGCCATCTAACGCAGACAAGCGGAGCCGCACTTTGTGCCGTGATTGATGTACATTCAGCCGCGCCACCGCACCACACCACACCGCCCCACGCCGCACCTCACTGCACCGCACGCGTCCACGAGCCAACACACTCCTCGTGACAGGATGATTTGCAGTCAACGTACACACACACACACAAACACCCACGACACATGAATCAACCGCGTCACGTACATAACATGCATGCATAATTGCTGTATACTGTCGCATGTTTAGTCTAGATGCTACACACTGCTTGTCGTCGACCTGTCAACAAAATTTATTCCCAAAATTTCTTTGCGTCACACACGATCGCGTGGCATCGACTCAAACTGTCAAAGCACGAAGACTCTGTAATCACCGCTCGACCCCCACCCCGCCCCGGCGCACCCCCGTCGCGGTTTACACTTGGTGTCAGGCAGATGCGCAGTGATTTACGGCTCGTGTCTGGTCTGCGGATAGCGCGGAGGAGAGGAGCCAGCGCGACTCACAGGTAAGCAGCACACCGACTCAGTTCCGCGGTTGGCGAGACGCACGCGCTGTCCTCGGACGCGCCTCGGCCGGCGACGGCGTGAGTCAGTCCGCGGACCTGATGCGACTTTTTTCTCCGCACGATGACGGAGGAGCGCCCCTCACGAAGACGTAAGTTTTTAGCTATCTCCGCGCAGATGGCGGAGCGAGCTTTTTGCGGCGTGCGAGCGCACACACTTCGGAAACACGCCTGACCAAATGCGACCGCGGACACTTTCCGCTGCTGGGCCCAATTTATTTGTCGATCCTCCCCCAGGAAAGTAGACTCACACCCGCTTGTCACTGTCGTGTCGACCAGTTTCGGATCAGCCCACAACGCCCGCCACGGCCGCTCTCAGCGATGGACCCGCGCTCCGACACTGACATTAACGAATGTCGTTGATAACCACCGGAAGGAGGCTAGAAAGCACGCTTAACTCGGGTGTGCGTGGGTGTCACTTTGAGGACTGATTTGTTCTCTGCCAAGCAGTAGTGTTCGGAGCACCGAGAAGTCGCGGTGAAAGTCGAAAAGTACCACTAGCGAATGACATAGCTGATGTTGGGGCAGGGCGCGAGGGCGGTCTCTGGTTCTCTGTTCGTGGTGTGCCACCAACGCGTTCGACGTTTAGTCCCTCCGACTGGCACTACAACTTCTGCTCGACATATCACGGGGCTCGCGGCAAATCTCCTTCCGACAAAACACGACGCTCCCGGCCTCACCCCCACTCGACCGCTTTCGCCTTTGTGCGTCGCGCAGGGGCAGGACGGCGCAGGCGGCGCCGCCTACCAGGCAGCAATTAGGAGGATAAGCAGCCCAGTGGAGGACGAGCCACGGCACGCAAACCCGATTAAGACGAAGCACCAGAGTGGGAGAGGCATGCACGCAAAACAAAAACGACAAGAACCTGAACACACAAGGGACAGGAGGATGATAAAGTGTGAAACTCAATCACTACGAGTGGGAGTATGAATGGTGCTTCTGCCACCGTCACCGCCGCCGCCGCCGTCGTTTCAGCAGAGAACGCCCCTCTCCCGTCTGACTACCCCGCCCCGCCTCCCAACCCTTCCTCTTATGCGCGCACTTGGCGGCTGTGGCACCGTCTCTATTTTCTCTCTGCCTTTCTGGCTCTTTTCGCTTCAACCCCGGCCGCGTATGCATTCCGCCATCGCCGCTGCCATCACCGCCACCGCCGCCGCCGCCACCTTCGCCGACGGTGTTGTTAACTGCTAGTATCGATGCAAACGAGTGACGCATGCGCACACCACGGTCCTGCACCGGTGTTGCCTCCTCCTCCTCCTCCTTCCTTCCTGCCTTCCTGCCTTCCTCCCGACGGAAGAAGGCACTCCGGCCGACCGTCCATTGATCGGACGCGCCTCCTCTCTGGATGCCGCCCCGGCCAGAGCAGCGGCACTTCTCGGTTTCGTTCCGTATTCGTACAGCTCCGTGGGACGCAGGGAGGGAGGTTGGGAGAGCTTGGAGCGCATAAATTATTACCACCCTTTTAAGTGGGGAAAATTAATTATTCCTCGTGAAATGCATCTGCGCATGGTGAATGAATGAGTGAGTGAACGAGCGAGCGAGCGAGCGAGCGAGTGAGTGAATGGGGCGGCAGGGAGGTAAGTGAGTGAGCATTCAGACCAGCGGAGGGGAAAGAGTGGACAAAAAAGGCTGAAATGACAGTCAGCGTGGAAGGAGCAGCGACATTCCCCCTACTCCTCTACCCACTTGGCAGAGATTCATCAACGGAACTGGCTGAATGCATGAAGGCACTACCGCATGCGTCACATTCCGCGGTGTCCCGACTTGTTGGGTTGAGTCTGTCCGAACGAGCCCACCCAAATGCGACTATGGCTCCCCTCCCCGGATGAGGGATGCGCCTGGGCGAGAAGAAATATGGGGCCTGTGGGGGCGCACGAACACGCGGGGGAGAGGCGGACCCGACGCAGTGCAAACACGTCAGTGCAAGACGAGATGGAACCAAGGAAAGGGGAAAGAGGAGACGAAAATTTCAAAATACGATTTGACGGTTCGAGCATCATCATCAGCTGGGACATGACAACCATTATCATCAGGAGTGGTGAAGAAAACCTGTGGAAAGTGGGCATCGCGAGTGCAACGAGAGCGGAACCGAACTACCTGATTCACTCGGCGCCCCTCGCGGATGTTGTCGCCACCGGCAGGCAAGGGGAAGAGGTGGTCCTCCCCACCGAACAATGGCTGGTGCGATTCGACTTCTCATTAATTAATTTGTTGTCAAATTGCGCAGTGGAAGTCAGCACAATACGGAGGAAGAGGAATAAAAAATTGTTGCATGGTGGAACAGCAACTCCGCCCGCCCGCCCGGCCAACCGCCCACCCTTTGCCCACCGCGTGAGGCACACGCTGGCACCTGCACGCCCACGCCCATGCGCATGGGCACGGAGAGAGGGAGGCAGGGGCAGGGACGTGGGATGATGTGGAGTGAGCGGGACTGACGAGGCGCTCACGTGCGGATGCGAGCGCAAAAGTGCGCGGAGATGCGGCCGGAGCACAGTCCGAACGCTGCGGGGGGAGCGAAAGAGCGTTTCCACTCCGGTCCGGTGATGAGGCCTCAGAGCCCCTCCCCACGAGTCTGACACGGCCAAAAGTTGGCGGAGTCCACCGTTGTCGGTGGACCTTCTTCCTGTCGACTACCCTGGGAGTGGAGGCGAGAGATCAGCGGGGGCGGCGAGAACAGGATTACTGCCTCACTAAGTGGTCCCTCTTAAGCTGCTTCTGGGAGAAAATGCCATCATAAGTTCAAATGGCGCCTCGGAGCCGTTACCGCCCGCCCGCAGCACGTGAGACGAATGAGGCGCTGGTGCACGAGTCCGCAGCGGCGCCGTTTGATGAGACTTACATCCCAAATTGTGCCATCATCCAACACCATGACTTGTTTGCAGAGGCGCAGACTGTGGCAAGGGAGTTGCTCTAGCCCATTTCCCAGCGTCCCCCGAGGAACAGAAGCGCTTCTGCGAACGGCCGAGGATGGCACGCGACCTGCACGGTGAGGGACGAGGTGGCGAGTAGGAGCCCGTCGTCCGTGTTGAGCGGCCCCGAGGACCGCCTCCGACGCGACCCCTCGCGCAAAGACAGTTGCCGCGGGGTTCCCCCGTGGGGCGCATGAAGTTGATTTCGAGGGAAACACCAGAAAGCGTGGCGTGAGAAACTGAGATGAGGCAAACTTAGAAGAGGAAACACGGTGGAAGACGTGGCAAAGACTGTTGCTCGTTGTTTCGTCATCAGAGACGCCTTTTCCATATGGCCTGAACTACAAAGTGGTGGATTCACAGCGGCGCAAGCGCCTCGAGTCAACACGCTCCTGAAAACTTGGCTAAGACAGCGGGCCACTGCTACGTGCGCTCAAGCAGAGGCGTCGGCGATTAGCTACTCGACGAATGCATGAGCTAAATGGCATGTGGAGGAAGGAGGCTTTCACGCACGGGCTACTCGCACTCAAATCACCACGGGTCGCATTGGGCTCTTTCGCACCACTCTTCCATTCCTGCAGTCCGCAGGGTGCTCAGACGTTCTGGCCACGGGGATGGCGGTCTTCCCACCCGTCCTGGCCCACCGGACGAAGGGCGCGTGGGGGAGCCGGGTGCCGGAGGGGCGGGTCTGCCCGCCTTGCAGATCGCTCGGCCCACGGCCGTGAGGGGCGAGTCAGCGTGTCAGACTGAAGACGCGCGCGTTGATAAACACACACACACACACACCGGTGAGGGCGTGCTCATCGGCCAAGGTCGTCCTCCGTCCGTTTGGGCAGGGCTGTTCATAAATTAAATCAGCAGATGTCTGGCCGTACGGCTGACAGTTGCAAGACGCGTTGAGTCATAAAGGCTTCGCCCTCTCTTCCACTTGCCTCTCCGCCCTGCTGGGACCGGTTGCTGGGTCCGCCAACTCACCTGGTGAGGCGTCTCGCCACGCGGTGCTTGCTGCCCCCAGCGCTTGACTGGACGGGTGGCAGAGTTTTGCCGGCAGACATGAACCGGAAACGGAAACCGACCGAACTACTCTCCTTCCTCTCCTCACTGGCGCTCAAAAGACATTTTGTCGGTCTAATTGCATTGAGAACGTGCCTTCGTGTCAGGTGCTGTTAGGCCTTCACCGTTCAACAAACCAGGTTGGGTGATCTGCGTAGGGGAATGGAGGAAGTGGCAGCAGACGTCCCCTTCCCCTCCAACTGGACAACGAGGCCCAGTGGAGATCTGACCGCCTTCTCCACTCACGCATAAGTAGAAGGGCACCGGCGGGAGACTGTGATTGGATTCCTAAGAGGCCTCGAAAACTCCTGACTCTATAGAAGTGTGAATTAGCTCATCAGCGGCAAGTGGATCTGCTTTCTAGAGCGATATTCTGGCGGAAGAAGTGTGGCTAAGGCTGCATTCTAAGTTGGGTCTGGGCCGTCAAAAATTCCCAACTCTCATCCACTCCGTCTTAGCCAGTGATAGAGTTGAGTGATTGCAGATATACACTCGGTCCCACGGTGTGTGCGAAGCATCGAAAGTACCGCAGAACACGTTTCAGGTGGGAAGTAAACCCAGAAATGGAGACACGTCCACTTGACATAACCACGTGTGCGAATACGCGCGCGCGCACGCGCCTGTGCGTGCGTGTGTGTGCGTGCGCGCATGCGTGCGTGTGTGAAACGTAGGCGCGTACGAAACACGGGAAAAACATTTGTGAAATTGCCTTCAAATCACTACGTTGGTGCCCGCACCCGCTGGCAGATTTGTGAACGGGATCTTCTCAGCCTCGCATCCGTTGCGGGGGAAAACATTCGTCATGGGAGTGCAAAGATTCACGTCGTGCACACGAGGAAGACAGGCGCTCTTTCCTCCCTCGGACGGATACTTGGGCGTTGTGCTTGGCTCAAAAAATCCAGAAATGCGACTACTCTTGACATCAGACTGTGCGAAATGAGGGAGGGTGGGACTCGAGAGCGGGTCATGCGGCAATGAGGCCGAAGCAGAAAGCGGCGGGGTCTCACAGTCCTCGAAAGGAAATGGCCACCAATTGCAGCACGCGACGCGGCCTCACATCGGAAGCGAAGGACGGCAAGACCGCACCAAACGCCTGCATCTTTTTTGCTTTTGTCGGGGAAAAACAGTCTATACGGTGGGGGGAAAGGCGCACTCCACCGCGGGCTACATCTGAAGGAAGCCTCTAAACAGGGTGGAGCAGCAACACAACTGCCCGCGGCGGTGCTCAAAGGAGGCGGGAGGACTCACGCAAGCCTGTCTGGCCGACCGACCGACCGACTGCCTGGTGAGCGCGCAAATCGGAAGGCGCACGTCGTGTTCTAATGTAAATGAGGCAATTTCGGACGTGCCCAAGACCTCCTCTCTACTGACTCGCACTGCCATCAGGGCACATTTAGTGGCCTTGAAGTTTTAGCCGTCTGCAAGTCTAAGTCTCGGCGCAGTTTACCAAGTCGAGGTTGTCTCGACTACAAATGGCCGACCGAGGAAGAAAGGACGACGGGACAGGCGGCTACCAGAAGCCGATTCCATCTCAACAAGCCTCGGTGCTCGGCTGAGGCAGAGAAACCTCTCGACACGATACCAGGAGCTACGGCAAAGTGTCCTTTACTGCTGGATGCGACTGAAGAGCGCATGAAGTGACAGTTGCTCGTCAGTAAAAAGACGCGATGCGAGGGTCCACACCACATTGTGACGCGCCCGATAGCTCGCAGGACATCTTCCAACCGAGGCGGTGGACGTAGAACCGGTGGTGCTGGCCGCTCAAAAAGAATGCTGAGGCGAAGAGCCAAAGGAAAGACAGCCTAGTAGCCCCAAAAAGGGGAGGAAGCTGAACACAAAGTGATTGCGAATTCGAACAGGGCTGACGGCGTCCTGTTTGACCTGTCTGGAGAACAATAGCTGGGCAATTAGCGAGATTGCCTCCATGCCCTCCCATTAATCGGGCCGACAGGACGTAAGTGAGCGGTGTCCGATGGAAGCGTAGTTTTCTGAGTCGAGTGAGGTCGTCCGCTTGTGATGTTTTGGCCACTGCTTTGAATCTCAGTGACTAAGTTGTGCCACCAGACAGAGGAGGTTACTCATGTCTGGATAAAAACGACATGCAGGGCATTAGTTTTCCCTGTACTGGAAAAAAGGAGTCAAGACAACACGAAATGGAGAAGTCAGGGGCAGCAACAGTAGCGAGGGCGGCGGTGGTGGAGGCAGTGATGCCGTAGGGGCAAAAGGAGGAAAAGAAGGGCGGAGGCGAAGTGAAAACGACAAGCAGAGGATCACATCGTCCGACCGCCCTTCCTCCCTCCCTCTCTTCCCCGCCAGCCCGGATGGCTTTTTTTCCTCCCTGCAGCAGAAGCGATTCACCCAGTCCTCCGATTCCACCCCTCCCCATCGCCTGCCTCCGTGCTTACGGCCAACCAATTGATTCACAGCTTTGGACGAATGGAGACCAGCCCGCGAACTCATCTGCCGACACGGAGGTTGGCCAACTAGCACCGAGTGGCCGGCAGATGCTGCTTCGCGTCAGCTTGACAGATTTGTAATGATTTTACGACATCCGTCTGTCTCTCCACGTCACAGGAGCGCGTCCCCTCTTGTTATCGTCCGTGTGCACTCCACGTGAATGTGTGGAAGGGCTGCAATGACCCCGACGACGACGACAACGACGACGGCGGCTGCGGCGACGTGTGTTCGATGTCGTCTCAATGAAATGTGAGTGTCTGCAAACGAGGTCGCGACGGCGAAACGCGGCGGTGTGTGTGTGTGTGTGAATGTGCAAGCGTACGCCAAAAGAACAATAAAACTGCCACACAGTAATAAAATTTATGCATTCGCACATAGACCTGCACCCACCCGCCCACAGGGAAGATGGGAGCATAAAAGAGACAGGCATAATACACAGGAGGATAGGCGAACTCACCGAGGATGTTGAGCAGAAGGCAGAAGAGAAAAGAAGCGGGCATTTCCATGGCTACGGGTTGTCTGTTGGCGGCGCAATTCTAGGCCATCGCGGCGTGTGTATGAGGACTAGAAGGAGACGGAGAAAAGGCAGTCACACGTCCACATACAAGTCGAGAGGCTGGCAGGCGAACGAGCCAGAGTCGGAGAGAGACGCACGAAGTGAGGGCGACAGAGAAAGAGGAATGACATTAATAGCTAGAACGCGCACGCACACACGCACCCAGGCGCGTATGCACGCACGCACGCGCGCGGGCGCACGCGCGCCCCTCGCGACGCGCTCCGACTTTGCGTGCGCGCGTGTGCCTGCGAGTGCACGCAATCGCGCCACACAACGCCAATCAGAGCGATGGTGGAGTTTTTGTGGCGAGTATATCGCGCACATGCCGACGATGCGTCGACCTCTTCTGCTGTGGTGTCCACCGTCTCCACCACCACCGCTGGCCGTGGCCGATAGCGGAGGCTGACCGTTGAGACGCTCTCGACACTCGGGCAACTCGGCTCACCTCGCTGGTTTCGTTATGACTCGAAGGCAGAGTGGGAAGGCAGAATTTTAATTCTTCTACTTGGCCAGATCTTCCTTCAGGCAGAGAGTCACACTTGTTCCACAAATTGGGCGTATTCAAAAGAGTGAGACTCAGTTATCTGTATACTTTCGTTCTTACCTGCCCTTTTGATGTGGTGTCATTTCAGTCAAATGGTGAAATGCACCTCCTATGTGGAATGGAAATGCGACGCACACAGACGCGCAACACCTGCGAACCGCTAGGAGAGGCCGCTGACGTGTTGAGGGACGCATTTTTTCAGGGTTCAGAGTAAATGGATAGTTAACTTGAACTCTCGTATCTGCCCCCTTGACGGTGACGCTTTGATGGAATCAATGTAGAAAGTCCTCAAGGTGATGGGGTTTGAAGATGACAAAAGTACGAATGATCGTATAAACATCGCTAGTTTGTGGTCAAATTACGTGACCTTCAATTTAGTCCTTACGGATTTCTAGACCTTGGAGAGGAAGAACAGCAATAAATTTCATGTAGGAGATTCAGCCAAGCTGTTGTATGGGACACTCCAAATGGCTATATTCCTGGAAGGGAAAACAGTGGATATAAAGTAGGCAAGGAGACCAATTTTGCCACCAGCCCTGGGGCTTACCTACTAACGCTCGAAGGCAGTCTGCGCCCATTAGCGCCTCTACTTGCGACAGTTAATCCTCGGACGGGAGTTCTGCGCCCTCCGGGTCCGAAGGGGTGACAAGCGGGCTGGCAGCCCTTCGGACCCGGAAGATGTAGCGCCCCTGTAGTCTCCACTCAAGACACCATTTTGAAAGTGAGTTTGCCATAAGAGGTGCCAGTAGTTCTCCTCTTCACTCTTTGCGTTAGTAGTGCTTGACTCCATTTGACGTTGCTCCATCAGTGCAGACGATTTTCCTTTCCCCATTTCTGAGTAAAGGTACGGAGGGAAGGAGAAGACAGAAAACGAGGCGCGCGGCATTAGTGGACTAAGTTGCCCGCCATAAATTTCTTCCGTTCCCGATAGCGCCCATGAACCCGGTCACCTCGACCCCGGCCGGCAAGTCGCAGTTATTGCGCCCGCTTGATGTATTGTGCCGCCACGGGCAACATATTGCGTCTGCAGGCCGCTTGCTCTCCCACAAACTGCAGCCCGCGTCCACCGCGCCGCGGCCCTGCAGGCTCCCGCCGACCCCCAGTCGGTGCGGTCTCCAGACGGCGAGGTGGCGGCCGCCAAAAACTCGCCTCCACGTCTGCACGAATGCTCCGGGGGTGTAAACCGAGGCTCGGCTTTCCCTTCGATGTAACCTTGCGGGGGACGTCAGTACCCCTGATCTTCAGCGCGAGTGCCGGTACCATGTTACTGAGGAGGGGGAACATCCGCGCTACGGCGGTGGATTTTGCCGTAGCCCAGAGAGTCGAGGATTTCACAAAAAATGTTCCTTTAATCTGAATTTCATTCTCCATGACGGCTGATTCGTACAAGAAACACCGTCGTTCCTTCCTCTCCACATCATTTTTACAGAGACGCTGCCGCTCACCAGTTGGCGAAACTCCACATCTTTCGTCTCGCCTTTGAGGTGCATATTTTTGCAGATAGAAGAAGATAGAAGATAGAAGAAAAGGTGTAGAAGAACTCCTCCGCGGCACATGCGGTCGGCGGCGTTCGTGATCAACATGGACATCGGCATGTTACTGCAGTCCAGTCATCCGCAGACTCTCCAGACGGTACCCGAGTTCTTCGTTTTCATTGCTGAAAAAGCACTTCATTCCCACGGGGCTCTGATTTCTCCTGAGATCCAGAAGCGAGGCTAATTTCAGACGTTGGCCTAGCAAATTAGCATGGAGAATGCTGTTTGTCACACCACGCAGAACACATATTCCCCTGCTCCGTGATTTATGCGAGGAGGCGAGTTCGTTCATCTTCGTTCTCCTTTCGAAAACCTCAGGTAAGGGATTGCGTGAAGTGTCAAGAGCACTTGACAAATGACGCCCATTTGCCCCGAGGAAACCGCGGCCCTCCTTAATCCCCCGCCGTTTGGAGGTGCGTCCCCTTTGCTTCCACCACCGACACACCCGGTGGTCCACTTCGCTCGTCCCCAACCCCCGCCAACGCGACGCCCACCTCAACAGTCGTTTCCTCCCACTCAGCACTTCTTTGAGCAGGTCCTCCTCCCCATCTCGCACGTGGAACACTCGTAAAAGGTCACACGAGGGAGTTAGAAGAGGCGGTCATTCCATTAAATGTAATGTACTTCTTGCGCCCGGGAAAGGAGCTGAGAATTCCCGGCTGCAAGTGACACAAGACTCGCCCTCGCTAGTCTCAGTTGGAGTGAAGCTATCGAAAGGGTTGCCCTGCCTTCGTTCCGTGAACATGAGCCAACGACGAGTGGGTTGAGGGGAGGCGTGGCCCTAGACACTGGTCCGGCGGTGGGTGGAGCAGACGAGGGAATCTTTTCAGACAACCGGGACACCGGACAAGCACAGCGAGAGAGTGAGAGAGAGAGAGAGAGCAAGTCTGATTAGCATAAGCATCCCTGCCACCTCGTGTCTCTTGCGATAAGTCACAGCGAGCAGTGAAAAGGAGGGGACTCGAGGAATTCACTATGAAGAGGGCGTCCAGTCACGCGAAATATGCCTCTCCTCCGTCCTCGCAGTCTGCGATCCACGAGCGACGTCGTACTGCTCCTCGCGAGGGTCCCCGACGCCAACTCAGCGGATGGATTTGGAGAGAAGAGCGGCAACAAGACACCCTGAGTCAGATTGGCCTGTCTTCGCCGAATTAAAGGCTCCCATTGGGAGTCTGCTTGTCTTCACGGTGGCTTGCTAATCGCCCCTCTCTGCCCCCGAATGCCGTAACAGTTGTCGGCCACAACATCCAAGCGTCTTCACGAGAAGAGCAAAAATGAGTTGCCTCTTGAAGTCACTCCCAGTCCGTTAGGCAAATCGCAGGTCTTTCATTGGGACAACCGCAAATTTGTTGGATCCATAATTTATGTAAGTTCAACCGTCATTTCTGCTGAATGAGACTAGAAAGCCGGATTATTCTTCTCCTTCTCGCCGCATTCGGCTTCCACGACCGCCGGGCCACACGCGGAAGGGAGTGGCGAGACGAGACGAGACGAGGCGTGGCGTGGCGACGAGGTCGACGGTGATTCAACAGCCCGGCCAGTTTGTCACCCGCCTTTATTGTGCGACACTCCGAGGGGGAACATCTGTCCAGACGCGTTAAGCACTCCCACCATATAGCGAATTGTTGTTGCCTGTCAGCCACTTCTCCGCAAAAAGTGCAACTCTTGAACATTCGAGCCTCCAGGTGAGCCCCAACTCCCCACGTCGGGGGCGGGTGGGGCGAGGGGCTCGCCTGGGCACACAAATCGGGCACTTCTCCTGCCCCCACAGGCAGACCGCGATTTGATGGTCTTCGAGTAACAATAACCGCGGACCCGGGTTGCCCACTCGCACTTCGCATGGCACCTCCACGTCCCCGAGCGGCCGGCAGACATGTGAGTGGAATGCCGAGCATGACTTCTCTCACCTATCGCCAAGTCAAAGCCCACTTTGGGCGATAACCTAAGAGGTGCTCTGGTATATTAGCCGTTTGCGCGGATCAGTCAGGTGCAATAAAGTGCTCTTTCAAGGCTCCTGACACCTCAGCTTATTTCGCATGCTACAGCGGTCTCCATTCCCTCGTCGACGGCCATCGATGCAGCGTCGATTACTCACGTACAAGAAGGCATGCGGGATGAGCCGAGGTGATTAATGGCTCTCAACGCTGTCGTCTTTTGCTGGGCAAAGGAGGCCGTGAGGCGAACTCGGAGGGGGCAGGGACGGTCGGCAAAGGGCTCTGCCTATCTCTCACATCTGGTGGGGACTCGCAATTCCTTCCTCCAGGCGCTTGTCTTCCCCTCCTCCTACAGCCGCCTTTCCCATCCCGCTTTTTTACAATAGGTCTTCTTTTGTTGGAAATGTAACCAGCGAAATGGGGATGACTGAAGGCGAGGCGAGTAAAGCTTCCTTCGTTTGGCAAACGGACTGGTCGCTTAGGCCACTTTCAGAAATGTTAGATTGAGGAGTGCAGTAAAGTATGAAGGAGATAAGAGGGGACTCAGGCCAGATGCCGGACTGCTTTGCTAGTGCAGCATAATAAGTGTGTCGGGTAGCTTATAAATGGGAAGTAAGGAAGTGTTAGTACTCACAAAAATTGGTCGAATAGCTCGCCTTCACAACGGTGTTCTCTTCAGCCAGACTTACCGCGGACTTTTCATCTTAGCATTCGTTGCCCATGGCTTTCACGAGGTCTTTCCACTCCCCCTTCGCCCCTTCCGCGCCCCTGTTAGGCCCCATGTCGGTGCCGTCGGGAGGCACTTGGGTCCCACCCAGGACCTTCTCCAAGTGGGATGACAACTGGGAACGAGCAGTGGGCAGGTGATCACACTCCACTCCGTAAGCGACACTGCCAGTGTGGTATTGTTTCTCTCCGAGCAGATGTCTCGGTGCCAAGGCCTTAGCCACCTTGGAGGGCCAGAGAGGTCATCATGGCGGATGGTGAGGCTCGACGCGATGAGGGCAGTCGTGCACCCGCCTTATCGCAATCTCAACTATGCTGCTGACAGGCAGCTCACGGCTGGTTGTTGTCGCAGGGCAGCGCTGTTCCCTGCGGGGCGGAGGGTGAAGTGCGCTGTCGCTTATTCGCTTATCTCCCAGCCTCACTCCTGTCCGCCGTCCTCAAAAATAATGAGCATGAGGTGAGAGAACGGCGGGAACGGAGACATCAATCATGGATGAGGCCTGTATTAGTCCCAGTGGCATAGGTGAGGTGTGTGACGGGCTCAGGCATGGCGCGCTCGACGGTGTGGAACGAAGGGGAATGACGGGCGGAGTTGGAGGACAGGCAACCTTGAAAAGGCGCAGAAAAACGTCTATTCTTTTTTTAACTGCTGCAGTGATTAGCAGGGAAGCAACTGCAATGGACGTGAAATCGGATCCGTTGAAGGCCTGATGCCTTGGCTATGGCCAAAGTCTGGAGCACGGAGGTTAGTTTTGCGCCGAGGCAATCTAAATCACAGAGGTGTGGCACGCGCCATATTTTTCAGATGAGTCTGTTGTCGTACACATCCTGTGGTGCGTATTTTGTCAAGTGATGATTGATGGCCGGACGCGCCCAGGCGTGCTGCCAGCACTGTGGTCCAGTTGAAATGGCCACTGCTGTCACTTTGTGTTAGTAAACATCTGGTTCGCAATGCCTCGAATCTTCCCTGCACTGGGACCCCTTGACAGGCGCTGGGTGAGTCCGCTCCACGCCTGAACGCCTGTTCGGCACCGGCCGAGTGACGCGCAAGTCCGGCGGGACGCTGGGCGCGGAGGTGGCGGGTGGCGACAGCTTCGAGGCGGCGGCTGCGCGCTGGAGTGACGAAGACAAGTCGCACTTCTCAACGGTGCCTCGAACGCACGGGAGGCCAGCCAGTTGGGGCAGATGCGAGGTGTCGGACGCCCCAGCCGAGGCGAGTGGTGAGTGACTGCCTGGTCGGAAGGGAGGGGATGATCGCCGTCACGCGCGTTTAACAGGAGGGTCCCCGCGACGTTGTGGATAATTGATGGTCCTGTCGGGGCGTTGTGGTGGCTCACCTACCGGGAGAAGAATGAAAACGGCTAAGAGAGACCGGAGTCGCCACAGAGAGTGGCCCCAAATGGCTGCGAGGGCGGCCGCAGCCCTGCTTGTGATAAAATTCGGCACCCACAGCCACCCGCGGGAAGAAGAAGGCCCATCACTCTGGCCTCCGCTGTCCGAGTAAGTACCGACCTGGGGCAAAATTCACCGTAATTAGACGACTTCAAGGAATCCCGTCCTTATCTCGTGACGCCACTTAGTCGCCATAATCGCTCCTGCTCTCAGTTGGGCGTCGCTTTGATGTTGCCTGTTGGAGGGAAAATTTTTTAGTCGCCCGATCGTATCTCCTCCTGCTGTAGTTGCAATCGCCAGAGTAAAAAGTTATTATTAATTAAGCCTCTTCAACTTAATCGCTATCGCCAGATGCATCTCGCGATCAGCGCGTCGTCTTTCGAACTGCCCCCTGCGGACGGGCGGGCGAGGCGGATCTGGGAGAGGTCAGCACCCTAGGCCGAGGCGCGATCGCACCGCAGGTCCCCTTAAAAGAGGGAGGAAATTAGCTACGACTTGGGAGCTGCTGGCGCTCTCTCTCCCCATCCCTCTAATTTGGGACAGGAATAGGAAAAACGTTTTCCTCCTCGTCCTGTTGTGCGTTAAATCTGTCAAATCTCCTCTCATCCATTCTCGGAATACCTTCTTCTTGAAAGGAATTCGATGTCACGGTGAAGGATCCGATTCTGCTACCAACGTGGAGGGAATACCAGGTTTCTGGGGCAAGAACCGCTTTGGCCCGCCAAAACCTCGCTCTTAAGGGAGCTGACCCCAGTCAACACTTTCGTTTTTCTCTCCCCGTCCCCCCGACCTCAAATACTTTCGTATGTTTCTCACTAACTAGCCTTCCTGAGGGTTGAAAAGGTAGGCTGAGTGACGCACTGTTACGAGCTAGCGGAAGCCCACACCAGTTCGGCTTCCCCCCGCCGGTCCATAGGGGGGCCCTCCGACATCGCGAAGTGGCGCTCGTGACGGTCAACAGGTCTACAAGCGTCACTTCGGCATCTTACACTGGGCGCAGAAATAACCACCGTCATCCTCTCGCCCTGCCGCCGAAAACCTGGTCCTCGGCGGACAGGCGTCGCGCCGTCTGTGGATTCCTCTAGCGTCCACTCTGGCGTCAGGAAGGTTAAAAGTCTTCGAAAATGACCGGAGGCTGGTGCGTGTCCGGCCTTCGAGGATACAGCCGACCTAGAAGTTGCAGAGGCGGACACGAAGGGCCGGTGAAGCATGAGTCGTGGCTGCCTGCTCCCTCCACCCAGTCTCTTCGCGCTCCAGCCAGGAAGTGACATTATTTACGACATGACCACCATCATAGCCGTTCTACGCTGACTTATTTAGTTTGTCCTTATGAACTTGCTGTTCTTGGCCTATATTTCACTTTAGTCAAAAGGACTTCGCGCCCGCCTTGTGGCCGTTCTGCGCGCGCTCCTTCGGCGTCGGCGACTTCCCTTCCTGACAGCCTTCATAACCACTCGTCAGTGCATCGATGAGTGCGCGTTTGCTTTCGGTTGGACAAAGACGTCTCATGGACTCTTCAGGGAAAACTAAGGAGGATGCGTAAAGTCAAGCCGCGACTTCTATGCGCTGTGCCGCTAACCCTGAGGGCCCACAGCTTGATGAAATTCGTCTGGATGACGCCGATGGTGTGTGACAATGAAGGCTAAAGCCTCTTCTTTAAGTCACCACTCTCCCATTGTGCCGTGGTCGACATTTATTTTTAAACTGTCAAAACCACGCCCTACTTGTACGAATTCTTTGTCCCCTCCAACATGGCACCACGTGGTTTCCATACTAGGAAAACCCATCATTCTTGATATGCGGAACAGATTCCGACCATGCAGCCTCTCGACTGAAATAAATGACCTGTGGACTACTGGAATCGACTGCCCTGCCGTAGGACACTGGAAATAGTGCCACGCAGGTGATAGTGGGTCCGACACTCGAAGGAAAACAAGTCCACGCCTTCATTAGTTACAGTTGTGGCTGTGTGCCACAAAAAAGAACTGTTGTCGTTGGGCTCGGATAGATCTCGGGATCTTCGTCAAGTCTTTTATACTCCCCATCTCACCGCCCCCTCGGTTGAGGCATTTCGACCACGGTGGCGAGGATTCCCTCTTCATCCAAACAAAACTGGTGGCTTTGAGGGCATCTACCAGGTGAAATCACCTGTCCTTAACGGGCGAGGAGGGTGCGGCTTCCCGTGCTTTTGAGCGGTCAAGTGTGTGGGCCTGACAACCCGCCTCGTAGCCCCACGTCTGCCCCACTCGAGTGGCTGCTTTTGACACATATGGCGAGGCTGGCGATATTCTCGTTCTCTTCGAGAAATAAGTCCAGTTGTAGAACGGCGCTCGACGAAATCGTGTCGGCAGAGCGAGCTCTGCCCCGTCGGCGGCGGGGTGAGGCTGTCCCGGCCATCTCGGGGAGTCGACTTGCCCAGGGCGCGTCGGGCGGGCTTATTTTCCCCTCTCCCCACTTTTTGCACGGGGGAACGACAGCGCGCATCCATTATAATCATATGCTTTTATTACCGTTTCAACACGTCACAGAGAGTTAATTACAAGAGCGTTGAGGCAGCACTCTGCGGTGGTTGATTCGCCTCCCACTAACTCTTGCAAACCAGGCAATCATGCCAGACGGGCTTTCGGGAAATCCCATGATGGGAAAAATTTGCGCAGGGGGTTAAAATGTCAGAGTTGATAGCAAAGGACCCTGTCGGTGATCTCATCTGAATGTGATTGTCCACTTCGTTGGCTAAACTCCCTGCTCTAAATTGCAGTGGAATTCGGGTGCTTTTGATTCGCAGGATGAAGGCCTTTTTAACTTCTCCACCCACGCAAGACAGGCGATGGGCGTTGTCCAGCAGGGAGGAAAGTTCTGTCTCCCCCGCCGCCGGACGCAACATTTTTGGTTTTCGCAGGCTATCAAGGGACCCGCGGCTGCCCCGAGGGACGTCAAAGCGGCGACGCCGTCTCCTGTCCACGCGGGGACCGAATTTGCGTCTTGCCCGCGCACGACCGGACTGTTCGTGGCTCTCGGCGTTATCTCCTCAATGAAGCGGTGTACAGAGGAAGTTGCTCAAAGATCAAAATAAAATCCATAAAAAAAAATATATGCAGGTTTTCAAGTGAGCAACTGCTCTGCCTGTGGAGTTGTGCTGACAGAAAGCAAACGCAACCGGTAATTTATGTGGTCTAGGGATTACGGCCGAGGGAGAACTGGTGCTTCGGGAGTTCTTTCCTCTGGACAATAGTTTCCTTTCCCAGGGTGGACTTCCGCGAGTGAAGGCTCCCGTAGAAAAGGGGTTTCGAGACTCCGAAAGGCGAATTTGCAGGTCGTGCGGATGCAAAGCGGGAACAGAAGCATCCTACCCTCTTGCATCGACAACACACCTATTCGGACCTGCGGAATGCAGAATTTCCATAGGGCCACGTCGTGAACACTGCGGGCGGTCGAGGGGATCAACCGGCGGGAGCGGGGAGGGGAGAGGGGACACGGTGGAGGCGGAGGCTGAGGCTGAGGCGGGACCTGAGTACAGAGGCTGGTGCCTTCCGCGCCTTTCTTCGAATGCGGAGGCATTTATGGTGGTCACTCGACTTTAAAATCCACCATTTGAACTTAGACAGGGTCCTTCGTAATGACGATCTTTCCAAGTCGCCTTGTTCATTTTCCCCCAGCTGGGATTTATAAATGGCCTGGCTGGCCAAGTAGGCGCAGCAAAGGACGGGGAGGAGGCAAGTGAAGTGCCAACGGCCGAAAGGAAGCCCCAAATGCTATCGCTTAATGCGCGCTAATGGGCTGTCATAACATCCGATTTGCAGAACAAAAGGGAGTCTTGCCCTCGGGAGTGGAGGCAGTGCCACGCGAGGGGCGAGGGGCGGCGGCTGCACGGGACTGCTTTTGCGCGTTTAACACAGGGCCAACGCTCATGACATCCAGGCGCTCAGCTCACGCCTCGCCACTGCTCCGCTGGGGGCGGAGGCGGAGGCGGATGCTAAGGAGAGGAGGTTAAGACGCCTTCCCCGCTGCCGGTTGGGCATTCGGCCATGCGACTGACTCCGTCAATGGTGGCGGGTTCTTAGCCTCAAGACTTGCGCACCCGCGTAGGGTGAGTTGGAACGCAGAGTGTCGTTTAGCCGTGTTTTGGGAAAACCGAATGGTCTCGCTCGAGGGAAGGCGGACTGAATCACTTCCATCCCGCCTCTTATTGCAAACTTACGATGCGAATTATTTAATGAATCACATCTCTCTCTTTTTCACCAAAGTTCACAGTCATAAATCACCGACGCTAAGTCGAAACGCTAAATGTTAGTTTTTTTGGCCTTTCTCTCCCGCGCGGCTTCCATTTTGATTCATTGGGAATAAAACGGCGCGATAGGGCAAAAAAGGCAGGGAACAATAGCGTAATGGCTAATAAACAAACGGTAGAGCGGTAAGAAGCAAAAATCCAAAATTCCTATAATCCAGCCATCACGCAACCACCTCACCGCTGCGTCTGAATGGGAGGAGAAGGGATCGAGTCCAGAACTACCCATTTGCGGAGCCGCAGTGGGCCACGAGTTGTTCCGTCAAGGGGAGAGGCGAGCGCTCACCGACGCTCTTGCTAATTCACTTAGTTAGCAACAGTTGGCTTCTCTCCAAATGCCACTAATCAGCGACATTTGCTGAGTCGAGAGAGTTGCAGCCTTCCCGCGTCGGAGCACAAGCGACGTGCGGCTGACAGAGTGGACAGGCCTTGTCCGCCTCGCTGGCAGCTCGTCGACCGACCACATCTCCACTGTTCAACGTGGAAGGTCGTCTCGCTCTCCGAAAGCATCGCCGAGAGCCGGGACTCTGGTAGCGCGCCCGGCTGGAAAAGTGGCGACAGTTTCCCCTAGAAGATGTAATTTTGGACATGGCAGTGATTTAATTACCCTGCTTAATTTGTCATTGCGACTCAAGACGTGTACATCAACCAGTACCTCCTGAGGACGTGTTACAAATAATTAATTTGCCTATTAAACCAAATCGCTGCACCCCCTCCTTTTACTGCACTACACTTAACTAGTGTCTGAAACACTCGAGTTGGCTCAATTCAGGCGTCGTCTGTCGCGTGCGAGGGCTGTCCGCCCGGCCGAAACTGCGGGGACGAGTGGACACTGGAGACCGCGGGTGGCACGTGCCACCGAGTGCGCATTAATCCCGTCCCTACTCACCTCGCAGTTCAAGGCGGCCAGTTTTGCTCCCCACCGCCAGCAGACCTGCCGACCAGCCGGTTGTGGCGGTGCGCAACCGCGTGGACTCGATGGCATCGATTGGCCGCAGTCGCAGAGCAGAGGGTCCGAGCCTCTGACGCATGGGGAAGGGTATTTAAGTGGAAACGCCCAGTGCCGCGCACCTGCAGAAGCGCCAGTGGAAGCTCCTGCATGGCGGCCCGCTGTCACCCAATAGTCCATTCCTCGCTGGGATTGCCGGAATGCCTCACCTAAAAACTCAATGTCATCGTCAGGAAACCCATTCTAAATGTCAAAGTACTCAAGCTGAAACGATTCTACTATGGATTAAAACTTAACAAGAGGTCTTCGGTAGCCTCAGAGGAGTAGTACAATTCGGCTACTGCGACGCATTACGGCCAGGGCACAAACGGTTGGGTTTTTCCTCCTTTTACTAGGACATCCGAGGCAGAAGCGTTCGGCACGCGGGGCTGTAAGCTCGCCCTGCCCGCCAAATGCTGCTTCTCGGCTTTACGGTTCCGTGGCGGTGCTCCGTGGTGCGGAGCAGGGGCTTTTTACCCACTCGTGACGAATTCGGTCTCGGGGCAGAAGTACTGCCGGAGGGGACCGATGTCCGGGGGGCGAAGTGCTCCGAGCAGACTGTGCAAGAGAAGGTGGTCGCCTCCTCGGCAGCCTCCGCAGTGCGTGAGCGGAGCATCCCCTGGCACGGTGAATGTGAGAAGCCGCCCCGTCGTTCCAGAGCGACTCGTGAGAGGGAAGGACTACATTCGCTTCCCAATACTTAGCAAGACCAAAGTCCTTATGTTTTCGGACTGCGCCAAATGTTGTAGATATGGTCAGACAGGAAGGAGGCCGCAGTAATGAAGCAGTCGGGGTGTGAGAGGTGGACTGGGAGGGAGGAGGAGGAGGAGGAAGAAGGACGGCTTTGTGGAAGGTGCGGTCCTGCCATTTTGGTGAAAGAGGGCGCGGGGGCGCAGTCAGACAAGGCTGGCGTTACACGTGAGTACGAAGAAACGGAGGAAGGGAGGCAGCGAGAGAAAGGCAAGTCAAAAGACAAAAGATAAATTACCCTAATTACTTTCCCTGCAATGCCTACCCAAAGCCTCCGCGTTCTTGTGCGTGTGTGTGTGTGTGTATTCCTGTCTGCCTTCCACGTCTAGACTCGCTGTGTCAAAAAAGTCGCGTCTGCATCGCGGTGCCTGGGTTGGTCAACCATTTCTGGGAGCAGAGCAGACAAAAAACCGATCTCCAAACTGCGTTAACTGCAGATAGTGAAGTTTACTTCCTCAAGATGAGAGAGTCTTTTGACCCAAACTTAAATGGGTTACAGGGGATTCGGAGAGGTGGAAGGGGCACCTGCTCCTCCCCAGATCCACGCCCGGCCTGCCCACAATGCCAAGAAGAAAGAAGCGCTAACAAAGATGGGAGGCGGGGGATGGCGCGGATACTTTCCCGGCAAACAAATTGCCCACTTATATCATTTCCGGTAAAGTGCGCCACTCCAAGGAGATTCTGTGTATCCGACCGCAAAGTTCTGTCGAGAACGCCTGCCGTAAGTGGGACCGAAGAGGTACCGAAGAGGTACATGGGAGGAGGGAGAGAAGATGAGAGGGATGATGCAAGACAAACTTGGTTGGAAAGACTCCTCCTTGGGGCCGATCGTTGCCACCAAGTTCAGGCGAGAAAGGAACGCATCGCGGTCCCCCTCAGCAAAGTATTTCATGCTGGGCGAGAGACCAGTGATGGTCCCCTTAAGGGCGGGTTTGTAGTCATTAGTTCGTGCATGTAGTCATGCATTAATCTTGTTTATTTTCCCGTTTAAAGTGGCCTTGTTAGCCGCCTCGTCCAAAGTGGGTTGAAGCGTCAAGGAGACACGGACCAGACACTACGCTGCTAACACACCAACTTCCATTTGTCCCAGTGTGAGGAGAAATAGGCCGGAAACATGGTCCTCCTCTCCCGGTCTCCTAATCGGCCCGCCAAGTGAGACCACACGGATTCCGCCAACTGGTCAGCCGCCTTCGCGGTCGGTGAAAGGCAGAGATGTGACACTTCGACGCTCTCAACATGCTCCGGAGGGCGTAGATCAAAGCCTGGTCCTCCTCTGCGTCCCCCGCTCCACCGGAGCGCAGATACAGCGGACTAGAGAGGACCACCTCCGGCTCGCTGCAGCTCCGAACGACCGGCAAGCGACCCACCACCGTTCACTTATTTTTGAGTTAAAGCCACCTTTCGCCTGTCCCACTTTTTTGCACTGCAAGCAGCAAACAGTTTGAGCAGTTGTATGTGGAGTTGGGCGAGTTTTCGCTTAAAAATGTGAGCGGGGCGGTAAATAAGTATACGGAAAAGTACGTAACCTAGGCGGAACGGAGCGGAGCGGAGGCGACACGTTAAGCCTGGAAAATACTGCTCTGCAGACAATTGTCAACTGTGGAATTTACGTTCCTGTATCCGCCGCACCATATGACAGCGATGCCTATCGCCGTGACAGCAGATAAACACACTGAGGCGACGACTACGACGACCACGACGACAACGACCACGACGGGTAGGCACAAACAAAGTGCCTATCATTGTGTTGGAGAGACTATCGGCTGACAGGCGGAGGAGGGGGTGGTGCGGCGGATGACAAGGCAGCACTGACATGTCACCGCCAGCCGTTCCCTGCCGCTCTTCATTCCTCCTTTGAGAGGGCTGGCACGAGGCCAACGACGGCACCTCACCGCAGCCGTCGCCGGTGCTGACGCAGCGAGCCCGCTCGCAATCCTGTGGCGAGTGACCTCCGCGCTGACAGGTGTCACGTTAGGCGCAGGAACGGTAAAATGACATCCGCTTGAGTAAAGATGAGCTGCGAGTGCCGCGGAGGGGCCTCGGTGATGCGCGCAGAGCTCAGCTCTCCTGACATGGAGTCCAAATGACGCCAAAACAGGCGAGTCACCATGGACAGAATCTGTGCATCGTAGATTCCACGAGGGGTAACATTGACTTGGCGGTGGCAACGCCAGTTGCCACCTGAAACTGATTTTAGGGCCTAACAACCGACCAAGCGCCACTCTGCCGTGCCATTCATCGAGACGATTTAATGTAACCCACACCGGCGGGGCCAAAGCACACGAGGCGAGTGCTTGGAGAACCGGTGGATACGCGTCAACTGCGCCTGTGCTCGGAGGCGGAGCTTCTCAGCGCCCTCACGGCCCGACTTGGAGCGAGCCGCGCTTCGTGCAACCGTTCGTGCAACGCCTCGGCGGTGGGCGCTGAGGAAGAGGGAGGGCGAGGCGTGTTGATTCACCTTCCAGCGGAGTGTGGCATGTTAAAAAAAGGTAGTACAAGTTGGCCAGGGACCACAGCGTGTTCTACAAAAAGAGCTCCCCTGAGCGGTTTCCACGAAACTTTACCCCACCAAAAGAGGAAATTAGGCAAATTAACTGCTCCACCATCCCAACGAAGGGGAATTGGTGAGCGGCTGACGGTTTGATCGGGCGGGGGACGAGAGCGCAGGTGCAGGGCCGATCGAGCAACGGGCGGAGCAGTTTCGCAGGACGGCGACTCCAAGCTCTTTTGTGTGCGAAAGGAGGCAGGCGCAACTTAAGAGCTCCATGCCTTGCAAGTGAGCTTTTTACTTGTACTACAGCAGCGACAAGTAATTGTGAAAGACGAAGGTGCTGCGGTCGCGCGAAGCGGTGCGCACGGGCGAGCGGTTCCTGCCACTTAAGGCTGCCGCGGCAGCAGCCAGTCAGAGAGGAGGTTGGCGCGTTGACTGCTCCATCCTCCACCGACGCGGCGCCCACCGCCTCAGACGCATGCGACACGGAGCGGGTCCACGCCTTACGTTGGCACTTCGGCCAAAACGTCTATTCGACCGCGAACGAGCAGCCACTTCTGCTCGGAAGAACACGTCACGAAAAGACTCCAGCCTTGTTTTTGACCGGCCTTTTAATGCTTCTGTCAAGCGCAGGTGACAGTCGCCTTCCCAAATAAGCTGGGCGATCACAGTCACAATTTACGAGCCCCAACGACACGCTCCCAAAGAGAGGGGGGGGGGAAGGAGGAGGGAGGAGCGAACTCCAGCCAAATTAAAGTGGCATGAGACAGGCAGCAGGGCACTGATACGCTCGGCCGTTGACATTTTTTGTGCTTTTTAATTTGTTGTCTTCGAGCGAATGGACCTTCCGTTTTCTGGGAGCACAAGTCGCGAGGCGGACAATTTAAATTGAGCGCTAAACCATGGTGTGCTCGAGAAGTCGCAGATACCGGAGAGGATGAAAAAAGAGGACGTCTGACTCAGTCAAAAAAAGTCGATCCAGACGGTGTGGAGGATCGCGCGAGGGAAGGCGGACTTTGTCCGAGGCAGGTCCGAAGGTGGGGTCACACTGCCCGGTGGAAAAAAGCCGTCAGAGCCGAGGCGCGGGGCGTACCGCCGACTCAGCGGTGTGGACGTCAGTGGACAAACACGCACAACAGACGCCAACATGGTGGGGGCACATGGAAAATCCGGGAGGGCTTTGTGAGAAAGGCCGAGAAGACGCGGCATGTCTGGTGCAGCAGATGGTGGAGGCCAGACGAAGGCCCCGTCCGACGGCGAGCGGTGGGGGTGTCGTGCCGGACTGACGAAACACGGCAGCCCTGCGGCGTGATGTCCGTGCCCCGCAGGCCGCGCCGGCCGAACTTCTGGTGTGAGCGACGCGCCCGACACGGCAGCAATGAAGCCACCTTGTGCAGGAGGTCCCCGCGGATCGTGGAACGCCCAGCGGCTCGTCAATAGGATCTTTTGAAGGGTCAAACAGTCCAAAGGTGTCCCCACATGGTGGTAGGTCGTTGGAACTTTTGCTACGTGGCAGGCAAGACCTGGCCAACGCATCACCTTCCAGATAGCTAATTCGTCTCTGACACTAATCTGAGCATGCACTTTCGAGAACTCCCGCCCACCCCGGGAATCGGGACAGTCGTGCCGACAAACCTTTTTTCGAAGCTAAGTTGGCTTTTCTGGCATCGGGTGGGCTTTGTGATGGCCTTTATGTCATGGCTGACCGACGGCAGACGGTGTCGAGGGGCAATTTTGCTTTGGACTTCTTGACAGACGCACCTTCGTGTGACCAGACGACCGGGATCCCTGATTGGTCTGACCACTGGAGAAATACATGAGCTCTCGGCCGTTCGCAAAGGAAAGCAGCTTTCACACGAGAAGAATCGACGAATACTTCTTTGTCGACTCTTCTCCAGCGTCTAGACCACTGTCAAATGAGAATGCATTGAGCGTATGCTTCGTGGAGAAGAGGAGGAGGTTGCTGGCACACCTTTGACCGACAAAGCAAGGGACCGCCTTGCAAGACAGGTTGGAATGCTTTTCTCAAGACCTGCCCTCCGCCGGAAATGCCACTAGTGATTTGAGTAGATCACGAGGCACCGCGGCGCCTTCCCGGCCTCTTTTTGCTTGGCGCCGACGGGCCAGAAAGGCGTTTCCACCCATGCCAATCGTCGGTTCGGTTTGCGACGCAGTGCAACGCCGCTGTGGAGCTCATTCCGCCCTCACGCCTCCCTCCGCTCACCGTCAGGTGTTACTATTTTCACTTTGTAATGCGTCCCTTGAACTGTCACCTGACTGCAAGTATCAAAGTCAACATTTAAATGTTATTTCCCGACTGTAAAAAAGCCTCAAATTATAAGTCGTCCACTCAGCCAATCAGGGGGGGATTTTGGTCGTGAACAGATTGTGGACAGTGGATGGGGGACCGTCCGAGGCAGGTGGTGCGAGGTGGGCCGAGGCGGGCTGAGGCGCAATTAGGCGGCAGCGACTGATTCCGGGGCAGATAAACGGGGCACACTGAGCTCCGCGATAAAGGAGAGTGAATATTAATGCAAGTGGGAAGGCAGAGCGTTGCGATTTCCCCGTCGACTTTCGGCCACTGCATTAATTAATTCAACCCCATTTTGTGTGTCAGGCTCCAAAATTGCCCCCACCACCGGAAATACACACGTGCAGGTAAGAAATATGTTGCCGTGGAATTCCGGTTAGTCCGAGCTACTATTTTGCGCCGTGATTAATGACGGCTTCGGTGACTTCAATCATCCCCGTGAGTATTGCCACGAGGGGCGCGAACGAATTTGTGTCGAGGTTGGTCTCGGCTTTTCACTTACCCCAACCGACCAGAGCCCGTTTGACCAGTTGCTTTTGGTTCGCCTGTTTTGTTTCCAAGGCTTCCGAGTTCTCGTCACGTCAAATGTAGGGGAGCAGAGGGAAGACATTAATTGGCCCTGTTTGGCGAGCCCCTTTTTACGACTGCTTACGACCGTCGCCCTATTTGGGAGCACGACTTCCAATAGAGGCCAGTCGGTTAATTGCTCCTCGCCCTTGGGCAGTCTCACTTCCCCGCCAATTCGCACAAGGCGGCTTTGACGCGCTCCCGCCACGGCCAGGGCGCGAGTTTGGCCGCCGAGACAAGGGAACACCTTGACTCCGATGGTGTCCCAACGCGTCCGGCGAGTCCGCCTTCAGTCGTGAGAGTCCGACTCCGGCGGATCGTCCTTCTGCTTGAAGCAGACGTCCTGCCAGTCGATCGAGCACATCACGCGAGGCCTGTCGGGCACCGAACTATGCGCCTTTGGCTTCCCCCCAAAAGTAACCCCTGCGTGCCTCACTCGACCACCCTTTGGACAGGCACAATTTAGCGCAGGTGTCCGTTGAACACCGGCTAAACCATATTTCATGCGCATGTGACGCCTGGTTCGGGTTAGGAGTCGCGACTGACAAACAAATGAGTCCATGCTGCACACGACACCCGGAGTGGGGCAGGCAGAGGCGGCGAGTGGTTTAAACAGTGGCACTTTCGCTGGATAAACTTTCACTGTGAACACAAGAAATCGTTTCTCCTAGCGCTGCTCGACCCACTTTGTTAAACGGGACGCGGTACCAACGCCGCCGCACACAACCCATGGGCTGGGCTCCTTCACTTCGACTTGCAGTTGACCCTTTGCGGTCGCCACTCGACTCGTGGGAGTCGCATCGGGAACGCAGCAGGTCTCCGGTTTTCCCTTGGCAGGGGCGAGGAGGACCACGGAGGCGGGAGACGTAAAATCCGGTCGACAGTACCACCGAGTCAGATCCAGCCGTTAAGTGTAGTTAGAGGACTCACCGACGAGGTGAACGCCTTCCAACGTGTCCCGATATCACACAGTTGCGGTTAGAGTCGCAAACAGATTTGGTAACTGTGACCTACGAAAGCCGATGGAACAACAAAGTTTCTACATCTCGCTACTGCGCGAGCGCCGACGTAGCCGAGGCGGCCACTAAGAGAGCTGGCAGAAACATGTCTCCCGAAAAAGTGGTGGTAAAGTGGAGCCGCCACCGTCGAGGTTGGAGGTTGGAGGTTATCATCACCGCGCTTTTAGTGTGTTCAGGGAGAGTGGAGAAAGTGGACTGCAAAACGAGAGATTATCACCCCCCTGCCACGATTACTCGAGAAGACAACGAATCAAGAGGGTAACAAATGAAGAGGCCTTGGCGACTACAACACATTTACCGAAAAAAGTTATTCAGGGCGGAGTCTTCCCCGGTCGGAGTTAGCGGATCCGTCGGCATCGCAGCTGGGCAGATTGCAGCAGATGGGGAGAGGCGCCTGCTGCACGAGGTTGCGTGTCCGCTGCCTGCTTCTCACTCGTCTGGACGCGAAAGGACAGACCCGAGACGGCGCGGTTGGGAGGGGCTCAACTATGCCGCCGAGTGCTTCGGCTCCTCGTGTGGAAGCACGACGCACATCTCAGAGTGAGACAAGTCTGGGGGTGCGGGCCGAGGCTAACAGTGTTGAGGCGTGGCGGAAGCAGCATTGAGGGGCTGATAATTAAAGATGAGCCAAGTTTCCTTGGACGGCTGGGTCTCGGTGCTCCGGGGTGCCAATGCAGCCAAATGGGAGGCTGGCGGAGTTTGGCGCAGCTAACGACGCGGGGGGGGGAATGTTTCCCGCGTCCCTCCATGCCCACTGAGGTGTCGCCAAGACTCGCGAGGAGAGAGGACGACCTGCGGTTCATTAGCGACGCAGTGGTGGCCCTGGGGCTTTCTTGTAAAAGGGATTTTTCATGGTACTGGCTCCAGAAGAGGGGGAAATTCGCGCAGTTAAACGCGTCGAAACGCTTCAACATTACCCTCTCTCATTCTTTCCATTTTACTTAAGAGAACCTCAGGTGGGAAGTTTAGAATAAATGTGTCCCGGACTAAAAAGCTACTCTGCGGACGATCAGATGGCTACGTCGGGCTTGACGAAGGGGGGAATTCGTCTCCCCGGCAGGAGCCTCAGGGAGCTGCTTTGCCACCTCCTCCAACATACGTGGAGAGCTGATGAGGTGATCCAGCCCCGACAGCTCTTCGGTTGCTGCTCCATCGCCCATCACCTTGGCCCACAACCCACATTTTTGCAGAGCATTCGTCTCGCATGTATAACAAAGCAGTGAGGAATCAGTGAACATTTTCTCGCATTTCACTCAACCACACTTCACCACTTATGCTGAGGTGACAGGTCGGCAGTCAACGTCACCACAGGCCGACAAAATGACAGCTCCTCGCTGCCGCGTGTGAAGAGCTGTCAGGCGTGTACGCCCCGTCAAAGCGAATGTCATTCGCGCCAAGCGGCTAAAGGCTCCGAGTGCGGAGGCACCGGGGCCGCCTCATGCCGTAATTTCGGGAGCATCGAATTCGGGCTATAAGGCTCGCGCACAGGCGGAGAACTTGGGTTAACAGGGCGGACGAAAGTACCGGTTACCCTCTGAGTGGATGCATTAAGCAAATTAAATCTCCCATAGCTAGGAGGATGGAATGAATGGCCAGCCGCGAGGGCATTCGAAGTTCCCATGACCAGTTGCAGTTCCTCCTTGTGGTAGACAATGCGGGGAATTGGAATACTCGTTCCAATCGTACACACTGACCACGGAGCGAGTTTGCGGTGTGGAACTCGTCTTTTCTCCTCGGAGCTCTGAGTGGCTTCGTAGACGCAGCCCATTCGCACCGGCGGGGTGCGCCCACGTCAGTGACCGGGCCGCGACGCCGTCGGGACATCAGGCCCCTCACTCCTACCCCGTCGCCCTGGTGGCGAGGTTTAGCTGTCCCCTCCTCGTGGTGGTGAGCTGTTGCAAAGGCCGTGGCGGATGCGGACAGGCTCACCTGCGTTCAGGCGGACAGAACAGAAGCAACAGCCTTCAAATGAGTGGGCAGAAGGGAGGGAGAGAAGGAAGCCGCACTTGCCGTCAGCACACCGCGTCCGTGCGCACCACTAATCTTTTGGGGTAGATAAAAAATACGGGAGAGTGCATGTGCACGGGGGAGAGGAGGGCGGCAAACGGGCGGACGGACGGGCGGACGGACGGGCGGAGGGGTGGGGGGAGCAGAAAGCGGCGGGTGGGCATAGGCCGGACGGGATAGGCCAGGATTGTGCGCTGCCGACTCTTTTATGTTGGCAAAATCAACAACAACAGCGGCACTGCGTCTCATGGAGCCTGGGCGGGACGGGGCGGGACGGGCAGGCGGGCAGGCGGGGCGGGGCGGGCAGGCGGACGGAGGGACGGACGGACGGACGGCTCCGTCGTCTACTCGGATGGTTCCGAGACTGACTCACGTGGGGCAGCTCCCTCTCACAGAGGCAGAAGGCAAGAAGCCCGGAGAAAGGAGTTAATTCAATTAGCCCCTAAATTAAAAGTTCAGAAAAACGGTTTAAGTGAAATACAAAAGCGCGGGAATAGGACTCTTTCCTCAATGGGCAAAGCACTCTCACCACTGATAGCTTCAAGAACGCCCCAAAGGAGTCACCAGGACACTACGCATCATTGGGGCGGAAAGAAAAGTTAATTTGACGTTTAATGCCTGGAGAGGAATCAATTATCTCGGCCAGTGGCGCCACTTACACGACCTGTTGATTGCCCCACCTCAGCTCGACTGCGGACATGCGTCCTCTGCTCCGGCGCACCAAGGCGCCTCGACACGAGGTGGCCCGCGGGACGGTTGTTCCCGCCTGCGTCTGGTCTGGAGAGCTACGACCAGCCACGTAGACACGCATACAATGGGGGAAGGACAGGGGCTCCGAGTGGATGCGATGGCCCCTTGGGGGTTGTGGATAAGGTCCCCCGGTTCGGCGGGGCAGTGAGGAGTGCCGGCTGGTCGCTGGTGTCACTCACACGCCCGTCGAGAGGCACAGCATCTTCAGCACTTCGTGACGATTCGAGGCTGTCAAAAGCATGTCACCTGTGTTGACTCATGACCTAACGTGGAGCTCTGTCATTTCGACCCACGCGACGTCAGATGCAGGCCGAAGGCGCCAAAGCCCCCCAACCGGCGGCCGAACGAGCTGGCGCCGGAGTGACCAGATCCGCGGGGACCGCGGCGCACACGGCGAGTCTATCGTAGCCCGGCTTCAATTAACGCCAGTATATCAAATAAACTAAGAGGATTTAGCTGGGCACGAGGGCAGAACACCCGCATTTACCCACGGTACTTCGTGATGAAGTGCATCCCATTTCCACCGACAGGCTTTCCAGGTCATCAGTTGGTCGGTTGTTTGAATGCTAAATTCCGCCGCGGCCATAGTGCACAAACCAGGAAGCAGGAGGAGAGGAAGGAGAAGGCAGAGCGAAGACAAAGGACTTCGTCGACTTGGGAAACTGACCTAAATTACGCTGATTCGGCAGCCTCCTCCGGCCCGCCCCACTAGGGCCTGTGGCTGTGACGCTCTGACCCTACGCCGACACACGTTGACAAAACGACTGAGTGACAGCAGGTGGTTATTTGCCTGAAAGGTTAACCTCCCTGTGGTATCGGAGAAGCGCAAAAGTACCGTTACACTTCACGACGGCCTCTGTGGTTACCCGGGGGAGATGGCGGTGCGGAAGAGCAGCCCTTCGAAGAGACGTTGAGGGGGTCTCCTACGCCCATAGTGTCATTCAATTGGCCGTAATTGCGGCGATGTGGCGCCGAGTCCTGCCCATTTCCAGTCCCCGATACGTCTGTTATCGAGCCGTCAGGCGGTTTCGGCTGCACAGCGTCGGCTCCGAGCCTGTCGTCGTGACAAGGCACAAAAGCGTTAACGTCCAGAGCGCCGGGGCATTGATGTTGCATAGTCTATGGCCGCGCTTCCTCCGAAGGGACGGGGGGGGGGGGGCGGATAGCATTGCAAAGAAAGACGGGACTGTATTTGCTCAAGCGTCCGCATTTTCGAGTAAACGACTTCTACGCAATTTGTTTTTTATTTGGTTCACCGGCCATAGCATTCCTTCGTGCCGTTACGTGCATTTGCGAGCGCTTCCCATCTCGAAGCCAACTTCACTCGCCCGCGGGACTCACCACGTGCCGTCGAGGCTGCAATGTACTTGCGCAGGGGGGATCCTCCCGCTCGACGCACAGGTTCAGCCGGCGCGCCTTCGCCGGCCAGGCAAACTTGCTGGGCCATTCAGGAGTTGATGCCCTGGAGCAGGGCACATGATGGGAGGCGCGATTGGTGAAGCGTAATTTTAAAAATAACTAAACTACAACAAATTCCGCCGCGGCGGAACCTGCGAGCGAGCGATCGAGCGAGCGAACGAGATGCTATCAGCGGGGGCAGTTGAAAACGCGGGATTTATTTACGAACATCCGAAACGTCGGGGAGGGCAGACTGAGGGAGGCCAGATTGCTCTGGGATTTTGGCGCGATGAGTCAGACCACAGCGCCCCGCCTGGTCCCCTCGGCCACCCCGAGCTGCCTCGCCACGGATGGCAGGGCCATGTCCACGCCCACGTACGCCAACGCCCGCCCATGCCCACCCACGCCCTTGTCTGCCTTTCACTCACTCCCGACGGGGTCCGCACGCAGGGGCTGCGTGGAGAAGCCCCGACGCCCCTGTTTTCCCTCCGGAGCGGACGTGAGCATCCCTCGACCGTTCTTAACCGCCATGTGAAAAGTCGCTCTGGCGCAGCACTTTCTTGCAGCTACAGAAATGACTGGAGTTCTATAACTCCCCTCGATTGTCAGAAGGACGTAAATTAGAGAGTGGAAATGCAGCGGATGAGGTGGCGTGGTGGCCCCTGAGATACACGACAGGAGGCAGGTTGCGTCGCCGACTGGTAAAATAGCAAAGTAATTATGGCGTCGACTACCACATCACCGACTCCCTAAGCATGACTGGCTAGTTAAAAGTCTTTCTCACGGGGCACAAACACCCCTTAAGGCGGTTGGGGAGGCATCTCGGTACTGCGTATCCTCGTAGGCCAAGCATCTTACCACCAAGGAAGATTAACCGGTAACTAGAAGTTAAGAGTAATGTGTGGGGAGGGTCCATATGGATGGTATCTTTGGCTGAACTTAAGAGACCTTTAAAAACGACAAAATTCCTCACACTTCTTCTCCATTGTAAAACACGGAAAGGCAAACTGCGAAATTGAATGAAGTGCCGTCTTCTGGCAGTGGTGACAGTAGCTCACATTTGTAAGTTGACATAAAACCCAACTTTGAAATGGTAAAGAATTAGTGTAACGCCCTTAAATCGACATAACGGCAGCAAACTTGTCCAATTCGCCAGTCGACCTTGAGCGAGCGAAATGATTGGTTGAGGCATGGAGGACATCGTCTTACCTATAAACGGCTCGGAGGTGTTGGGGCAGACAAGTGCTGCCCTTACCTGGCTGGAATGACATATTGAGCTTACTGGGGCGGGGAACCAACTCCCACTGGGCCATCGGGAGCACGCCTTGTGTTGCGCACGGTAATTATCTGGTAATTATGGCCTTGGAGCTGGCGCTCGCTGCTCGAGAACGCGGGGACGGGACGAGCTGCTCAACGCGAGCGCACCAAAACGCCGTGAGGCAGCGTCGCTCTGTTAGCCGAGCGTAGTTAACTGGTGCTGTTGGAGAGCACAGTCTCAGGTAACTTTTGTCTTCCCCTTTGCACTCTGTCCTGCCGGAAACGCTTTGCCTTCTGACATAAATTTCCCCCTGTGTGTGTGTGTGTCTCTCTCTTGGACGCACGCGCGCGTGCAGGCACTTACACGCAGACGGGAGCGCTGTCGGCATTGAGTCAGATGGTCTCTTTGCTCCCTAGAGCCTCCCTTTTATCCCTACCCACTCCGGCAAATAAATCCTAGGCGGCATTGGTGGAGGAGGAGGAGGAGGAGGCGGAGAGTTGGAGACTAGGGAAGGGGGGCAGCGACTTCGCGATGAACACCAGAATCTCCTCTTCGCGGGAGTAAAAATTTTCAACCAGACGCAAAATCTACCCTTCCCTCCCGTTCCCTTCTCTCCCTCCCTCCCTCCCTCCCTCCCTCCAACCACGCACCCACCCCCACCCCCACTCACCCCTCGTCCTCCGCCCGCTCTTCTGTTTGTACACCAGCTGACTCCTTTTGCCGCATGCCTCCGATGAGGCGAACGAGTTAAAAGAACAGGTTTGAGTAGAATAGAATTCTAAGCTCCACGTTTTTTTGTAAATGATAAAAGAATGACTCCTCTTCGATACACCCGAAATGGACTTCTCCACCCTTTTATGGTGAAGTACACAAATTAAAAGTTGTGCTAGGGAGTAAAGCGGAGTTGAGAGGACGAGGAAGGCGTTATTGTTCACGGTGCGGTTTCTCCAAACAGCTGCCGGTTAAAAAAGTACAAAATATGAGGTAGGAAACTTTTGCCACGAAAATATGTTCCAAATCGCTTTCCCCGGGGCAGAGAGCATTCCTGAGAGGAATGTACCGAAGCTAATCGCCTGACAGGTCCATTGTTATCCCCGGTGAGTCTGGTCCTCACCCCGTGAGTCACCTGCGTTGATGTTGTGGCAGAAAAATCGCAAAAGTGGAAGGCGTCTGGTTTATTCTGCCGATTGAGGTGACACGATGCCTCGTTTAATGCACAATCTTCGTGATTAACGGCACTAACTTCCGGCATTCTATCTCAAACGGGCAGCAGCAACGACCATACAATTCGATTAACTTTTTTGGGTGTATATCTGGCGGCACTTCAGTGACTTTTCCATGTGAGGGTGAAGGCAAAGCACAAAGTACTTCATCCTATCCGAAAAAACGCATATTTTGTTATCGCGCGATTGAAGGCGCAAACAAAGCAATCGAACCGAGAGGAAGGCGGGAAGGGCAGCTGAACGCGGATGGGGCCGGGGCTGAGGGTGGGGCAGGCGGTGGGTGGAGCTCTCAAACGTCAAAAGTTGTGGATTTTGTGAGGATGTCAAAAGCTAAGAACTGCAGTGTTCGACAGGGAAGAGGAAGGGGAAGGGGAGACCGTATGTATTAATTAAACTCGATTCAACAGAAACGAACGAGCACGCTCACACGAACAGAGGGATCGCGCGGAGAAGACTCTGATCCCAGCCGCCATCTCACGCAAATACGTGCACGGAGTGCTTCCCTCACTGCGCGACCATCTCCCGAAGCGCTCCCCGCTCCCCTCCGCCTCCGCCTCCACCTCCGCCTCCACCTCCACCTCGTTCTCCCTCCCCTTCTGTTCTTGCCTCTGTCGCCGCCGCCGCTGCCACTGCCACTGCTGACAGGCGGCGAGGCAGCGAGACGCCGTGACAAATAGTGTTCCGACACACCTCGGGGCAACGAAAGACGGGCGCAAGGGGTTGGAGAGGGGGAGGGGACGACTACCTTCGCCAGCCGTCTCTCTCCCAGTGAGGTGTTAGTCGTAATTCACTCTCTGGACGCGGCATTTCTTGACCTCCTGCGCTCATCCATTTGGCATGCTGAGCTACCGCCTTGTGAATATATCGCGTAGAATGGCCGGAGTGGCGAAAATCAGTGTCTGTGCAGAACCTTAGCGGAGTGTTCTGAGTATGTAGGTGGGTGGACTCGGGCGGACGTAAAATGCCGTTAAACGCCTTAGCCCGAGTCGAAAGGACTCCACAGTCCATAGCTTAGGGGGACTTCCCGGCCCTGACGAGGTCACCGAAGCGTCGTTCGGCTGGAGGCGTTCACTTAAATACCTCACAGTTTGGCGCAAGTGAATTTCACATAATCGTCGCACTTTCGCCCTCAATGCCTTTCGAAACAGCTTCCTCCTGGCTTTCTAGCACGGCGCACGAGGCAATAGTGCAAAACATTTATGGCTAGTGGAGTGTAATTTATATATCGGTACAGTATCGTTAGGCAGCATGAAATAAATCACATTTACAAGTACCAAAGAGTAGAAATGCACAGCCTGCAGTGGGCATGTGTACCACCGAGGTGGCGAGAAAAAGTGAAATGGGTTCGTTGAAGCAGTGAGATGACGATATGAGCGAAGAGAGTGACCACGACGATAACGCGTGGAGCGAGGCAGCCAAGTATGAAGAGGCGTTGCCTCGTCACATTGAAATGAAGACCCGTTGAGATGTGCGGGGCTGTTGGCGACATTGCCACCCCTCACCCCGCGGCTTCGTCCGGAGTGTGTCGGAGGCGGCACGCCGACAGAGCCCGTACTCGTCGCCCAGGTTGGCCGGAATGTCAACTCTCCGACGTCCTCGAGGTGGAACGCCTCGAGGTGGAGGGGGAGGACGAAAGCATCTGCTTCGAGACGGCGTCGGTGGCAAGCCAGGCACCTCACATTCGGGGCCCGCACACCTCCACCTCCCCGTACGGCTCAGAGGACAGCCTCGAATTCATACGGTCACTGGTGTCCCTGCGGTTACTGAGCTTAAGGGGCCCCGCCAATGCGAACGGCTACACCCAATCTAAGTGGGGCAGTGCAAGCAGGGCCACGAAAATGAATCCCCGGGTGAGAGTATGCAGAGCAAGGGAGAGAAGAAAGGACGCACGAGGAAGTGCGGGGCCGCGTGATCACCGACGCATCCTGTTGAGGAGCAGTGAATATCTCCTTTCGTGCGCCTTCGACCAACTCGTGTGGGGTGTTGCAGGCTTATGGGCGATTTAAACATCCCACAAACGCATGTTGACCATCCGCATGGCAATGTGGCCCTCAGTGCCCTGCGGTTTGGAGAGTCCATGTCCTTCGGCCTCGGCCCGCGTGGCCTCGTTGCCTGCAGCTCGGTCTCCCGCAAGCTCAGGGCCCCATGGCCAACTTTTGAGTTGGCTAAAACCCCTTTCTGGGATACCGCGAGGGCGGGCAGCACCACGAAGTGCTCGCATTGTCCCTGGCGCATCGAGATTGCTGAAAGTGGAGCCAGCAAAATCCGCTGCCATTGCGTCGAGGCACAGGGGCACAGAATAGTCCGCCTGGAACAGTACGCAATGGGCTCAGGAATGTGGGCTAATGGAGTGGCATCCACTCATCCTAATTAGTTCGATGGCTGGCAAAGAGGCGCTGGAGAAAAACAGCTATTCTCTGTTCGAACCATTTGTTTCCACTTTTCCAAAAAGCTCGTCCTCACTGCTGGCAGCGAGAATCCGGAGTTTGCGTATAATTCTCGAAGTATTCGTCCGAACCACGTCGGCAGTTGCGTGCTGCGTCTGGAGAGGAAACAGATAAACAGCGACACAAAGGTGGGTCAGATCTGGCGGGAAGAGCCTGGGGCGATGGTTCGTCAGCCGAAGCTAACTGAAAAGCCCTTGGTGGGACGCCTGCAAACGGGGCTTCGTGAAAGAAGGCGAGCCCGGCGTGAGGCACTCAGACGCCCTTCTGCGCCCGAGTGGACGCGCCCACTGAGGAGGACGGGCGCTTCCGATTTCACAACCTTCCACTCCCTGACTCGGGAATAACGCATAGTCGACTAGACGCTTCTCACGCTCACCGCGTCCGCGGACGAGCTCGGCGGGAATAACGTCCCGTCGGTTTGCGCTACCGCGGCTGCGTCGACACAACAGCCGCCGCCGGAGTTCGCACGCATGGTTGTTGCCACCATGAGACAAAGGAGGCAGCTAAGCCCATTAATTACGGAGGAGTTAAATACTGCTCCGCCATCTGCTCAGGGCGGCCGCTGACATATGCGTCGGGCGCGGGGAGAAAAGTGCGCTCGCGTTTAGTCTTCGCTGCGACGTGGGCGCGGGAAAGCGTGGAAGTGGCCTGGCAAAGGGTATGAGGCCTGTGAACCACGAAACTCAAGTTGGCCGCGGAGGAGAGACGAGGAGAAGTCTTGAAAGCAACCAGTCAATTGGCGGGAGGAGGGACGGCAAGAGGTTGCGGGCGGATGGCGTTTTGAACTGCACATGTTCTGATTCAAGACGATTGTAGTCTAAATGACCCACTTCAGGGGGATGGGCGTGTGAGAGCGGACGGCGACGCCGTCGACAGCTCGCATCATTAGCCAAAGCTTAGCCCGCCGGTCCAAGGTCTTTAGGTAAGTGGGACGGTTGATATCGAGCTTTGGCGCAGCACCGCTCGAACCGGTGGTCCACCAGCCTCGAGCGAAGTGCCCACGAGCCACGAGGGGCCGGCGGAAGTTCTGCTGTCACTACATCGGAGGTCTGTGAGACGATCCGGTTACATCAGGTTATTATAGCTGAGATGTCCGTTCACAGACAAATAATTCGTCGCTCTGCTGGGATGTACAAAGCGCTTCCTCAACCCTCGCTGCGTGTGTGCACGCATGAGAGCGGGGAAATTGTGTGTGGGGACGCGATACACAAGGGCGGGGACGAAGCTTGTAGCGCCGGTTTTGACAGCTCCGCTCACTTCAAACGGGACCGGCTCTTTCCTCATCGCAAGGGGCTCCTGCCATTTCTCAGTCGTTGATTGATGAGGCCCACAGACGACTCTCTCGCGAGTGTACTTGGCGCTCCGCTCAATGCGCCCTTCCGTTGCGCGGAGCAGCGCCGGTGGTTGGCGCTGAGGCCAGAGTGACGCAGAGGGAAACGCGGTGAGGTGCTCGGAAGCATTCCATGACTGCCGCTGTTTAGTGTCCAACCGGAACGAGTTTTCGCGGAACCGCGAACGCCACTACGCTTCGTGGCCTATGCTTGTTTATTAGCAACTTCTCCACTGTCCGAACGCTACTTTACAGGGCGGATTTTGGGGAATAGATGGAAGTAGGGACGTGTTAAGACTATAAATTTGAGTTCACCCGAATCCCACTTGCTTCTCCCAACTCCCCTTGCGACATCCCATTTGCCGCCTCTTATCTCAACTGGTTAACAGGAGAGAAGGGAGGAGCTCGCGACTAAGCGGAATGTTGGGCACGGGTTTTGGGTGGAGGTCGGAGAGTCCCCAGGCAGTGGGAAGAATCCCTGGCAGTTGTCCGTGCCTCCGAAAGGGGGGCGGTGGTGGCGTATAATATGAGGGAGAATAATAGGATTTGACGGCGGCGGACGTGATGACTCAAACGACTGTGACCATTTGACCACGGAGGGGACCGAGAGCGAACCGACGAACGCGCGGCGGCGTTAATTAATTGTTTTTCCCATCCTCCGATAACAAAACGAAATAAATGAAGCGATGCCCCAGCAAGTAAATCCGCTTCTTGGAGTCGCTCGCACGACAGTGTCGCCGACGGCCAGTTTTCGCCCCTTCTCCTGCCCTCTCCTCGCTGCCGGCCCCCCGTCGACCGTGTCGACTGAGGCAGGTGGACGTGGACACCTCGACCATCTACTGTCACCACCGCTCGGAGTGACGGCGGCTGAATTTTCACGCACTATCTTTCGACAGTCCACCCGTCACTCCCGGCCACGCAGCCTTCGAGTTGCGTCGCCCTCCCGCACTCACGATACACGTACTAAGTGAACGAGTTGGGGCTTCCACACGACGCGAACGTCAGCTCTTGGCATCTCACCGGTCTTAGGCTGACCACCCTCACCCGCGGTGGCCCTTCGTGGACTGTTGTCTCCTCCGTCCGCCGCCTTCTTCCTTGCCAGTGCGAAAATCATGTCGTCTCGAAAGCGGCGCGAGCTAATGCTGACCAGCGAGGTTGAACAGCTGCTGAATGGTGGGAGGGAAGACCCAAGGGTCGAGGGGAGAAAGTCTCGATTGACACGCAGTCGCGCGTACTCCTTGTGGAACCTTTTACACACTGCGGCCGGTGATACTCAGCGGCGGACAGAGACGAACCATCTCCGCTTCCCTTCTTCGAGGCGACTTGGCCCCACAGCTCTGTACCAGTTTATAAACGGAAATGTGCCATGGAACCGAGGGGAGATGGCGTGAGGTGAAACGCCTGACACCAAGAAGGCGATGGCGATTCGAACGGCGGGAGAAAGGGGAGGCGCTTAACGTGTGATCACAGCGAATTTAACCGCCGAGAGGCATTCGGAAGCAGCGTCAGGGGCGTTGTTCAGTAAACTTGAGGTACAACATGAGGTACAACATGAAGAGGAGGAGTGGAAATGTTGCAACGAGCGGAGAGAGCGGTGCTGTCGCCTCGTGACCGTGCAGTGCATCCGGTGGCTGCACAGGTGCGCGTCCGCGTATACAAATCGGAGGTGGGAATGTTCTCCGCGATGCTTCTTCATTTTCTTCACCTCCCCCTTGTCCGCCTTTGCATCCTCTTCTCCACGTGGCCTTTAGGCACACCCACACATACACACACACATGCCAAGAGGCTAACTGACACACATTTATCTTCTATGCGCGTATGAGAGTCCACACATGCCTTACCACTACCACTAGACCAAAAAGGACTAAAAGGGGGACGAAGGAACTGTCCACCTTCCCCCCCCCCATGCCTTCCTCGCTCCCCGTGGCCCTTCGAGGCATACACCGTGGGCCGGCGGGCCGTGGCCGATGCCACATGCGCGTCCAGCCCGTTTCGCCCGTCCCGCTCCGTCTCGGTCGCCCCGCTCCGTCCCGCCGCGTAGTGTGTGTACGCGTACGTGTGATTAATGCGGGTTAGGCGCCCAACATGCTACTTTTTTTCTCCCTCTCACTTCTCTTTTTGTCTCTCCCAACGCCGTAATTAGTCGATCCAGCCAACATGGCTGCCAGTCGGCCAACAAGCGCGACCATCGTACGTGAGCCGCTGCTGCATGATTTATTGGCGTCAGCATGGGAGACTGGGGACGAGCGGCTACGAAAACGGCTTCGGCTAGTTCTCCCCTTCCAACGCATTTTTATCTTATTCCGCCACCCAATTGTTCCTCCATGTCACCGCACTCAGGCCGCGTAGAGGCGTAGAATTCTTGCCCGTCCCTCAGAAGACAACCCGACTGAAGACTCCGGACTGTCTGTTAAGCTCCTCGTTGGATTACCAACTTCTTCGCGGCGGAGACACGTGCCCGTTGGGGAACCACGACGACTGACTGTGTCAAATGTCCGCGTGGAAGGGGCACCCGGGAAGGGCGATCCTGGACGAAGGTCGGAGGGGATGAGTGCCCTCCTTCGGGCATTCGAGGCTTTTGTCGGCCAATTATTGACAGGGCGTCGACAGCCACCAGTGTGTGCGCGAAAGTATCCCCTAGGGAGGAGTCCCGTACACTTAGACAACACACTAGCGGTTCATGGTGTGAATAAACACCTTTTCCACCAAACAAAATTGATAGAAGAACGATTTGGCCGACGAGGCACTCTTGCCGACTCAGCAGCCCCAAATGGCGAGAAATATGCAGATTCAACGCAGCCGCCTTGCGACGCTGCAAGCCTCGGGGACGTGCGCGGTGGTGTTCGTGAAGCACGTCCGCCGTCGCGCCCGGACAGGAGACGGGCGGGGGGGCGGCTTGCACGGTCTCAGCTTGGCAGAAGACGAGGGTGCCGGTCGGAAGTGAGCCGGGTCCACCGACGCAAAGCGGGGCTGCAACCGCGGCCGCGGCGGCGAATAACAGTGTGCAGAAAACTGGTGCCTCGTGAAGGGCGCCGTGTCCGGAGTCAGTTTCCCACTCGTTATCCCTCCAGCGAAAATAAGAATTTAATGCCTCAGTCCCCGTTTGGCGGACGACCAGATGAGCGGCGACACACGAGGGCATTTCTTCTCTCGAGGTTGTTGCCTTCCAATGCCAGTCTGAGTCGAAGGCATCGGCGGGAGGTCTGTGCCCCTTCGGGCTGATGAAAGGCCCTCTGTTCTAGCGGTCGCGGGTGAATCGTCTCGCATGCGAGCAGTTAGGCAGCAGCCACTCGTCCCTTGAAAAGTAACTTCTGGTCTCTGAGGAGGCGAAAAAACCCAACTTATTTTCGCTTATCCACGCGCGGTTACCCTCGGCGGACACCTGCGCCTAATCGGGGAAAACCACGGGGCGCACGGTGGCGGCGACTCCCTCGGGCTGTGGATGTCCCGTGGGAAGGCGCGAAGTGAGTGACGGGGCCATTCAAGTCTCCAAGTGTGAAGTGCCTCGTTTGTCCGTCAGCCAACGCGAACGACTCTGTCAGCTCCAATTCAAGTCACAGGAAGATGGATGGGCTTGTGAGTTGTTCTGATTAAACTCTGGTCTGCTGGAAAACAGAGGGATAATATGAGATCTCCTGTGTAATTAAAGGGGAAGAAGTGGAAAGAGGTTGCTCTTCGAAGCAACCTCGCCTTATTACAATGGTGATAATTTGAGATGCGCCCAGTAATTAATGCCTGGACACACCTAAAATAGCGGTTCCAAAATGACTGTCCAACACTTTTCGGTCCGCTAACATCCTAAACTTTCTCCGTGTAAATGGCACAATGGACTGGCAAACTCGGATCGTCGGGTTCAACTTCCCTCGGACTAACAGACTCCTCCTCAAACCGGCATCCTGTGGTGTTTGCCCCGTCTCCCTTGCCGACGCGATCGAGACGATGGACTCCGCAGCAACCTCGCTTCCCGAGGGGCTTACAGAGTGGTACAGGTAGAGGTAAATTTGGCAAAAGTTTCGCGGAAGGGCCACCTTCTGACACCACCCCGCCGCCCTCCTCTCTGCCGCAGAGCTGCAGCGCCGCGACGAGACGAGATGGCAAGTGGGAAACCGCCTTGAGAAAAGCCCTCCTGCCGCGAAGCTACCCGTAATTCTGTGGCGTTGCCACGTCGTTGGCCTTCTTTCCAGAAGGCCACACTGAGGCGCGTGTCCGAACGGATAGGGACAATCACTTATCAAGATATGCGGTTGACGTCTCACGCCGATAGGAGGCGGTCACTTCGGTCGACGCGTTTGCCGACACTTCCCCAATGGCCGAACAACGCGCATGGTCATCGTTCTTTGCCGCCGCCATGGTCGTTCGCGCAGGCCATGCCGACGCGGAGAGGAAACAAACGACGAACAGGTACGGCAACATTCTCTCCAGCATTACTTATTCATGTGCCTCCTCGTATGCCCGTGTTGCCCGATAGCTGGCTCGTTCGCAAGTCCGTTGATCAAACGCCCAACGTGCTGACTACCGCCGCGCTCTCGCCTCCGTTTTTTCTCCACTCGCCCCGCGGAGGAGGAGGAGGAGAAGGAGGGGGGAGGGCGCGAGTCGATGCAAGGCAGAGCGAAATGCCGCCCGCCGGCACAAACGCGAGCGGGGCCATGGCGGAGAGGGCGCGTGGAGGCACAAAAAATGCAATGAAGAGGCGGAGGGCGCGGTAGGGGCAAAGGAGGTGCACGAAACGCCCGAGACAAACACGGAAACAGCCGTACGCTTCCGCATCCTTTTTTCTCCTCCTCCTTCGCCCTCCCGGTCCCTCCGCCTCCGCGGCCCCCTGAAGGTCACGCGTAGACCGACGGACCGCCGCCATCGTCACTACCTCACTCACTCGCGCCTTCGAAGGCGACGTCTGTGTGGCGGTCATTAATAATTCGCCTTGCCTTTGATCCCTTCCTAAAAAGTTTGTCCACTGGTCCGAGTCATCTCCAGTGAATTATAAATCGGCAGGAA
The DNA here is from genome assembly GCA_017562135.1 of Dipylidium caninum. Taxonomy (NCBI): domain Eukaryota; kingdom Metazoa; phylum Platyhelminthes; class Cestoda; order Cyclophyllidea; family Dipylidiidae; genus Dipylidium; species Dipylidium caninum. The sequence goes on along the minus strand of QEYB01001312.1, from coordinate 1,524,407 downwards.
CTTTAAACTAACTTCAAGGCAATTAATTACAATGCGGACGGGCGGTGCACCTGAGGCGGAGTGGCCTTCGTGGCGGAGGATGGTGCGGGAACCATTGAACTGCGTAAACAGATAGCAGAAGCCGACAACAACAACAACAACAACAACGCCATCGTCAGCGTTGCCAGCCTGGTCTGCTAGCCCAGTGCAAATTCAAAGGTTCGGCGGAGCTTTATCCCTTACCACAAAGATATCCACGTCGCGGTCCATTGACTCGCTCCTGCCGTTGAAGGAGGCGCTCGCGAGCCACCAGCCATCGCCGCCGGGCGTGGAGTTCTCGAAGGCGGCGGGGCTCGCGCTCCGCCAAGGCGAGCAGCGCCCTTGGCGTGGAGCCCCTCGTGAGGCAGTGCGTCGAACGAAGTTACCGGCTTTTCAATCGCTGCGGAACTAAACCACATCAGCTCCTTTATGTGACCAAGGAGAGGGAAACCGAAATGACAGGCCGTTCCGCGCAAAGGATGCCGATGGTATCTTCAATTCATCCGGACGAGTATAGTTGGAAGCCGGAATGGAAGAAGAAGTAAAAGTGGCCTCGTAGGATAAGCACCGCGAAGGGAAGAACGCTGCGAGCGCCGGTGACAGCGCCTACACGCGATGAGTTCGGCCGAGTAGGCCAGCAGGACTGCAGAGGAAGAAGTCAGAGGCTTCTACGAACATTCACCACACGCATCAACCGCGTTTAAGACGCCCTCCTTACAGATTGTGCCAGTTGAACGACTTTATCCAACCGTCGTGCTTCTCGGGGCCCATGCGCGGTCTGGTTCATGGCCAGCCTCGACCACCACAAAGGCGTTCTCAGACCGAGGCTGGAAGAAGGCGCCGCGACCGGGAGCCTGAGCCGTTGCCGCGGCCGCCCTCTCCGCCCGTCTTCCGCGACGCCATTTTGCGGGTTGGGCGATTATTCCCCTTCGACCTCTCTTTTCGTCCCAGAGATTTGGACACTTTTACGTTTTACTTCTCTCCGGCGTAGCGCCGTTAAAGGTTGCCAGGTGACACCGCCCAGCGTTCGGCCGGACGACTCGTCGGTAAACGCTCATCTGATTAGCACACGACTGCTGAGGGCAAAGGAGCTATCGCCTCCGAGACTTGGAGCAGAGAGTTCTTGGCGCCATCGCGCTTTTTCATCCTGCGCTCCTCTCGCCCCTGCCGAAGGCGGAAGGGGAACTGTTTTGCCGGCTTTCGTGTCCCCGCTATCCAGAAGGCCCCTCCACTCCCGCGTTGACAGTCGTCCGCCGAGAGCTTCCTCCGGCCACATCCCGTGCATCCCGGTTGCCGCAGAGTGTGCTCCAGTGGCGGGCAACACGATGAAAGTGGTGAGCCACCAACTGGCGGATTGGGGATTTGAGCCAACAGGCAGGCGCCCGAGGAGCGACTTCATACTCCGCGCCATCGCTGTCGATGGAACTGCTACCCCATTCACGAGGCCACTGTTTTCCTGGAAGTGCGGATATTTGAACAAGTCGTTCAAGGAAAGTTCCACTTTTCCTTACAGTGAACGAAGAGCGGAAGATGCACATCCGAGCGACCGTCACGTCGTTATCGCAACGCGATTATCTCTCGTTTGCTCAATTTCCTTCACTCACTCTCTTCTCCCCTCCTCTCGACCTCACAATAAAGGAGAATGTGCGATTTGGAGAGGAGAGAGATAGAGAGAGAGAGAAAGAGCAACCGAGAAAGGAAGAGGAGGAGGAGGAGGAGGTGGAGAATGAATGGAAGATCCACAGTGTGCGGACGCATTCTCAGTGGCTGTCCAAGCGGATGCGTGGAAGCCTTCGCGCATTTCATCGGAGCCGACAGTCTACGATGTGCAGACTACGGGGCAGAGATTGGCAGTTGCAATCGAACCACCGGCGAGCTGGGCGATGTGCGCTCGCGTTGTCCCCAATTCCCACCTCAAATTGGGTAGACGCCTTCTGTTATACCCTCACAAGTGGCTTTCAAGTTGTTTTTTTTGAAGTCAGCACCAAAAGTCGGAAAAGAAGAACGGTGCGTGCATGTGTGCGTGTGTGTGGAGATAAACCTCCTCCCCCAAAAGGCAAAACTGTTGCTTGCGTTGCGGTTTCGCCCATCCACCGAGCGTCGGTGCACCGGCGGGAGCGGCGCCACCTCACCGCCTGTGGACAACTTGCAGCAGAGCACACTCCATTTGCACCTTCAACCTCTTAGGCCTCACCATCGGACGTTGTCTCGCCCCGCCATCGCCCTACTCCGTGGTGGAAGGTGGACAACGTCTTTTCTCCACTGAACAAAAGCTCCAAGCTCTGCTGGGACCTTCGATGACTGGCATGTCCGTGCCCACGGTCATGACAAGTGAACAGATGAGGGGAAAGGAAAGACCAACTCTCGGACACCGTCCCGACTTGTTTCTCCCCCGAGAAAATGGAGAAAGAGGGGAGTTGCGCAATTCCGTTTGTTACTCGCGGTACCAAAAAGGCGCTTTCTTCGTTGGCATTCGACCGTCGTCGTCATTGGCCAAGCCATCTTCGGCATTTTTAGGAGTTAAACCGACGCAACCAACATCGCCCGTCTGCGATCTGTCGTGTCTCCCGGAGAGGCGGCTGCCCGCTCTGCTCCCAAACACGCACTCGTGCCGGTCGCTGTGGAGGCGCTGCCAGTGCCTCTGTTCGACGGAAGTGGGCGAGTGAACACCGCCAGCACTTTTAGGCAATGGAGAAGTGAAAGCTCAAAGTCTCGTTAGCATGGCCGGGGACACTGCATGGAGTCGACTCCAAACTCCAAAGTTTGCCTCATCGTTGGCCCAATGCAAAAGACAGGGAGGACGCAAGTCGCTCTGCCGAACGCGTTCGCTTCAGCTCCGAGCTGGTGACGGAAGCAGCGAAACCACCAGTGGGCGGCACTTGTCGCAGCCTCTGCGAGTCCCGTCGTCTCGACCGCCGCTCGTTGTGGTCAGGCGGCTAGACGCGTCTGCCTGAGCTCGACTCCACCTGACAAGTGACGCGTGAATACAGCGTCGTCAAAACTATGCCACACTTTCTTTGCGACAGCGCAAGATCTTCACTAAATGCTTTCACTGCTTCCGACGGACCTACTTCAAAGCAACCGAACCGATGGAGGAGGCCGCATCCGCCTCCATTAACCATCTCCCTCCAAACATCGACTGATGTCGCTGAAGCAGTGCACGGAGACATGCTGTAGTGCGCGGTTGTCTGCGGAACTCCAATCAACGCTCCACAGCACCTTTCAGGTGAGGGGACTTGAAGAAACGCCCTGCTCCGCAGCTAAAGGTCGACGCGAAGGAAATACTCCGCTCGAACGCGCGACCCCGCGGCCCCTCCGCGGCCGAATTCTCGTGTGGGTGTGTGGGGTGGATCGTCGGCACATGGAAATGTCGCCCCCATTGCCGACACACTTTCCTCCTCATGCCTCCCCAGTTTGGGATGAATAAGAAGAAGCAACTACCTTTCCCCTCTCCTTTTGCTAATTCATCTGCTGTTCAGGTTGCTCCCGCGGCATAAAAGTCCGCAACTCCTTCGTTCTGAGGCAGGACATTGAATAAGAAGCAGTCTGAACAAGGAGTTATGAGCGCCTTTCCATTCGAACAGGGCACCGCCTGTGCGGACACATCGCTAGGATCGGCAGCCTCGGGGCGGTGCTTTATGGGAGCGCCACGAAAGGAACATATTGCGTTTCGGGGATCCGCTTCAATGGAATGTCAACAACTCGAAACACTGAGCAATGTGAATTGTAATGTCACTCCGTGTAAGATCTCAGCCAGAACACTGTTTTGACTCCCCTTGGCAGTTGCTCTGTCGCCAAGTGGTCTTGTGGTGACGGTCCATATCCAGGAGCCTTCGAGTTGCCTTCCTGTGGTGTCACAAGCCGCATGAATCCAGCGGAGGACAACTTCCTCCCACGGGCTCATAAAACTGGGATATCTGGCAGCGTTGTCGCGACACGCGCAGCCTCCGGACTGCACTTTGGCAGCCTGGTTGCCATTCGAGAAAATTCTCCGGCCTGCCAGCGCCTCGTGTGTCCCCCGTTGGCTCTTTCGGTGGGGAGGGAGGACTGCGTACGCCTGGACGATATTCCTGAGGGAGCGCTTCCTGCTCGCCGAGCAGACTTGGCAGATGAGCACTGGTTCAAAGCTCGCACGCCCTTTTTAGGATGACGCGAAATAAACGGCCTAACGAGGGACATCCTCTCGACCTATCGCCACTATGCTCCTTCCTTTTTAGTCGGATAACACTTACTTGACAAATAAGGTCAGAGGTCGAATCAGCACAGTCCGACTGCCCAACCTTGAGGTTCTGTTGATCCCGACATTCATACCACACCTGTGTTCCTCGTTCTCCCCGGAATCCTCGTATTTTCTCTTCACCATGAATGGCAGACATCAGGCAGAGGTGACCAAAAGTTTACTCCTTAAAATATATTACTCCACAGGCCTGGAGGTGGGTCTAAGAGGCTCCGCACTACCAGCTCGCGGCCTGGGATGCGGGATGTCGAAAGCGCCTGTGGCACCCGAGCGCCGTTCCAGTGGGGTCCCCCAACATCACCAGCAAGCGGGGGCGACTCGGCTCGGCCCGGCTCGTGGCGACACGTCTCGGCCCGCGGTTGATTTCAGGGTCTACTCGTTTCTCAGCCTGAGGCAGTACCGGATCATTTGAGGGAACATGCTGTGTGTTAATGTACAATCGGGCAGAGAGCGACAAAACGGAGTATGTCGGTGTTTCAGCACGTCAAGTGCCAACGCATGGCACGTAAATGGTGCGGACAGACTGACCGAAAGGGTCCGAGGCTGCATCCCATTAGACTCTGTGGGACGAGGGCACGAGAATCAAAGCGACATCAGATAAGGACGCAACAAATTCACCGCAACTGTTGTTCACTTCCTCGCACCAATTGCGCATTCGGTTTCCCAGCGCCTCACCTGCCATGTGCGCTTAGGATCTCCCAGGTGGCGTCGCTATTATCCATAGTAGAACAACCTTACACGTGCGGCCTGGGCAGTAATTTAACCTGGTCAAAATGAGTGGCCCGAAAATAAGGCCAGTCTATTTTTTAAGTGGAACTACTACGATGCGTTTGTCAAATGACCACAAACCCAACCTGGACCTAAAACAATCTCCTGGCCCTGGGCGGTGAATACGAATTTGGAATTGTGGCCAGTTAATAAAGCTTTAGAGCGGTTACGTCTAATTTTGCAGTCCAGGGCTGATAACAAACCGACGATATCACACTGTGCAAAAACGCCCAAGCATAATTTTAGGATTTTTCTCGAAAGTCGATACGGCCCCAATGGGAACTGCAAATCCCACCTCAGGCTACGACAAGCATCCCCCGTGATGGTCTATAGCCAACCTTAACTCTCTCCGTTTTCGCACACTGAGATCGTACAGAGAAATGACTGTCTTCGCTATTCCACTTGAATAAAATATTACTTCAACTCGACTCGCTACAAGAATTTAAGTAGACAGGAATAGTGAATGATCATAAAACCATGTCACGACCAGCACCGATATTATAGAGAAACGACAACACCAACATGCCCACAGGGACAAAACCGGGCGCGAAAACAAATTATCACCTGGTGCAATGCTCTAAGCAGAATAAGTGTCGGCGCTCCGAGAGGTGGTGCGCGCTTATCCGGCTCCATCTCCGCATGGCTGCCTTAAAGCTCACTGCCGTTGAACAGACATCGAGTACAGGGCGTGTGAAACGAAACGGGGAGACACCCCGTATCTTCGACAACATACACTTACAACCGGACACGTTGCCGCATCATCACCTACTCTATCAGTTTAAGTAGTATACATATAGAGGTTTGAGGAGAAACAAAGCGATACCAAAATTAGAAAACGAGGATATTTATTGAACCTCCAATAAAAGGGGGAACGACACAATACATAAAACCGAGTACAAAACTATTGGTTCTCTGGATCTTTAAGATCAAAGTCAGGCTACGCACCAAGGACACCTAAAAAAGATAAAGAAATCTTGAAATAACACCGAAAAATAAGGTGATGTCAGGGGTTATTCGGCGTTTTTCGGGAATTGTAAGGGCGATGGGTAGTGCAATCTGTGAGCAGGAGAGCAACTGAACAGAAATTGCACAGCTCACCACCGCTACAACGTCCGTAAGAGGTAGAAAGGTATGGTTAAAAGCAGGACCACGGACCTAAATGCGATGAATGATCATTTTGCGCTCGGCGTCGTAAGTGAAGCGGTGGGCTGTGAAAAGTTCACTATTCAGAAAGGCACGGACCGAAAGTATGTTAACTTGACGGGCACGTTCGACGAACTCGTACTCAGGCACTTCCACTTGCAGCGACGACAATTCTTCCCCTTCTGTTACTTCCGTTGCAGACGCAGCCAAGTGACGCGAGCGTTCGAATGCCGAGTGCTCGTGCACCAACTGCTTCAGCAAAAAGAGCAGCAACTCTTCGTTGTCCCGCCGGTAGCTCAAGAAACGCGAAAATTTCTACAAAGAAAAACAATATAACCACTACCTGGCTCAGCAAGGAGTCATAGACCAGAAGACTAGATTTGACTCCAAGTTGAAAAAAGTCCACATTCTTTTGTACCATTTTGATAAATAGACATAAACATCCTAAAGTTTAGTCTTATCGAGCAATCCGTCATCGTTCCAACATTTATCAAGATAGTAAATTCATGTGCGGATGTGGGGAATACGAATCTACTTGCGATGGTTTGAAAAGCCATTTCTCAGTGAACTTCGCTACGTTCACCGAATTAACTGACACAGTATTTCATAAAAAAACCCGAATGAAAATAACTAAGCTTCGGGATCATAATGTAGTACTGTTTTGACGACCTCCCTAGTTAAAACTAAAAAACGATCACTTTAAATGTAGGCAAAGGCGTCAGAGAAGCATGAAGTGCGGCCGCGAAAAAGGGTTTCGACCCGAAGTGTGAAAGGGGACTAACCTGGCGCATAGTTTTCATGATGCCATATTTTTGCGTAGACACAAACGACTCAAGGACCATACGAAGAGCCATGTTGACATCGTCTTCATTCACATATTCGCGAAGGTGTATGCGCGCATGGGCCTCAGAGAGACGGACCACAGACTCGATATGACGTACAGTGATGGGAATGCTGCCTGTGGCCATTGATTCACGACGCAACTCGGCGTACGCCTTCGCCACCTTGTCCTGATCCATTTGATTGAGCTTCGGGTGCACCCGATCCTTTGCATAAATTATGTACTTCTTCAACAGGTCCTGAAACGTATATAAGTGCAAAATTTATCGCGACGTCGTAGCTCCTTCTCCCCTTCATCCACACTACTACTTAGGCTAATGTCAGGAATATGGAACCCCCAATCGTGTCACTCATGTCATTTTTATTTCCCGCCGCATTGGCATTCAACGCATCTTCAGGCTTACGGCACGTAGCCTATATAGGAAAGTGAACGTAATCGGTGATAATGCCTATAAATGTAGAGTAGAGGCTTCAAAAGCCTAAGGTCACAAAAGGAGACTAATAGGCCCTTGCGATCCTGAGCCCTAACACAACAGCTACTAACAGAGTTGGAATTTTCGGTTAGGCATAAGCCGAACCATTCGCAAGGGCTCATGAAGTGAGAGGAATCAGGATTGCCAATAACATTAAAGTTCATAACTGGAACTAGGGTTAGAGCATAGTTCGTGTCTCAGGAAACGTATTTTACAAAGTAGTTAGATAGGCAGCTCGAATCAGAATGAAATTAAACACCGCAGGAAAAATATATGGACGAGTCGCTACTGAAGCCAAGAAAACATCATAATCATAAAAGTCAATTGAATAAACTTGGGAAGTGACTGAGGTAATCAGACAGATATCATAGGAATGAGGCGAATGTTAATGATAGGATATTAGTTTAAACTCGTGTCTCCCAAATCTCATACGAATTGCTACCACACTAGACAAACAAAAAGACATGGAGGCACTGAAACGTGCTCAGATAGAGTGGAATAACAAACCTGTGATAGAGGTTCTTGATTACTCGTATTGTTTTCACCACTTCGTGCTGTCGCACCCAAACCCTCTAGTTCGGATACGAGATGTTCCGACTCCTCAGGAGTCATGTTTGGATGATGCCGCATGTGGCTGCCGACCACGAATTTAGCAAGCATTTCATCCTGCACCGAGTCCACTGTATCACGCACTACACAGAGCACGTCGAAACGGCTCAGTATGGGCTCGCTCAAATCTACGTTGTCAGCAAAGGTCAAACTCGGATCGTAGCGTCCTCCGATCGGGTTAGCAGCCGCAATTACGGAGCATCGAGCCTGAAGACTCGTCACGATCCCCGCCTTACTGATAGAAATACTCTGTTGTTCCATAGCCTCGTGAATGGAGGTGCGATCTTGGTCGTTCATCTATGCGAAGAAATTTAGTCTATGAAGAAATGTGCCAAACTAACTTTGTCAAACTCGTCGATAAGACAAACGCCTTTGTCAGAGAGGACAAGAGCACCAGCCTCAAGGGTCCACTCCTTTGACATAGGATTTCGGGTTACATAGGCCGTCAGGCCGACAGCGCTGGCACCCTGGCCGGTGGTGAAAACACAGCGAGGCGCAAGCTGTTCCACATATTTCAGAAACTGGGACTTTGCAGTGCCAGGATCACCGCAAAGAAGAAGGTTAATGTCACCACGAATCTTGTGCTTCTCACCTGGATTCTTGGCTTCTCCCCCAAAGAGGGCCAGTGCAATGCCTCGCTTAATATCGTCGTGACCATAGATGCTCGGTGCGATGGAAGCAAAAATACGCTCGGCGATTCTTTCATCACGAGACAACTTAACAATAGTTTTCACGTCTTCATCTGTCAGGCTACCCCGAACGAGTTTGTCTTCTTTTCGGATAACGTTATTAGCGTGGATGACCGTAGAGAAGACCGGGAAACCCGTTTGCACATTCAATGAACCACTGTAGTTGTTCGTATAAATGCCAGTAAGTTCCTAAGAATGTTTTAAAGAAAATGGCCCTACTATTTCATCACCAGGTTTGCAGCTATCAACCAAATCATCAATAAGAAGAGCGTCCTTCGAGCGTGGAAGTCGACCCGGAGGGACTTTGCCAGGACTCTCTTGGATGGTTATTCTTTGGTAATTTTTGTAAACAGTCTGAAGGGAAGTGATGTTATTAATACTCATACCTTTTCAAGATTAATTTCAAAGGGTCCCGTCGACTGACACTCTGAACAAAGACTCGGCTTTGATTCATTTGAAATTTGGTTTTGCACAAAAGGACCGAGGACACTAGCACACTTTACACAATTGTACATTACTACACTGAGCTGTGGCATGACACTAGTTGCACTGGTTACAACACCGCTAGTTCGAATAAGTTGATTCAGATGAAGATGACGTAAACTTCTCAGGTCCTCGATTAAAGGGAGGTCGACAATGCGGACGTTGACATGACTACTTATCCTATCGTACCTAGGATACCTAGCAAGAGTTATTTCTAGAGCACCTTCATTGAAAGTCTCCAATACATGGAAAGGTGCCTCGGGAAGGAAGTATGCTAATACTTGTTCGGCTGCGGCCAAGTGTTGGTAATCCACAGAAAGGCTTTGCCTATTTTCACGAGCCATTTGGACAATACGTTCGGCATAAACATTAGTGCCATGTTCGTCAAGGAAGGTGCGAAGAAACGATTTGAAACGGTTTTTTATTTCCTGCCGTGTTGCCGGCTGTTGGACCCACTCATTGACATTCATCCCATGCATATCCTCAAGATTTTCAATACTCTCCAAAACTTCCCCTAAGTCACCAGAAGGTTCCATGTCAAAACCAGCAGCTACGCGTTCGGCAAGACGACGGCGTCTAGCAGGGATCTCATCTTCATCTTCGTCAATACCATACAGATCTAGGAAGCATATGGGTGGAATATAATGGAATTACCAGAGATTAAGTCGCGCCGAAGAATTCCTGTTGCTAATGCCTCGGCACGATCACGTTCAAGCATCATACGCTCAGCTTCAGCTCGAACAGTTGGTGACATGCTGGAGTACTCATCTGAACTGGCCAAGCCCTCAGGCTCGTAGACATCGAGTTCGGGAATGGGTCTACAGATAGAGGAGTAGAATTAACTTTTACCGATAATCTCTTTCCATGTCATCACGGAAAAGGTCTTCTCCATCCGTTTCTTCCTCAACCTCATTTTCGTCACCAAGAATTGCAGCAGATTCGTCCTCGAACGGTTGATCCTCTACCTCAGACCCATTACCCGTCAGCCGGGTTAAGATTTCTAGGTGATGAAGAGTCAGTCTGACGATAAAGTCAAAAGAAATGAATTTTTACCGACATCGGGACGCAACTAACAAGGTACGCTACGGTTAAATGCCCTGAGCAGGTTGCGTTTCTAATTGGCCCATTCAGGTTCCGAACCAAAACGTATTATTAAACGCGTTGAGGATATTATAACAAAACTCATTTAATTGAAATAAATTTACTTAGCTTCAACCACCGCAGAAGACACTTAATTACATAGCAAGAGGGGCAGGGAGTCGGATTTTATATTGGTTGGGTTAATGCAATCACCTCCCATTGCAACAACCTGTGTCTTAAAAAATTGCTGGTCAAACTGTCTTCAAGAATCTGGGGCCTGGACATGACTAAGACTGTGTCACAACCGCCTTGTAACGCAAGCTGCACAAAATCAGCTAGAGACGCTGTCCGAGGACGAATCGAGACCAATGTTTTGTTAAGCCAATATATAAAAAGATGGCGTCAGTAGCAATGAGCAGTTAAGGAGCTATTAAATGCCACAGTTGTAATATCTGGAATAACCCATGTCCTCAAAGTAACCCTGTTCTACTAAAAATTTAACAACACCATCTAATGAGTTCAGGACCTGAGCCGTGAATCGTTTACACGCCGGCATCGAAAATTCCAGACGGAGTCGTATAAAAGGTTTCCTAAGTATGTACAAATCTTAATCTAAAAATGATATATAAGCCTTGTAAGAAAATCCTTTGTGTTCTTAACTGATGTCAGAATATAGATACGAGACTTAGTCATTATAACATTAATACGCATCGGAATCAATTCTCACAGCTAGAAGGAGGTACAAGACAGTAGCCTGCGTTTCGGAATTCGGGTGACACTGCAAGCTCTGCGCGTATCGACAATTAGAGGAATATTAGGTCTCTGTTTCTAAAGATGTGGTAAAGCTACTCAGATTTAAATGAAAAAGGGATGGAGCACAAAAACTAAATTTAATAAATGATACTTCGCGTCCAGCATTGTTCGATCGACCTTGATTAATCGCTAAAAGTTGTGAAATGGTTGCACTTATACGGCTATTTAAGCAATTAAGAAACCAGCTTACTTTTAAGACTTATGAAGTCACAGAGGTACTATTTCTCTATCTGGTTCGAAAAAGTCTGCTTTTCCGATCATTATAAATGTCAGTAGAAACTAACAGTACCGGACGGAAGTCAGTTTAATCTATTACAGCCTTGGAGATGGATACTACATTGCCAAAATGGAAATAGGGGAGTAGCGTTGTCTGTTCCGCTTTCTCTAATTGATTACCTCTCATTTCCATTTGCTCACACCTTCTCTTTGTGGCCGTTGTTTCGCATGCGCTTGCCTCTGCCTGTGCAGCTTAGAGTGCTTTTTTGTTTGCACAAAATGGTGTTAGCAAATGTAGTGGACACGTTTTATGAGGAACTGTGATGTGTGAAAACGATTTTAAATAAAGAAGAAAAGGAATAGTTCGGGATGAGAGGAGGGATGTGGGGATGTCGCGAGGAAGGGTAAGCATTTTGCCTCCGATGAAATAAATGCCTTCAGCGCGTCTATTGACATTCTGCGCTTTGTTTGTGCTGTTATGGTTTGACGGCTCTCAGCGGCCTTGAAAACAGCCATTTGGGACACGACGTAAATGAGGTTAACACAGCGACTGACATCGCCGCTGATTGGCTACTTACGCTGGTGCCTCGATCCATAACTTGTGATTGTCATTAGGTGCCGATGCCCAGTTGAGAGGACAGACACCCGTTAGATTCAGTGAAAAAATAACCGGTTAAAAGATGATTACATGAACTATCCCAAGATTGGTAGAATATGTTCAATATGGACGACAACCAGTTCAGAAATTGAGATGTTTACAATGCGTGCGAGAAATGGAGGAAGATGTCGTCTCGGGCGATGTTTGCGTTGGTAAGGTTTTTTACTTCCCCGCGACCTTGAAAACAGCCATTTAGGGCTCGACGTAAACGAGGTTACAAAACGACTGGCGTCTCGCCGCTAACTGGTTGCCTACACTTGATGAGAGGAAGAGAGAAGGAGGGAGTTTCCGGCATAAGCTAGAAGGCAGGGGTGCAGAAGTTTCAAAAAGCAAAGGATTGTCATCCGAAGAATAGTTTTTGAAGACTCTAGTTAAATCCCATTTAATACTCCCGCTGCTCTTGAGTAGGCCCATCTCCCGGTTCAGAAAGTAGTCATATTTCGACAGACATCCACAATTGGCTGACGCTTCTGTGGATGGGTTGCCACGAGCATTCGACGATCCAGAGGAAGCATCAATCGACCTTGTCAGCAACAGCCAATCATTTGCTTCCTGGCAGTATCTTTGATGCTGCCATTGGTCGACCGATTGACGCCGATAGGTCCTTGAGGACAGATCGAGTATAAGAGGGCAACATCGGTGACCGTGCTCGAAAGGAGATTTGGGAGACGTATGGAAGATGTGGATCGCTCCAATACGGGACATGCGCGATTTAGCGGGTCACAGACGCAGTCTCCTGGACTGGGCCTTCCCGCAGATGACACTGGTGCCCCTGGACCAAGTCGTTCGGTGGGTTGAAGATTCTCGAAACAGCCTTGATAACGACCTAATGAATATACACGCTAACCTCTTTTCTCTCGAGGTAAGTCTGCTAGTCCTTCTTAATGCATTGAAGGGGCAAACGTGTCTTCCAGTGAGCCCCTTATACTAATCTTCGCTAATATGCTGCTTCAGCCGTTCGAGGCAATGGATAGGGCGCTAGACGGATTGATGAAGGAGATGGGTGGTGTCCAACCGCGTGAGTTCCATCCCCAGCTGGAGTTCACAGAAAGTGGAGAGCTGGATTTCCTGAAGGACGCCTACGAGGTGGGAAAAGACGGAAAGGCGAGTGATCCTTACGGAGTTTTGCAAGATATTAGCCTAACCACGTCCGTAACCGAAGGAGTTTTTCTCCTGTAGCTCCACTTTAGGGTGTACTTCAACGCGAAGAACTTCAAACCCGAGGAGATCTCCATTAGGCCGGAGAAAAACAAACTGGTTGTCCAGGCCCAAAAGTCAGTTGCTCGTGGCGACACGGCCATGTCCGAGTCGGTGGGACGGTCGATCCCGCTTCCTCCCTCGGTCGACCGCAAGCACATTCAGGCCACTCTCACGTCGGTAGGTTCGTCTCTTGACGCCGACTAACTCGTCGATGTGTGTAGGACGACGTGTTGGTGGTGGAGGCACCGGTGAATGAGCCCAACTACAAGTCCATCAAGTTGGTGCCCGAGAAGGGACTGGCAATTCAGCCGTCGGAGAGTCAGGAGAGACAGTTGGCGGTGACAAGTAGGTGGTGGTGTCGCGTTGACGTGCTCATTGCTTCCGCTGTGTGTAGATAAGGAGGGGCTGGATATCGTGACGGCGGAGGACGGGTCGAAGAAGATGCATTTAGAGCTGAAGGTGGACCCGCATTTCGCGCCGAAGGACGTGAAGGTGTGGGCGAAGGGCAACAAGGTGTACGTGCACGGGGAGACGAGCAAGGAGGAGAAGACGGAGAACGCGTCTCACAGTGAACAACGCGAATTCTACAAGGCGTTTGTCGCGCCGGGGGTGGTGGATGCCAGCAAGGCTCAAGCGGAGATGGCTGAGGGACGCCTGTTGGTGGAGGCCCCCCTCTTCAAGTGAATCTATCCAACACCCACTCTTCAGTTTCTCCTTCCTTTTCCTTTCCTCTTCTCCTCTCCCTTTGTTATCCCCTCACCCCTACGTTCATCGCCGTCTGTCATCTTGCACTCAGCCCTCTTCGCCTCCGTGCCCCTGACCCGATTTCTCCTCCCCTCACCTAATTCCCTCGGTGTTGCCTGCATTCACCACTCCGTAGTTCGATTGAGGCGTCCTATTGTGTTCTAATCGGGTATTGCGTCGTCTTCGAGGTCAACCGATCCTATGACTGCTTCCCGCGCCATGCCCATTGGTGGATAGAATTTCTTCCATCTCAACTGGTGGACGACGACTCAATTCACCGCGTGCTTCATTATCCACGAGACCGGGGGATAGTGTTAAAAGTCACCTCAGCGCGACAATAGCCACGGTGGATGCGTCGACCGCCTCCACCCTCGTCTCGCCCATGTCACACGCGCAACTCAGTCTGCAACCGCGGACTGCCTTTGTGCGTCAACATACCCTTTGGAAGGGCTGTCATCCTCGTTAGTCGTAGTGTCCCTCGGCAAATACTTTAAACCACCCGGTCGGAGCTTTTCAGCCTCAGCAACGTGACTTTCGATTCTTGACTAGTGTTTGGGGTTAATTTTGTGGCATTCGTAATGAATAACCCCGCGACAAAATCTGCCTCCAAGCAGAAAATACGGGGTTTTTCCCCTCCAGGGGCCTTGATACACCCACACTTTGGTTGATGACTTCTACGGGTTTTACGGTCCATTTACCCTGGAGGCCGCTCTCTGGCCATTGGCACAGCGATGGCTGCGCGGTGGTACACTTTCCTTCCATCTGTGCGCGAATACGCCTCGGCGCAGAGGCCGAACCGACTTCTCCTCGCCTCCGCGCCGGTCCACTCGCCTCCCTTCGACGTGGTGTCCGCCTGAAGACCACATGTTTCTGTGCGCAATCTCCTTCAAATGTGAGAATTTTTACCACGCCTCTGGAGGTAGAGACGCTTTATTCCCCCTAGTTGCCAACACCGATGAATACGTTGTCATGAGGAGGAGGACGACGACGACGACTACAATCAATTCTAAATTGTCGCTACTTTGTCCAGGTTCTTTATGAAGTTGGCGTTTACGACTTAAGGGCGGAGAACATTGCTCGATGCGCCTCATCTCGTCCTCCCTGTCTTTCCCCGGGGCCGAAGTCGCGATCCGCGGTTGAGGCTCCCCACGATGACGGCAAATATCGGCGTGAATCCTTTTTTTTCTGGATTCCGGCCTAGCAAGATTGTCATGAATGCTCAAATATGCCTCTTCGTCCCAATTTTATGTCTTTTTGAAGGTAGTAGTTAGAACTGCGTTGATGGGGAAGCGGGAGAGTCTCTGTGGGTGAAATTCCAGCCCATTTGACATCCACAGAGTCGATTGTCCAGACCTGCTGACACCAGCAACAAACCGGCTCGCACGCCACGACAGCCGGCCTCCGGGTGTGAGTGGGGAACGTCTCGGAACCTCGTTTGACTGCGACTGACACGGTCGTTTGTTTATGGTCTATACCGGGAATTCTTTAGCGTGGACATCAGCTCACAACCTCTCTGGCGCCAGTTGCCTCTCATTCCAGCGCACTGTCCACTCGCATGGCAGCAAAATAATCACTTTGACGGTTAAATAGTTGTCGAACTCCCCAGTAGCTTGGCAATTTCCATGAGAAGTGGAGTTAATAAACTGATGGGACAATTATTTATTCATTCTCAAGGAATGCCACTAAATTTACTAGGCATTTCGAGTACGGTCGAATACGATTTTAATTTAGACTTTGACACCTTGTCATCATGCATGTGGATGATGGATGCCTTCCCATATCGAGGTGGTTTTCTCGTCAGTCCGCAGTTTGCGAAAGCTGACTTTTGGGCAAGCAAAAAATGGTGCGCAAGTGATTGTGCACCCACTAGCAAAAAGTCGTCGAACGTTCCTGAGACACCCCGAACGTCCTGCGTCGTGTTCTCCCCGGTAGACCAAGCGACCTCCGAGCCGATCCGAGGAAGCAAAGGCGGACCGCGTTCAAGTGGCGGTACCGCCCATTTGTCATCGCTTGAGCTAGTAATTTATGTAAGTCCTCATTAAGCCCGCATACCCCATCAATGGAGCGCTTTTTGAGTGATTCTGTTCTGCATTTTCGGTCTGTTTAGAGTTATGAAACAGCTCAACACTCCTTCGTGTAAGCGGAACCCGGTCACAGCGACAGGGTGACAGAAAAGTGAAAAAACACGGTTCCATTCCGCCACTCTTCTCTTGCGGGTGCACAGACCTCACCTTAACAGATAAATATGGAGAGTTGAGGTTACAACCAGCATATCATCACCCCTGTGTGCCAGTGACCGCCTGATAAAGGTAAACGATGAAAATGGCCCTCCACCTACCCCCACCGGCCATTAAATCGGCCATTTGGACGCATCCATTTTCAGTAATTTACAACCATCGGAACAGCTGCGAAATCAGGCGTACCAAAGTAATAGAACTGCAGAGCTACATGTCCCCCTGTCAACAAATTAGAGTCATTGAAACGCAAAGCGCTCATGACCGTGTTTGCCCGGTTAAGTGGTAGGCAAACATGAGCAGTATATATAAGAACGTTCACAGAAAACTTGAAGTGGAGTACATTATATTTGATTTGGGAGGTTGAATTGATTCGCTCATTGACTGTTACGGTACTTCCGTGATATTTGTGATTCGTAACTAATAAAATGAAAGTCCGTGGAAGGAAAAAAACGTCGCGATCGGCCTCAAAAAGCCATGCGACAACTGTGCGCTTCATAATCCAGCGAAAAATTAGGCATCCCAACTCACCATATTTGCTGATGCCGCTATTTTAGTCGTTAATGCATCACCGATTGATGGACTTAACGTACCGAAAATTACAAAAATTGCACACACGACCTTGAATAAATCAGCCAATTGTACGCACTCTAGAACGTTCGACAATGCCATCATTGGGCAACTAAGTACTAACCAATTAAATGGTGAGAAGGAAATTTATAAATGAGTTAGTACGCACTCACGCCCCTCCAATTGCATTTGCTGGCGGTATGTCCATAGCTCCCACGCGCGACGACCGGGACCTTTCGACGAGGAGGCGGAGTCTAATCGACTGGCAATTTCCCCAATTGGGACTAATGCCATTCGACCAAGTGTTCAACTGGGTTGAGAGGTCCCGCCAATGCCTCCACGATGACATTATGAACATGCACAGGAACCTCTTCTCCCTCGAGGTGAGCCGACGAAATATAGGACTAACGCCCTAAACGGACGTACGTAAACTTATGCTTGTGGTACTGTAGCCTTTCTCGGCCATGGATAGCGCACTGGACAATATGATGCTGGAAATGAGTGCCATTCAGCCTCGCGAGTTTCACCCGGAGCTTGAGTTCACCCAACCTGGCGAGCTGGACTTTCTGAAAGATGCGTATGAGGTCGGCAAGGATGGCAAAGTAGGTCCCTGTCCCCGATTCGTAGATTTTTTGTGTCGCCGGGCTCTAACGCTCCGTCCCTCGTAGTTGCACTTCAAAGTGTACTTCAACGCGAAGAACTTCAAACCCGAGGAGATCTCCATTAGGCCGGAGAAAAACAAACTGGTTGTCCAGGCCCAAAAGTCAGTTGCTCGTGGCGACACGGCCATGTCCGAGTCGGTGGGACGGTCGATCCCGCTTCCTCCCTCGGTCGACCGCAAGCACATTCAGGCCACTCTCACGTCGGTAGGTTCGTCTCTTGACGCCGACTAACTCGTCGATGTGTGTAGGACGACGTGTTGGTGGTGGAGGCACCGGTGAATGAGCCCAACTACAAGTCCATCAAGTTGGTGCCCGAGAAGGGACTGGCAATTCAGCCGTCGGAGAGTCAGGAGAGACAGTTGGCGGTGACAAGTAGGTGGTGGTGTCGCGTTGACGTGCTCATTGCTTCCGCTGTGTGTAGATAAGGAGGGGCTGGATATCGTGACGGCGGAGGACGGGTCGAAGAAGATGCATTTAGAGCTGAAGGTGGACCCGCATTTCGCGCCGAAGGACGTGAAGGTGTGGGCGAAGGGCAACAAGGTGTACGTGCACGGGGAGACGAGCAAGGAGGAGAAGACGGAGAACGCGTCTCACAGTGAACAACGCGAATTCTACAAGGCGTTTGTCGCGCCGGGGGTGGTGGATGCCAGCAAGGCGCATGCTGAAATCGGCGAAGGCCATCTTGTTGTCGAGGCTCCATTGTTCAAGTAGATGAGATATTTATGTATTGCTCTAAAGTTTTAATAAAATCTTAGATATTACGTCGCCTTTGAACGGTTTAGGTGGTATTTTTGGGCCCTTCGATGTTTAGCTTTTTCCTTCTGCCCCACCGTTGAGGCGTCAGGTCGTGAGTCTCGTTTTATCGGTGGTCCGTGTTGCGTGTGAGGTGTTGCGCCTGCGGTTGTGAAGCTCGGCGTTGCGCCGCGTTGCGTTCCGATCCCTAAGTTTGGGCCCATCATCGGGGACCTGTTGTCCCGCTCCATGTTGCATTCTACCCGACTTGGTTCCGCTCTCGTGGCCTCGGTTTCCACGCGCCGCCGTCCGCCTCTGGCCTCGCTTTCATTTCGTCTCTTGTGTTATTTGTCCTTTTGTGGGTTGTTAGTCGTTGGGCACGCTGGTGTGGCGCACGCTCATGCGTCCGTCCCTGGCTGGGCGTCTTTGTGGCCGTCAAAGGGGCGGTTTGCAGATGTCCGAGTCATGTGGTGGCGCCGTTTTACGATTGTCCACGCCTGACAATGGGGCGAATAAAATTTGCATAGGTGAAATCTGCTGATGATTTGTATCAAGAGGGCGAGGTCCGGTGCACGGACGTTTCTCTCGACACGCCGGAGTCCCCATGGCAATTTACCTCACAGGCTGTGACTTGTCACATCAAAACATTGTCGGGTGCTGGTTACACGGGCAGTGCGGAGCCTAGTTCGCCTAGGCTACTCCGCCATCCCCGTTTAGTCTTTAAGCGCTCATGTCGGGGGCGCGACGAACGTCGGTCTCGGCCCCCTCCAGCAGCCCTTCGCCTCCTAATAAGATGCAAATGGACGGGGATGGGGGTGCGTGGACGCCCCGTCCTCGGGGCCGCGCGTAAGCACACGTGTTAGAGCCGGAGAGGCGCACATCCAGTGACCTGGGGACACAGTCGGGTGGACCTGGGTCAGAGGGGGACGCGCGGACTCGGTGCTCATTTCCGACCAGTCGGCATGCGTTATCGCGTCCTGCGTGACCGGCGGAGCAACAGGGTGGAAGGCGCCTCGATTAGCCAGCGCCCGGACGAGAGGTGGTCCTCGAGCCGCTGCCACGTAGATGTTGCGTTTGGCTTCTGCACAGATGAACAAAACCCCTCCGCCTGGGGGTGGTGTCAGCGCGCGTTGTACCGAGGGACATTACGTTGAGTGAGGCGAAATAGAGGGCGATTTTTGGTCTCAGTGCGAACACGGTCGAGTGGGGGTGGAAGGGGATGGGGTGGGGGTGGGGACGGTGGCTGCGGGATCGGTGGAGCCCCGTTCTCAGCCAAATCGCGGAGGCTGTGGCGATCGGGACTGCCTGCTTGTCATCCCTGCCATCGTCATCAGCGCAGAGCGACCGGCAACCGTCATAGCTCTGCTCCCTGTGCTTCCTCCGCGGATGCGGTGACCCAGACGCCTCGGCTTCGTGAGCTCCCAGCCACCCGCACTGTCTACCAGGGGCCGCACCTCGACCACTCGCGTTGAGAGGTGCCGCAATCTTTACGGGGCGGCTTTTAACCGGCCGAGATTTCGAATGTCACCAAAGGAGCTGCATGCAACTCGTCCGGGTCTTCGACTTATGGGAAATGATTTAAGCGAGGTGTTTCCAGGCGGGAGCCTCCACAACGAAGCGGAGCAACAGCGGAAATCTCGGCACCGCACCACAAGTGGCAGCGATGTGTGGCCTGGCAGGTTTGACCGCCCCCGAACAGCTGGGCAAATATGTGTGAATCACTTTGCCTCCTGTAACCTACCGTTACCATGTCGTCGTCTAACTTGTGGCATAAATGCACCTTTTTTCCCAAATGAGACTACAAAACCAGCTTGCCATGGTTCAGATAATCGTTTCGTCCCGACAGAATTGCCTTTGAAATTTTGTCTACGTACGACACTTGCCTTCGTTTACCTTGTGTGCTCAAATTTCACTTTTCGTGGCGAAAAAAGCAAATTTTTCAGCGTCGCGCTGCGGTTTGCTGTGCAGTCGGGGTGAGGTTGCGGCAGCGGCAACAACATGTCAAGTCAAGTTAAGTCGAGCCGACACGACGAAGGGCGGAATGATTGACGTGCACCAGCGCTGGGCGGGACGAGGACTTTGATGGCCTGCCGGCACAGCGGGAGGGCGACGGTGATTCACTCTCGATTTGCGCTACCACCGCCTTCCTGACATGCTGGCGCAGGTCCTCCGCCACCGCCCTCGAGGCCGCCTTCAAGCAAGCCGACTGCGCCGGTAGCCGCCACCGCAGGGCGGTCGGGGCCCCTGCAGTCCTTCTCTGTGTGCCACTCGCGCAGCAGTTCGGCCGACCGACTCGATCCGGACGGTGTGTAAGGAGAGCGCGAGCACGACGTGTTGGTGGGAAAAGTGTGAATTCGTACGGGGCGTTGGTTAGAGGTGGACAGATGGACAGTCAAGGCCGCCCGATGATTCAGCATCTGTCAGAATTTGCGGTTCTATATGCAGTTGCATCCTCCCATTTTCACCTAGTTTGTTAATCTCAATGCCTTCAACGCTACCTCACGGGTTCATGCGCGTCTGGTGAAGGAAGGGCTCCGAAGGACTCCCGTGTACTGCAAATTTCGTTTTCCAGGATGTTGATGGCCCAGGCAATCGGAGGCTCCCATGCTTGAAAACCGTATTAGAAAGGCTCCGAAGCGTTCTCCACCCACCCGGCAAATTCGTTTCTTGTCGTGTTAGCAGAGCACAACTAACTTCGCTGTTGATTTGGTATTGGGAGTATTTAATGGTTTTGAACCGAATTCAGCCCCTCAGTGAAGCAAAAAATACTAGTCGAGTCGACACAGCAAGCGCGAGAGTTATGGTGGCGAGGGGAAAGGCTTCCCTTTGCAGAATATGAGTTCCTCCTTTAATCAAATGTTCCTATGCACCATCTGCCCACTTCGTTCTATACGGCAATCACCCAGTCACTGACCATTGAGGATTTGGGCTCACTCAGCTCCCAGCCTTCATAGACAGACCGGGGACGAAATGATTTGTTCAGATAGCGTAAGCCAGATGAGTTACTGAAAATGGGTTTCATCAAATCCCACTCCCGTTAGACAGGCCAAACCGAGCCCTTCACAGTTCCCAGACCTTTTAATTAGCCTAGCATGGCCCCGGAAAGGCTTCCTTAGATCGCACGAGCATTAGAGTGGTCGTGGCCGAAGACAGCACGAGTGCGGGATGCGATAACGCGGCGGAGGCAACAAAGCCCGACCCTGGTTGAGTCACGTGGGGCGGCGCGGGGCGGGGCGGGCGTGGATGACTCACGCCGCCCGCGCCGCGTCGAGGCACGCAGGCCGGCGTCCCTCGAGACGAGGCACGCGCGCCGACGACCCAGCCTGGGAGGGGCCTTGACCGAGGGGCTCTCGGCGCCCTGCCGCCCCGGCACGGTGGCCAACCTCAACACAGGGCGGAGGGGGGGGGAAGGGGCGCTGAACGCTCGTCTGCCAAACAGCCACCGAAGCAGAGAAGTGAATGTCCATTTGAAAAGAAAAGTAAATAATCCATCCTGCGTGAGGCGACTGCTTCCCAGCAAAAAAACGGTGCGGCCTCCAACTCTCGCCTCAAGGAGCGCAGGACACCAGGAAAGTGGGTGCCTGAGGCGTTATGCCCGATAAGAGGTCGGACCCCACGTGGGCCATCATCCCCGCACTCTTTTTACTAACAGTTCACAGGGTTTTAGTCGCACAAATAGATTTTCTGACAATCGCCTCCTGTTCTCCTGCACGGCTTCTTCCTTTGTTGGGCCGGGAAGCACAGACCTATCATCCGATCCAAAAGGAAACTGCGGACTCAGAGGAAAGTGCCTTTCAGTGATGGGTTACTCCATTGAAAAAAGTGCACTCTTCACACTACATTTGCAAAAAAGTAAATAGTCTCTACTTCGGAGTCTCAGTCTGTTAAGCGCGTCAGGCAGAGGATAAGTTTCTACGAAACAAAACATGTCCCAAAATCCTTCCACCTCGAAGACGGCGATAAAATTATCTTGACCGTCATTTCAAGGCATCCATTCCAATCGGATGGTCGCCATCTAACTGCCCCCTACCCTGTGCTGACCTTCAGTGAGTCTGCGTGGACTGCAAACACCGTGACGGCGCACATTGCAGTGCCTCATTTGACTTCCCGGAGAGGCGTTCTGCCTTAATGATTCGTTTTATCCCGGGGGAATTCCTCAATCAACACTTACACGGCCTACAGCCGTGGTGGGACGGCGCTGGTCTGAACGCAGATCCCCGGACAGACGTCGCCGCCTCTTTCTCGACATGATGAGGAAGTTCATTTTGTAACGCATGTCCCTTCTGAGATTCCACACTAAAAATTGTTTCCCATGCCAGTGACAGACACTACCACACGAAAATGCAAATATGACACGTTATGCCTAAATTAGAAAAAAACGTATGGGCTTTAAGAACCTCGACACTGAGTTGAAGTGCATGAGCATCCTACGATTTAAGCCAATCCAGACAACGGACATGGATAACTTTGCAGGACAATGTTCCCTAGAATGCACTCGGACGCTGTTTTTCATGCTCCGCACTGATAAGTTTGTTACTCCTCTGTCAGCTTGTGAAAAGCTAAGATAGAACTGTGGACAATAGGTAGGGTTACTTCTTGTCATTTGAGCTAACTACTCCGATTGAGACCAATTCAGAAAAAACTTGGGACAAAAACTTCCGGCGGCCCGGAGGGGAACCAAACGACAGAAGTAAAAAGAGTACATACCCGAAGGAAGTATGGCAGGCTTACGACTTCTTTTAGGTCAGGTAAACGCTACAGCATCAACAAGCAGCTACGCACCAATTTCTTGGTCTGTCCACACACGGTCCTTTGCACTCGGGCGTAGATGGCACTTCATCGTGCTGGGCTTCATGAAGGAGGCACCTAGTCAAAGTTTACTAGACTCCGCGCTTAGAGACGGAGGAAATTGTGAAACGAACGTCTCCCC
Organism: Dipylidium caninum; assembly: GCA_017562135.1. Lineage (NCBI taxonomy): Eukaryota > Metazoa > Platyhelminthes > Cestoda > Cyclophyllidea > Dipylidiidae > Dipylidium > Dipylidium caninum. The sequence continues at coordinate 1,501,308 of QEYB01001312.1, read as the reverse complement.
AGACTTCAGTTCCAAAAACCTCTCTACTAAAGTTAGCGAGTAGAGGTCGGGCGACCGCAAGCCACATCTCGACCGGATGCGAGAGCCCACTTACGAGGCAAACAAATTAGCGATACCACCTGGCTCCCCATGCCCCAGGAGATCAGGCCTGAAGCATATTTATCGTCAATAAAGGCAGGTATTCCTCTGAAAGGTCGCCAGAAGAGGCAGATGTTAGTTAGACAAAAGATAAATTGTACGGTACTTTTGACGCATAATGTTTAGTTAATCACAGTAGAAGGTGGTGATATAAAGTAATGAAACGCACAAAACTATTAACCTTCCACTTTTATAAACAGAAAATCTAGATTGGCAAATATCTCCGCTAATCAGCCGCATGGGACTGAAGGCTTGGATGCTGAATCCACTACGAACACGAAGCAGCGCTGAGTCCACTACAGGCGAAAATCTCAAGTGTTTTATGGAAAAATATTACAATACGGTTGCAAAATAAAAAGCGTGCGCAAAAAGAAATATTGAAAAATTAATTTCCCACTATTGACAAATATTTAGGAAGTCGACAGGTCCAAATTGGACATGATGACTAAGTGAAAAGGAAAAGTAGCCAAAAATTATACTGACGCGCGGATACCCGCGAAGACCCTTCACTCTACGAAATCATGAAGAGCAAAAGCACGCGGTGGGCTCCAATTAGAGAAATTAAGTCATCCGCATAGACTTAAGACAGTATACGAGGGTGAAGATTATAAAAATTTTACATGCCACCAAACCCTTAAAAGGGAAGAACAAAGAATCTTTTCTACTTACATTAAATATATGCAAGATTCATCTTAATGAGCAGATTCCTCACCAACAGAGACCACAACTTTAGAAAAGACAAGCAAGTTAAATGAAGGTAGAGAGAAATGAGCGATACGTCCAAATCAGATAGCCTTCCTGACGTCGGTGGAAGTCGCAAGAACACGTCTAGCAGTACCAGCGGCGGCGGTGGCCGAAGACTCGGGGTTGGGCAAAAAGTGTTCATAGTAACTGCGCGTCAGTTCAGCCATCAACTCGGGTGTGCACTCGGGCAGCTCAGCCACCGGGTGGCCCGGAGAGCCTCCAAAAACGGAGAAGGGCGGAACTATAGTTTCAGGGGCAAGGACTGTGTTGTCTAACAGGGCGCAGGCATCCTTCAGCACACACCGTCTACCCACCACACAGTTGCGTCCGATATGAACATAGGATCCGATTTGGGCGGCGTTAACAACAGCACCTTCACCAACAAAAACATGGTCACCAATTTGCAGAGGGAAGAAGGCGACGCCCTTGGAGAATTTCTTAAAAGGTGGTCGGATCACAGAACCTTCGCTGATAATACAGCGACGGCCGATGCGTATGTTGGCTAGGTCACCGCGGATTATGGAGTTTGACATGATGATAGTTTTGCCGCTGAGAACAATGTTCTGGCTGCCACAAATTACTGCCTCACGACTAACCTTGTTACCACTAGCTGTTTCTACATATTGGGAACCATCGTAAAAAATGTCCTGTAATTCCATTCTGAAACGATACGGCAAAAGAGACGTCGAAAATTAGAAATTAACTCAAAAGCCAATCAAGTAAAAGATATGACAAGACAGTTTAAGTACTTGATGACAGGATAAAAGACTAATGAACGGAAAAATAAAACAGAAGTTCGGAACGATTTAGAGTGGACCGCAATTCCAAAAGTGAAGAAGACGATGCATTATTAAATTGAATAGCATAAGAGGGATGAATAGCGTCACGGCGCGCGCATAAAATAATCCGTTACGAGTCATGCACAAGAACCATATTTACCCTAATGCAATACGTATACTACAATAATAAGTTAATCTACAACTGAGCACGGTGAATAAACGAAACATGCTAACCTTAAGTTATCAACAACGAACAAAGTTAGACTAAGACATTTTCCAAAACAGTTTAGATATAAAAGGCTCATGTAGACTAGCTAACACATGGTATGGTTTTCATCAAAGTTCAACTAATAGGTACGAGGAAATACAGGGGTAGATAAGCAAAGTGGGAGCGTCTGTGGATTCCTGATTAATAAAGCGAAAGGAGAAGCTGCAAGGACATAAGGTATGAATAACAAGCGCAAAAATGGAAGGAAGCGGAAATGTGCAGATTTTTCAGCAGGAGAACAATACCGAAGTCTAGCGGCACCGTCGGAACACAGGGAGCAGAAATAAAGGGAGAATAGGCGACGGGGCCAAGGCTGGACACACTACTATATGCGGCGCCACACCAAGCATCAGGGCAGTTAGGTTCGAAAAAGATGATTTACCATGGAAACTTTATAAGAATACCTAACTTCTAGCTAATTATCTGCGAAAAAACAAGTTAGTTTATGTGTCGCCTAGTTTGATGGTTTCAATTGGGAAACGTAAACAATATATACTAATAAATTTTGTAAATGTTATTTTTGAATACCATTTTTGCATGACGCAACAAACCTTTTATCAATATAATAATGTGTATACTAGCCATTCGACAAATTTTTGATAATAGCAACAAGTAGAGCTAATATGCTATTGGAAAAAAAACGAAACAATGAGATTTGTCGCCAGAATGCCATTAAAATGCGCCACACGATCAGCCGCACAGTCTGAAGAATGGATGAGTTTCGTCACGGACTCAGTAGTGTCCCACCTATTACAAAATTCTACACCCTTTTGTGCCTTTCATTGACCATTGGTGTTGTAAGTTTATTTTTTTTCGTTTAACTTTTTAGCATCTTCATGTTCTCTCACCCTTGCAGATATACTTCAACCCAAATCTTATTTTTCATGATTTGCAAGTACGCATTATTTCCAGGTAGTTATTTGTAGCTGTGGCGGTTGGTGTCCTGCTTTTGCTATTTCGGTACCATAGACGTCAACTTCTTTGTTAATATGATATTCGTCTATCGGTATTGCCGTATGCTCGAGGAGAATCAATTCTACGGTAGATCTGCTGATTTCCTTATGATGTTCCTCTTTGGGGGCGTGCTCTCAATTGTAAGCCATTTGGTTTGGCATAACGCGCAACTAAACGCCTTACCATAGATTGCTGCGATCTTGTTACAAATGATCTTTCTCAGCCATGTACTGACAACAATGCTGGTGTACGTGTGGAGTCGCAACAATCCCTCAGTCATGCTAAACATTCTTGGTCTCATCACAGTGCGCGCACCCTATTTGCCATGGGTATTCTTCGCCATCTCATACATCCTCGGTAACAATGCTACCATGGACCTTGTTGGTAGACCGTACCTTTTACTTTATATCTACTGTGTGTAGGCATTGTTATAGGCCACTTGTACTACGTACTAGAGGACGTTTTTCCCAACCAACCTAATGGCTTCCGCATACTGCGCACGCCTGAGTTCCTGTAAGTTAAATCCCTACCCTTTAACTATTTGCACATTTCTATCAACTAACTTGGCGCCTCCTATCACGCCCAGGCGGAATTTGCTGGATCGTCGTAATGATGACCCCGCCTATCAACCACTGCCGGAAGAACGACCAGGGGGCTTTGAGTGGGGAGCGCAGTAAGAACAGATGGCAGCATCACAATCTTACAACTGAATATTTTGTTTAAATGCTTTGTGATGGTTTTGAATTTTATCTTCGTTTTCCCACCACCCTGTTGACGTCTCATTGAGTAAGATGCGGCGACAGTCCAAAATGAATTTTGGGTGTGCAAGGAACCTAGAAGAGACGGATAAAAGGTATAGTTGAAGATCGAAATCCAGGGACGTATAAACGGATACAAATAGTATAAAAGGAATAAGAAGTGTAAACACAGCGAATACGTTGTAAATGCGGGGAGTTAAAATAGGAAGAATGTGGGGTGAGTGGGTTTAGGTTAAGGGGCCAATGACTGAGGTAATTTGGTGGCCATGATGAACTTCGGGAGTGAGGAGGGACACGAGATGCTTTTCAATTATGCGTTGGCTTGAGCGAGAGCCACGACGGACGGCGATCTGCAGTGCGTCCCATCCTTCACCGTTCACCGCAGTCACATCAGCGCCCCAGTCGAGCAGAAGCGACACGATGGCCACGTGGTTGTAGAAGGTGGCAAACATGAGGGCCGTGTTCTCCAACTCGTCAGAAGTGTCAACGGGCAGGCCAGCGCGCAAGAGGTACTGCACAACCTCATAATGGCCTCGGCAAGCCGCCAGCAACAGAGCACTTTCCCCGTTTAGTCCTCGTACATAAGGGTTGGCACCACGAAAGAGAAGCAACTCCACTGCAGCCTTCTGACCGTTAGCGCAAGCCCAGAGTAAGGGGGAAAATCCCTACAAAAAGTTAAACTGATTAATTACACACCTTTAACCACACAAAGCATTAAAAAAGTAAAATTAAAGGTCGAAAATGTGTTTGCATAATGGCTGACGGAACGTGGCTGCTGTGTTAGGTAGGGGAACCGTGTATCAAACTAGGCTGAGAGGTAACGCGTTTTTAACCTTGTCATCACGTTGGTCGATGTTGACGCCTGGCGTGTCCAACTTAGCTTGCAGTTGTAATAACTCGCCCTGAGCAGCCATTTGGAAGATGGACAGAGCGATTTGTGAATCAACTTTGAAGGTCTGTACATTGCGTCTTTGAAGGTTAGTAAGGACCGTAGTGACCTGTTGGCAGTAGGTGAAGTAGCGCTGGCTATTCCGCTGCTATCATTTTTCGGTAGAAATGAGGGAGCGGGGACGACGACCCTTACTACCATTGCTCGGCAAACTGGACGAGAATATTTCGATCGCCCGCGAGGTCAACAGGCTAGTAAAATTTCTGTGGAACTCGTAGTAGGTTTAGTTTTTGGAAGGATCCGAAGCATGCATAAGTCACTGAAAAAGTGGCAAGCTTGGGATGTCGTATTTTTTTTAGGTGACGAAAACATGCCAAAACAATAACCTCATTAACAGTGCATAAAAACATTTACAATTAAGAAAAACGCCAAAAAATTATACAGTAAAAGTGGTTATAAACTAACCGCAATGTAAACATAGAGAATTTAGCATCATTTCCGTATAGGCAAATCAGAACTTTTTCAGTAAATAAAAGAGTTAATATATTCTAAGTCGTGATGCTGTGTGAAATAACGGTCATGGGCTATTACCAACCGTTTAATATTTTGTTTGCATCGTTCCCTTAACTTCGCCGACTTCGACTTTCTGTAGGGGATGACGAAGGACTTGCTGGGAGCTCTTAAGGCGGTAAGTAGTTGTGTGTTATTGAAATGCCCTGATTCCGCAACACCTTCAAAGGCATGAGTGCTTTGGTTTTCGTTCCTGGACATTTCATTATTAACTGCTTTAGTTGACGTTCTACGTTAATAGTTTCAACTCATTCCCGCCCTGTCGGTATGGATAAACTCCTTATGGGCACTTACTAGAACATTTTTTTGTACATTGATACTTGTGCAAATTTGTTCTCTCAATTTGCCCGTATGCTCATCTACAAATTCCACCGCCTTCATTCCTTTTCTATCTGTGTTTTTACTTCTTTTTCCACGTACTGTCGCATTGGTTATTTTGATATCGATAATTCAATATCTTGACATGGCTTGGTCATTTTTGATTTCGACATTTTGAATCGTGCCATATTCTCAGTGTTGCTTCAGTCTTATAAATCATGATCTTAATTGCAAAAAAGGTCCCGGGACCACCTTCCGATTGTTACTATTGGCTACAGATTTACGGGAGTTTATTTGTTCTTTTAATACAGCACATTTCTCGGACGCATTCCTTGACTCTGATTCATAAAAGCCTTTTTGTTTATTTATGTAGGTCCCTTCTGTAAACAAGTATCGACATGATTATGTTAAAATTGATCTAGGCAGGTCAATTTCGTCGAACTTTATTTTAAAATGCGAAGCATGGATCCGTTTGCAATAATATTTCCTCCCATATTGTTATTGTAAAAAATGGCCAGCATTGCTTTCGTCTTTGTAGAGGGCGTGTGTAGGTTTAAATAGCATTCATAACCGCTCAGCTGTTATATCGGAGAAGAAATTTTGTGGTTAAGGATGCTGGCTCTTATTCGACGTGTGGATCTCGCTATCCTTTATTGCGATTTTGCTTTTGATAGCATGGGACTTTTCCTACTCTTTCGATTATTTATGAAGATGTAATTTCTAGTCGTATCTTTCCTATCTACTATATAACTAAGCAATATGTTAGTTCAGTGTGTTTCTTTGCACGGGTATTGGATGCCGAGGTAGAGTTTGCGCGCGTTAATGTTGATGTTTTTTCAAGCGAATTGTCATATTTTGCAGGAGATTTGGCCCGGTCTGAAGGAAATGTGGATGAAATAAATTTGACTGTTAAGTGGTAATGTACGAGAAGGGAGGGTAATAACATGGTTTTTTTTATTTAATTGGCTTTAAACTCTAAGATTAATTAGACGAAAGAATCTAGTGTTCTGGTTACTTTAGGGTACATCCAACAGGAGTATTAATTTTCACTGTATGTAGTTAGTTTGATATCAAAACCGAGAACCAATGTTCCCCTAAATTTTAGACTGGAGGAATAACAACTACGAAAACGGTCTTCAGATTGTATCTGTAGCTCATCATCAAAATGCGATATAAGAAAAATTGGGTTGCAGTCCGGAGATTCGGGCTGTTGAATGACAGAGGCTTAGGATTATATGAGTGAAATCAACAACATTTCAGTAAAGTAACAGGATATCTACTTTCATAATTGAACCTCAACTTTAGTTCACTAAGGCACAAAAGAATTTATGTGAAAGGTGCGCGTGAATTTTGTTTGATTGGATGGAAAAGATTTGGAGACTTAATCAGACACCAAAAAGTGAGATTCTAGAAGGGTAAGGTAAGTAAGCTCAAATTTCGAGATCGAGTCAGAGGTGTATTTAGCGGCTGCAGATGGTGTTGGGCGTAAGTTGGTAGAGATTGACGGATGGATTAGTTTTTTTCTTCACATAGGCACAGCCAGAGGATGAGGGTGGGATGTCGGAGACGCCGGTCTCGCTGGACGGTTCGCAGTACATGAATGAGTTCTTTGCACAGGTGGAGGAGATTCGCAAGTTCATTGAACGGATTCAAGCTCTGGTGGAGGATGTAAAGAATAAACATGGTGATATTCTCTCCTCTCCCAACCAGGATGAGAGTGAGTGACATTTTCATATATTTAGGTTCTCTTGTCCCTCACTTAAATTTAAGGAAGGTTATAATTTGGATTTTTAATAAAATGAGCGGGAACAAATATTCAAAATCTTCATGGAAAACCGGTAATCATTTATTTCCACCGCTCTTCTCTTCGCCTTTTGTCCAAGATCCGATGATTTACCACGTTTCTGTTCTTTTCTCCCTCACCGGATTCTTATATGATGCGGAAGTAATGGTTAAGTTTGCGGAGCCGTTTGATGAAAGTACTTAGGTTTTGTGGGAGTTGAATTTTTTTTACAAGTTCACTATCTCTGTCAAAGTGAGAGTATGTTTCTCTTCCTACATCTCAAACAGAATGTCTTGAAACTTGTTATCCACATTATAGATCAGTTAGCTGTTTTGTTTGATGTCCTTTTTCGCTCTTGTTGTTTCCCCTTGCTCCACTTCAGATATTCCTGGTTTGTCTAGTGGACATCCACTACAAACTAAGCACTTATAGTTACTACGATGGATTTCCAATGACATCTCATCATATTTTCTTCCCACCTCAGCTGAATCCGTTTTTCCATTTGCTTTTCACTACCATAGTTGAGGGATTTTTAAATTGACTGACTGAACCCCACGTGAGTGATTCATCGAAACAGTGGCGAGCGGTAAAAAGTCCTACTCCTATGTCTTAGCACAGATATCCACCAGTTTATCTGAACAAGGGCAATTGTGGTGCAACAGTCATACGTGTCATCATAGGAATGGGGATGAAAAGTTACACCATGAAATGGGAAAAGTAATTTAAGCGAACATCCTCTTTCGGTAGTGCGATTTGCTGTTCGATTCCTCTTCTAAACGATTACTGTCTTAACACACTTGCTGAGGTTGTTCGTAATTCTCAGGAGTGGGGAGTTGGATAGATGGGGGCAAAGGTACCCTTCTTTCTGTAGATAAAGTGAGGATTACACGAGGACTGCACATTCATAGCCTATTACCTCTCTATATCAACACATGATTCGAATATTCTGACACACTGACTCTTGCTCTTTGCTTAATTTTGATGGACTTACATTTTACAGAAACGAAAGCTCAACTGGAGGAGGCAATGGCGGAGATCAAGATGTTGGCTCACAAAGTTCGTGCCAAGTTAAAACGTATGTTCGCTCAGTGCTTACCCATCATCCCTCTGTAGAGATGGAGATGAACATCGAGTACGACGAGAATGCAGATAAATCTTCAGCAGACTTGAGAATTCGAAAAACTCAGGTATTTGTGGCCTTTGAGCCCTGCCCTTATTCCCTTCTTTGAGTCGATTTTACCTCTCAATAGTGGTTAATGCTGTCGAGGAAGCCCGCTGTTTAAGAGAAGCTATCTAAAATGACAGTCCGCCCTTTCAATACTGGGTCGTCTAAAACGCAGAGAATCATTGTAAGATGAGAAGAGCCTGTGTGGCCTCACAGTCCTGATGCGTCACCATCATTCTCATTTTTTGTGCATTCCTTTGAATGTTATTTTTAAAAAAAAGCTGGACAAAATTTCAATTTCGAAGGCGGTCGTACAATTATGCGCATTTATGAAACGTCACAGACCAGTAAGGACACGTTTTCGTCGAAAATTGACATTAATTTGTCACCAGTCCATGTACCCCCTAAATAGGGGTAAGTGTGGAGGCCTCTTAGCTCAGGTTCCCCTTTTTCATTGCCCATACGGAGGGAAGGGAAAGAGAGCGAGGGCGTGAAGTATAAACGTTTCCGTAACAGCTAAAACTGCGTCTTCTTTCCGGAGAGCGTATGCCAAAAAGAATTTGAGTTTCACCACTCTTCCTTTTGTGAAACAATGAAAAATTGTGTTGTTGGAGCTTGAAAAATACGTTTCCCTTAAGGGAACATCATTTATACTGCGTGGACGCTTCAATAATTATAAATGATATTTTCAAGGGAGAATAGAGTGAATTTTTGGCGAAGCCGCTTGTCTTGAGTTTTAATTCAGACTAAGACTATATGGAACGAAGAATGAAACCATTATCTCCTTTTGGACCAAGCCACTCCCTTAAGCTTAGGTGGCGTTTGTTTTCGTTGCTATGACGCGTAAAAATAGGACTTGTGGTACTGCCAGTTTACTACTTGGCAGCTGATTTTGTGCCTTGATTCAAAGGAGTTATCCTTGCATTTGATGTTACAACTTATTGACCCCCGCGTTTTAGTATTCTACCATCTCTCGAAATTTCATCGAGGTGATGACCGACTACAACAAAGCCCAGGTTGCTTTCAGAGATGCCTGTAAAAACCGGATCAAACGCCAAATGGAGATTGGTGAGCACTGGCTCTATTCGTTTGTCCACTGCCTTAGCCCTCGCCCCGGCTCGACATTGTCGTTTTCGTGTTCAGCTGAAGCGCCCCCTCAGCGACCGAGTCGTGTGTTGAAGCTGCGTTGTAGGGTTTGATCAAGTAACACGATCGCACGAGTGAAAACCCTTCAAAACGGTGCTACCGTTAGCACTATTGCCATACACAAAATTTCACCATTCCGAAAATTTACAGCTTAATGGCGAGTTTGGATAGATCAGGGCCATCGAGAAATCTCCGCCTCGTGATGACTTTCTTACCAGTTTGGGATTTCAAGGCGGCACTTTTGAAGCCTGCCTATCGGGCAGATCATCGCATGGTGCAATGATGGTAATGCACGAATCTCGAGTGGTAATTTCTCCTCCCATACTAGGAATATTGGAGCTCACTATCGGCTCGTGTTTCAGCGAGATGACTTCGAAGAAAGTAAGAATTCGTGTTTCATTCTACATATTCCTAGCCCCCCGGGTAAAGGGTGCTTCGCATCTCCACGTTTTTACGATAAAACACACGAAAATTGTTGACTTAAATAATGTCCAATTGACGGCAATCCGTTGTCATTTGACAGGCTGTCACTAGTGACTTTAACACTGTTGCTTTGGCTCATTGTGGAAGTAGGACTTTTAGCCATGGCTTTAGAATGCGAATATGTGAATCAACAGAATTTGAAGTTATTTATTCAAACTGTAATGTTGTACCCTTGAATGTAAGTGAATCATTTAAACTGCTGCATTTCTTTCTGGCGTGTCCCTTTACGGAAGTCGGAAAACCAATGTGGCGAAAGTGTTGTCCTTTGGGGAGTGAAATGTCTTAAATTTCACACTAAAGTTGACAGAAGACCAGACAGCGGTCACCGCGATTCCTTAAGTCAGTCACCCTCCCATGGCATTCCTTTCCTGAGCCCGGAGGACATGACCCTCTAATTCGTCCGTGTAGCATGCAATGCCACCCAGGAGTCGTGTTTGTGCAAGTCCCCACCGTGTCAGTCAACTCTTTCTCCCGGTGGTCATTATCCGAGAGGAGCCTGCGCGCATCCACTAATTACTCTCCCCGCCTCACTCGACTGTGAGTGTGGAGTATGGAGCGCGGAGCGGTGTGATTTTACTGCACTGGTGATGATGCGATAAAGATATATATACAGGCGGAGATAGGCAGGGAGGCAGAAGTAGAGGGAGGGGAATGAATTATTTGAGTGTCTATTTATAGATACCGGAATAGAGCGACGCTGGCGGTCGTAGGCGAGCGATAAAGGATGTAGCACCTGGCCTCTCCGTCTTTCCAACTCGTAGTAATTATATTTCCTGCGTGCCAAATGCCACGTCCTTTTTTGGTTCAATTAGGCTCCATACTCTCCAATTTGTCACCTGAAACTCCTCCCCTCTGTGTTCGTCTCCCCGTTCTTTCACCTTTATTGCCTGTTTCCTTTTTTTAGCCGAACGAAAGATAACAAATGAGGAGTTGGAGGATATGCTGGAGTCGGGCAATCCTGCCATCTTCACCCAAGAGGTTAGACTTCCTTTTCACCTTACTCGAAGGCTAGGACCCTCACTCTTTAAAAAAAGTGATATTTTATCAAGGGTGTCGATTTCTAGAGTCTCCGCCCGACCCAAGTAGAAGATCCCGCTTAATTTGTCTTCTAAAATCCAGACGGAATAGTTTCAGGACTTTAAACGGAGATATAATTGCTCAGAACCACTTATGCTTGCATAAATTGCACCGTTTTCGGTTTGTTTATGAAAACCTCTTGTTGTCATTGCAATGAAACCCAGAGTGTTACATGCATCCCAATTGAAGACGGACAATGCTCGGGTCTAGGCGGCAGATGGGCAGTGGAATTGCCGTTTGAGTAGTCTCATTGAAAGTGCTATTTGTGGTTAATAGGACCTCATAATGGACGTATTCTGGCAGTTGACGCAATTACGGCGGGGCGGGGGAGAAGGGGGGGGGGCTTTTTTTGTTTTTCTTCTCCCACTCTAACCGATTAAACATGTGGAATTGCTTCATGACTTCCTGATCTCTACCTAATATGCCTTCGGAAGCTTTTTTACGCAAGACCGCCTTCTTCTTGCTTTACACTAGCCGATGTCTTGAACCTTGCGGGAGGTCAGTTCTTTAGCACAACTCTTTCCCAACAATCTCCTTCACCTTCTCCATCTTTTTCAAGTGACATTAAAAACTTCAATGTTGTTTTCTGCCAATATACACTGCTAGTCTTAGCGCCCAGGTCACGGGGCGCCCTCTCTTATGATATCAGGCGGTTTTGAGCGTTCAAAGTCGTCCGAAATGGTAGATCTGCTGACTCGCAGCATCGCATCGCATCACGTTTCACCCGCCTGTTAGTGGTCTCGTCTTCTTTGGTCATGCGCCTGCCTTGCAGCCTCTTCAAACTGTTAACACCCCTCGGCACTTCCTCACCAGCCGCTGAGACGGTTCATCCAGCACTAATTTAATATTTCACACCTTCCTAGTCCACTTACTTCTTTCATTCAATTTGCAGGGGAGCAATAAAAGCGTTATCTCTATGAAATGATTATAAGCCAGTATGAGCTTTTGAAATGGAGGCTTCCCTGTACCTTTTCATCACCTGAAAAACCCCATCCAGAGCAGTGCGAGGACGCGCATTTAAACCCCCGCGGTCGCCCAGAGAGCGAATTGTATGCCTCTTCGTTACCGAAACTCAAAGGGCTATTTGGCCCCTCGTCTCCTTTATCCCCTTTCTGGTCCGCGCAGTTCAACTTTTCATGGCTTGTGGCCTCGTTTTACTGCTTTAGCGATGCGACCAAAAGATCCCGTGCCGTCGTCATCCCTTCCCCCATGCACCATCCGTAGCCGTCATCCGGTTGACCACACGTTTCCCTCAAGCCCCGAATGGGCACAAAATCACATTAAGGCTGTTTCTTGGGCCCGGAAACCTTTCAACCCTACATATTTCGTCAACATTCTCACTCCTTGTGGAGGAACGTTCAGCCAAAATTTGCGTAAATACGGGTGCAGGAGTAAGGACGGTTAGTACCGCCTTACCAGGGTGGCTGGAGCCTTGGGGAAAAGTGAGGGGTCGCACGCAGTTAGAGGCAGCGTTCAGGCAAAGTTAGTTCTCATCCGAGGCTCCATCTACTGTGCGGCCCGCTGCTGACGCCGGTGTGGCCTTCACGGGTCGTGTGAGACCAGCAGGGGAGCCCGATGCGCTAGTGACAAACTCGGCGGATTGTCTGCGATTTTTGTCATGATTCTTGCCCGAGGCCAACACACGAACGTGACCCTGTGCGATCACCTCAGGACGATTTTTCTACCCTCAGTTCGCCATTTGTTTCGTTTGAGTATTGCCAAAGGAATAACGGCGACCAAGTCCACCAAATGCCCATTCTAGAGACGTATAGAAGACTACTCAGTCTCGTGATTCCTTCACACAATGTAACGATGTACCCGGCAACCTTATTCTTTGGGTTTTCTCTTAGAAAATATGACAACGTTGACGAATAGTCACTGCATTGTTTGTCATTTGAAGTTGACAACTTTAGTTGTGGCGCGCGTTTACCGAAATCGTAGCCGGCTCCAGCGGCCAGCCGCGGACCGAAAATTCGTTGATTTGCGACTTGGGAGTTCTAAATCAAGAAAACGGGTTATGCTTTTGCCACGGCAACCATACGAGATAAGTTGTGTAGTCGTTCCAATAAATTTTGATCATTTCCGAATGCCCCTGGGGAGTCGGAGATCGCCTACCCCGAGCTCCAAAGGAGAGGAGCTAATTCTATTTTCGTCTGTTTGCAGATAATGACGGACACGCAGCAGGCAAAGCAGTCGTTGGCGGACATAGAGGCGCGCCACGAGGACATCATCAAACTGGAGAAGAGCATTAAGGAGCTCCACGACATGTTCATGGACATGGCCATGCTCGTCGAGAGTCAGGTCAGTGTGCTTCCTTCCTTCTCTTCCTCCTCTTCCCCCATCATCTGCTAACTGTGCCGCCTTCTTCTAAGAGAGGGAAATTTGGACACTGGTCTCCCTGACAACTGGGGCTTTTAATGTCATTTGGGAGTCCCACGAGTCGGCTATCCCTATGCCCCAGAACGTTTTTATCCTATGACTTTTTTATGTCACTTGGTAATGCATTTTTTGTTGGAAGTTATGGCTTGAAAACTAACTCCCTCGGGCATAAAAGTACGAATTTCGCACGAGTAGATTTTCGAATCTGTCAACTTCGACTGGAAGTCCGATTGCCGCGTGTAATTCGGGCAGTTCACATTTCCCCGACCGCCCCTACGGCTCGAGATAACGCGGCTTTGCTGGTGGCCTCTCTGTTTTTACAGCGGAATTTTTGCTCTTCTCAATGCGTCGTATTCGGTCATTACTCCGTTGTCCTCCATTCTCGACAATGAGGCTCAGCTCTCCCAGGTCTCCTCGACCTTTACCGTTGTCAGTTGGACGAATGTTTGCGTGACATGCAGGAAGTGGACGGTGTCGATGAAGCTGGCCAGGTCGTCTGCACCGCCTTAAGCAGTGGGGACCTGATAATAAGAGAACTTGCCTCTCGCGAAATTGCATTCCTGCAATTCTGCCATGGTCACTTTCATCGGGTGAAATTTTTGAGGATTTCTTGAGTGTTAAGTGAGGATTTTATCACGATTTGGCTGCCTCTGACTCTACAACCGCCTTCCTCCCTTTGCGTAGGAGAGCATGTGCGGCGTGATTGGGCGCACCTTCACAACGGAATTCCCATTTAGCCACCGTCGCAGCACGTTTTTTTTGGATCATGATGGTTTGTACAGACTTTGGCAATAGAAACTGTCCATCTAACTCGGCTATTTTCACGTCTATCACCCCGTGAAGCCTCCGTCTTCACAATCTTCCTGGGCACTTACTGCTCAAACATTTTCGAGGTCCACGCAGCCAATCATTTTGACATTCTGCCTCGAAGTGTTGGCCAATTTTACCCACTTCTAATGTGGAAATGTTTCGTTCTCAACGCCAGACCTCAGCTGTAACGACGAAATAACGCCTCAACTAAATTTACCCTTTTTAAAAGTAGTAAGCATGGGCGTTTGGATGCTGTAATTGACCAAAGGAAGAGGCTGATGTGCATCTTCACTCCGATGCCGCTCAGTGGCGGGCGGAGCTGGCGCAGCATCGGGGGGCCCAACGGGGGCGGCGCAACTGAGGGGTCTCCTCAAAGCCAAGGCAGGGTGTGATTGGGAGACTTCGATTGTTTATCCCCTCCTTCCTCCTTTCCCCTATTGTCTAAGTGGTTCTCCCTCCTGCAATTGTCAACCAGGTCGTGATTCTCTCATCCTTTCCTTCACCTCCTTGCTTCCATCCATCATTTCTACTTCCCAACGTCACTTTAGATATTGTCATCTCCTCGACGCAGGACTGCACTCCATGCCGTCTTTGTGTCAAAATCTCCCCCCAAAATGGCCACCCCGGGAGTTTGAAATCCATTAGAAGCATTCACTGTTAATTGTTTGGGGAGGGGGGGGGTGGCTGTGTGGAAGAAAAGCGTCGGGGAACGCAAAATTAAACTCCCTGACACATTTTCATGCTTTATCCCAACCGTAAGCCAATTCCTCCTGTCGTGCGCCTATGGCATCTGGAAAACCTAAGTCTCTTCGAGGTGTTCGCTGTAGGCCAACTTTTAGAAAAACCGTTTTCATGCGTATCGGTGAGTAGAGTTTCAGGAGGGTTCGAGAGCCCACGTGGTCGCACACGCCAACTGGATGCTCCCAAGAATGACCGCTGAACTCGTGGAATGAGAGGCAGCTGCTGTGCCCCCTTCTGTCGGGCGTGGCAATCCTTAAACCGTCCCCACTGTCTGTGTGCCCATCAACTCTTCCTTTATGGGTGCTTCGGGCATTTGGCATGTATTTTCGGTTGGCAGTTAGGTGATTGTGGCTTTTGCCGACAGATGGGCCTTACCCTTTCTTTTGTTTTGTTAACGTGGTCAAAGCACCTAACCCATGTATTTTTTTATTGTCGTTTAGACTTCTGCCTTTTATTTAGTAAAAAAAATTAACTCATTTTGTCCTGTAGTTTTGTTTTTATCCTAATTTAAAATGGAGGAATAAGACGTACAACCACAGCCTAATTTATTTTACTATTTCCGAAAAGACGAACACATCATAAGCACACAAGAAGTTATGTGCTCCTGATGAGAATGAAGTCTTGAAGGAAAGGCAGTGTCGTCAAAAGTTGTTTGCCAGATTTCATCCTGGTGTTTTTTCACTGCCAAATATTCAACGATTTGATTGTGCATCCATTTGAAGGGAAAATTAAAGTGCTCGACGATTTTGATCTTCATCAGAGCACAACAGGCGATGTTGCAGGGAGCCTCAGTTGCCAATCACATCGATGCATTAAGGACAAAAGTACGATTTTAAAGAGCTTAGCTATGTGATGCAACGAATTAGCAGTGTCTGCGACTCCTTGCATCTGAAAGGCAGGGAAGTTGATCCACTTCTGAAAAGACTAATTACGGGCGCCGAAAAAGTGGATAGTTTGGCCAAAAAGTTGACCGAAAGAGATGGTGGGTGATGCAGAATGAACCATTTCAGACGACATCAAAAGCTGAGACTCACTTAAAAAAGCGTACGCTGTCAGTCTGGTGGGATTAAAATGGGATTCGGTACTTTAAACTTTTGCCAAACAACCAAACGGCTGAATCAAACGTGTGCGTTTGACAACTCGCCGAAGCGAGCGATGCGGTCAAATCGAGCAGAGCGGCCAGAAGTGGCGAATCGTCCACCATGGCGGTGCGCAGCCGCACACGTCTTCGGTCACTCGCCAAGAGTTGGTGAAACCGGGGTTGGGCTGTGTTGCCATCGTTTCCTTCCGTCTTTCCATGCAAAATGCCTTTAGCGGTCAAATTTCTACCAGCGCCAGTGTTGTCAAATCGCACTGCGTTCAGTTTTTCGATAGCAAAGATCATAAATTTTGCGGACATGGAATCGGGACACTGTCTGAACGATGGCAACAGATCATCGTCGAAAGCGGATAGGATTTTAGTGTATAAATGGTATATTTTTGAGGAGAAATCTCGGATTTTAATCATTATTTAACGTCCATAATCAGTTATATGCCAGTCCACCGGCTAAGCTTTTGCGAGTTCTGCACCTCTGCCCACCTGAAATGGCATGCAGACACTGCAACTGTACCCGGCACACGCGACACCCTCTGACACGGCGGCCCCGTCTGATTCCGCGTTGACGCTGTGCCTTGCAGGGCGAGATGATCGACAGGATCGAGTTCAACGTGGACCAGGCCGTGGACTACATTGAGACGGCGAAGGCGGACACCAAGAAGGCCGTGAAGTACCAGAGCGCCGCTCGAAAGGTACCTCCTCCCTCCTCTCTCGCCTCCCATCCCCCTCTGTGTTGTAATCCTGTTGTGGCAAATACACACACACACACACACACCCTTGTTGTCTTGCCTGGTTTCCGCGCACCACACCAGGTCCGAATTGTCGACCGAATGTGTCGACAACCTGTCTGCAGTGAGCGACATGAGTGTTGTTTGTTTTTTTGCCCTCCTCTAAGGCTCACTTGTGAAGCGGTGAGTCGTGCGTTGAGGCGAAGGGGAGGGCCGAAAAGTCCTCCTCGCTCCCACCGGCGGATGCCTCGATCAACCTTGCGCGAAGGCGACTGCATGGCAGCCCCATCCGGCGTGGTTTGCGGCCTTATTATTTCGTTTAAATAACCTCCGGCAGTCGCCGAATTGCCTCGCCCTGTGGCCCGAAGCTTCGCCGTTTTCTACACACGCGTCCACCGCTCCACTCCACGAGACCCTCGTCGTTTCGCCTCCTCCACTAGTGCGAATTCGGGGGTTCACTTCCTTTTCTAAATGAGGATTCTTTTGTTGACGGTCGCTTGTTGTAAGTCGTAGCATCATCATACTTGCCGACTGCGTCACTTGGGCTCTTTTTTCGACTCCGGAAATTTCGTCAAGTCCCGTTGCCAAAGGCTGACAGGGAATTTTATTCTGTTTCCGGTATTGTCAGCAAAGAACCAGTGCCGATGTTCAGCATTCTTGTCCACGTCGGAGGCTGCGCTCCCCTCAGACACCCTTTTATGCTCACCACGCACTTTTGGCTACACTTTTTCAGCCACCCGAGAATTGTTTCGTTTTATTGGGTTGAGTTCGAAGAAAGAACCTGGCTTAGGGTGTTTCGCCTCGACGGGGTCGAGTCCCTTATTTCGTCCCAGGCTCGCTAGCCTCTGCATGTTGTGGCTGTCCTCCGTCAACACCCCAGTGCGACTTTGTAAATCGCATGAAGGCGAGTTAGAAGCTGCCAGGGAGTCGCGAATCCTGCGTGGGGAGGAGAGGCGACTCCCGAGGGAGGACCGGCCCTCGTGGCTGCGCATCTATTCCCCACCGCACCAGGCGGGGGCGGGGGCGTGGCGTCGCGCAAGTGCATAAATAACTGGCATTGCCCCTTTCTCCCCTGTGGGGGCGCAAACCTATTGCCATTTGAGCCAGTGTTTGTCCTTCCCCCTTCCAACCTCCGTACGCCGGTGTTCCGGGTGGAAGTGAGCACAGGTGCAAAGTGACTGGGACACCCTACTTTGTGGTGTTCCGCGATGCCGATGGAAGGCGATGAAGACGAATATGGTAGAAGTGGAGGGGCGACGCCGCGTGAGGTGTCCCTTGCTGCGGTCGTGGGCGGGTTGTGGGCAAATTTAGAGGTCGACAGGAAATTCTTTCACCACAAATTAGTTTCGCAGCGACATGTCCTCATTTAATGGCGATACGGTGCACGCTGAAAATGCATGGAGCCTTTTGGCTGAGCGTCGGTTCCAGCCGCTCTGGGCGGACTTTGCCCCCGCTAACCAACCAACCAAGAGGCCGGGGGCTTTAGCAGTTTGGGGTTTCTTCGCCGCGAATGCGTGGTGGCGTCTCTCGCCTCGCGTGGACTCTCCGGTGAGCCGTCGTGGGTGCGTCGCGGCGTGCGTTGACGACAACCGTCGCAGGGCCGGGGACTCCCACCTCCCGGCGCGGAGTCGAGTCTTCAGACTGCTGGGAGGCGCACCCCCTGACGATGATCGCTCAACCGCATTGATTACACCAAACCGGAAATTACGGCGACTCAGTTCTAACAAAAAGTACAGTTTCACCGGGGCAACTTCTATTTATTCATACAGGAAATGCATCTTTGCGATGGTTGGCTTTTTCCTCCATATGCAAAGTAGGCCACTTTCAATTAGACGGGTAGACAAAATGCGGTTGTGGCAATCAACTCGCCTTGATAAAGCGTTGCATGCACGGGAGCTCGTCGAGTGAAAACAGGCAGACAATTTTTTCCTCACAATCGGCACGAGGCAGTCGGAGGGCGATTAGCAGTCGCCCTGGCAAGACGCGCTTTGATTGGCCAGCACAGGCACCCAGTCTGTTCATAAATCATCCCAAACGCATGTTGGCCGTCCCCTTGAGCCGTTAGGCCCACTTGCTGAATTATTAACCGTCAGTGCTGTGATATCGTGGGCCAAGGTCTTTTGCGAGGCGTACATCGGTTATTGCACAGTCAAACTCGTCAGGCGACGCGGAGACGATGGACCCGCACCGGTGGCCTCCGAAATTGCGGACGCAGGGCAGCAGCGATGCTTACGGCAACGCGGAGGGTCACGGCGCAGTTGGGAATGCAAGAAAATTCACCCCGCGAATGCGAAATGACAACGCATATGCCACGGTGGCTGTGTGTGACCAGCCATCAAGGCGACGTTCTGTTCATAACTCGCTCAGGCGTGGCCGCAACTCTCCCACCGGCCACCGGAATCGCTTGTTCATTTTTATTAAAAGGTAACACAAGCTGCAGGCCAAGTAAAGTGGGAAAATCGCGATCATACACCGCGATCGGGAGCCGTGGACGACGAGGGTGTCTTGCTCCGCGTGAAATTCTCTCGGTGGCGGCGCAGTGATAGTTTCCCGCTCTGATTCACGCTGGAAAGACCACCACGGCTTCGATCGACATGCGTGCGAACTTTCCGGCAGCTCCTCGTAAATGCGCAATAGTTAATTCCCGTTGCGAGATGCGAGGTGGCGGTGTGCCTTCGGTGAAAGCACGGTTCTGCGCCCTTTCAGTCGCTCGCCCACCTCCCGGCCATCGCCCCGTGGCTAACCTCAAATCGCACGGGCCACTTGCGCGAACAGAATTGCACCACGTCGCCTTCTTATTGCCATCAAATTGTCAGACACTTTGACGCAGAAAGCGTATCCCCAGAGAACGGCCTTCTGCCATTGACACCACACTCTTCGACTCGCAAGAGGACTCCTTTCCCCAACAGCAGCACGCTTCGCATGCGGCGAACCGGCAAATTCGGCCACAGAGACGGCCGCGCCTGTCTGTTGGGCGGACCCGCGCGTGGTCGTGGAGGGAGGCGCGGCGGCGCTAGGCGCAGGAAGAGGCGCCTCTCCGCCCAAACTGTTCCTTTTCATGCGCCCATGTTGCCTACACACAGAACAGTCTTCAGTCGTACCACATGAACGAACTCGCATCCCTGCGAGGGGGTCAAAGTCGGTCGGCGGAGCTGGCAGGAGGGGCGCCCTTGCGAGGCGTTGACCAATCATCATCCACAGGAGTAATCGCCATCTGCCCCGCCGGTTCCCGAGGGGAATTCGGGGGCCAACAGAGGCACCTGTCGCGCGGACTACGGCGCAGGACATTAGTGGGGACTCCCAGAACCTCTTGCTCCTCCTCCGCCTCCTCTTCCTCCTAGCGAGCCACCTCGCATTCTGAGCCTGTCACCGCCCACGGCCGGGCGGCGGGTCTGCGTTTGCGTCGCTTCTTCGCGCTGAAACTCTGCCAAATGACAGAAAACATGGCACCAGAAGACGGAGGTGTTTGATTTCTCAGGGTTCACGTTCATCGCCGCCTGCGATTTGTGCTTGAGGTTACTTCTCGATGGAATGCTGGACAGGTGCAGTCGAACATTCACCCGCCCAGTCACTCGTGGCTCTGTCTAGTCGCGGAGTTCCATGCTTCCTTGTGATTTTACGCTGGGCGCCGCGAAACAATCAAGTGGCGATGTTTCGCCCACCCTCGCCGCCGAAGACTCACCGCCTGACCGAATGCGCTTGGACGTGAGGACTATCACATGGCAGACGGGACCAAAAGATGCTCCAGGAGCCTAGTCGACTGGGCGGGCTCACAGCGCCCTTCACTTCGGACTCGGCAGTGGTTGTTGTTGGGCCAAGGCGAGATGAACGAGCGCCAGAGACGACTCGCCGGTCGTTTCCCCTCGCATACTCACTCCGACTTCCGGGGACTCCTCCACGGTCGTCTGCGCAGATCATCGCCCCGTCTGAGTTGGCGGACGCTCGATGCCTCGGCGGCACGCAGATACCAGGCGCCGACTGCGACTGGGCGCATGCGCCGCTGATCGAAGAGCATGTGGGAGTGCGGTTCATCGCCTTCCATTAAGTTTACCGCAGTTGGTGGTGCAACTAGACGCACTCGCCGAAATGACAAAGTCCCTGTCTGTCGGGCCTCCGAAACGACCCGCTGACCGACCCTGTGACCGCTAAATGACGAGGAAGTGCAGGGAGGGCGACGCAGGTAAGGTGGTGGAAATGGAGGTGCTGGTGCGTCGGTGGAAGCCTCCCCGGTGTCCGCAGAAGATCCGGGAGACCACTGCCATTGGGTGAAACACTTAGAGCAGAAATTAAAGGGATGGGGGCCTTTGTGGAACCCATCGCCAAAACAGCCAGCCGCTGGGGCAATGTGCGAGGCCGTCTTTGAAACTGCACACGGAAGACCTGGCCGCACGTGGACAGAGGCAATCGAGAGCACCAGAATCCGACTTGAGACGCCTCGAGACCGAGGTCCCCAGTCACGGCCCCGCCTCGGCCATCCCGAGACGTTGCCTCTGAGCTCCTTTGTTTGTGCCAAAGCTGTAATCGCGGGGAGGCCGAGGCCAGGCGAGGGCCCTGTTGGGACATCTGGCAGATGATATCAGGGAGAAGAAGTTTTTTTAATCCGTCACAAGATCTCTGCACTTCATACTCGCCGCCACGTCCAAGAGTGCAGGCTTTGACACTGGAGCCATCTATGGAGGGGGCGTGGGGCGCTGACCAGCCCCTTCGCTCCAAGACATCCGCTGCCAGCGGCCAAACTGGACCTGTAGGAACGCGGCGACGCACGCCATGCCGCTGGGTGGGGCGAGCACGGGCGCTCGGTGCCCCCTGCGCCGGGTCGACTGGTCCGCGAGGCAGCCTCGTCCCCCCTGCACGTCGTCATGTTAAACTGTCGGAGTCATCGAGCAACACAAAGCGCACAAACCCACTGAATGGACTGAGAAGAGAGGGAGGATAATTGCCGCTGGCCATAGCAACAGTATTTCCCCACTGACTGGAGGAACAACTTCATAGCCTGGATGAGACGAGTCCGTGAAACGCCACTCAACTTCCTGAACCGGCCCAGCGCTTTTGCACACAGCTGCAATCTACTTCGGCTATGAGGTGGCTTGATAACACGCTCCTCCCTACCGGCATGCACCTGGGACATCAATCGGCCGGCCGACGGCAATCCGCGCACGGCGCCGGAGCCGGGCGACGTGGAACGACCACGACGCCACGCGGGACCGTTTCATGCATCTCCTCGCGTGCGTGAGCGCTATAATGATGTTTATCAGCCTTCTGGAAGGAATTGGAAGTCCCGGACCCCCTCAGCCCCGGGAGCGGACTGCCGCCATTAGCCGTCACAGGGTCATTTGACAGGAGACGCGCCGCAATCGTGACTAGGTGACCTTATGCCTTCTGCTTTCGGCTACTCTCCTGCCCGCCTACCGACTCACATAGCTTTCCTCTCTGCCTTCGGGATTAGTCTACAATGAGCGAGCTGAAAAAACCTATCACTTTGCGCATGACGTGCGTGGAGACACCGCTGGGAAACCCAAATCTGAGAACGAGAACACAACCGGGCAGTCGAACGGGCATCAGTGCTGCGAGTGCTCGCCTCGGCGGAGCGGAGGAAAGCGAGTGCATTACAAGTGCGTCCCAGCCTGCGACGGCGGCACCGGCATGCGTGGAGGAGGCGGACTCAAATTACCTTTGATGCGGAAGAAGGCCCGATCACTGGCTCGCTGGCCAGGGGGCTGGCGGGCGGGCGGGCGGACGGCGTTGGCGCAGCGCACGCAAGGGGCGCTCAAGTGCGCAGGCTCCTCGTATTAACCCGCGAAATCAATTTGGACCCGGCAGCTGGCGTCACCGACTGACGCGCTGACTGACACGCGGTGCGCGCGTGGTCGCGGGAATTAATTTGTCCGCGGACCCGCGCCCAAGCATCTGGGGCGGACACACGCGCGCACCTGCGCGCCCGGGTGCCGTGCCAACAAGAGACGCGCGAGGCATCGCCCGCGTCCCGATTGGCTCGGGGCGGTGGCGGTTGCTGCAGCGTCTTCCCCAGCAGGGAACAAAACTGCTGCACACGTCATCACCGCAAATGTTACTCACCACCGTGCCCAGCGTCCCTTTTGCCCGCGGTTTTTCTCGCTACAAGGATGGACAATCTCACAAAGTGCCTTGCTGTAGAAAGACAGATATCCCTTCTCGCTGATATTAGGCGTATGCCGCGGTTCTGAGGCTAACACCTAGGAATTGCAGCTAGTGGTAAGAAAGCAAGTCATTGGTCCGCAGGAGGTGGTCCTGATCGGCACCACGATGATCTGGTGATCGAGGCCAAGTGTCCCAGTCGCCACGACAACGAAACACTTTGACACAGAGGGGAGAGGAGTCGTCGGAGTCGCCCTAGGCTCCCCTACGTGCGAGCCCTGTTCATCTCCTGCCAACCCGCTTATCCCGCGGTAAATACGAGTGCCGGCTGAAAACCTCTCAAACAACCACCTGCCGGCCCGGCCATTCGCTGTCCAGCGGTTGACCGGCCTGGCGCGAGGCCATCGGACCCGTGAGTGGTCATAACTCCCAACGAGGATCGAATGACGTGGGCCTAGCGACGGCGCGTTCTGCTGCTCAACTGGGTGCTAACGCGGAAATAATGGCACGGTTTTAACGCGTCTATAAAAAAGGAGGTGCAATCTCTGCCTCACAGACGGTCGCAGTTGGCAGTATTGGCGGCCGATATGGGAGCGGGAGTGGCCAATGCGATACGCTGGCCCGCGGGACAAGGACTTCCCGATCGGAAGGCGAATGCATCTTTGTTCTCTACTAGCAATGGACTCCTGCATGCTGCGTATGTGCAGACCGTCGTTGCTCGGTGTTGCCGGGCCAAGGCGGTCCGAGCACCTCGACCTCCCCAGACGGGAGACGAGGCCAGGAGATTTCCGTCCCCGCGTCAGAAGGCGCCTGCCATAAGAAACCTTTTTTGGCCTTTTCAGAAACTCCTCATCATCGGCATCTGCGTGGCAATCCTGATATGCATTCTGATCGGAATTATCGTTGGTTTTGTACCGAAGTAGGAATGGGATAGCAAGGACAGCCGAAAGACAGCCCCGTGGCTCAGTTCATTTATCCTCCTCTTCTTCCCCACTGTATCGATTTGTTTCCAACACTGTAGAACTAACACAAACCTTCTCATTTGCTTGTCTGCCCTTCCTCGTCGTCCCTCCCTGCCGCCTGCCGGCCTGCCGGCCTGCCGCCCTCCTTCCTCCTCTCCCGTCTCCGTCTCCGTCGCTGCCTCCGTCGCTGCCTCCGCCTCCGCCCTCTTTCGCCCTTGCCCCTCTGTGACTCCTGAGTCGAAGAAAATGACGGCAGAGAGGAAGAGAGAAAGGGCGCGAGAGGGAAAGAGAGATTGAGTTCGGTGCAGCGTTTTTTTTTCTGTTCCGTGTTTTATCAGCTCCACTCCATTCCTTCTTATTATGAACATTCCGTTATTGAGATATTATTATTATTATTATTATTATATTTATGTGTACATACATATGCATATTAATGGCTGTTGGTGTTATGCGAGGGGAGATCGCCGCGCACACGCACACGCCCCCGCCCACCCCTCCCCTCCCGCCTGTCTGGACCCCGTTGCCCGCCGGGGAGAGTGAGGTGTGAGCCTTGCCAGCGTAACGACCGTGTCAAATATCACGGCACTGGCCGTACCTGTGGTCCCCCCCAACAACGACTCGCCAACCCGTCCACCGCCGCGGCCGTTCGGCCTGCCAATCAACTGCCACCGACACTCCTGCTCTTGGTCACACGACTATGCAACTGCCGCCCTCGCATGCACACACACACACAACACACACACTTCACCAGCCAAAAGTGTCAGTCTGTTGTCGATTCGCTATCGCTGACGTGTCACGCGACCTCGGCCCCGCCTCCTCCCACCCCGCCTCCCCTCCGCCCGTGGCATTCTGTGCGATTTGCCCTACCCCCTCGCGGTCGCGAACTTGTGAAAAATGAACGACTCCCTGCAGCGGAGTGACAAGGGCGAGCGGGCGGCACACCAGGTAGACTATCTAAGGGCCGTCGGCTCTCTCCTCACCGGCGTCGGTGGTGATGGAGGGGAACTGTCGCAGGCGAGTTGGGAGAAGCCGGCGGGGCAGCCCTCGGGCCGGCCGACCGACCTTATACAAGCGGATGCTCGGCCGCGCACGGAATGGCGACTGAGCGAGGTTTAATGAAACTGGAGTGGTCGACTCAGTCCAGAAAAGAACCGCCACCGGGTGTTACGACTCCGCAAACGAACCAGTCTTTTCCCACAACAAGCAGTGCAGAGTGGACGAACGTTGTACAATGAGCGTCGTCGGATTTCCTCACCTTATTTCGCAGGAGGATGCTCGTCTCCCCTCGATCGGTCATTCTCCTGCTGTGTTCCACGTCATGCCGCAGTGCGTCCGGCCTCCGACGCCATTTGCCACGGCACGCCACCACCGCGGACACCAACTCGGCCACGTTGGCCCGAAGTCGACTCCAGCGCCTCGAACGCGGTTAACTGCCCACGGGCGGAGGGGACAGTAAAGCACAAAGCTGCTACCTTCCGATGACAGCCCAGTCCACACCAGTGGGCGCACAACGACGCTTGATGAAGTCCCCCACCCTCCCCCCCTCCACGTCCTGCATTCCGCCGTCGGATTTACAATCTTCCACAACGATGCCACTCACTAATTAGGTGGAAGACGCAGGAGATGACGATTTTAGAGATTTTCACTCCCTCGCAGTCCTCCTGGCGTCTGGCCAAATCGCAATAATAATTAAAGGAGAGTTGCGTCAGCCTCGTCTATCAGAAAATCAACAGATTTCGATTGTTAAGATGCCCTTTGATGTTCAGTTGGGTGGGCTGCGTTTCAACCACTGAGCGGAAGGCTGCGGCGGCGGCGGCGGCGGCGGCGGGGGCAGAGGATTCCTCTTAAGTGCCGAGGTAGAGGACAGAGCCGTCGCCCACCCATAACAGGAACTTGGAGACTCACACATCCGACTCGACTTCTTTTTCCTCATCACTTTGGCCATCCATTCTCCCACCGCCACGGTTGGTCTGTCAGTATGGCTAATCTCTGCCCAGTCTCAGATGCTGCACGTGGACTCCTTGAGAGGGGAGGGAGTGGAAAAGCCCTTCTTTGGGCAGAGAGGTGGTCGTCCGCTCCGAGAATGAAGGACTCGCCCCGCCACACACCCCGTTGAGGGGCGCGTGAGCGGTGCGGAGCTCCCCTCGCGTCTGCGTAGTCCTGGCTGCTCATGGGATTGTCGCATTTCAGGGGTTCCAAGCAGCCACGAGAAGACCGTCTCTGTCGCAGGCCACAACAACATCTTCCATTCGGGGGTGCAGTCAGCGACCTTGACCAGTTTCGCGCAGTCGTTGGCACTTAAAGGGAAGCAGGTGAAAGGGTGTCTGGCAAAGTTGAAGGGACGCCATGAGGAAGCGAGACGACGCTTTGCATCCGCCAGCAGGGGAGGGTGTGGGCCCCGGGAGGGCATGGAAGCTTGTCTTCGAACGTATCTTCACCGCGGCGGTCCCCAAAACCCTCCGTGGTCTGGCGATATGCCGGAGTGGAACGTGGCGCGAGGCTTCTACTGCCAGACTCTCAGTCCACGCCTTTGAGGCCAATGCATTCCCGACGTGTAACTGCCACCGCGGCAACGCACTAGACGATGACGAGGGTTGGTCTGCGCCCGCAGGGAGAGAAGAAGACGACGACGAATGTTGCACAATTGGCTGGAGGAGGCGACAGAAGTGGGAAAGACGGCCCACATGGGGAAAGGCGCGATTTCGACCGGAAGGCTCTCTGTGAGGATGCTTCCGCCATGACAATCTGCCCTAACTCCGAGTGAGTCGAGGCAAAGTTGACATGTAGGCGGAGAGAAATGGGAGAAAGCGCAGACGCCAGGTGGGGGACAAATCAACGTCCTGTGACGATGCGGGGGGGACGGGGCTGCCTCTGCCTCCGACAGGCGCGCGATTGGCCGAATGAGGGCCTCCAAGGCCTTGCGGACTGGGCGGGGACACTGGCAAACACTGCCGAATCTCTAGTCTCCTCCAGATGGGTTCTTTAGCAAAAGCTGAGGGAAAAGAGGCGGATGCCTATGTTATAGCCGAACACCCGTAATTGGCGAGAGTCGCCACGGTGGACTCCTCCTCCTCCTCCTCCTCCAGTCACAACTGGCATAAAAAAATGCCTGGTCGCCTTTGTCCCTCAGATTCCAAAGTTATTAAACAAGCATCCCCCTCATTACCTCCATTGTTAAGTGCAAGCTTTTGTCCTTCGCGCGGTGGGAAGGAGATGGTGGCGCAAAATTGAGCCCCCATCGAAGAAGCAGGCGGCCAACCCGCCGGGCCGCAACCGCGACTGCGCCCTACAAGCCCGTCGACGACGCAGGGCATCCACGCGTCTCGGCTGAGTGGATCATCGCGGCAAAGAGTTTCAACTACTTCTGTCGTACTTTTCTTTCCTCCGGCAACATTTCGGCCGGAGGTAGGCAGGACTTTTGACCCACATGATCCTACGCAGCGCGCCAACTGGGAAGTCGTCCACTCCCCCGACCGACGACTGAGAGTTGGCGAGTTGCCTCACCTCATCAACACCCTCCAACGTCGCGGAGCCGAGGTTGCACCAATTCCATCCCCAGGGGAGCGGGAAGGCCGAGTGGGTGGAGGCGGACCACCCCTCCGGCGTCCCAGGAAATCGTTCGAATTTCCCAAAGAAACAACGCAGCTTCTAATTGACCCCAATGTGGCGAGTTATGCCCACCGAGGGGTTGCCCGCAGTCCCTACGTCCGTCGTAAGGCACGGTCTCGTCCGCAAGATAGATTGTGTCCAAGTGGCTGAATCGTCGGGCGAAGGGAGCGACTCCACACCATCGGTGACTAGGTCGGAGAGGAAGCGAAACAGACTGTACACGACTGTCCTGTGATTTCGTAGCGTTCAAGACTCTGCGTGGCAACTACGGCAGACATTACAACTGTAAAAGACCACAAAACCAATTCTGCGGCCAAAAATGCCATGGTGGTGGTGGAGAGAGACAGTCGAGCTTAGGAATCGGAGTTTCTGCGCACTGAACTCCTTTCACAATCGGTCTGAAGACACCACTTTGCGTAGAGTGCAGAATCACGGGTTCAACAGTCGATGTGAGAATGGAATTGGAGGTGACCTGCGTCCACTGGGGTAATGCGTGGACGGAGCTTCGCAGGATGGACGGCTGGCCGACATGACGCCCCTTTGCCGCGGCTGCGGGCCGTTCGGTGCAGCCTCGCACTCAAGTTGGCACACACGCTGGTCTCGCGACAAGTGAGACCGCAAAGGTCGGTCAGCGTTTCGATGGCCAACGGGAGAAATCGCTTCCCAACGTCAACTTCATGGGAGCCAAAACCCGAGTGAATGAAGCAAATTCTGGCGCAAACTGCACACACAATCGAGACACATCCTGACTCCGGTGGGAGGGGACAGGCGCTGAGGGACGCTCGTAGGCCGAAATAGACAGTGCTTTAGCGAAAGCGGCAGCGAGAGCGGGAATGGGGATGGAGGGCAGGGCGAGGGGAGACAAACAGTTTGATGCCGTCCGCCGCCCCTCCCGCCTCCATTAGTCTTTCGCTTCCCCCTCACCCGCTCTTTGCCATTATTTTTCCAAAATGCGCGGAGGCTCCCTTCTGGCACGCCGCCAAGAACCCAGTCTCGGGAACTCTGCCGACACTGCAATGACGCCATGCTCGCTTTGCACCTTTAACTTCCCAGGCCCGGTGGGGCGACGCCGCCCGCGTACTACGGCAGGCACTAGCCGTGAAGCCCGAAGCCCTCGAGCGGGGATGCTGCGTCCTCTTCCAGGTCCCGCATGGATTGCGCGCATGTTAATATGCTCCGTTTTTATTTCCATAGACTAAATGGCGGTTCGTTGGAGGCCTACAAGTAACGACAGGGAGGACCGACGTATTGGAGTCCCATTGATGTAATCCAGAGGCCGAATTGCGGGCGGGTGGAAGGGCCGCAGCGGGTGGTGAGCTACGAATACGCCAGGCCGCAGACAAGGGCGCTTCGTGAGGCCGTTGGATACAGGGCAGCACGGACAGAACTCCACGCTGCCGGAGGTGCCCGTCAAAACCACCACCCGTGGCGAAAGCGGTGAAACGTTAAGTCGTAAAGAACGCCCATTCAGAGGGCGGCAGAGCACAAGTTTCTTGCGTGCAAGAGGGACGGTCGCCGTAGCGTGTTTTTGCCGCTCCCGCGCCAGCCCGAGCACCCGCGTCTCCCGATGCTGGCCATTCCCGCTCTGACACACCGTCCTATTAGATCCACCATGGCGAATACGTCACAAACAATCTGACAAAAAGCACTCTGGAGTTGAATAAATGCTGAGCCAAAGGTTAAGTAAATGTCGTGGAGCACGGTGGATTGTCAGCGGCCATCCCCAGTCGGAGAGACAGAAGAGATTACACGCGCGAGGGAAAAACAGCTCGCTCACAGTCCGCTGACGCATTTCGATTGTGATGTGGGCCACATTCAACAAAACCCCCAGAATGGCAGGCTGACAGCGGATTTCAAGATGACTCAATTAACAGCCGAATCACTCTGCAGTCACTTCGACGAATGCTCCTCCTGATAGCGTTTTAGAAAGTGTGAAGGAAGTGAGGACTTACCTCATCACCTTGCGTTGTTCATTATTTTGAACTGACGTGAAAATCGGCAGCAGTTCGTTCACCGGGCTGGGGGAGGAAAGAGGGAACCCCCGGACTCCAAGCCGCCAAGGGGGAATGAGAAGGTTTGGACACGATCTGTGTGCTGAGCTCACACAGAGACGAACTCCATGACGGGGATCAGCTTTATTTCACCCGCGAAGCATGGATCAGTTTGGACAAAATCACCTAACTTTTGTATTTATAAGTCGATTTTTGTGGCAGTCGTCGTAAGCACCGTTCACAGACCGTAACGAGACACCATTCTGGGCAATCGAGGGAAAGGAGACCGGAGTGCTCGACCAAAAGTTCGTCTTTCAATAATATTCACCGCCAAAAGTGTCCGTTATCCCAGCTTTAAGTCATAATCCTACCTTTTTTGTGGATTCTCTCCTTAGAGTCCGCAATAACCTATTCTATACAAATTAAAACCCACCTGGAAAACTCAGGAATCTGGAAATAAGATCGACCCAAACCTCCTACACGGACAAATAGTGCCATAAACCAAAGGGTAGAACCTAAATCATCAAAGTTATGGACTAAGTACACACTTGAAACAATAATAACAAAACGGGTGCCTCGTTCTCGACAATACTAAACGCTTCTTCTTACGTGTCAATGATGAGGAATAAATGTAGGGTACCGTCAACCATTATGGACGCATTCAGTGGACAATAGAATCCCTTGTCCATTGGAGCACGTGGGCCCTCAGGCAGGCCCAATGCCCATCAGGATTGAAAGGGAACCAACGACACAACTATCACAAATAACCGATTTGGGAGCTCTCCGGAAAGCCCACCGCGTCTCCACATCTGCAGTCTAAAAGTAGCCGCGGTGCAACTATAATCCCAGGTTGGAGAAGGAAAACTGTGGTTAAAGCAGCAAATTTGATTAAAATGCATGATTGATGGCATGAAGTCAGAGAATGGAGGTGGAGGAAAGGTTGGGTGACGAATTGCCGAGAAAGAGAGAAATAAAACAAAACCAAAAGGCATGCGATGATTTTTGTGGCAGACATGGTACTGTTAGTGTTAGATTCAAATAAAATGCATTGATGAGGCGGACCGGGGACGCGCTCAAATGGCCAATTTGGGCAGCATCGACCTCTCACTGGGTGCGTACACTAAAATAGGGAAAAGGGGTTATGCTACTTATAAGGCTTCAGTAGAACCGCCTCAAGAAGGCACACACGCAGTTCAAATCAGAACCCGACAGGCGGTCGAATGAGGAACAGGTGCCAAATCAGACCTCAGAAGAACAAGAAACTGTAGTCTGTGTGCTCGACACAGCGAAAGTGAGTGAGAGACTGGACTCTTCACTTCATGAGCAGAGAGGTGAGAGAGTGGATAGTTGCGCGGCCAACCTTACCTTCGCCATCGCTCGACCTAAAGCGGAGGCAACACTTTCAGAACATTGCAAAAGCAATCACCAACTTTCCAATGAGCATTATTTTCCGCCAGATATTAAATAAGCAAGTTCCGATGTCTCTGGGATTTCTGAAGTGGGTCACCACGACGGCATATCGGAGAGGTGGGAGGTTCAAAGAAAATGATCTTCTTCTGTAAATAACGACACCCACATAACCAACAGGTAGGATAAATTGTTTCATAGACACAGGAGAAAACGAAAGAAGTGATTGTAAAACACGTGATGGTAAAAGGTAAACGTTTGCCACAGACCATACAAGAGAGAAAGAGAGGTGAAGCGTTTCCTGCTACAAAAATAGGTGACTAAAGGAGCGCTTCAATCAGGCAGGAGGAATTTTGCGCATAACCAACGATGTCGATGAAATTACAGTGTAGGGAAAGAATCGCAAGCTCTGCGAAAATACACAGCGCATATCGCGCCATCCACCATTGCTTGGGTCAAAACGCGGGACTTCTGTTGCAGGAAATCCGACTTCTGACTAGACAACCGCACTGCTAAGGTGACAAGCCTGCAATCTCAACCGCTTATCTCCGCAATCGCTTCTTGTGCTCCCGAATTGGAGCATAAATGTTCGCACACTGTAGGCTTTGCAGGCAGAGAATGAAGTAGCCCTGCGAGTACCCATTACGGTAACAAAAACCTTCTCAACCTACTGAAGTGATTTGAGATAAAGTGGGATATAGCGCAATGAAGAATGCAGTCTTCAATTTGTACTAAAAGTGTCAAACAGCTTTTGTAGTTGACTGACCAGTGACATTACAGCGTCGACATATCACAGACAAGAGTGCGAAGCTGAAGATGAAGCTGATCTGTTTAGACGAGCCCTCGAGTTTATTCATTCGCTCAGATCGGATGGACTGCGTTTATTCATCCGAGATGAGAACACGGAGGAGGAGGGAGGAGGACATACCGTTGAGGATGTAGTCAGTGAGGAGGGGCGTGAGGTTAGGATTGTTGGTGAGCATGCAGAGGAGAAACTCGTTGAAGAGTTCCAAGTGGCCCACACTGGGTCCATTGCAGGCGCCACTGTAGCTTGATGACTGATGGTAGGGGATCTTGGTGCTCAAGAACTGCAAGTCACAGACAAGTCAAGTCAGCTTGCAAATTACACAGAAAAGCTATGATATCAACACGTTGGGTACGAGTTGGCATCGACGCGTAATGCAACATCCGATAGTGTCAACCATTACTAAGGATGTTTGTCTGTTGGAATGGCATAAACGGCAGCAACCATCCGTTGTAGACCACTTAATTACTAAATAATCGCCTTCATCGCATAGAATCATGAGAAATCGACAAATTAAATGGCGTTAATACGTTTCTAAGAGTCGAAACCCCAACTCAGGCTTTGAAGTGCATTATATTGCATAAAGGGGATGCCCCACAGCTTAAAAGCGAAAGTACACCCAGACAAGAGGGTTCTGAAAAAGGCACGATTCGCTTGGATCGTGACGATGGCTTCGATAGCCCATTCAGTGCAATCGGTTGATTAGTTTAAGCACTATGGCTAGGCGCAAACCAGGAAAGAATACCACCAGAGGAGGTTTAAAAGTCATCTGGCAAATCGAGGGTTAGGGAATGAATGATCCCGAGGATTCTGAAGAGGTAAACGCCCAAAGCGATCTAACGGCAGCGCTGTAACAAAATACACCTCAATTTGATGAGCCATGTGTTAGACACAGCCAACAGGGCATGAAAAGGGAAATGAGAAGGGGTGGAAGGCAGCAATGCAAGGAAAAGCGCGGGACGAAAAGTAATAGCAACGACAAGGGTTAGCAGGTATTACGAGAGACACAAATGTAATCACCATGAGGATATTGTAAACATCTTGATGAATTTAACAACTTAAGGCATTTGCCGCAAGAAGGTCGACTTTAAGGATAGCGAGGCAACGACTTTCCGGCATACATTTCAGTGGAGAGGATTGCGGTAGGAGGGAAGTTTCTCCATAGGATAGTAAGAACCCACAGGAGAAATATAAAAACCTGAATACCGGAGGATTAGCAGATAGAATTTACCTTTAAGTCCTCATCAGGGTTTCGTTTACCCCCTGACGGTAGAAGTGGTGGAGGTGAACCAAACTTGATGACGATGAGGCGAATAGCCGACGGAAGAGGTGCCGTTAGCCGCAACGGAAGCATCGGTAGTGGGCGTAGTGGCGGTGGAGTTTGTTTCGCTGCGCACAGACCACTCTTCTGCCTCCTCTTCATCATCCGCATTTCTCGTCTCTCCGTCGGAGGCTAATTCTAAAGTGGAGTTGGAAACACACATCTTGCCCCCACCACTTCGCGCACTTGCCATCGTGACATCTCGAGACGCAATGGGTTGCGTGCAGCCGCGGAAACGGGCACGAAAACGATCCTCACTATTGAAATTTTCATTAGCAGGGTGTCTGCGCCGCCGACCGCGATGCCATGTGGAACGAGCTTTGTCCAGACTACGACCCATGCGACGCCATCGCCGACGAACTGCGAACGCGGCGTTAGCCAAAATTGCCTTCGCCACTACTGCTGAACTGGCACCTGCAAACAGAACGAGAGGAGAAGAACACGTGTTACACCTACGAAATAGATTAAATACACTATAAGCAGCTAAGGTGAGGTGTTCCGAGTTGACATAGCACCCGGGGACACGGCATCTTCTCTACTGACAGATCAGATAACCTGGAGAGTGACACCATCCATTCTGACAACGCCGGAAAAACAGGGGCGCCATGTAACTGCTGCCTAAATGGTCAAACTGCCAAGAAGATAATAACTTAAAGCCAAAACGCTCCTATGCCAACCCAATGGCTGTAAATAAAGTGTTTCCCCAAGTCCCGAAAAATTCAGAGTATTTCCATGTGTGATTAAAACGCACCAAATGGAAAACTCGACGGTAGAGAGAAGAATAAATTCTCACCAGGTTTTAATCTAAATTGATATGAGGTAAGGATTTACAGATAGGAGATATTTCTCAATCTCCAACACCCCAAAATAGGTAAAATGACCATCATAATTTCGTATTTTTTACGTAGTTTGCAAAGAAGCTGCATTAGAAAACTATTCATACTACATTTCCTCAACGAACTAACTCGTTATCGGATGCAGTGACATTTTAGTACAGACCCATTTAATTCTAGGAAAAAAAAAACAATCGGCAAAACGCTTATAAGTAGCCATACTGACGCCACACATGGACAATGTTGCCTTAGTAACAAAGAAGACCCTTAGAGAGAGTACAGAGGAGAAGATTAAGAATTTCAAAGAAGGTATTTCAATGGAGTCACCACGCATTAGTATGAAAGAACCCCGGTAGATTAGCAATGTGAGAATATACAAACCTAAAAATGGTATCCCATAGTAAAATGCCCATCTTTAATCAAGATTACTAATGAATTCAGAAAAATGAAAAAGCTACCTCCAAACACTCCCCGTTTCCTTTCTTCCACCAGATTTGCATCATCGTCATCATCTTCTTCGTCCACATAAGCCTTGCTACCGTGAGCCGACACTCGGACCTCGGCGGCATTGCGAGTCGCCCACTCGTCCATGCGGTTTTGCACTTCATGGAGACGCGTGAAAAAGACATCCTTAACCTCTTGTTCGTACTCCAACTCCTCGCGCACAGCCAATTCCTGAACGAGGCACGCTGAGTAGTGTCGAATGCAGACGTCCAATTCATCGACTAGGGCGTTCAGCTGAGCGACAGACATTTGTTCGAGCACTAAAAGTATGAAAGGAAGTTAACTTCTAGGAGCTATCAGAAACCAAATGTACGCCAACAATCAGGGGAGCGCAATTGCACCTAAAACAACAGTAACAAACTGTTGAAAATCAGCAGAACAATAAAACTTCAGGTTACTATTAGGATGAACTGAGGAGAAACTAAAAACGCCCTAATATAGTTCAGAATGAGATAGTAGCCCTAAAAGTAAATAAATTTCATGATTTCTAAACTTATCAAAAGGAAAGATTATACGTTGAAAAGGAATATTTTGAAACATTGCATTTAGAAGTAAGCGAGTAATTCGACCAATCAGGGTTAAAAGTATTAGGGCGACTAGAATCACGCCCCAATAAAAGTATGAGTTTTATCACCCCAAGCACATTCAGAACCAAAATTTACCATAAAATTTAAACACTTTAAAAGTTAGAGTAAAATCATTAGCTTAAAAGGTCGCAAAAGGTGACGTGCCGACTAAGGTAAATAGAAAATGTGGATCGCATCAGCCACGATGCTTGATTGGAGTGAATGAGCTGAGTGAATAAATTCCCAGAAACCTAAATATCTCCCTCTAGAAAGCGAAAAGAGACCTGACAATGGTTTCCAGGCGTAATTGGAGCGGAAATCAGCAGTCGTCTGGGGATCATAAAGTTCTAAATCTAGGTCCGAATTCTCGCCGATCATCAGGCGATCGATTTCCTCGATAATTTCGTCCGCAGTTTGAATGTGGTCGACAGGTAATTGAGATGTGATAAGAGAGTGGTGATCAAGGGCTTTGATCAATTCTTCGTCTAATTCTAAGATTTCAAGATCATCTGGATAATCGGTGGGCGAAGGAATAGTACTGGGGAGGTTAAGATTCTCGATGAATTGCGAGAAGGTAAGGGACGAATAGTAGTCGAAGTGGGTGGTAAGGAGATCCTTGTTTGTCACTGCATCCCATGTTGCGGGCTACGTAACAAGACGGCATAATAGATTAAAAGGTTGGCTTACCTTGAGACCAATTTTGAGGAATGTTGAATTGGTGTCTAATATTCCCATTTCGGCCGTGTACAAGAAGCCTATGTGTAAACATGTATCTTTCAATATAAATCGCGATTTTCGAAGACAAAAGGTGGTGACTTTGGTTGACCTAAACACTGGGTCAAATGGACATTGAAAGTATAAAGCTCAGTAAATATACAAGTGGAGTGGAGATGAGTGAGAAACTGCTTCGGGATGAATATCTTATGCTGGAAGTAAATTAATGTCCAGAAACTTGGTATAAGAATACATTTTTTAACTAATGATAGCTAATGAAAGGGCAACGAAAAGAGGGATGAAGTAGAGACATCAACAAGGCAAAGGCAAATGAGACCAACCAACTGGGTGCACACCGGTGCGAGTGAGGAGCACAAGCGTCGAAATCGTCAAACAATGAAAGCCGTCGGTTTGTTTAGGAAAACAGCCCAACGCTGTAATGTCTGGATTACAGTTTAAAAGTTACAAAAAGAGAAACGACACATTCTCTATGTATCTGATGTTTGCGTTTTGTAAATAGTTTTCGTCGACATCCCACACGCATCCCGGATTTACACAGTTCTTCAAACTATCTTCCACAGATATAACTTTAAATGTTTTATATTGAAAGAATTTGTTTTAAGTCGCTACATTCCCCCTGAACATTTTGTTTTAGACCACCGTCACTTTTCGGGTTAGTGCTTGTCACTCTTACTAAAGTAGTATGAACTGGTTGCCTGTATGTGTAAACGGATATTGGAGCACGCTTCTTTATGATTCTTTTCGTTTTATTAAGGAAGTATTCGCGCAATATTTAGTGAATTCAATTCCTAAAGCGCTACCTTACCGCTGTTAGCCGGTTTCGAAAACCACTTTGAACTCATCCAGGGAAAAATTATTTCCAGCTTTGTACCAACACTAAGTTCAGTAATTAATATCCACGACATCCTTTCACACTACCTAAAGTATTAAATCGACTGGCCAGGTTTTAACCTCCCCCCTACCGTAAGAAACTGATCTCACTATTCTTCCCCTAAAAATAGTGCTTCTCTTTAAATTTTTAAATTAAGTGATGGCAGAAGATGCTGGCCCCGTATGGTTTCTACTTTCTCCTGCCTTGATACCACGCCAGCCCCGACCATACCCATGAGGATTTTTGCCCCTTAAATTTCGATAATCGTCCATCTGTAGCGATCCTTAGATACATTTATCTCCATTGATTTATATGATTCGTACGTACCTGTATTCATATTTTACCCCTTTTTGTCCCGTGGAACTACTGGAAACCACGAGAATTAGCATGTCACGTAAGCCATGTTGGGATAAATGATACGAAGAACTACAAACCATCCCTGCTAATCACCTGCCGCTTTTTTCCTACACGGTTATTATTTTTTTTAAAAAAAAACCCTACGATA
The DNA here is from genome assembly GCA_017562135.1 of Dipylidium caninum. Taxonomy (NCBI): domain Eukaryota; kingdom Metazoa; phylum Platyhelminthes; class Cestoda; order Cyclophyllidea; family Dipylidiidae; genus Dipylidium; species Dipylidium caninum. The sequence continues at coordinate 1,464,259 of QEYB01001312.1, read as the reverse complement.
TTCAAATTCTGTTTGTTGTTTTTTAGGTCTAAAAGATATGATAATTCCAATCCGATGCTTTACATGTGGCAAAGTCGTGGGCGATAAGTGGGAGACTTACATTGGTCTCTTGCAAGCAGAGTATGCGGAGGGGCGACGCCTTGGACACCCTTGGCCTCCGACGCTATTGTTGTCGACGTATGATCCTATCCCATGTCGACCTTATCGAGAAACTACTCAACTACGCTCCACTCCAAAAGTAACGCCTGTCCATGATTTTTAATGTAAATGACGAAACGTACAGTAAAACCATATTGAGAAATATCTGCATGTTAATTGTAATCAGTTCTAAAGCAAAAATTATCTGAGATTATGACTGGAGTACTTCAGATTCCAAACCAGCGGCGAAGGCTTGAGATGATTCCAACTTTGGGGTTCTGTTCAGATGGGCAAGCAATAGAAGGGGTTTCGCCACTTCGTATTGCTAAAAAGTGAAAAATTAATTACCAAACCAGGGTCAGATTCCGAGGGCAACCAGATTACCATTGCTCCGAGTTTCGGTTGTCGATTCTTGCCGGCCGTCGGGGTACGTCGTGGTTGTAGAGATTACTTCTTTGCCGTTTTGTCTCGTCACTTCCTTGTTGATTACCACGCCATCTGGTTGTCTTATTGAGGTAGTGATGGATTCGTACTACAAATCCCGGGGAAGAAAATGATAAAAATATATAATGTAGGAGAGGTAAATAAGCTGAGGCATCAATTGTTGGGAAAAGCATGCCCAACTGCTTACGTGCTGGCCATCTGAATCGGACGTATACGAAGAGGAGGAATAAAAAGAACTAGAGAAGGGAGATGGTTCTGATTCTTCATCGAGAATGTAATCTCTTCTGGGATGCACCTTCGAAATGAAAAAACCAGGGGGTGATTCGGACACTATGCCAGGGTGGGTAAGCGATGATAGTACTCACGGGGGCTATGTAGCTTGGTGCCATTCTGAAAGGACTTGCGAAGTTGTCTGAGAAACTAATTATAGGAAAACAATCTACCTTCGAAGAAGTCCCGGAAAATTCCAGAAAAGTCAAATGCCTTAAAAACAACCATTACTTAATGAAAGACATACGGGTTCCTGGCGAAGCATTTCATCCCTTGGGGTCCGAGGTTTTGAAAAACTAACTAATGCAGTAAAAAGTACCACCGTTAAAACCCACATGGAAAGCCCTCCATGTTTTCCAACAAGTCGAAAATGGGCTCGAAAATGGGATCCATTTAAAACCTTGACATTAACCCAATCATAATGCAGAGGCAATGCTACCTTTCACAATTTATTCTTTGTTAAAAAAGATCAGCTTCTAAGAGATTAACTTCGGTTAATCGCAACACAATATGTCATTTTTTTTGTGTTCGGAATGGAGGTGTCATGCAGGTTTTCACAGCCTTCCTGTGATTACTGCGAAACCACGGTTCAGCATCCACGATTCCAGGGAATTTTATGATACAAAAAGGGTATGCACAGTTGGTCTGGATTACGTGGAGAGATATCCCTTTTGGGGTGTGAAATAAGGGCGTATATACATGTTGCAGATCGTTGTTAGTACCCAGAGACAAATTCTGCAGATTCGATTGATGCTGTGATGCGTTTCTCTACGCGACTGCATTTTCATTCTTCATTAAAGTTGCGGCAACTAAAATGATGTTTAAAAGCCATAAGTACACAAAATTTCCTTAGATTAACATAATAATCATGATATTGTCAGGACCAACTACCTCAATGTAAATCAGCAAGCACAAATAACGCCATTATAATTTATTTCGGCGCTCACCGAATCTATAGTGCAATTAGAAGGTTATTACTAAAATTTGCTTCGTGCTGAGAGTACACATCTGTTCGGCGACCGAATTCGCTAAGGTCATTTTCGTCGATGAATTCTGACCTATCACTCTAGGCCTCAGTGGTGTTAACCCACACTTACATTGTGGTCGGTAGGAGCGTGGTCAAGCATTGTCAACAGTTTTCTACCTTTATGCTACATTTAAGTTTTCATTTTTGGAATCTTTATGCACACTTTTGCAAATGATGGTTATTTCTCCATTATTAAAAGTTCTGCAATTGATGATCTTATTTATGCGTTATATTTCATAGCTGTACCGCTCTCGGGGTGTATCAGGGGTTCTGTTGTATTCATCTATTATTCGTATTTCTTTTTGACAGTGACCTTGTCTTTCACATCACAAGCTTTAACGCCAATGCTCCTTTAGTCGCAGATAATGAGCAAATTAACGGATGACGGACGACTCCGACATCCTCATCCTCGTAGGACTGATGACATTCAGGACCGTGACCTCCATCAACCCCAGGGCCGTCGTAGTTTCCCCAACGTGTTCCGAAATAAAGGTCGTAAACAGGTCTACGAACATTACTGGGATTATAAAGCGGTTAAAGACGGTCTGTCCTCGGGTCAATTAGTACTTGTTAGTGTTTTATTTTTTACTTTTTAATTCATAATCGACAATGGTCCTTCATACCTTTTCAACCACTTTGTAATTAGGGATCACTTCGCATCAATCAGAGGAATTATGCTGACGCCTTCATCAGTCATCCGGTAATTAGTTTTTTTAGTTTTACGAATTAAATAATTTTTCTTATAGAAAGGTGATGCTGATGTCTTTATTCCTGGCACCATAGCCCGAAACCGCTCATTAACCGGAGATGCTGTGGTTGTATGTCTAGAACCTCTTAAGAAATGGAGGGTAATAATTTCATAATCCACATCTCCCCAGGTCTATGACTCATTTCTCAGTGAGAAGGTATTGAAATGGACTTCAACCAATCACACGAACCTCAAAGTAGGCAAGGCGTCCTTCGTCACAGTTGAAGAGTTCCTTCGTCATGACCCCGAAGCCTTCGACGAAGTAAGATTTGTTAGGCACCTTATATCTTTTCCTTAATTCTTTCAGTATTTACTTCTGCTTATGTGTAGTTATTCGAAAATCCCCGTCGTGACTTGAAGAACCATCTTGAGGGTTTTGCGGACCCAATTGACTTATCGGATGAGCCGAGTGCCAGGGTCAAGTCGACTGAGCGACTCCCCTGGTGGCAGTTGATTCAACGCGTCGGCCGAGTAGTCGCCATTTATCGTCGTCTAAATTGTCGTGTCTGCGTAGGCTTCCTGCGACCTACCGTTTCCTCTTCGCAGAAACAGAAGGAAAAGGACGTAAAATCCTCGTCGACACCGGAGTGGCAGTTGGCACTTTTCTTTCCTATGGACTCCAGAATGCCCAGAATCGTAATTCCCAGGAGTTCCTGCCCCCCAGGTTTGATTTAAAACAAAACAAAGTGCATGATATCTCTATAGGGTGTGATGTTAAAGCTAGTTATAAAGTGAATTTGCTTCCAGACATTATCTGCCCTAACAGCTGCAAACATTTCTGTTTCTTGAGCATTTGAGAAACTTTTATGAAAAGTAAGTCCATATGTTTTACTTTTTAGATTTTGTTCGCCAGCCGGAAATCTTTAACGCAGTGCGATTTGTGGCTCGAATCATTGAATGGTCAGAAAACAGCTTATTCCCTAAGGGGTGAGCATTCCATCTCTCTTCATGCGAACTCCTGTAATATCGTGAGCTTCATTCCATTTTATTGAGAAGTTCGAGATTTCAATAATGTTAGTGATTTAACACATCAATTCCAAATTGACCTCCGTATTTGGCAGGTGTTTTCATTTTGGAATGCTAATAAGGGCTAGTAGAAATCTTACCCCATTTTCTGCCTTCTTGACAACCGCATTTATATCGAATTTCTGCAGTTGATTGCTAACTTTTTTCTCTTCATATTTTATGTCTTCCTACCTCAAATTTATTCTATTAATTTTACACATGACGGCTTTCTGAGCCTTTTAAATATCGTCTATGCGCAGTACAGACAATCATAGGTTTAGTCAAATGGCTTTGGGTTCACATTTATTGCTACCAATTTAGTACCGGTTAGACCAAGCTCAGTTACTAGTTAAACTAGTATTTTTTACACATGGATGTCCACTTCTGCGGGGTTCACAAGGCATTGGATTTTGCTGTCATCTGAATGCTTTGTCAAAATCACGGCTGCTAATTTATTCCGATATTTACTAAAATGGTGTATGCGTCGGTTTTCGCTTTCGTCTTTGAAGGAGTAAGAATCGTAGTAATACTGTGGCCTTTATGTTATTTAATTTATTATTTTTAAGATTCTCGTATTGGGTTAGATGCAAACATGAAAAACCCATTTCTACGTACCCAAATTGTCCACTGAGGCGATGAGTTATTTAGGTACCATGGGTAGGATTGCTCCTACGACGACATAATGAAAATACAACCCTTTCCGTCTTTTCTTGAGACTATCAAATTGCATGTACGTTCTAGTGAACTGGTTCGACAATTTGGTCATGAACAGACAAGTTTCATTGATGCCGAGACTGATCGCATCCTTGCGAACGTTGGATTTCCCTTTGGTGTGGAGGAGGTCACTCGTTTTCCCAAGGCTGTGGAGAGTTACGTATCGGATGAGCTGATGGGTCGCTTTTCACCTGCCGTTCTGGCGGTGGAGTACGCACGTCGACGCGATTTCCGTGCTCATTGCGTATTCACCATTGATCCACGTACTGCGCGCGATCTAGACGATGCGCTTCACGTGCGTCGTCTCACCTCGTCCGAGGTGGATTTATTGGAGAAGAAGGGCGTGCATGGCGCCGCCTTCGAAGTCGGCGTGCACATTGCTGATGTTAGTTTCTACGTGCTCCCCGAGGATCCCTTGGATGTGGAGGCCGCTTCGAGGGCTACCTCCATCTACCTCGTCCAGCTTTGCGTTCCTATGTTGCCGCGGTTGCTCTGTGAAGATCTCTGCAGCCTGCACCCTGGAACTGATAAACTAACCTTCTCTGTTGTTTTTGTGCTTACCGAAGAGGCTCAGGTATGAGTTGTAAATGTATTTTCTATGTGTTGAAGCTGAGTCTTTTCCGAGTTTGTTTTCACTATAGCGCTTTAGCTTCCTTTTAACTCTCCTACTTTAGGCCCGCGTAGAAAACTTTTCATCGACCTATGAGAGATATAAATGACTGTATGTTTTGACTGAATCGCAAGACTTGTGGAGATAATTGACATTTATTAAAACAAAATAGCAATGTAACTGGACATGCGGAGTTCATGTAGGCGAAATCATTATTGAAAAGTCGTTTTACCGCGAACACCTCCAAAGTTTCTCAGTACATCATCTGCTACTTATCAAAGTGAACACTAACCCATGGCACTGCATCGGCGCACTGCTAGTTTCTTACCCTTGCTAGTTTTACGTTGTGTTATCGTTGACTTACTGCCGAAAACCTTTGTCAGCTAGAAGAGTACCGATACAGTTGTTCTGATGACATTCTTCATTTAATTTTTTGGTTCGCCTCTACAGATATTGTCGAATTGGTTCGGGAGGACAACAATTCATTCGCGGGCTAAACTTAGCTACGAGGATGCACAGGTATACTCTTAAAGCATCTTTTGTTACTTGATGGAAATAGATGCAGGGCTGTGTCCTTTACCTGAGAAAATTACTCCTAGGCCTTTTTGGCTGATCCGAATCGTGATTGGCAACCTTCCGATTTTGCAAACCTTGAAAGCGGTACAGATGTAAAGGAAATTTGTCGCAGTGTTCTCATTCTCAACGAGGTTTGTTTCGAGTTTACCGAATGTATGCGGTGGTTATTATTCTTTAGAATGACTTAGGATAGGAGGTAGTTGGGCCGACTATTGTGATAGTAGGTTTGCGTAAAAAGTTGTTCGTTTGATTCGCTGCAGTGTAGTTCGGTTGTTAATCTGTAAATGTTCTCCTTTCCGTATCTTCACTTTTATTATCTGCAGTAATTAGTTCCTGCTATTATGCGTATCTTTGAGTCTTTTCTTGTAAAATATCCATTTTGTGATAGCATTTTAACTACTCGCCTGTCACCAGACACCATTTTCATCTGTCGAGTCATAACACCATCACAATACTTGACATGTACTTTTTGTTCGAGTTCCTTATTATATTTTTTGTTTTTAACAATCTAATGCATAATGTTGCTAGGTTATATGGTGGTTTTCAAACTTAAAATTTTGACTGTTGGTCCATGATTTATCGATGAAAATCTTTATAGATCGACATTTTTCGTATGCTTAAATCCTTCACTTTCCAACTGTGTATTTTCCTGATTTCGTTTCTTCCTTACTTCAGTTAGCAGTAAAAATGCGGGGACGTCGCCTTCAAAATGGGGCATTGCAGTTAAATCAGGTAAAACCCGTTTTCACGCTGGCGGAGACGACAAGCTTGCCGGTTGCCATGGCCCCCTTCATCGTGTTGGAGTCGAACCGGCTGGTGGAGGAGTGGATGCTGGCAGCCAACGAGGCGGTGGCCAACCTCCTAGCCTCCCGTTTGCCACACACTGCCTTCTTGCGCCGCCACCCGCCCCCCACCGGTAAACAGATTATGGACGCATGTTCCCTGCTTCGCTACAGCGGGGTGGACGTCAACGTCATTTCTGCTGGTGCAATTCAAGTAGGTCGTTGTTTGTTATTGTTTAAAAAGGGCCTAGAGAACAGGTGTAAATGCACCGCGTCCCAGGATGATTTAAGGGGAATTCCTCTTTTATGTATAACAGGTTGGGCATTTTGCTTTGATAAACTAACCAAAATTATTCAGACTCGTGACTTTCTGTCAGTCTTAACCGTTAGCTTGTGATTTTTTGATGCCTCAGGGTACTAGTTCTTCTGGTAAATTGCAAGACTTAATTGAGTTATCTCAACAAATTTGACAATTCATGTGAAATTTACGCATCATTTCAAGTTGTTATTTCGCATAAATTCAAAGATTCTATTCTTTACTTTTGCGTACTTACGTACTTCTTTTAAAACAAACCTGAAGTCGTCTAGGGACGACAACTTACAGATGCTACTTCAAAGCGACCGTATTTTCCTTTTGGGCTCCAATTTCTGACTTCTACTGTCTTGGATTATGCTTTTATGATATCGTTGTACATCACCATACTAAAGCGGCGGCTCTATTATAGACAACAAGCGCTGGGTGGATATTGTTACAACTGATTAGGCTAACATCTACATAGAGTGCTTTGGGATTCCCAAGTTACGCGTAAATAGTTTGGCATTGGTGGCGTTGTCAAAATTCTGAGAAGGCCTTTTTTATACTGTCTTCGCCTCATGTTTGTTGGATCCATTTGGTAACTCCAAGTCAGATGCCGTCGAGTGCTAATAGGGAAAAACATTCAATAGTTTGTCTGTTGAACTACGACTTGGTGGAGAGACTGGCCCCTCCCCTCTCCAGAGTCTAATAGAATGGAAGAAAAATATCATTTATTCTGAATAGGGTTCTAACTTTTTGTAGAGTTCATTAAACCGACTCTCAGACATCGATGAAGGTGCGGTCTGGCAACACTCAGAGGACTCGGCACTGTGCGCCTCGATGCTAAACCTCGTGGTTGAACCCAGAGATCCTACAGAGTTAGCAGCCGATGATGCCGGAAAGTCGGAGAAGGAAATGTGTCGCCTGTCAAAGGAGGCACGCCTACTCGCCACACTAAACGTCTTGACCAAGTGTATGAACCTCGCGGAGTACTTTTGTCTGGGAGCCGCCCTTTCCTCATCCTTAGACCCGGACACCGTCTATACCAGGCACTACGCTCTCAATATATGGACCACTACACTCATTTCACCTCTCCCATACGACGCTACGCTGATATCGTCGTCCACCGTCAACTCGCATACATTCTTGCCGTTGCTTCGGAGAAGGGTAAGTTGACTTGGACTTGTGAGCCTTTGAAATATCACTGGTAGACTGTTGTTATGCTGATAACAACCCAGAGATTTCCGTTCTAAGGTAATGAAACGTGTTTCCATGTTTGGGAATTTGATTGGTTGAGCAAATGACATTTTCTCGTTTCGAAGTAAGGGTTTTATTGTGTTTTGAACGTGAAATTGACTTGAGAGTGTTGATTTTTTTTTCCTATGAGACATTAAGAGTCCGTACTTCATTTTTGACCCACATTTTTCACTCCGTTGGTTTACCTAACCTTCGAGCACATTTAACGCATTGAAATGTATTTTTTTTAAATACCTATCTCGACTCAATACATTTTGTTATGGCAAGGAAGTAAGACAAGATACAATACGTGCTCATAAGTTTGCCGGCACATTCTTCCACCTCGTTTCACCACATTTAAAGTGAGTTTTTCTATGCCCCCTTTGAGATTTATTTTCTTGTCTTCGGTCGCGCAGCCAATTCGCCCGAAGTGGCAAGGGCCTACCACGCCACATGCACCTCGAAGGTGCTCCAACGACCCGACCAGTTGGCTGCTATTGCAGACTTCTGCAACGCTCGCAAGCTGGACAGCCGCAGAGCCAGTGAAGAGTCCGTTGAAGTCTTCTTCACCGTCTTTGTCAAGGTACCACTTCACCCTTTTTTGGCTTTTGCTCCCTCCTCTCATTCAAATTTCTTCTGGGTCTACAAAAGTTGTCTTACTTGGTTCTCTTTACCTTGAGAATCACTGTGCCGCTAAAACCACCTTAAGGCAGTTGAAAGCTTCTTTGGCATCGTCTTAACTTTTACCTAATGAATGCGGATAGGTAGAATGCCAATTGAGTTATTCCATTTGTTCGGTCTACTTTTTAAATTTACTTTCTTTTTATCAAACGGGTCACTTTGTCAACGATTTGACGAAACATTAGTATCATTTGAGTGGGGAGGTGTGTGCGTGCGGCGACTCAGCTCTGTCACATTTTACCCACAGCAGCGGTCTTTGATTCTCATGGCGGTGGCTACACTATCGCACTCTTAACACTTAAGCTTTTTTTCTATTTTCTATGGTTATTAACTCATTTCATGAGTAAAAAGTCAATATAAAAAGTACTTCTGATGGCACACTGAAGTGTGTATGATCATAGGATTCGATTCTTGAAGGCTAGTTGGTTTTAAATTCTTGAGTTGCCTTACCGGGTCCGGCACAGACAGGAAGCTAGTGCTTCACTCGCCATGGAGGTGGAACTTGGAGAACCGTGGTGAATTTCCATCATTGTTGTTTCAGGAGTGTGGCCCGCTGACCGAGGTTTGTTCGGTTTTGAATGTGCTCAACCAATCCTTCGATGTATTAATTCTCTGTACAGGTGTTGTGCGACGCGTCTACCTCAATGTACGTTCTACTCTTAGTCTTTTTTTAATTTTCCACAATTTCGTCAATTGTTTGTGTATTTACCTGATTCATTTTTGGGTAAATATATGGGTTGAGCGTGTCCTAGCTATCGTAATATATAGGGTTTTTGACCATTTTTTTTCATTTCTGGGTCATTCATTAATGGTGAATGCGACATGCAGCCTTGTGTGGACTCAGTCATCCATTCAGCACCCGATTTCCCCGTTAAAATGATTTGTTTTTTGTGACATTGATGTGGTTTCCCAAACTGTGCAGGTCTCATTTTTCGAGTTATGATGAGTGCTCAAATGTTAAATCTAGGATAGTAGTTCTGTATTTTTTCGACTTAAAACTGACTATGGGTCAGCAGTGTCGACAGATGGACTTTTCTCTGCTGTTTATATATGTCGGGGATAAGTTTATGCTTTCTCTCCTCCGGTCTATCAGACTCAAACTATTGTTTTCCCGTACTCATAATATTCTCTTGCCATTGTATAGAGACTGGACCTGTGTAGTTACAAGTATGAAGCGGCGAAGACGGGATGTAAGGGCTCACTAGGTACTGGAACCCTTCATCTCCGCTGGAACATACGACCTCCAGTTGACAAAAAGGCTCTTAAGGAGACCCGCTTACCTGCGTCCCTAATCTCCGATCCAGCTGTGGTGAGTGCGGTGCCGGCTCCCGCAGAGGATGACTGTCTTCCATCATCGCCGCCGGCTCCAGCACCTTGCGGATGCTTCTACCAGGAGTTGCGCCTCTTCGATGTCTGTCGATGTCTTTTAACGGTTGATGAGGTTTCACACCTCCCCTCTTCGCCAGAAGACTCCAATAATAACAGTACTAATCGTTCTCTCAAGATGACGGTAAGATAATTTTCATTTTCTTCTTTTATTTTCCTACTCGGTTTATAATGTACACAAAGGTGAATACAGACTAATAATGAGTGCACAATTGTTATTGTCTTGTAAAAAATTCCATAAAACAGAAATGCTGACCCAAATCGTCCAATGACTTAGACTTACGGTTAGAATATATATCGTCTTAATGGGCCATGAGCCGCTTTCTGAACCACTTGATTGCGCAGGCTTTGAAGAAGATTCATCATAAGATCCAAAAATTCGCATTATTAGGAACTTTACGGGTGTTAGAAAGTGAATTACTCACCACAAGTTTGTTAATCTATCGTCTTTGATGTTGAATGCGTTGCTCTGTCATCTAAAAGACATAAAGTTAATGAGAATTGTCTAATTTTTTAACACAAACAACGCGACATAATTGGCAGTATGGCCTACTGGCCAATAAAAATGTTCAAAGTTGAGCAAAATCCTCGAATTGCTGCTTGATTTGCGTTTTAACCCTTCGGAAGCTCCTACACCCGATCGGGGACGGTTTAAGCACTGGATGCATACATGTAGGCAGTCTCATGCTCCGTTTTGTTTGTTTTTACACTCAGGTGACCCTAATAAGGCCTACCTGTGACGTCTGTGAAACTTATGGGTAGTACAGAGCTGCAATGAGAAAGGCGATATCTACACTTTGCTTCGGCGGCAGCGTGATCTGTTCCTTGATGTCTTTCGTTGACTCAACCGGACACTTTTAACCCTCTTTTCTTCCCTCTCGTCTTCTCTGTTATGTACTAGTACAATTGTACATCCGATCCAATTCCCTTGTTATGCATGGAGGCGTCTTTAATAAAACCTGTAAACAATCAAACCCCTTTCTTTGATTTTCCCACTTCGTGTCGCCGCCATTTCACACCTTGCATACAACACAAGTCCATCAAATTCACTGCACCTTCAACACGTTTCTAGTGTAAATTTATCTATGAGATGGTTTTACGCTTTACTTCCACTGCCGGGGTCAATTGATACAGGCTCGAGTGGATTGCCAAAGCTTTTTACTCCCCCTTTACACAGTAATTAGATCAAAAGTTTTAGTTGAGGCGACCTTGTGTGCTCCTCATTAGTGGAAATTCCTCAGTTAAACAAGGCGTGACGGAGTTGCTTTGACACGAGGTGTCATAACGTCTTTCTCTTGCCGTCCAGTTGCCGAATGCTGACTGAACCGGTCGCTCGACTAGGATTCCTTGTGTACCACCGACGCTTCCTGAATATTACGCACATCAGACATAATGCGGTAAGGCCAATTTGGGCATTTCGTGCGCCGCTCGGCGAGTTCTTGTCATTTTGAGCAACGCAAATTTTGCTTTGTAGACATTTCGGGGTTTCGATGCTTACTGGCCACGGCCCTTCATCAATCGCATGCTTAACGCAGATCTTCTGGTCGAGGTATTGCGACGCGTCTTTTTATGCCATAATCTCTCATTTTCGAGTATGTCGAATGGGGTCGCTTCGCCATTGCCTAATTGCGATCCACCCGCGGCGTTTTATAGCCAAGCCATTGCTGCAATTTAGTGAGGGCTGGTTTTGTTAACTGATCCCTGATTCTAGTTGAAAACGTTTTTCGCTTTAGAAGGGGCGGAGTCGAAACTGTAATTTTAGATTTTTGCTGACCAGGTTAGCTTTAGGATATTATTTTTTTTGCAATAAGTTACTTGAAAGCAGAAATCCTGGCCATAAGCCGTGGATGTTTCCTCTCACTTGTGCAGCTAACTTACTGGTGGTCACAACTACTTTCCACTTAGTACTTTACAACTGTGTTTGCACTCACGAGGAGTTACAAGTGACAGATTTCGTAAGTTTTCTTAATAGCACAAAACATCTGAGTGCTGATAATACCTCATCATTTTCCTTAGCAGAGTATTTCCTGGACCACTAACCCGCCTGACTCACCTCGCATTCATAGAAGTTTCTTTATCTCTTTTTTTTCCTCAAAAGGGATGCCTGCGTTACACCTCGCCCAACTTAGCCTACGTGGTAAACCCATCTGATGGGAACAGGATTTTCATCTTTGCAAAGGCCCTAAATCGGGCTTTTCCCAACGATATTGTCGCGGTGAAGCTGAATGGTCCCGATCAGTGGCGTGTAAGCGTGTCTCCTCCTTCTCTCACTTGTCCCCTTTAGCAAATGTTTGCTCTAAGCTTGCGACGTCAACTTCACTCCTGCTAACAGTTTAGGAAACCTTAGAACTAATTTGTGCTGCATAGGTTGGATTACTGCGGGAGGGCGCAGAGTGTCTCTAATCTCAGTTTCTATTAGCTGAACTTATCGTCAGATCTCGGATGTTAATTTTGGCAAAAACGGTGAAACTGACGTAATGACATGCGCTAATGTGTAACTAAATTCACTGCAATTCAGCGCTTCCGAGACACTTTCTATGAGCGCTTAGTCTATTGCCTGTCGTTGTGCTGATTTTAGTCATCTCCTCAACGAAAGTGATTCCTAACACTGCTTCTCAGCGTCTTGCTACAGCAGTATGAAGTAGAATTCAACTCGAACCCTAACCCTAAACGGATTTCTTTACCTGAAAGTATTAATTCTCATCCCCAGCCGGCATCAGGGAGGTGGCAACCACTTCAAGCAAACCCTCCTCTACTTCCTACCCCTAATATTAAATTTCAGCAGGGATTATTCCTAGAAATGTGAAGTTTTGAGGTATATCGCCCACGATACGGGCGGCCGCCTCGCTTCTCCACCCATAAACTCCATTTTACCGGGTGGAATGAAGGCTCAGTGATGTTCACCCAGTTTTTTCACTCTTTCTTATGTCCCTTGTCTATTAAGATCAGAAAGAAATAATTATTTTAATACAGACTAGTGGGGACGACGACCTAATAAGTTTGTAGGAGCAAGAATTTCTCCACTTGCTTCATAACCGCGGTTTTGTCAGTGGCATATTTGCAATGTCCACCAGGTGCGCGCCTCTCTCGAGGAATCCGAAGATGAACCCAGTCGGGCAGCAAGCCCAGTCATTCCAGCCGAGGCGGAAGAAGAGTTGTTGGATGAGTCCGCTGAAGATCTTGACCCTCTCTCGTCTCCCAGCCCACCACGCTTCCAACTAACAATTGATACGAGTCTCGAAGCAAAGGATCCTGACGGCGGAGGTATCTACCCCACGGTCCGTGAAGTGCTGCAGAACTCACCTTCCCTTCTTTCCCGCCTCTTCCCCGAGGCCAAATCGATTACAGAGCTGGTGCTCCAAGAACAAAAACCCCTGATGCCATTGCCTAGTCAACATCTACTGCGCACTGGTCGGGTTGTCGGTGTGCTTTGCGAAAACTCTGCTGGTCGTCGTCTTGTCGGCCACCTCGTATTCGAGTCTGCCCTTCTTCTGCCCTCGGCCTTCGTCGAGGTGGAGGAACTCGACGAGTCTGCCCGACCTAGACAGGGCGTGGTTGAAGGATTTGATGGGTTACCCACGATGGTGCCCAATGCCAGCTGCTTCTTTGTGCCGGAATCGCCGAACATCCCCCGAATAAAGTTGGCTCCTTCCTCTGTTCCCGACGGTCAGTTCATCTCTCCGACTGACCAATTTACTCTTCATTAATTTGTCTAGGCGCCAGGTTTTTTGAGGTTTTACTAGACGCTACAGAATGATAAAAAGGGTTAAAAACATAATGTAGTGAATTTTTAGCCCTTTTGTCGTTTTCTTTCTAAAGTAAGTAGATCTGTTGCTTTGTGACGTGACTGAGTGACTTACAAGCGATCACAGCTCTATCTTCGGTAACGAAAAAGCCAAAGCGTTGGTGTAGCTGGGAAGAGGGCGACCGTTTCATCCTGTGGTTAGTTCGAGGCGACCCTTTCGGTTTTTATGTTGGAATTAGGTGGGGATCAAAAAGAGACTGATCGTTGGGCCAGGGACACCGTACAGTGATTGCGTCTAACCGTAGCACGCCCTTTTGTATTCAGCAATTCCCTGGGGGTGGATTAAAGACATCTTTGTCATGTGAATAATTTATTGCCTTATATCAGTCTCCACTGGAATGAATGTAAGTTGTTGTCACGACTCTGTTTTCCCATTTCCTTTTCGCAGATCTGTGGGAGAACCCACACAAGGCAGAGGGTGTCCGATACATCTGTAAGGTCCGGGGCTGGTCACCGTCCTCGCCCTATCCTAACGGGTAAGTTCCACTTTCGCCACGGACTCGTGCCACTTTCTCCTGGTCCACCTTTCAGATCCTTTTAACCCGGGCTTTATTTCAGTGTCCTCTGTGGACAAATTGGCAATCCGAAGGAGATTGAACCGGCCACACGAGAAATTCTTCTATCTCACGGAATTCATGAGGATGATTTCACCCATGAGGTTTGCTTCCTACCATGAAATTCCTAGTTGAGACTCGGTTACTCTTTCTACATAATTCTACCCGTCGCTCTATTCCACACTGTGTTGCTATGAATGAGTCGAGCAGCTTCTATGTGGTGCTTTGGAGTGGGGGTTGAGATGCGCAGGGATTTTTGATAGGCCCTCGATGACTATGAAGTTAAATATAATTTTTTTACAAGAAATCTCTCGCAAAAATTGCGGATTAGCGTGGGACTATTTCTCCGCTTTTTAAACACTCACAGGTGGGAACCGGGAGCAGGTCAGAACGAAGAATGCTTTTGGTTAGGCCTTCTTCTAGCATCCCAGCATCCACAACCGTCGCTTAGAACCTGAGTGCAAATCACAAAAAAACTAATACTTGAAACATTTTGCTCTTTTTACTTGGCGAATGAATATTTCCAGGGACACAAAATATGCTTATATCCACGACTGCATAAAAATTTCCTCCTCCATTATTTTTGTGTCCAATTTCTTGACTCGAAGTCTCTGACCCATTCTGTAGTGAAATGTTGAAACCCATTCTTACGCATTTATAAGTGTTTTTACCCAACTCTACTAACACACTTCTTATTTTTTCATCTTCCACAAGATGTTGAAGTACCTGCCTGCCTCTGAGGCGGACTTTCAGATACCCAACTACGAGTACCTACGGAGAAGGGATTTCCGCTCACACTGTGTCATCTCTGTTGACCCGTCCACTGCCAAGGATCTCGACGACGCTCTTCACATAAGGCTGTGCGCGAAAGGTGTGATGTCCCGCATTTGCACAGAAGTTTCGTTTCCCCATAATATCGCATGTTATTTAACTATACGAGAGACATTAAGATCAGTCCGATGCGTTGCACTTTTCCTCGGAGCCTTGCAACTAAGATTTCCGGCTACTTCTGGCTGTGAGCAGTTGTATTTATTTGCCGCGATGCGGTGTGTTGGCCGGACACTGCGTGAGCGGAGTGTGCATAGCTGCCGTGGTCTGGACGGCAACGGGCCGCCGAGTGTAGAACAGCCTCTCAGCTGCTGATGGGCACCTGCGTGCACGCGGCGTCCGAGGCCCCTCTGCACGCGGCGTCCGAGGCCCCTCTCCCCTGGGAACAGGCGTGGCACCGCTCCGCCCACATTTGAGCCTCGCGTACTGCGAGTGGCAGGAAACGCCTGTCGTTGCTGTGTCTGGTGCTCACCTCGAGTGCAGGAGATTAGTGCCTCTCGTGGCGTGGCAGCACGTGGGACGCAAGTTAGCAACGCGAAAGGCTCTCCTCACCCGATCTACGAGGGCCTTTTTAAATAACATTCTCTTGTTCCGCAGATACCTTTGAAGTCGGTGTACACATCGCTGATGTGTCTTTCTTTGTGCGACCGATGACTCCCCTGGACCGTGAGGCCGCAAACCGGACTACCTCCATCTATCTCGTCCAGCGAGTACGTGCTTTCTCCGCTCACTCTAACCAAATCTCCCTTGCCTGCATGTAGACATTTGAACCTCATCACTTAGCGATGACCCGAGCCGTCTTATACGGTTCTGTTGACGTCTTCGTTATTTAATTTTGTCTTTCACTGCTAATACGCAATCGAACAGTTAACATACTTTGCCATCCCGGTCGAAAAGTAGCCTCATCGCCTCACTCCGAAAGGGTTCACGTCCGGCTATGCGACTTCGTTTTGTTTTATTCAGCACAGACACTTCACCGGTAGTGTTTCGTTTGTAATCGTCTACGTTACGGACGAGAGAGTACGCAACTGAACCCACAAATAACCTTCCATTCCTTCAACCGCAACACGGTTAGACAAACAGCCAAGATTTCATAGTCGAAAAGGCTGTCACGTAGTTGAGTGGATAGGGGAGGACAAGTGCAGGTCAACGATGTCGTCTTGCCTGTTTCTTTGAAATATTTTTAGCCGTGAAGTTATTACTTAACTCACTTCCGTGATCCCTTAGGCCATTCCAATGCTCCCAGCTATTCTTTCCGAGCATCTCTGCAGCCTGAATCCCGGAGTTGATCGACTTGCCTTCTCCGTCGTCTTCAGGGTTGATAAGGAGGCGAACGTAAGTGTGTTCAGCAACTTCTTGCCCCTTTTGACAAGAATAATGACTTCATCATACAACTAAAAGGAACTTTTGAGCCGCCTTCTGTCAATCACTCTCCCCGCATATAAAATGTTTCAGTAGTCAAACACAAAGTCCTGAAAGGCCGTTCGTTGATCATGTTTTTAGGAGTCTTTCAAAGCTGCAATAAATTCTCTTTTTGTGGAACAGTAGACCGTTAAATGCCTACCGATTTGGGACTGTGAAATCTCAATGAATATAACTTCATTTCCTACTTCGAGCCACTAATTTCATCGTCGGTGCGAATACCGCTCATTGAGCGCCGGTTATTTCGAGGCTTTGAGGAATTCAATCTCTCCTCGCCCATTTTGTAGATTTTTAATGTGTGGTTCGGTCGCACAGTGATTCGCTCGTGTGCGCGTCTCTCCTACGAGGACGCCATGGCGTTGCTGGAAACGCCGCGCGAAAATCTGGACAGCCTCGCATCTCGTATCCCCGTCCACGGGCCATTCTCCCTGGGGAACGTCAAACGCTCCCTCACTTACCTCGATATGGTGAGTGATTGCCAACCCCTGCAATTGGAGTTGGTCTGTTCTTCAAGCAGTTTCGTTACGCCTTTTATTTTTGCGTTTCTACCCGTTTCCCGCTATGGTCTGCATAATCGGATTTTGGGTATCATGGTATTATTTGGCCGCTAAAAACCTAGCCAGACGTTTCACGTCATTTGCGGACAAATTCTCTTTCAGAAAATGTCGGTTTCCCACGTGGACAGCCTAAATTTTCTTCCATTGTCGTGAATAGGCTGAAATGTTGCCATGTCACGAGGGATGCTGTCGCTCCGCAAGTGAATCATGTCGCAGTGGGCCGGAGTAGACACCGTTCACAGCGCTGGAAGGGCATCATCTCGTCAGCCGCGGGGATTGTCGGTGATAGCAGCGTTTTCCCACTTCTAATATATCATTAAATTGTGCCGGAATTTACTTGCTCAGTCGGTAGTTTCAGTTTCACTACGTGAATTAGTTTATGAGACGAAGCCGCATCATTACCCTTTCGGAGGCGCCTTCAAAATCTTTCTTCTCCTAACTTGTTAATCGCTTATGCGATCGAGTAGGGTTTCGTGAAGGTTGTTTTTCCCTCAGGTGCCGCGGTTTTGCACCTTGGTGAACCCTCGTGGCTGATCACATCGTAAGGAAAGTATCACTCTTTTCGGGAGAATGCATAAACGCCCAATTGTTTCACGACCCTATACCTTAGACGTTTGGATAATGAGGCAGGGACCGGCTGTCAACATGCTCACCCTTCTTGTTGAGAATAACTGCGAAATCAATAGTCTAGAGGCTCAGTCACTCCTAATTTGGCATTAATTGACCTCAGTTTATGTGGTTTTGGGGAAGAAAAAGTGTGAGCCAACATCTTACGATCTCAGGTCCACAACCTCTGGTGGCATTGTCAATAGACCTCCTCCTCCTCCTCCTCCTTCTCCTCCTCCTCCTCCTCCTCTTCCTCCTCCTCCTCCTCCTCCTCCTCATCATCATCATCATCATCTAAGTGACTGAATTGCCTGTTGTGATTACCCACGCACTCTGACTCTCCTCATCTTCCCTTCGCATGCTAGTTAGCGCAAAAGATGCGCAAGCGACGCATCGACAGCGGGGCCCTGCACTTGGAGAAGGTCCAGTTGCAATTCGACCTCGTCCCCGATGAAGCGGAGTGCAGCACACTGTCGTAAGTCATCTGAGTCGTTTCCCTTCGTCTGTCTATGGCCACTGGCCCGCACTACCCAACAACCACTCCGTAGTCTTTTGCCACTCTCCTCTACCACCATTTTAATTGATGCCCTTTCTTTGGGGAGTCTAGTCACGACTGTAACGTGGACACACACACACCGAGAATTGGGCTTCTTCCCTTTTGTCGCGAGCGAGTTTTTCTGCTGCTGCCCCGCCCCCTTTTGATGCTCTTCGATGTACACTCGGCGGAAACACTCAGAGCCTGCACTTCATTGCTTTTATCAACGTGGAGTGTCACCGAACAATTACTTTCAATAATTATTCAAAACCGGCTTAACTCGCCACAGTTTCTAATAGCACTCGTCAAGATGGATGGTTAGGGAGTTTAAATGAGACTTTCAAATTGCGTTCTTTGCGTCTTGGCCGTAGCCTCAATCGGCCTGCGACTTGCCCTTCCGAGCACTCGGGCAATTCTCTGGGCTTTGTAGCTGACGCTCTTCTTGGGAGCTTCATCGCACTGCACTGTTTGCGGTGAAGGTAATTCGTATGCTTTGATTTGCCCCAATACCTTTTGCATGAGTGGATTTTGTTATCCTTTATCCTGCCACTGAGCACCCTTGAATAGGACTATTAATTCCTCGTGTGCCCTTTTTACCAACTGTGGGAAGTAGTGAAGTCCCTGGGGGTTGAGTCGCAGAACAACTCTGGCGACTTCCCTTGAGAGTGGCAGTCAAGGCGGTTACGGCTTTGAGCGTCGATAAACAACTGTAAACAACCGTGAAAAGACTTAATTGCTCGTCTCCTCTTGCCCAATTCTTCCTTCATTTACTGACACTTTATTCGTCGTAAGAGAATTGGGCATCCACCTTTAACGCTGGGCCATGTGCATCGCTACCCTTGCCCGCAGTACTGCATCGAATGAGGCAGGAGGGAGGAAAGGCGGTCCGGCGGAGGCGAGGAATTCATCGGGATCATCGAAGGTTCTGCCGGCGGGTTGGCCACGGGGCTACGTGGTGAAGAAGCGCGACAGAGCGCATTATCTCATCGAGGAGTGGATGCTTGCAGCAAATGAAGCCGTCGCGAGGCGTCTCTTCTATCACGTCATCAAGCAGAAACATCGCGAGGTCCTCCTCACTGCCGATAGCGACTCGGTTGACACCGCAGCCATCACCGCCGCGATCGGGTCCAGTGCGATCTGCTTCGCCGAGGCGAAGTCTAAAGGCCTCCGATCCTCCACCATGGGAACGATCCTTCGGCGACATCCTCCCCCACGAACTGCTAAAATGCAACAATTAGTGAGTAAAGACCTATTTGACACTCCTTTTCACTGCCCTAACTTTTCGAGCTTACCAATGTAGGCTCTCGTATCTTACAAAACAGCCACCGTTGCGGCTAATTTACTCCTTTGTTGAGGCAGCATTTTTCTGCCTATTCTTCGTTCTTTAAAAGTCTTCACAGTGTAAGGGTTAAAAGTCTTCACAGTGTAAGGGTTAAAAGTCTTCACAGTGTAAGGGTCATCACTTACGACCTTGTCTGTCGACAAAGACTAATTTGTCTGCAACCCGATTTAACGGCTCACACAGACTGTCCACGTCTCCCTCTGTTCGCGACAAGGGATCACCCAGACTGCACCCAATTGTTGCCTAACCGTCTTCCACGATTCCATGCCTTTTAGTCGCAACTCCTAAGTATGAGTCCATCGTAGAAATCGGTGACTGGGCACACCAAATGGCCCTTTCTAACTGCGGCAATTTTCACCATCTCCACACTAGCACAACACTATTAACTGAACCAGTAGACTCATTTGTTAATTGCAAGCACTCAAATCTCAGCGGATCTGCACCCTTTGTTCACTTTTTTCTTACTGAAGATTTAGTCAAACGGAAGTTGCGAAGAACATGTAGTGCAATAAAAATTTGGTGAAAATGCTGCTACCACAAGAGGGCCGTGGTGCCCCGTAGATTTCGTGCTTCTGTGAGCAATTAATTGCTTACCGCCACCATGTGCTGCTTCCACACATGGTGGCAGCGTTGCACCGGGCAGATGCTGGATCAGTGCATGGAATAGAGAGACACCAAAACCACAAAATGGCATAAGAACGACTCGACTCTTCTAGTGGTCGTGCGTGTGGAAATGGAACATGGATCAGACTGCGACTAAATATGAGTGAATCAGCCGGATTCGGGGGTTGGGGGGGGGAGGGACCATTCTGTTGGCATCCCGCTTGATAAGCCTGTCTCCACTCGCGTTTTAGGTGAAGATCGCCGACTGCGCGGGCATCTCAATGGACGTCTCATCCGCCGGAGCTCTGCGTGTAAGTTGAAAAGCAACCGATTCCTCGTCCATTGTCTACTTGCCTGGCCACTATCGCTGCCCGCCTCCCCCAATTTCACAAACATCCCACTTTCTGTGTATAAACTGCTCTTTCGGAGCTTTACCAAGGCCTCCCAGCCTGCTGGCGCTGTTGTTGTGAGCGTGTAGAAGGGAGGTTTAAAGCCTTAGTAGCAGCACAGGAATGGTGCCCGTTGGGCCCTAAACTCCACAGCGGTAGTGTTGGCCATTCTGTCTGCCAAGAATCCTTCAATGACGCCTTTTCCCCACTCCCCCCTTCTCTTCTTTCCAGGCCTCCCTGGACAACTACATCGCGAAGCTTCTGGGGGAGGGAACGCCCCAGTCGAAGGTGGACTGCCTCTCCATAGCGCTGAGCTACCTCACCTACATGCGGATGAAGGTAGGCCTTTCGGGTTTTGCCTTTTCTACTTCTGACTCCCACGCCAGACCGCTGTTCCTACTGCTGGTGATGGGGGAATCGGGCTGCTCGGCGTAATCTGAGCCTGTCTCTCCTACTGCGAACTAGGTGTCTCTCCTACTGCGAACTAGGTGTGAGGTCCTTGTTCCCCCTTTGGGTAGACATCCTCAGACATTATTGACACATGCGATTGCAGCTCTTCGTAGTTGTCAATCCTCGAGGGTTTTCAATTTCAGATTTCAGGAAGCTCCTCGCTCTCTTTTATCCGCTGTGTATGTTGTTTTTCGCACCCTTTTTGGTTTTAGTAAAATTTTCGGATCATAATGCTTGTTTCGAGTGACTTATCCATTACTGATCCTCTGAAAAGTATTCCGACTCTCGGTTCACAAGAATACCTACTGGTAGAAGAAGATGCGCCAGTCATTATTAATTTAAACGAAACCATGACAATTATTTAGTAAGTCTCAGTAGGCTGTGAATCTCATTTGGCCTTCCAACGCTCTGTTTGCCATTGTTCCGTCTTTTTACTCCAAAGCTGCTAAATAGAATCCGCAGAATTATCCCTGGAAGGGCGTTATTCCCCATGTGTCTTATTGAGGAGCCAAAATGTCCACGTGCTCCGTGCTGCCTCGCCGACACCGAGGAGGTCGCGGTCACCATCATTTTGACCCTCGCTGGGTGCGAGCTCCATGTCGCATCGTTTCCGTCCGCAAAAGCGCGCACAAAAACCCGGAGCATCGCAAGCTCGGTTTGGATAATACCGGCGAATCATTTGCTAAGCCATTAACCACCACACACACAGTTCTGAGAATTGTTCAACGGCGTTCCGTGCTAAATTTGCATTTCCTTACCACTTTGTCAGTCTGTGATTAGGTGAAATTGTTTTCTCACGCCGATGGCCGGAAAGGAAGACATTCTGCCCCCACTGGTGTTGTTGCGGGCAGCACCCACGCTGAGTAGCTACGACCCGAGCCCTCCATTCACCACAGCAACCTGTTTTTTCCCCCACACTGGAGGAGATAGGAAATTCCGCACTCCTCAGCCCAGGTGGTATCTCGGCTCTGGTTATATTGGCGATTCGCATCGTATGTGTGCTATGAATCTGTCCACGTTCTTGGGGCGGAATTCACGAGAAAGTACTCCGATTTTGTGACTTATCGTCCTTTCCCAAGGCTACATACCAGAAATTCATGAATTTTAGACAGAAGACTCCTCAACTTGCAGTATTTTATTTTTTCTTTCGTTGCTCTACCTCATGTTAATCGGCCTGTGAGAAGTATTTAAAATTGATAATCTTAGCTCTCTCGCCTGCACTTACCCCTTGGAAGGGCTTAGCAAAGTTAGGCGCCCTTTTGGCCAAACTTGTACTGCATGCGATAACAGTTTGCCTCTTTGGTGCCGCCATTCAATGGTGTCCGGTGTGCTTCTGCAGATGGCACTGTACTTCAACGTGGAGGACGTGGTAGATCGGGCCATCAGAAAGACGCGCAACAGGGTGAACCCCGAGAAGTCGCCTCCGTCACCGCGGGGTACTGACGGATCGTGGGAGTCCTCGCTCCTCGCCTTCTCTCACCACTTCGGGCTTAACGTTCCACTGTACACGCACTTTACCTCCCCCATCCGTCGCTACGCCGACCTCCTCGTCCACCGCCAACTCGCCGATTTGCTCGGCTGTGGCCATTGGTCGTGCCCGCGTCCTTCCTCGTCCTCGGATGGCCCGCCTCCTGCCGCGTGTCCACCCCGCCGGCCTACGGTGCAGGCGGCCTGGTGTAACCGGATGCGACGCCAGACCCGAAGGGCCCAGGAGAAGAGCCAACAGCTCTTCTTCGCAGCCTGGATCAAGGTGAGCCTTCCCGATTCTACTGCCTCCTGGGACCGGCTCTTCGGTACTGGTGCTGGCTTGTTTTTTGAGGTCTCGAGGGGCAATAGTGTGAAGTGGTAAAGGCTGTGATTTCTTGTAATGACGCACCTGTTTAAGAGAAATAACCTTGGAAAAGTCAGAAAACGTAAGTTTTTTTGACATCTTTTTCCGTTTCCGAAGTCATAAAGTAAATTTTAAGCGGCAAATTTTTGGAGATGCAAGACGTCTTTAATTGGAAACCTGAAATTCCATGGCAGAGACAGAAATGGTCCACCTAGTCTCCATTTCTGACCGGCTCGTCTGGGCCTAAACACTTTTTCAAGTGGTAGTTGCGTATGCTCTCCGACGAGTGCTGCCCATTCGTTTCACGGGCGCTACTCTTCCTCAAGCCTCGTTCATGCCGTAAAACTTTATTCCTCTTTTGTGGAGCATCGGACTTTCGTTGTTGCTTTCATGGCTTTTTTCGCCTCCTCCAGTCCAGCGGTATGGTGCAGGAGAGTGCGGTCGTGCTGGACGTGACCCGCAGTAAAATTCAACTCCTCATTCCGTCGTGTGGCCTCGTGATCAACCATCAACTGCAGACGGTCAGTGACTCGGTAACGCGTAGGTCCTACTGAATGCCCTTAAGTAACGCCTCGCAACTCCGCCTGTAGTTTTGTCGGGGGGCCTCCGAGTGGCAGCTGGAGGACCGGAGCACCCACACCAGCGCGCCTTGCGCGCCCTGTGTCACCGTGAGGTGGGAGAGCGGGGAGACGAGGGCAGACGAAGAAGGGGAGGGCAACACAACCCCCCTCCCGACTACGAAGCTCTCCCTCTTCTCCGTCTGCCAAGTTGGCCTGACTTGCAGTTCCAGGGGCTTCTACGTTAAGGCTGAACTGCTGCCACCGCACGCCTCTCAGCCTCCTTCGTGATCCACTTCGGAGGAGCAGAAGAGCCGGCGGTAGCAACTGATGTACAGTTAAGTCGCGTGGTTTGTCGGAGCCCGCCGGAGGAGGATGAACAGTTGTATATTTTAAGTGCCTATTTTACTTATAGCCTTATTAAAGATTAAATAATACTCCCCCGAGTGGCCCATTTTCCGGTGTGTGGGTTCAGGTTTTCGCAGTTGCACAAATTCGAGGTGCGTAGGCGGCCAATAAAAAGCTACGTCTTACTTAACTTACAATTAATTCAGGTGTTATTTTTAGGTTTAGAGTTCGCTTGGACCGTCTCTAATTGTCGCTTCGAAAGGTGTTCTACTTTTGCTCTTCAACAAACCGATGCGCGTGTTATCTGCGCACCTTAGTGAATACCCCATCCGACGCTGCGTGAAGGCGCCCTTGAGCTGCGTCTGGTCTTGCACGGTCACCAATGTCCCAGCATGAAGTTAGGGAGTTTTTCACATTCATTAATTGGAATGGGCCTTAAAAGTGTTTATTTTGGTCGGGGGGAAGTGAGACAATTGAACAGGTTGACGTGCGGTGTTGTTCATTCACTCGCAGTGTTGTTCATTCACTTGCATTCCACCGACTCCACTTTTTCGGCCCTTGCTGTCAACACAGTCGATTTCCAGCATTACATCGTGTAGACCTTCTTCTGCTCAACGTGGGAGTTGAGTTGAAACCGGGTGAGGAGGATTGAGTGACATGACTGATGATCATCGACAAGAAACTTCACTGGTGGCGGACAACCGGAAAGGTGCGTCCGTGAGGGAACTTTCTGCCTACACAGTTTGCACATCCCATCCCTTCGGTCTCCCTCAATCCTGTGGCGTTCCTGAAGGCGGACGTAGCTTGTTGAACGTCGACTACATCATTAGTGAAGCTGGTGTCAGGTTGTGTAAGCTTCCCCTCGTGGTTGTCACACTGCCAAGTGTTCGCGAGGCAACCACACCTTCCGCAAAGTAATTAAATTACCTCTTTCAAAACTGTCTCAGGCGATAAAAGTGCTGACAGCTTTTTTTAAAATATTTTTCGCGACTCTCGAGAGTCTCTTGTGGGGTCTGGGGACTTATTTTGTCCCACACTTTCCGCGTCGTTCAGGAGATGTTCTCTTCTCCAAGAAGGCTTCTTTGACAAGCTGGCACCTCTCCTTGTCTCCACTAATTATTCCTCGTTGTCGCAGTGCAGAGGTTTTGCGAAGCACCGGCAAACAGTGAAGGCCTGGCATATTCCTGGCTATCCGGTAACGGGGAATCTTTGTTGAAAAGTGGTGAACCGCTGCGTCACGGGGGATTTGCGTCGCCAGCTGACTAACTTCATGGCTTCCAGTAGAAGCTGATACCCTCAGCAGGGGAGATGAGCTCCTCGTCTCCACATGCAGTCTTTTAACAATTAGAGAGTAATTCTGAAACCACGTCTGGTTAGAACTCAGATCCGCCGTTAACGAAAATACCAGAAGCGGGAGGCCCTCATGTGGCGTGATGCTGCCAACTTTAACGTGGAGGAGCATTCTGGTTGCGTCCTGGTGTGTCTGCCCCGCGGGCTGTGGTCCCGGGGTCAGGTGAAGCCTCCAGCCGCTTTTTGCGCCTGACAATAACAGGTCCGTCGGCCTACTATAACCCAGAGAGAGGAGGGAGACGCTACCGTAGTAATAGAGCCGATGGTATCTTCATTCTCAAGCAGCAGATCGGCCACATGTGGTCTGTTCACCTCGAGAGTTCGCAGTCGAGGCTGGAACCTCGAGTCCTGCCTGCACTCCTCCTCCTCCTCTGGTCTCCTCTCCACACTTGCCGATGGACTCAGAGCGCCGCAGCCAGCCACCGCGTGGCAGCAGCGCCGAGTGCCAGTAGCCTCGAAATACCCCGAATCAGGGCTAAAACGCGTAACTGTAACCTCTCTCGACAACGATGCGCCACCTTGGCAGTTTCCCCGTCCTGCCGTCGTCGGTTGCGTAGGTCAAATGCCTTGTGACGCGCCATATGCTTCAGGAGACAAACTTGGAGGCCCCCTCGAACACCAAGGAATACTTGTTTGTCCACATCTGTGCGTCCAGAAGTATACAGGAATTCAGTAAGCTTTTTGAGGCCTTGTTTTAACGAGAGAGGTAGTGCCGGAGGCATTTATGAGTATTCACTTGCTTGTTAAGAATTCCGAGGCCAAATGTTCTGCCGAACAGATTTTGCGGAAGCGAAGAGTGCGCTTTTTGACGCACTCTGCACACTCATCTGCGTAAGAACCCTCTCACCCGCAAAACTGTTACATTTCATATGCGTACTTGTTTGAATGCAAACTACATCGGTGGTGCTCAGCCCCCTTGGAGTAGCCCTTCAGAGGAATCAGAAGTCTGTTGAAAAACTGAACAGATTTTTAAAAAAAGTAGAAATGGGAGGGGAGGGGGAACAGGTCAACTTTAAAACCTCTTGCATATCACGCAAATTGGCAAAAATAATAACAAGAGGAATAAGACAGTCTCTTTTTCAACTTGTTTGCCGCTTATGTATGGAGTCAGTTTTTACCAACTCAGCATCGCCCAACTTCGCTTTCCACTGGGATCTTTTAATGAAGGGAGGGTCAGTGGATGTGTAAACTAAGGAATTCAGGGACTCTCCAGACGTTGCCGTTGTGTTGGTGGAGGCGGAGGAGGAACCAGAGTCAGAGACACTGCTGGTCCTCTTGAAGACCCAATGGGCGTATCCGTTCCTCGGCCGTTCCACTGGCGGATCTTCGCCTTCCGGGGTTGCAACGGAGGAAGCAGGTGACCGCGCGTAGGGACACGGAGGGCGGGCGCGCGGCATGCTCCCATCTACCAGTTTCTGCGGACGCCCAGTCGCACCGTCAAAGTCGGTGGGGGTGGGCAGCCTGAACGGCCAAGCCTCGCTACAACGTCGCCTGCTGCGGTTGTAGAGCTGGGGGCGCAGAGTCACAGTCGCTGCGTCGGATGCACCATTCAGCGACTCCCCTGTGGTCGGGAAGGCGCGATTCGTTCCCACTAGTTGTCGCATCTCAGATATTTTGGCCTAGGAAGATGTTGTTTTTATTGAGTTAATAAGCCTCCCCCAATCCCATGTTCAATGGAATAAGAGAATATTGATGCCTTTACTGAGAATGTCACCTATTTTGAGGCCTTTTAAGAATAACTAAAGAGAAAGTAAAGATTGTTGCTCCATGGTGTCTGAACTTGGCGCTATGAAATAGTCCTTTGTTGATCGTTAAGTGGTTGCCAACTACTTCTGACGGCCTAATGCCCCGAGTTTCATCACGCTCTGAAACTCGTCCTCCCCAAGGTGAGTGAAAGTAGACGGAGACGAGCCGGCTATGGAGGCGATACTGAAAAGTTACTTCATGGGAGTCAGGCGGGACGAGCAGTTGCCAAACCCGCTGACGAGTGCCGAGTGTGACTGTCTATTAGTGAGGTAATGGTTTGCCCTCCACTCCCATTCCCGTGGGCGAAATTGCGCAGGCATCTCGAAGTAGAGTGGTCGCGGACTGTGCTCCTTGTCCGCCTGCATAAAGCTCCAAGTGCGCCCACGAACCGAGTGGTCTGCACATCCACATAAGCTAAATAAGCGGTTGGCGATGTAAACTATCATCTGTCCCACCTTCTGCCTCAGAACCTGGTCGACCCACTCCTCGAGGTTCTTCCCGCCACTAGAGAAAATGTAGGATTCCACCAGCAGGCCAATCTCGTTGGTCACCAATCCAATGTAGGAGCATGTATCTAAAATGGGAAGGGACGGCAGTGAATGGTGACGATGAGTAAGACCTCTTTGCCATTAGATGAAGCCCGCGATGGAGTCTCTTCTACTTGACGGAGACGAGCTTTCCCAGATAGTCGAGAACCGTCCCCATTTACCCCTCCACACAGTCATCGAGTCAACTCACTGTCGCCTTTAGCCTTGATTGTCAGTTGACTGAGGAAGATCGGGGGTCGGCAGACGTTGAGGTGTTTCCGGGTGTGGGACTGCTTGCAGATGAGGATCAAGTCCGAAAAAGAGCACGCAGAGGGCATCGTAGGTCTGTTGGACGTGAGGAGAAAACAAGGCATCACTCAACTCGCACGGAGGACCAACTACGCCCTCGGCTACTTAATAGCCAGGTCACACAGGTGAACTGTGCGGCGTCCTCAGCTCACTCTCACGCAAACTCCCACTCCTAATGCCACCTTTTTCGTTTACACGAGTACGCTCTCTCAGCGAGACGACTGTTTCGTGGGCGGATTGCGGAATTCGGCCTCGGGTACATCGGGTGGAGGGAAAACCCTCTGTGCACAGAACTGGCTTTTTGTGGGGATAGTCGAGGCACCGAGGTGAGAGGGAGGACGAACTGGGCGGGGAGTGTGTCGGGCGCATGTAACGGAACCGTGCACACCACCGAGGCTGGGAAACAACAAAATTTGTCCTCCCTATTGGCCAGATGGGATTCCAAGTGATGAGCGTGGAATGGCTACTTAACAGCCCTCGGAGCCTTGGGGTGTCGTGTTAGGGGGGAAAGTGGTTCAGGCGAAAATAAAGCGATTTGAAACTATATCTGCTCACTCCGAGGCGAACGCTCCAGAAGTTAGGCAGAAGTTAGTGGTGGCACGATGGCACTAAATCACTCACCTTCCCAGACATGGGCTTAACCTTGGCGTGCACCTCGGCGATCGGTCTCCGGGTGTGCGACTGCCCGTTTATTTTCATCGGTTTCCGCAGAATGTCTCCGACGTCCAGTGCCGGCGTGGACATTTCCATGTTAAGGTCGGATCGGACCAAATCGGCAAAGGTGTACTTATGGATTCGCCGGATGAACTTGTCCATCTCTGCGTTCGCCTCCCGGTCGGGTTGGTTTAAGTTAACTTCCTTAACGAAGTCGTCCACTGCGACCAGCTGTGAACACCAAACAGATCATCCTCCGCCCAGCCCCATCCGTCTGCAAGTACTGACATCAGTAAACTTACGATTTTCTTAAGGAGAGCGATTTCGTCCTCGTCGGTGGTTAGTTCCTGGATCCGCCGAATCAGAATGCCGTACTTGGTGAGTCGCTGGAAAGGTTGCGCCAGCAAGTCCATCAAGCTGTTTCGGGAGCCCAGGGGGTTGCCAGATTGGGTCCACTGCAATTCAAGCAAGCAACGGTGACGTTGGTCCGCTTTCGATCGCAATCTTGGCTCGCCCATCGGTGGAGTGATTGCGCACTCAGCAACGTCCCCTCCGCCTCCCCCCCCCCCCACCTCATTACGATTTAATAGCAAGTAAGTGGGCATTGAGCCCAGAATTACCACTATTTTAAAAGTCTGCCTTCGAAAGCCCTGATTCGAGGCTGCACTGCATTGCGAATTACATGATAAGGCAGTGACAACGTACTTCGTGGTAGATAAAGAAGAATTTGTTATTTTCGTCCAAGTACTTGATGTTGGAAACGAGGGTTTTGTAGGTCTCCAGGAAGTCAATGTAGGGGTGGAAGTAGCCTTCGAACTGAAAGAAACAGCAGTGTTAGTTGGGGAACTTCGAGGAGCCAAGAAAAGGGGCATTTCTCGCGCATTCGTAGCATCTTTTACCCCCTCCCCTTAGTCTGAGGGGGGGGGTTTTCTCCCAATCTCGAGTTGTCTTTCCCCAACCCGTCGAAGGGTGCCTACGCTGTGGCGGGAGAGGTGGAGATTTGAGTCGACTTCCGCACCAAAATCGGCACGGAGGCGACACTCTAACCTGGTCTGGAAGAAATTTGGTCACTTTTGCCGGCTACTGGGGATGACATTTTAACCCTGTGCACTGAAAGTCGAGCTCATGTCCACGAAGCTCCCCGCACAGCGGCCCGCGAGCGCCGTCTTCGGCTGCAGCCCAGGCTGGACGGGAAGCAGCTGGGGGAGGAGGACTGGTGGTGTAACAGAGAACTTCTCCCCTAATTTTGTTCTTCAAAGTATACTGCACTTATGTGTCCTAACTGGAGGCGTTTATTCAACTGGCATTGTTCGAAAGATAGACGGGATTAATCCAGATCTTCCAATCCCCTTAAATGTTTATCAAAATCAACAATTTGATAATAGTCAAGGGGAAAAGAGACAAACATGTGCAAGTACCTTTGCGAAGGCCCTTTCCATGCTCCGAATGCAGTGCCCCGCGTCGGTTATGTCGCCCTCCATGATCATCGGCTTGAAGCAGTCAGTCCAGAACCGGTGGTTCACCTCGTAGATGGCACCAATGGTGCCGAAGATGTCTTCGAACGACGCCGCCGAAAAGCCAGGCAGGTCGGGGAGAGGCAGAATGGAGAGGTTACTCAGCGAGGATGAGGAGGAGGCGAAGTCACGACTCCCGCGATGGCGCGCCCACCGGACCCGCTCCCGATGCATTCCGCGTCCCGAGTTATTGACGCTGGTGGTGCTGGGGGCCAACTCGGTCGGGACAATGGGCTCGGCGGAGGACGCCAGGCCGAGGCGCGAGAGGGAACCGCTGCGGAAGTAGGACTTGTGCGACCACGTGGTGGACTTTGTCAGGTCAAGGTAGACAGCTATGTGGACCTGGTAAGAGCACAAGAAAGTCGCTCAACTCAACTGATCAACCGCTGCATTTCACCGTGCGCATCGAGTTGAATAAAACGGTTGTGACACGAGCCAAGTGACCCCCCGCTCATGTGTGCCACGAGGCGAAGAAAGGGCCAAGTAATCAAACAAACACTTTCGCACGCAAACAAACCGATATTGCATGGGGAAGTCCACTGTTCCTGTGAGCAACTGCACCGATCTCGGCTATAAGCTCACACCGAAGACTCGACCCGCCGCCCTTTTATACGCCTGGGCTGACGCGATAGTGCATAGTGCAGACCTGGGAAATAAACCTGACGCGGCCATAGCTCGCTTGTAAGGAACTGCGGCATAATGGCCTGTGTGCATTCCGCTTGCGAGGAGGCCGTTGTTTGACCTCACCGTGGAAAGCGCACTGAGGGTGGAGCATCGGTTGCTTTGGTGCAGGGACAAACCTACCGGCATGAGAACCCGCAGAGTGTCTCGGTGCGGTGCCTTGGCTCTGCCCTCAGTTGAAATTGGGCCGCTAACGTGGTCCGGAGGAGGGGAGTGCGGCGTGCCCTGAGCGGTTTCGCGTTGGAACACACACGCACGAGGAGGCGGCTGATGATGGCAAGCGGCGGCTAACTGCGCACTAAATACGCCCTCCGAGGTGAGGCCTCTCCCCGCTTGGCTCGGAGCCTTGGCACCGACCTCGACAACAAACCCACAGCCAAATCGGAAAAGTACACGCCACTCGTACGAAATGACAATGAGTCCGCTCCAACACATTCTGCGCCGGCGCATCCGGGACTAAAATTGCTTATCCAAATGGCGCACTCAGCGACTTTCGGGACCACCCCGTGCCTGTTTCTTTCCACCACGGCGACACGCGGTTCTCGCGAGATCAGGTGAATCGCCCTGCGCCCCGCAAAAAGGTGTGGGTGACGCACATAAGTCAAACGGTGGAGCGCCCCTCATGCTCTCAGCAGGCGGCCTGCAGATTACTGGAAGGGCATGAACTGGCCACAGCGGGGGGGGGAGGTGGAGGGAAGACCGAAGAGAATCCCTTCGTTGGAGGGGTGGTGAAAAAGTTCTTTTGCAAGTAGAAGACAGGGATGCCATTCATGGACTCATCCAATTTACGGCATCGAAATCTGTTGACGGGCGACGCCTCGTAGATGAGTGCTTCTCATCGCATCGCATCGCAGCGGAAGTGTATTTCGTTACACTATCTTTGGCCTTTTCCGCAGCTCCACCCGCCAACCACCCGCCTTTTTGTGCACGTATTAGAAATACACCTTCTAGCGACCTCTTACGAGTCACGGAGACGCGTGACCCGCTGAGTTCCTGTTGACTTTGTGCGGGCGCTTTCCGGTGGTTGCTCTCTTCTCCCCCCCAGTCGAAGTAAAGTCCGCAGAAGGTGCAACCCATCATATGATTGCATTAGCATTGCGTGGACCTGCTCTGTCTCACATGACGCAGTCACAGTGCTTGTGAATCATAATCCTCAGTCTTTCGCATTGAAGAATCCGTAACGGAGAGCCGCGAGGAGGTCTGCTGGCCACGTCCTCCCATGCAACGCCCTCATCTGCTTCAGGTGGGCTCAGCCACCACCTCGTTCGACGGAGCGTCCGTCGAGGGTTTCGCTGACGCTAGTAAAAACCGCCACTTGTTCAGGCTGCGCGAAATAAAGCAAACCTGCAAATATTTGGTGCGACTCTCGAGCACTGGCGAGGGGGACCCATCTCAAACGACTGGGTACCACATTGAAGGAGTTTGTGTGTGTGTGTGTGTCGCAGGTGCCTCTCCCGCGCCACAAAGTGCTACGCGTTTGCTGCCACCCAGTGGCCGTGGGCGTTTGATTAACTGGATGTGATTCACACACGCTGACGTGCGCATGTTGCAGCACAGCCAGCGGAGTGGCGCGCCTACTCAGACTTCGAGCTTCTCCTCCTTTCACCCCAGCAGTATATGCCGCAGTCATTCTCGCTCCCCCACGGCAGCGATTTGCATGTTCCTGTGGGAACAGGTCTTTCCGCGCTGCCACGTGAGCGCCTCACCCGCCGCCCCCGCCGCGCACTTCGGTGACGATCGCCTCCACCAAGGCGCGTTCCTGCTAAGCTCTTCTTCGGCCCTCAGGCTCTCCCACGGCTGTCAGCGCGGGTCGCCCTTACCTCAGCGCCGACTGCAAAAGATGAGGGTGAGCCTAAAAAGGGGCAAGTATGGGCAAGACTCACGTCGATGAGCATCTCCAAGGTCTTTATGTAACAGGCCTCGGTGTAAAGCAGTTCCACAATGGCGAATAACTGCTGATTTCCGGTCGTTTTGCAGGAGTCCTGAAGAAAGACAGGCGAAGAAAAACAGATAAAAAGGCATTATCTTTGGGGACCTGAGGAATTTTGGCAATATTCATTACGGGAGACTTCTCGTCGGCGACGTGATTTTCTTTGGCATTGAGCCAGGCCCATATCTCCTCTATTGCCGAGAAGTCGTGACGGGGAAGGTTCTGTGGGAATAGTGTCAGCAATTCTTCGGGAATTTTGGGGATGTTCCCTTGCGAATAGGTCTTCAGGCGACTCCGCAGCCTCTCCACCTGGAACTGGAGCATCGAGAAGGCTTAATTTAAGCAAAAGTAAAGAAAGCTCAGAATGCATTGGTGAAAATTAGGGAAGGAGATGCGCGTGAGGAAAAAAACTCAAAATGACGGCATTGAGGAGACACCATGACGGGAACAGCTTACCATGAGCGACCCTATTTGGTCACAGGAGCGCTCACGCCGGCGCACGTAAGTTTGAGGCTTCTGGTGAAAATTATTTTGACAGCGTTTACTTTCGCAAAGAAGTCTGGGTTGGCAAATAAGGGAGGCACCGAATGCCTGCAGTTATGCCGCACTTACCGAGGCCTGCAGACCCGTCTCCGCCTTGATGTCAGGCGTCGAGCGGGCGAGCATCTGTCCCAGGCGGTGGCGACGAGAGGCTGGAGGGGAGAAACACACGGTAGAGGGGGAAGAAGACTGGACGGCAGCGGTCGCTCAGACGACGACGACAACGACGACTACGCTGCCCGCACTACTCGCACTGCAATTGGCGCTCTGTGAATCAGCCGAGTGGCGGTCATTAGCATAAAATCTCTCGCGCCGTGACAGGATGGCCTCGGATCGGGCAGTGAAGCGCCTTTGGCAGTAAACTCCACGAATTCACTAAGGCCGCGCGAGGTGAGTGTGACCTCCGTACCTCGTGCGTGGAGGCCGTGGAGAGGAGAGAGGGGGACAGGAAACTCGTCTCCTCGACTGGAGGTGGCCAGGTGGGTAGAGTTTTCGGAGGGTTTTTGGGCGGGGGAAAGCCGCGTTTTGCCTTGTGAGATGATGACAACTGTACACCCTCAGGAGGCCCGTTGAAGGTATATTTTGAGAAAGTTTCTAACCGCCTCCATGAAGTATTTTGCACTACAAAGTTATGCCCCCTCCTTTCAGTGAAATTTCGTCGACTAACTCCCTCTACCGGCGGGATAGTTTTCCCTCAATCGCCAAAGGCTGAGACGACAAAAATCCGCCATGTAAGGAGTTCAGTAGAGAGAGGATTCCTTGAAGTCCACCAGGACCCAAAAAATCCCTAACCTCCTACAAAAACCGACTGAGCCGACGAAAAATCTGACGAGGGCGTTCGGCCAAAGGATCGGTGTGACCGCATTTGGAGGAGGTCACGGAAAACGGGGGGTGCCAATGTCAAACGGCAAATGCCATTTTCCTTCAAAGCGTTCTGGGACATGGCCAACCTCACGATCGCAGCGACCAGCACTAAAGTCTATGGGACCGTGGAGGAGCTGACACTCCACACCACTGGTTGCTAAGCGGGGCGCAAAGATTCGAGGCTGCGGCGTGTGTGGGAGCAGAATAAGAGAGTCGTCATTACTTTTGACTCGGATTGTTATCAGTGAATCTCGTCATTTAATGCTGAAATTGTACTACGTTGACATTTTTAAGGGTAAAAGCAGAAAATTGACAAGGGTGGTGTCATTCATCCTTCCATTGAAGATCGTGGAAAAATACGCCCACCGTGGTGGAGGTGGAGGCGGTGAGAAATTTGCCGAAGATTTATTTAACAATGTCACATTCCAGCATGAAACGGCGAGAAACCTGAGTGTAAAAGCGACAGCAATCGAAACAGGATTGTGTTTAAGTTTATCAAAGGACTATACGCACATTTGGCGTTGAACGCGACGTGGGTGAGGGGGCTCAGTTCAGGGGCGGCGGGCAGCTTCTTTTTCATAGATATTCTGGTGGACGACGAGAACTGCTCCAAATGCGGTGTAAAGGGTCCCGGAGGAAGGCTTTGATCAAGGCTTCTTTCCCCTTCCCCCCTTGTCCCCGAGTGGTCACCTCCTAGACTTCGTCTGGCGATTGACTTGGTAATCATGTCTGAGGAGACTCCGCCAGCTCTAATAAGGAGAAAACCAAACGGAGGCGCTTTACGATGCACTATTTATCTTCTACACACGATAATAACTGGACGTTGGTGGGGTTCCATGTCGCCGTTTTAAAAAAAACCCGCGTCCCACTGGCCCTCGGGCCGCTCCAGCAGCGTCCATCGTCCCCCGTTTGTGCTGCTTCCTACGCTGTCACGTGAGTCCCGGCGCGGTGGCGCTGACCCCTCGGGGGTTGTGGACGCTCCACTTCGTGCACCGATCGATAATTCAACCCCCTGAGTGGTCACCGCGGCCGCAGAGTGGACTATGGGGGCACCAAGCGATTGAGGCAGGGCAAAGGGCTGCAAATATTGTGACAACCCCCAGTGGGAAGGCGGAAAGGCAGTTGCATCAAGCAGGCACACGGTGGCGGGGTCGAAAACAGTGTCTCCAACCCTCACATCCATAAAATATTGAAGGTACTCACCCAAAAGTGAATTTTCTCCAAATGGGCGCTCAATTCCCAAGAGTTGGTGTGTGGACGCGGTAGTGTGAGAGTGAAAGCATAAACTCGACTATTCGGTGCGCGTGTGCGTGCGCGGGCGCAGACCGATTGACTGCTGAGGCGAGAGAAACTCGCCTTTTATACTGCGCCACGAGCCAATCGCAGGGCGCGGCGGCAGCATAGGCGAATGACTGGCGCGCAGCGCACCACGTGACGGCGTCCAGGAGGCTCTCGCATCCTGGGACTGGCCTGGCGGGGTGGGGCGTGTGCCACTGTGCCAGCAGCGGATGACGTTTACTTTATTCAGACACGATTTATGTCCGGGAACTACTTAGGGTTGTAAGGAGGAAGAAATTCCAATCTTTGCAGACAAATCAAAAATCTGTTTCGAGAGCATCTCATAAGAGCCAGCTTTGCTTTCGAGGTTCGCGGTGAATTAAAACTGGAGACAAAATTAGGCATTTCGTCGGTATGTCACAATTTTACAGATTTAAACACAAGAATTGGTAAACAGGCAAAATATTCCTTTAAGCCTTCTTCTCTTCCACTGGGCAACAGTCTACAGAAGAATGAGGTCGGAGCAGTTGGCCGCAACGCAATTGCACATCGAAGGTAAATCTGAACAAAATACGAACAACTACAGCAACGGGCTCTTTTCTCCATCTCTAAACTTCTAGAATCTTCTCATGGCAGACTAGACTGATGTCACGGTCCAGTGGGCTTTGGCATCGGGTAAGAGAGGGTTCATTCAGGTTACCTCTTACCGACAGCCACATATGCTGAAAATGTCTCACTGATTACCTGTCTTTGACAGACCGTTTGGCGTAACGGGCAGTGATTTTGCACTCTTCCTTCCCCACTCTTGAATGGACTTGAAGAGGACGGGAAATAAGAATGTAAAATCCGGTGCGCAAGTAAGAGCGCGTACAGGATGGTGAATACTCCGAAGTCTCCAACCGCCACTGATTTCATTTCAAATTTACATGAGACTCCAAGGAATAGTCCCCTGTCCGCATTGACTCCTCCGGCATGCAATGCTCGCGGTGACGCCGCGGGCTTCCCCGGCTGGGCGAAAGGCGCCCTGGAGAGGCCAACTGCCGCCCCCTCGCGCGAAACAGTGTCGCTGTGCTCAGGACCAAAGCCGAGGGTGTCCACTCCGTGTCCGTCGGTCTGATGGACATGCTGCAGTTGCCGTGTGCACTGCTGCTTTTAGGTACATTGGACTTAACGCCTACCAGAGCAGGAAGCCTTCTGCGTTGCCCGTGTGACGACGACAGCGTGAGGGTGGGCTCACAAACCAAACGATGTCAACTCCGCAGTGGGGCTGCGGAACTGCGTAATAACTCTGTAGGCAGACACACACAAAAGTCGAACTGTCTTGGAGCAAATGGGCCACTAGGGGAGAAGTTAGGGATTACACCTGGCCAGCGATACATTTCCATGGTAATTCAAATTAATTATGATCGAATTCCACCTATTTCTCGTCCCTCCTGGTGGAATCACTTGGCTGACAGCCTCTGCGGACCGCGACGGGGGCGCTCTCTTTCCCCGGGCGACGTAATTCCGCAGTTGTGCCAAACCCCTGGTGGGATGCTAGAATGTAATCTGCATTGTTCGACTATAACCCCACCCTCCTCTCCATCTTAAAAGGCTCACGTCAAGCCGTTTTGGCGGGACTTCCCCTCCCTAGCTGGTTCGTAAGCCACGGTCTTAAAAGAGGTCGCAGTCCTGTCCCGGTTCAGCCGGCATTAGGCCTGATTCTGCTCCGCGCCGGAATCCTCCTGTGCCCCCTCGAAGGACACGCAACCCGAAACAAGGCTGGAGGAGAACAGCAGCCCTGAAGCATAACATTGCCGGATATTTCTATGAGGAACAAATGGCGGTTCCGACGTTTCTCACGACCTTTGTGAATTTACACATTCGTAGAGAATATGCAAATCGGCAGATGGTTTTTCATGAGATGTGTGCCCTTGCGTCCTCGTTGTTTCCGCAATTTGGCTGCGTAAAGTTCGGATCGCGGCCCCCTCTCCATCGGCATGATCTACAGGCTCTTCTGACACACTGGCAGCAGTGACATGGGCTTGATTCGCCAGAGCTTCCAACGCACGACACAACACTTATTTCTCCACGTGCACTTGATAATAACTTGATTAGAATTGCTTTTGCAGGCGTCTCTCGCCTGTAATCAAAGCAGTATGAGAAAAAATTCCCAAAAGACAGAAGAACCGAAGTTTCCTGAACTTCGTGCGTAAATTGCCCCCCGCCTTTCACTCGGGGTTTCACTTTAACTTGCAAATTGTGTACGTCAAAAACTCCGGCGAGGACCAACTGACGTCTCGCAAAATATTCTCCGCGTCTCAACGCCCTCCTCTCAGCAAAAGAGCCGCGAACAGAAAAGTGGAGCGGGTTGAATCTTGCTAGCACCCACCAACGCCACAGATCCAGTCTGTTTATCGATCGGCGCCAAGGAAATCGATGGAGCGAGGACGCCCGTGGAGCGCGAGCAGACCTGGCCTGGAGGACGCCTTGATATCGATCTATCGACTTTTCAGTCATTGGCTAGGGGGAGGGGGACGCCCCGTCTCCGCGATGCAAAGGGAGCAGAAGGCTTAGGTGGGGGGGGGGGGAGGGAAGGAGGAACTCACTCTGCGGCCGAGAGGAGGGTTTGCGATTTTACCCGCGGGCCGTCGTGGATTTCTCGGGGTGGTGGCGTCTGTGGGGGGAGACAAAAAAACACCCATTGCGCTTTTTTGTACAGTTAATATTTTAAGGCCGACTGTCACAAGAAATAGGCTATTTGCTTGGCGGTTGTGGTCTGTAGGCAGGCTTGAAGAAGCGTCACGTGTGCTCGATCGCGGAGGTCCAATTAAACCATAAATAATCACCCGCGCGTGGCACTTGACGCCGGCAGAGTTGTGGAAACCGAAAGGATGAAATTTAACGCATGTCAGTTCTTGTGTTTTAATCTGCTCACTTAATGACACTAACTAACCGAATCGGGTTGCCTGACTCTGCGGATTTCAAAGTTTTTGCGGAACCTTAGAATCCGCAGGAGATTTTTCACCAACTCTTCACCCAAGCACAAAGTGAGGTGAGAGGATGTGGGTCAGCGTCTTCTTCGGGGTTTTTATGCGAAATGGTGTGTGCTGGCGAAACCACTCCGAAGCTGCCAGAATTTTAGCAAATGGAATAGTCGATGGTTCAAGACTTTTCTCCACTCATGACAGCGAAGGTTGAGCGCAAGCGCCAGTGAAAGAGTGAATTTGTTAGCAGAGATACGTCGAGGCAGGCAAGGCAACTGGAAGTAGTAGGAATCTTCACACAGACATCACCGGAATCAGGGGAGGGTGGAGCTAGCTTTATGCCATTTGGCGCCCACAATTAGGCAATTTCATGCAGTAAAACGTTACCAGTTGGCCTGGGCTATCGTTGAAGGATACATTCATCAAAGTAGTTCTGTTTGTCGACACCGAGCGCAAATACCCACTACTCGGTCGTATACAAACAATAGCGAGCATTGGCAGGATGATCGTTCTGTTGAGAGGGTTTTGTGCTAGCATCCGAAATACCATCATGTGGGCCGCAAGTTCAACATGGGAAACGGTGGTGAACTCCGTTAAAAGCCCCGGTAAACAACCTGCGGTACAGGCTGCCCCCACCGCCGCAAGTGGCGAGGCATGTGACGTGCAGAGCTTGCAATGATATGATAAAAACATCCCCGTGGGTAGGGAAAGTGAGGGGAGGCAGAGGATATACGAGCGGGGTTTTGGGAGACAGGCGACTTGTTCTCCTTTTCTGCCATCTGCTGAGGAGGACACGACATCCACCGGGTGGGGAACGGGTCGTCAGCTCTCTGCGAGTGGTCCCCCCCACTGGACGGAAGCCGAGGCGGTGGCGCAGAATCCAAGCAACGATAGCGGCTCAGACGACGTATCTGACAAAAACTACCGCCTTTCGCTGACACAAGCCTTGCGGCGCGAGGCTTCTTCTCCGAGGACAGCACCGGCGACCCTCGGTGCAGGCAGCCCCTCCCGGCGACGAGGTGAGTTTTGCATGGGAAATTGAAGCCTCCTCTGCTCTCCCACTAAACAGATCACTCAGCTCACATTGCGACGGAAATGGGAGTTTGTAGCACCATAATGGGGGCTGTTGTCACTTGACCAGCTCAACTTTCTTAACGCTGTTGACTGAGTGTCAAACTGCTTTTAATGAAGCCACGCAGGACGTGGAATCCCTCGCAGGGAGACCATCAACAGCGGCTACGAGACCTGACTTAATTGGGTGGTAGGGGAGGGGCAGAAGGGCATGGCCCCCGCCTCTAAAAGCGGTACAAGCGACGTCTCACAGTTGCCTGCTGGCTGAGTGAACTTACAGTCGAAGAGAGCGCTCGCTGGTGGAACTCCGGGTGCCGAGGCTTGATCAACGGCTGTGGGACATTCGAGTGGTCCTCCTGCCCACAGCATTCACTTAAGGGTTAAAAGAAAAGGGTGCGAATGATAATGTGTTTATTTTGGCTCTGAGTCCATCCTTCTAAAAGGCGGCCAATGCCTGTGCTGGGGGGCCCCGGACGCCATGTCCATGACTCCGAGGTTGGCTCCGATTTTGTGAGTTTAACATCGACGACGCCATCGGTAATGGCGAGTCATCAAGTTTGCTAAATGCCTTTATGGCCTTTTTGCGGTGGGCATCGGTTTCGTCCCACAGGATCAAAATGTGCGGCGACAAAGACGACATGTGAGGGGTTTGCGGGCAACTGCGAAAGTCAAAATGCCGGTCGTGAAGTTGGACCTCGGACACTGCAGGCGCTGTGGTTTTGCGCTCATCTACGGTGACTTGCACGCGGGTGCCCCGTCCACGGTGATTGTGCGCTGGGGGAGAAGAGCTTTTGCGACGGAGAAGGCGCGAGGAGACTTCCGCACCGCGTGGCCATGGAGGGCTGCCCACACAGATCCACGTTCTCGCGAGCAGTGGAAGCGCGTGCCGCAGAGGCCTCGCGGTAAATGAGGAGAGAGGCGTGGAGATATCACTAAACTGTGCACGTTGAGCCACAGCGAGTCAACACGGGGAGAGTCTTTTCATCCGAAGAACACGGTTCCTGGGACCGAAGGACGCCGGACAGGCGTGTTTCCCGGGCGGATTTCGTAGTGCATGCATGGAAATCTGGGCACCACCGGTCGGCTCTGAGCCCACACAACAAATCGGGGCGCCTGTCTTCACAAAGGAAGTGTCCACGCGCTGTTCGTACCCCCGTCGTGCCTGTGTGTGCCTCCTCGACGGCACACGCTCCGGCCCGACCGCATTTCGCGCCCGACTGCCTCTTCGCGGAGCGCCGGGGCGAAGGCCGCTCGAAGTGGCCTCCGCCACGGCCTCGATCAGGCCAACCCAGTCCCACGCACCACATTCTGCAACACCGTTGCGGTTTAAATTAAAGCACACGGATGTGTGCACATTCGCCAGTTTACGCTCAGAGGACCAAATCAACGTCAACTCACAGTTCAGTCATCTCCTGCGAAGGCACTCGAGGCCGCTTGTCGTGGATATCGTAGACTAGCGGTCTCTGTTCCGAGCTGGTTGAGGTCTTGCGTCCCGGGCGATGGCGACCAAAGAAGTCCCTCACGTGGCCCCGAGGCCTCGCCTTGCCCGCCTGCATGCGCGCGGAGCAGTCGGTGATGGTAGTCTTGTCTTCGTCCTCCTCGCTTTTGGACGGGTAAATGAGGTTAGGGCGGAGGTGGTTGCGTCGGAACACAACGCGCGATGGGGAGGACGGAAGGACGGGGTGGGAGGAGTTGGAGGAGCTTCGTTCCAGGACCATTGCGCTGCAGCTTGTCGTCGCCTCAAGAAGTATCA
Organism: Dipylidium caninum; assembly: GCA_017562135.1. Lineage (NCBI taxonomy): Eukaryota > Metazoa > Platyhelminthes > Cestoda > Cyclophyllidea > Dipylidiidae > Dipylidium > Dipylidium caninum. The sequence goes on along the minus strand of QEYB01001312.1, from coordinate 1,423,337 downwards.
ACCTCGTGCGTGTGTGTGTGTGTGTGTTTATGAAATGATAAGTTTCGCGAGCTGGAGAGAATGGTGGATTACCGGAGGAAAGGGTGTAGTGGATTGAATGGAGGCTGCGGCGAGAAGTCAGTGAGCTCTGTTCCAGAGTTGTCATTTATTGGCTGAGACCGCTGTGACATGCGCACACACCCACCCACCCACCCACACATACACACACACACATACGCATACACACGAAACACGGAGAAGAAGAAGTATTATGGCTCACGCGTGGAAGTGGAAGAGTAGGTTGACCCGCCTGAGAGCTATTTTTACGCGTCTTCGAAGAATTTGCTAACAGTTCAGGGTTCAGTCACGCGGCATAAATTAACAGTCCCGAGAGATCTAACACAGTCATTACAGTTAGTCACTCGAATTGTGGACTTTCTCGGGTTCTCCGATGTCAAGTGACTTCGATCATTTCGCGGAGATGCGGGAGGGAGCAGTTCGGTCGCATTTCCCCCCTATCAGCCACGCTGGTGTCTTTTTGCCCGCCCATCAAGTGAGCTCCCTTCCGAGGACAACCTATTTTCGTCCTCGCCTCCCGCCGAGCCAAGCGGCGGTCTGCCATTCTGCTAGGCAGGCCGCAGAACACCTCTGAGGGCTTGGATGCGCCACTTATTGCGTCAGAGTTTTGATGACATTCAGTTCACGAGAAAACTGCCTTCAACAACGTCTTCTTCCACAGTTTTGGGGGTGTCGCTGCGTCTGTCCGCCTCACTCCACGGGGACCGAGGCAAGTTGCCCCCGGCCCCTCTCCCGGCAATTCCGATCTCCTGGATTCCGATCCCACGTTTCATCGTTAACTCAAGGGGGCGATGGCACGCACCAAGCAGACGGCACGCAAGAGTACTGGTGGGAGGGCTCCGCGCAAGCAGATGGCCACGAAGGTGGCTCGCAAGAAGAAGCCGCATCGCTACAGGCCTGGCACCGTGGCTCTCCGCGAGATTCGTCGCTTATTGATCCGCAAGACGCCCTTCCAGAGATAGCACAGGATTCACGACGGACCTGCGCTTTCAGAGCACCGCGGTGTCAGCTTTGCAGGAAGCTAGAGGCCACCTCGTGGGCCTGTTCGATACCACTGTGCGCCATCCACGCCAAGCGTGTGACGGCCGAGGACATTCAGCTTGCTCGACGCACTCGCGGCGAGAGGGCTTAGGTGTCACGTGTGGCCGTAGGGATGTGTGTGTGAGTGGGTGATCGGGCTCGTAGCCTGCTTTTGAGAACCACACTGATCATTGAGGGAGGCTGGAAAGGAGAGGGGAGGAGAGGGGGAGCGTGTTCATGGGTTGTTTCCACGCGGTCGTCGCAGCAAGTCGTTGTCTGTTCGAACCCACCTCGAAGCGGTTGGTGCTGCTGTTCTCTTGTCGTCAAAAGCTGAATGGCAACGCAGCAGTACCGCGATGACATGACATTTTCGACTCTAAGTGGCATGTGCTGCCACCAGGTAGAACGCTTCCTAATGGTCTCAGCCCTCCCCTCGCCCCATGCAGCACTGCGAGGGGGTGCACTAGGCGAGCCGCAAGAGCTGTCAAAGCTTTCATTTGCGTCGCGTTGATATATGCTTTAGCCTGGCTGTCGCAACCGCTTCGAAGCACTTACAGCAAGGTCGGTGCAATGCGAGGGCGGCTGTGCTTTTGACAGTTCAACGGAACGAGTAACGGGCTTTTGGAGCTGCAGTGCGCAACGTTCTGTGACCACGGCGCACTGCTCTCGCCCTGACCCCCCCCCGGGGAAAAAGATGAGGCGACTCGCGTGCAACCGGGAGAGGCGGCCTTCGTGCGCTCGCATGTCAATGGGTCCCTTCCAATCGGCAAAGGCGCTATGCCGCAGGGGCGAGAATGCCAAGGCGCGGCGATTACAGCGGGCTTCGGTGGACCTTTCGGCGGTTGCGTGGAAGCTCCTGGGCACTTGCGTCTCGGCGTCTCTTCGTCCCACTTCCTGATGGGCGTCGACTCGAGTCAGCACTGTTGTTCCTGCCCTGTGAACAGCCCCGCGGTGACGAGACACTCTCCCCATTCCCCACACCTGGTTGTCGGAGGACGGTCACGCCACTTTACTCCTCCCGAAAAGACAACTGCTGCCGATAGAGAGAGTTATTGCGGAAGGGGCATCGGCCATACTCTAAAACTCACTCTTAATCCACGCAGAAGCAGACTTACGTGGGGAAATTGTCGCAACTGGACCGTCCATAGGATGAATAGGTGCACCCTCTCCAAAACGCTGGTACAATTCGCTTCTCCTCAGGCGAATCAACTGCTCCTTCAACCGCAAAGGCGTTCCTCTGTCTGTCACGGCTCGTCTCATACTGCTGTCTAACTTATGCTCCTTTAGGCAACCAAACTGCCACTGTTCAGACGACTAATCGCTGGAAAGTAGTGAATGACCAGTCTGAGGCAGAGGAGACCTCCGGAGCCCCACTGGCCCTCCCTCTCGGAGGCAGCTGAGTGGCATCGGGCATTTTGCAGGGAGGTTGCGCAGTGGCTAGTGTGGGGACAAGTCCACCCCCAAGGGGAAGGCGATCGGGGCCCAGTCTGGCCGGGTTTTCATTCAGCTGCACAATTTTTAGCCTGTCGACGGTGGGCCCGCGGAGGGGAGCTGCTCGCGCCGCAGGGATCCGCCTGCTCACTGCTCCGCGTGCTCTCGACACACGCGATCCCACCAAGTACGTCGATGGACTTGCCACTCCGGGCTTTTGACATGGGAATAGAGCCTTCGCTTTCAGCAACTCGGAGCTCGAACCGGCGTCTTTTGCCGCCGATGGCGATAACCTCCGCCGCTTGAGCCACTCCCCGATCATGAGGCCACGTCGTCGTTGAGTCGGAGGGAGGGTCGAGGCGGACACAATTCCCAGTAATCCCTTCCCAGCCAGGCGGCAGCCAGGGCTTTACCTGACTTCGCTTCTCCTCATTCTTATCGGTTCGCAATTTATTTGCCGAAATCTCGCATTGCAACAACAACTTTTAGGTTGCGTAGTAATTTGCGCGATTTTATAGTAAAAGTGGCCGGCCAAGTGCCCGACTTCGAAGTAAGAAAAGTGGATCCGTTGCCGTCCAGCAGTCGCCGTCTGGTTGTCGCCAGCATCGGAAGAGGACACTTCGACGATAGGGTCGAGTGGGCCACCTTTTGGTCGACACCGTTCCCGAGCTGCCACTGTCAGAATTCTGATTCTTCCAACAAGTTGGCGCCCCAGACGTCTTGCACACGAAGAGATGCGGCCAAGTTCGCAGGGAATCCAGTGAAATGAGAATTTGGAATAGCGAACAAATACCTTGAAAAGCAGCACTGTCAAGGCGTCCGAACAACCCCTCGACCCGTACTCGTCCGTTGTTTTACGATGAACTTTGCTGCTTGTGCGAACACCACCCAATCGCAAAGCCTTTTGGCCCATCCACCTTGTCCGCGTTGATGAGCCTCCTTCCCTGCAGTCGGTGCGAGAAGCCACTCCGTGGCGAGTGACAATAAAGCACTGCTTCGAGGCGGCAACTGACAAGCGCCATCCTCTTTCCACTGAAGGCCCCACTGTCAAGTAGCCTGGTGCACAAGTCTCATTCTAACTAACATCGCCATAAATTTGTTTGTTACGACGATGAGAGAGGCAGAGGCTTTCCGGGAGTGCCGAGCACCGCCATTGTAACTCGCCTCTCTTTCTGCCACGGCGTCTGCTCAAAGTGCGGTCCACACCGACGAGGCCGCGGGTGTCAGCCGCTAGCCGCTCCCACCGCAGCGTGAACGCGACGCAATTCCCCGATCGCCACACCGGCCGGGGGGACGGTGTCTCTCGCCCCCCGCGCCGCTCTCCGCTCGTCGTCCCCGAGTGGCTCGCATCGCCCTCCCCTCAACTGTCTGTGCTGACTATGAAGTCTCTCTCCCCGAGCATCTACTCCGCTGCCTTTCCACGACCTCAAAATCACCTCCGCCCCGCGGTCACACCGGAGTGGCGCGTAGGGGAGTATGAGGACGAGCGGAAGTGACACGATGGACTCCACGGGACATAGCATTTGAGGCGGCTGCCCGCTTCGCGACACTCTGAGTTATCGGGCGGCCGGGGTCCCGCAGAAACGTCAACGCCGTCAGAACGCTCGTGCAGGGTGAGGAAGCTGGTCTCCGCACTCTGGCAAACTCTACCCACCGGCGAATGCGAGACTGTGACTTGCACTCGCGAGTTATTCTGAGAATGAGCGGTTTTTTCCCTCTTACTTGGTGCTGCTCTCAACGCTCTTCTCGCAGTTACGGATAAACGGGTGGGACTGGTTTTGGCACACACCTCAGCGCGCCTCTTCTGGCCCCCGAATTTCGACGAGGCGACAACATTTCTATTTATAGCCGCAAATGCAAAATTCCGCTGAAGTAGGGCGTGGTCGAGCAGATGGTTGAACCCCGTCAGTGCCGGTGAATTCCCACTTTTCCCAGCCGCCGCTCCAGACAACGTCCAGACAACGCCTGTCGTAGTCCCCCTCTGCGTCTGGACTGGCACTCGCCTTAAATCGATTTTATCCCGCTGACATTTGCATATGAAAATAGTTTTTTAGTGCTCATCACAACTGGGGAGAGTTTTTTTTACCGCCCGAGGTAAAGAGGAATGTCTTTTCCTTTTTTGGAATGGGTATTTCAGGAGGGAGGCCGGAGCGGACGTAATTGTGCCTGTTCCGCAGCTGCTTCTGTGCATCCCCACGCGTTTCGCCAACCGCCCGCAGAGCAGCGGAACAGGGGAGAAAGCTCCCCTCCCGGGCGGAATTAGAACACACCGCGCGGAAGGGGTCCCACGGATTCCGCCGCTGCTTGGAAGGCGCGTCCCACGCCTCCCACTGATCCGCTTGAGCGCGAATCACGTCACCGATCGTCGCAGTCCCCAGACGTCATTTCAACGCACTGTCAGCACGCAGCAGTTCATCTCCTGGCAGAAGGGCTACGGAGCCCTCTTAAGCGGCGTGGCAGAACGCTGAAAGTGGGTTTTAGCCCACACACAGGACAAACTTGCCAGGCTAAACAGTGGGGAGCATAAGAAAAGACGACGACGGTAGATGGATGACAAGAGAGCGCAGGCGAACTCGGAGCTAGGGAACGAGGGACATTGTCTCTCGGGCAAAATGAACAGCGTCTCTTCCACAGATTGCAGTCCACGAGGCAGCGTCGGTGAAAGTCGACAAAGGCCCGCCAGCACGGCTAATTAATCGCTGTGTTGGGCTGCTGTGGTGCGCAGGGTGAGTCCTTCTACTTCGACTGGTTTCCACCAAAGTGTGCAACCTCAGGTCAAGGACAAAAGCGCTCCGCGATGGTGAAAAATTTTTTCTGTTTTTCTCTAACCCATCCTGTTTGGCTTAACATGAACACATAATCAAGTCGAAGGGTGGAATGGTTGCATCAAATTGTTTGAACTTTCAGTGATGACGTGAGCACAACTCGCGTCATGCTTTTTAGCGGTTTTGGGGGGCGACTGTCACACCGCGTGGCTCCTCCGACGACAGCGCGTGGCAGGGGCGCCAGCACTCGAGGCACGTGGATGCGTTGGCCCATCAGGTAGCGAAGCCGACGGAAGTCTGCGAGTGAGGCGAGTGGAGGCCTTGGCAACACGGCCTCGGACACTCCCGTCGCCGGCATCGTCCCATGGGGCGGGTGGCACATCTCCCGCCGAGGAGACAAGCGACGCCTCACGCCGGAGCCCTGACTCCTGCTTCTCCCCGACGAGTTCGGTGATCCGAGGCCGCCCCTCTTCCCCGCCCCCTGGCGGGAGGAAGGACCTCCAGCGAAGGCGAACGGGTGGGCGGTGGCCGAGGCACTGCCTCTTGCGCGGCACAGCCTCCTTTGCTCATGTAGGCTTTCAGTGAACCCCCTCAACCGTCTGCCGACCAGGCGCACCAATTCCCCCTGAGCTGACAACAAAGTAACGTCATAAACCGCCTTTGACTACCAAATCAACCGTTAAAAAAGCTTCCTTAGTTTCCTCTCGTAATGTTGACGCGTTACTTGGGGAGACGTTTCTCTCACGAAACAAAAGCAGTGGAAGCGGACAAGCCTCTTCTTCACGGATGAGTTCGCCGGAAGCTACTCAAACGATTAGCTTGTAAACTCGGGATTCTTGGTGATGCAGGAGAGTGGAAAAGGGCAATTCGTCTGGCCGCAGTCCATAGTCGATGGGTCGCCTGTGTGACAAAGAGTTCTATCCACACCGACTTCTGCCCGCCGCTATGGGAAGACTCCCCGACGTCCCAGGCGCAGAAGCACTGGAGCGCGCGACTACTTTTGCACAGCAGAATTACTTTCTCAAGAGAGGAGTCAATCTGTTGCAAGTAAATTCGGAACCGGCATGCAGACGGAGGCGATTCCCAGGGAGCGCTGCATCCGCCGCAGGAGGGCGCGGCTCCCGTTCCCACGACTGCCTGGGTCGAGTGGGTGACAGGCGAGCCGCAGCCGAGTCGAAGCGAAGCGAAGCGAAATTCGTGGTAGACTGGGAGGGCAGCTCGGTTGCGAAACATTCCTCCCGCCAGCATGCGTTATGGCAGGAAAGACGCGACTGCAACCGTGTTCGTGGGCTCAGAAAGACTTCATTTCAGCGAGGAAATTAGACCGTTTCACTACGCGACGTGAAGCTGTAGAAGTTAGCTTCCCTGCAAACGCGAAGATTTTGGTTCCACGGCTTGGCCAAGGAGAAACTCTCCGGCAACGAAGACTTCCGTCTGCAGGTGGAGGCAGCCGCTTCCTCGCCTAAGGCGTCGCCCCGCCCAACTGCTCTGAATACCAGCGATCACGGAATATTTCTTGAGTCTTCACGTCGACTCGTTGGAGCTCCACTTGCACCTCAGAAATGGGGTGGTGGCGTTCGACGCCTCCTACGCTCCTTCAACTCAAAATCACATTCCGAGAACTGGCCCCCGCGAGGTCGACAGCTCACTCCAAGTCGCATGTTGTTTGGTGAAGACTTAGCCGGCGATTTACCTGTTGCGTGCAGATTTCTACTTTCGGGCGTGGAGAACAATGTCTCGCTCCACTCCGCGTCAGTGTTTTCGTTAACATTTCGCCCATCTGAGGTGAGCTGTGCCGACGGAAAAACTCTCGAATAGAAGGGGAGTTCTGCCATGGTGCACCACAGTTCAAGAAATTCCACTCTTTGCTTTCTACTTCTTTTTTTATTCCGCCTTATAATGGCGCAACTGTGAAGACGCGTTCAGACAAGATGATGATTCGGTAGAAGGGACCTGCACCAGCCTCGCCAGCCGTCCTTCAGACTACGTAGGATTAAATAGTGACAACAAAATTGAGCCAGGGGAGATGAGAAGAGCGACGAGTTAGAGGGCACACCAAGAGTATTAACCTTCTTCCGCATTGTGGTTAATATAAATTGTTTCCCTTCTCCCATGCGCATTGTGGATTCGAGCCTCCAAAATTTATAAAAAGGCTCTTTTATGCACTCTCCTGCAAACATATGAATGTCTTTTTCAAATGTAAAAAGTTGCGTTCTCAAACGCAACGGATTTGATGCTTTTATAGCTCCACTTCTTCTCCCTGCACGTGAGCCTCGACCCAAGCCAAGGAAAATCGTCTGCAAATTACGATCTTGGTGAAATCATCTCAATAAGGGACCAACTTTTATTCAACATTTTACATCGCAAGTTCTTCAAAGAATATTAAATTCTATCGACCACCCACACCTGAAGAATGAAGTTTGCAAGGTTCTATATGTGGAGAATAATTTAGCCTGATACAGCACATTTGTGACTTGTCAGTGAATCTACTCAGAGAAAGAAGGCACTTCTCCCGCTCCTTTATATTTACCTCCTTTTAGGAGGCGTGCAGTGCCTAATTGGGAACCCCAATTGAAGCGAAACTAGCGGCTTTTGAGTGCCCGCGCAGCCACGCCCACGTCCCATTGGTTGGTTCATTCGCGCTACGTTTTATTGGATTATCGATTATACGAGTGCGAATCTGCTGCGTTATGTGGTAAGGCTACTAAAAATAACATCCTCCGGGCGCGTCTTCGCCGCGCTCTGCGCGTCCTTGACACGCTATCCGCCTTCTCGAATAAATGAACAGCCGCCTGCTGAGCAAGACAGCACCCTACTCATCTGTTGAGGTGAGAAGGATAGTAGCGTTGTTAGGTTCTTCATCTTTGGCCGGTCATAAGATCAGTGAAATCTTAACTGAGCATGCAAACCGACTTATTTTCGGTCCATTCACTTAAATTTGAAGTCCACACTACTCCACATGACTAGAATCCAAATAGTTGGTTTCATGAGAGGTCTGATCTAGCCTCATATATATTAATTGAAAAAATTCCATAAGGACTTAATGAAGAGGTTGGTGACTAAAATCTGTTGTTATCTGCAGAGATTACAGGCATTTTCAGTCAGTCGTTCGTTCTTTAATCCAAGAGCAGAAAAGAAAAATCTCTTCCTTCTAAGACCCACCAAAATTGTCAGAAAAGGCACACAAAACAATGAAATTCGCCAAGACACTCAAAATAAGCTTCCAACCAACCATAGTGCCACAGTGCTTATACGATTCGCGTCTCTAACGTCAGCCCCAGATCCTTCTGCAAGGTAAAAATAAGCCTTTTTCTCCACTGCTTTTATTTGTTACCAGTAAATATTTGGCTTGAAACATTAGCTTGGTGTCAGCGGCAAGTAAATCCAACCAAAACTAACATTGGAGGGTTTAATAGGATCTACATTGGCAACTCATTGCGTTCAGTGCCAAATAAGTATCGAGCATCAATGAATAAACTGATCGTTGCGACGGTGGAAAACGCCGAGGACGATGCCAAAAGCAGGAAGAGGCCACGCACCACTTCTTCAGAAGTTGATCTTGGTGCGAATGTTTTTTTCGATTGGCTGACCTTACGTCTGCAACATTAAGTGTAGACGGGAGAAAAGAGAGTAGGGAAAGAATTCTGTCACAGGGGTAATTAACAATGTTGCGTCAGGCCCACTATGAACTATCACATCTCCTTAAAAGAGAAGTATCAAATTTTTGGGGTTCAAAGTATTCGAATGTCACACGAAGCCTAGATGTGCGTTTCCACATATTCCTCCATTATTATGAGCTGGAATCTAAGTATTGCACTACTTATTCCAAAACATTTTGTAATAAAGCATTCTTTGCCGATACTAATTCCTGTATCATTTATTCAAAGTAAAATTTTAGGTCAATATACCCTCACTCTAGGTCTAAGTCCACATTGCCAACCACCGAGTCTAGTTTTCAATTATTCGATACGTGGTTGTTTCTATTAATTAACGAATGTCTAAGGTCACATCTGGCACTACTAAGCATGGTGAAGCCTACCAATCTGGTCTATGAAGTAATTGACAGGCTTTCGAAGCAACCGGCCAGCCTACAGGAATATGAAAATCTCTATATCATGCTTCGAAACTTATCGCCCAAGGAGCTTGAAGATGCCGTTTCTAAGCACAATCTCCTCGACATATTCAACCAAATTGACCTTAGCAATAGGTTTGGTGTTTTACATCTAATGTAAAAGCACTTTTTCTGAGATTGCCTTAAATATAGCTGTGGTTATTTTCTCAACTTTTCGACTCACGGAGTTCGTTCATTCTCACGAAACTGAGCTACTAATGTCCATCACCTCCCGAAATCTTCCTCTTAGGGACTTTGTTATTTCAAGGGTATTTCTTCCTTCCTCTCTGAGTGTGATAGCTTACAGAGGGTGTGGAGAATTCTTCCCCGGAAGACATCGACATACCTGTGACGCTTCTGTTGGAAATCAGTAAGATAGCCACTATGGAGGAAATCTCCACTGCATCGTCAGCTCGCGCGTTTCTAATGGCGTTTGGTATCCAGCTTTACTGATTTTTTGCTAAATGCGTAGGTATAAATCACCCCGATGGGGTGAAAATATTGTTCAGAAATGCCGATATAAGAAAATACTTCGACTCTCTAACCGGCGATGAAGAAATTATCCGACTATCAGAAGTTGTAATTAATATCTGAAATTTTTGTATAGATTTTTGCTTATATTGCGTCTCGACGGAACGAAACTTTCAGAGAAATGATAAATCATTCAGCATTCAACCGCCTGATTTTAGTTCTTAACAGGAATGATCCACTATTACAGCTTAATACCCTTACTGTTCTCAAGTTATTGCTCGTGTTTCCTCACGGTCGTGCTTTTCTTCAGTCAAGTGGAGCTGTGGCACAGTTGTTTTCCACTCTCCAAACTCTGAACGAAAACCCACTTCATGATATTCTTCTACCTGGTTAGCGTATCTTCCGCTCTCATATCTATTCAGGCTACCTCAGTTTCTTTGCCACATTAGCTGAAGAAGAACCAATAGACTTTCTCGCGAACCCAATTTACAGACAACCGCTCGTCAATTGTCTCTCGAGCTACCTCACATCCTCCGACCCAATCATTTTTGTAGCTGTTGTCGAAACCGTGGCACAAATCTGCAGGACTGTGGATGGGAAGAAAGCTCTCGCCAATTATCTAGGTAAGTTTCCTAGTTATAAAAACTAGCAGCAGTCTTAATTTCTCCTGTTCACAGAACCGGGCGCCAATCTCGCTCCACTTTTCCCGAAAGCAGCCGCGATAATGCAAAATGCATCAGCGGGCATTCTGCCCAGAGTCATCCTCGCTCTTGCAGAAATATTGCGACTCCCTCCTGTCGACGATACCTTGGCATTACTATCAATTACAGAGTTGACGCAGAAGTGGTTTAACCTTCTTGGTGAACCGTCAACGTCTTCTTGCCTTCTTACTCGCATTTGGGATTTGGCCAAGCAACCGTTCAAAGAAGTGAGATTGGCCGCTCTGAGACTCCTGTGTGCTATAGCGACTGAGGTAAAGAATTCCTGAGATAACATTTCCTTTAGCCATGGGGAGTCACGATGTTTACCCAGCAACCAGGTTTTTTGGATTATCTCTTCGATCCAACCACAGAAATGGGCACAGCTGTGGACGGTTCCAGCCTGCAGCCGGAAAAGTTCAAGATAGTGGAGCAGTGTGACATAACCCAAGAGCGCTGGAAAGGCCAGGTCATACAGTGGTCTCTGTTTGACGATGAAATAGCTGCACGAGTGAAAAGGTGCGTCAGGGAAGGCGTTTGGGGTCAAACCCGAGCTCAAGCGGCGGTTGCTATGGCGAGCGAAAAATAAAAACTGCTTCTGGGTTACATTTGATAAAACTTATATACACGCATCGAATGTACTCTGACAGTTAATCGTAATCGAAATCGTCCACTAGACCATTGTACTCCTGCGTCTTCTTCTTAATTTTGGAGCCAGGGGCCCACGTGACGTAGTCTTCCATTGGCCTGAAAAACAATTGTCCGAAGCAAGGTTGCGAACATAGTCATAGCATAGGCTGAATGGTAGTGGGTTTGTTGGGGTCAGGGTATGTGGCAATTTTGGTCGCAGTCAGACTACTCGTGAGTGGTTGAGTGCTCGTAAATCGACTTGGGGTGCTTACCGTGTAACGAGAAACGCAGGGTCACGGGATGGTATCTGGCCCGACTCTGACGTGCCCTTGCTCGACGAAAGTGACGGCAGCCTTGATTGTCTCGGCCATGCGAGCTCGAACCATCACAACGGGTAGTCGCCTTCTACAGAACGACGACGCTGTAACCTTGGAGGCCAAAATCAAAGATGACCTCGTCGGTATGAGGCCCAGGTTGTGCCTGAAATGAAAGTGAACTGGAAGTGCCTACAGTTTAGATAAAAGCATAGTTGTCATCTCCGTTCGCCACGAGTCTCCTTCGTCGATGTCCTTCAACTGATTTGCTATTTCTCGTATATTTCGAGATAGTTTGTTATATCTAAATAGGCGTATTATGGCAACTTATCCATACAGTGTGTAGTCCTCGCGTCTTTGGATATGAAATTTCTTCAATATGTTCAACTCGTGGAGATTATTATCTGCTGGCCAATTGATAAAGTCGAATTTCTTAAGCAGCTTCCTCTCATGGTACCTAAGTTTTCGCACCATTCCTCGTTTCGCGGCCAACTACGTTAGTAGTTCAAACGATGAGTGCAATTCAAGGAGAAATAATTGTCCCGACACCCACTAATTACAATAAAGGTGTTTTTTTAAACCAGCCTTTTTTAGCTTTAAATTTAAACGCATGAAGTTCTTCTTTCGGAACTAGTATCATACCGTGCTGTGAGAGCTGCCAAGCCTTTTTATAAAACATTTACTAGTTAAAGTTTAAATGAACCTGCTTTTTTAAGTGGCTTGCATCGCACGAAAACCCGGTATCACCGAGGCCTGTACCACACAACTCACTTCGCGTCTCATGACGGACCAGGGACATTAATTGCATCAGCCATAAACTTACATTGAAGAAACCCCTCGAACGATCACTCGCGAACCTCCGTACTGCGAAATGAACAAACTTCACCGGGTCCGCACGCATAAAAAGCTCAGGCTGCCCACTAAAAGGTTCGCGAGGCGTTCTTCCCGCAATCGTCCCCACCCCATCCCACTTAACGTATATTATCTTAAACGGACCCATATCAGGATGAAGTAAGGAAAAGGTACCCAAGACCACAGAAGAAGACTGACATTATACAATATTTGCAATGTTCCCATCTTTGATGAAAGGCCAATACTATTGTGCCATGCTTTCAAACCAAAAAATGTTCTCGTCGGCCTATCCACGTCAGTCCTCTTTCGCGGGGCGCCTCTTTGCCCATGAACAGACGTGATAACTCTTCGCTGTAGTAACGATAAAGAACTGTAACAGGGCGTGCAAATGTTGTCTTCGTTGTGCCATCCTCTTCTTCATCCTCGTTTTCAGCACTGGTGGCAACAAAACTATTACTTGCATTAGTCCCAACGAACCACGCGCTGGGAGTATCCAGAGACATTCGGCTGGCGGAGAAGACGGCGGAAGTTGAGAGTTCCTGGCGACTGCTTCCTCCCATTGTTGCTATTGAGTTTTGAAGGCATAAGGCTGACTTTAAGCTATTTGGCGGCTCTTTGATTATCACCTCATCAACCCAAACTATGAGGAGGTGATAGAGGAAGCGCAGTTGCTTCTACGAAAGGGAGAGAAGGGAGTTTTACCATAGGCTGACTTAGAGAATTTGGAAAAAAGAGCCATAAGACTGTTTTCCCTTCCCTTGCAAGGCCAGCCGAAGAATAAAATCACAGTTTAACCACTAGGTTCTATGTCCTACAATATATTAAACAGACTAAGATTCACAGATGGACTCAAATTAAAAGGAAGTATTTTCACTCGCAGCATCAATCTCGTGCGGTCACCCGCAGATTGAGTAAACCTAGAGATTGTTGCTAGGATGAGAGCCTAAGGCTAAGGCAATTTCACTGTCCACTACTTTGAAACTAGCTTTTGATTCTTTTTTCTCCTTTGAATTTCCAGAACTCCGAGCCATTTAGGAGTGCGTTGAGGGCGTTCTGCCTTCACTTTACGTCCAAGTAACGAGTTGTCCCCACCGTGTTTTTCCGCCCGATATATAAATTTTTGCACTAAGTACAAGAAAAAACTAGGCTGGAGCGCTACTTTCACGTGAGAAAATATAAAATGCTAAAATGGAATGGAGGCAATGAAGCGAACGATTTTCAAAAGCACGAACAATACGCACCACCGATGCGACAGCCCCATGTCGACGCATTTTGAGGCTCTTGAGGGTGTGGAACAGGTCAACGAAGCGGTCTCGAGCGAGACGCTCAGCCAGGAGGTAGGCAGCGAGGAAGAGGCCACTGCGTGTCGCTCCGTCCATGCACAACACCGCTGCGGCGCCGATTCCGCGCGTCGTGACGAACACTTCAATTGCCTGGACCATTGCGTCCCGAGGCGGCACCTGCCAGCACGCCGATGGGGCTTAGTACGATGACCGCTTCCACTTTCTATCAGCGTCTAGTCCCCACAGCCGCCAACACCCGCCTAACCCACCTCCCACGAACAACATACATTCATCCTCACAGAGCCTCACCCTCTTCCAATATCACTTTTGCAAAAGCTAATAGAAAATCATAGTTGGACAGCAAATTTTTTTAGACGCAAGCCACAAATATTCTGCATTTGCATGCAGGTGAAAATTGTTTACTAATTATAAACTTCAAAATCCTAGAAGCACAAATTTAAAGAGCCTCTAGTAAGTGACCTTTCATCTCTATTGGTTTCATGATATTTCGACGAGCGACCTTTACGGTGGATGACACTGCAATTGTGCGTCCACCAGAAAATAGGGAGACAGACCTGGTTGCCTAGCCGCCAGGGTGCTTTAAAGTGGATTATGTTCACCGTGTGGAACTCCGCTCTGCGTGGCGTGGAGAAGTGCTCCCGCCGCTGAGGCAACAGTCTTCGAATGATTATGCTTCGCTTGAATAGACAGCCCCGGGTGTGGCTGTACTCATCCTGCTGTTGGCATCGATGCCGTCGGCTGCGTTTAGGCGAAAGCGGGACTGGACGCGGAGGAAGTGTCTCGAGGGGGCCCACTTGCGCCAACTGGAACTCGGCAAGCTGAAACCACGTCCGGGTATCGCGAGGCACTACAGTCTCACCTTCGTTGTCCACCACGCGGCCGATGTCCGGTGCTCGCATGAAGCAACTGGATACATTGTGAACACAAACGTTTGTGCCAAACAGAGTCTCATCCTCATTGCTACTCCCGTCAATACCACCGCCGTATGGCGGCCAAAAAGGTCCCACATCGTTTTCCGGCCCGTAACATGAAGGTTCCATGTCTACGACGCAGGATATCTACGCCCAAGAAAAAATCGGAGGCATCTTTAAGTCTGCAGTAATTGAGAACCACTTGGTAAAAAAAGTCTCCATCTGGTTCCTGATAAAATGAAGCCGAACAGGGGAACAAACTCGCCAAGGGCTATATATTTGAAGCAATACTGATTTTTCAAACCTCGATTTCTCAACACTTCGAATCCGTTCAGCCCTTTCGAAAATATTAATTTTTTTTGTCGTCTTCAAAGTAAATAGACAGATATCGTCAGCTTTTACGCCGAAACAAATTTTCAATTTGGGACCATCGCCGCAGTTGGTCGGTCTCGCCCAAACGGTCAATGAATTGTAACGGTCCTTTTTCCCTCGTAGGGGATTTGAGAGGGCGCTTCATTATATTCAGGGCTACCACTTCGAAGAATCATTATTACGTCAGAAGGAAGAGAGAAGACATCCATGGAATTGCTTCGGAGCATTCATCTGCCCTGTCCACTTCGATGAGGCTGTGGAGATACTGATCTGACGGTGAAGCGCTAAAGGCAACGGCTTGGAGCATAGGTGGGCCAAACACCGGCCGAGATGTAGTGTGACAAGTGGTATCAGTGTGGGAGAAGGTAAATACTCCATGAGATAGCCACCGCAGGACCAAATCGCACTATTCCACAATTCAACGGTGCATAACGGCTAGCGAAGACGAGTGCTAATAGTCGTGTGTGCAATACAAGAACCTAAGATAGTTCAGATACCAATGAAAAAACGCTGTTATTTTTTTCACAATAAAAGACGATGCTTCTTGAATGGTCGACGGGATTTTGGGGCAAACAAGGAGAGAAAGAGGGCTAGACGAGTCTCGAACAACCGATCTTGCAAATGGCTATATGCCGTGGATTAGTAAAATACGGTTAGATAAAAAGCAGTGATGAGAACGGCAATAAAAGAAGAATGGGCGAAAGAGAGGGTAGAGAAGCAGGTAGAGCGATGGAGAGGACGAACTTTATGCCGGAAGACTAGACGCCAGAATGCGGCAAGGACGCTGGCCGAGGCTGTAGGCGCACGAGTGAGGAGTACGTCATTACGAACTGTCAATCCGTCCACCCACACCGCACTCAATTCATTCTCGCCTCTGTCGTATTCACTGGAGCCGCTGTTGTCTCCCTCCCCGCCGACCGCGGGCGCCGACGTGGTGTAGTTGTGCAGGAGGTACCATTGCTCCCGCAGATACGTGTAACCGGCCGTTACGTTGCGCTGGCTCAACTGAGGTTCGCAAATAGAGGACAAAAAGTGAGGACCAATTGTTAATAAAAGCAATTTACCATGCAGGGAGGAGATGAAGATCATCGCCGATGGGAACTCTTCTGGCGGAGCAAGGCCACTAGTGTTAAACGTACAAAGAGTTAGATGCAAGGTTTTTTAACATTCACGTAAAGTCGTTTAGAAAGATGCCATGGATCGAGTTGGAACCACAACAGAGCTGTGGTTCAATGCGTTAATGCCCCTTCACTAACGCAACAAGCAACTTCACTCGCCGAAACAGAGTTAGAAGGCATTCAGATATAGAAAACAAGACGAAAAAATTTTAAAAATTGTTTCTTTCGCGTGCTAAAATTATAAATAGCACAAACCCATAGCCTGAGAGAGGAAAAGGAGGCGAGACCAGTGGTAGAGAAAAAAATCGTGATCATCCAATGACTTATCAACAAATGCAAAAAAACATAAGAAAACCTTGCAAACTGTTTTAAAAAGAACGACATAAAGGGGCTGGTGGTGAAGTTCAATCAAATAAGAGGACTCCAGCCTACTTAAGTAATAAATGGACAAAAGGGTGCCGAGTTTGAGGCCTTAAGCATCATAAAGATTTGGCAGTTCGAAGCCACTACTTGACAGCTGTCAACTGCGATTGACAATTCCTTGAGATGCATTTGAGAATTCAAAGCCAAATGAGACCAGAAGAGGAGCCACACCGGAAAAATGCCTCACTAAGTTAAATGATCTCATGAGAAAAACCCCAAAAAAGCACCCTAAAGAAATCCAACTACACCGTCTGCATGGAGGTGACTATGGAGAGGAGAGGAAGTGCGAGAAACGCATATACAAACCACGAAAATGTGGGACACACAGAGGCGAGTGCTGATCGGATGTCGAGGTCGAGGAGAGAGTGGCCCGCGAGGCCAGTTTCGAAGAGGAGGTCGTAGAGCAGGGCGAAGTGTCGAGCCGAGGGCACCGCAAACTGTCGGGCTCGTCGCAGGGCGGTACACGTTCGCGCCACTGTCACCGCGTGTTCGTGCATCAGTTGCTGGAACAGTGTGTCGAAGGCTATGAACACTGAGGAACGCGACACTCCTGTCAAGGCAAAAAGGCCAAGGCAAGTTAATAGCCCTACGATTCAAATCGGAGCGCGTTTTTAAAATGCTCCCTGCGGATGAGAATCATTCCACCAACTCTTTCCTCATCACGAGGACACAACGGATAGTAGAAATTAGAAATCGGGCCATGTAGAGACATTAACAATTCCCTCTGTGGTGATTCAACGATTCAAAATAGCCAACACTTAACCGAGGGGGATTTTTAACAATACAAAAAATCCTGTAGCGTCCAAACATGTCTGCACAATTGCCGCAATTTGAAATGTCAACAGAAACCAATTGAAAAAAGCATCTACATGCAATGAGGCCTAATGACTTCGTGGTATTTTCGTTTCCCGTGTGTTCAATTTTTGAGCCAAAAAGTCGCACCCAAAGAGGAAGTTGGGGATGGGGGTGGGGATGGGGGCATGGAGTGACCCAGAACCATTGAACGCCGAGGTTGTAGTTCACGAATGGTGCAACTTTTGTCTTGGCTGATGCGTCCACGACCAACGGATTATAGCAGTTGACCAAATGTGGTGTTTTGAGGACCAAAACTAAAGGAGGAGGGTCATGACCGCTGGTCCAAAGGGCGGTCTGCAGCAGTCAACGATGATCCAAAATTGATACAAATGAAAGGTGATGGCTCACACATTTGAGCTACATCAGATTTTCACCAACTCCGATGATATTCCGCATTTCGCCCCGGCCACGGGTAAAGGTGCTGGGGAAGAGGAGCCCCGACTAGCTCATTATGCTGCGATAGATGCAAATTAAGCGACTGCACGAACAAACCACCACTCGGCATTGGAACGAATGATGCAAGTTCAGGGGAGTTGGATGGGCGTCTTCCCTCCCCGCATACCTTAGTCCCCGCATACCTTAGTCCGCTATATAAACTGAAGGACTTTGGGTTAAAACAAAAGCATACGCCACTGCTACTCCAACCGATTTTAAAGGTTTCCAAATGCCGCACAATTCTCAGCGTCTAGACATGAAGCCAAGAGTGCTCATTGAGTTAGGATTGCCAGGCACGAAAACCCTAATGCAGTTTTCAAATGTACCCGCCCGCCAATGACCGCGTCTTACTTCAAGTCTGTCGACTTCGGCATTAAGTGAAACTGTATCGTATGAGGTTTTTCATCGAAATGAGAGGTAAAATAAATCCAACTTTCCAATAACTTACTTAGGTGTCTTGTAAAGCGTAAAAATAACCCTAACTGATGCCCACTTGTGAAAACAAACACCTCGGCCACGAATGGCTGTGCGTCACAAAGCAGTCAGTGGAAGAAGATATTTTCAAGTTTCGACTGCTCACCGTCTTCGCAATGCGTTAGGATGGGTCCATCCTCCAACTTTGTGGCCATCTTGACGTGGAAGTAGAAGTCAATGAAAGCCAGGTGGTCGAATCCTCCCACCAGGTCGTACTCCCTGTCGTCGATGTCGAGACGCCACCGGTGGAAGTGGTACTGCGTCACGTAGTGGCCGGAGCTTTCCGCTGACAAGTCGGTCACACGGAAACGACGCACGCTGAAATGAGCGTACTCCAGCACGTTTTCCGCTTCAATCAACACGCTGTCGTACTGACGATGCTCACTGGTGCCCACGCCGCCGCAGCCTCCGCCCTGTGACTCCACTTTCTGCGGTGTGTCCACATGGGGAAAGGGAAATGCGTGTAATTACGTAGGAATCTCTTTCCCTGAACAAATCATTTATGAATTCGAGCGAATAGGCCCGCTTTTCGCTAATAATCACACAGTCAGGGGAATAGGACTTACATCCGGCCAGTATTTGGTGCACTTTACCACCCCATTTTCAATTTGATTCTCCAGCATCACAATCTGCGCGACGTTGCAGTGAACCACCATACTCCAAAAATCGCTCGCCGTTGCGGCATTAAAGGGGCTCTGGGCGATGATGTAGGCCCTTCGACGCAGGTAACTGTCCACATAACTGGCGTTGACGTAGTCCGTCTGGCAGTCGTCGCCGCCGCCATGACGCCGCAGCTGCACCCGGTTATGGTCGAAGGGCAGGGACTCGGTACACCGATTCTTCCCCCGATTCACTGCTCGTTTGGCTTGAACCTGGGGGAGCGCCTTGTTCACAGACAGACTGGGTGAAGTCAAGGGGAGGGGAATATTAGAGAATGCTTCGCTTGTCTGTCTTGGATTCGTTATGTCGACGAGAGATTAAAGCCGATAGGACCTATGACTATTTGGTTAACTCATGAAGCGCCAAGGAGGTGAGATGCTACAAATGACGGCCGAACTTTTACAAGAACGAATTTTTTCGAGATGTAGGTGAAATTATACGACCAAGGTCGGTAGGGGAAGTTAGACCATCCGTTTTATCAAATGGTGGCGTAGACTGGCGCCGTAGAGTTTTAAGCATGCCGCCAGCAATATGTCCTTCGACAGTCAGCATCCACAATAAAAATACCCTTTTCTTTTAATGCCACCTGACATGAATTGTACGGTGCCAACAAAGGTGATACCCAGGGGTGTGGCATTAATTTATACGCCGACAAACTTGATAACATTTTAAAAGTAGGATCTTCAACACCATCGGAGTCAATCCCGCCACTCAACACAGCATCCCGCAGTGAATTCCCAAGGCGTTAGCAACTCCGGCTTTCCCCCTTGTATACCCCGAACACTCTATATCTAGCAGAGACCTGGTCAACTTCCTTATGCCGGATAGTTTGCTCACATGATCCGTTGAAAGAATGAATAACGTCAGCTGATGACACTCGTTACCGAATCGCCACACAGCACTTATTGACAATTGGCGATTCACTTTGACAAGTGGATGGATAAACTGGGCCTCACAGTTGCTACTGCCGTCCACTTAACTAATCTACCAACTTTTGGACATGGCGATATGCCCCGTAAGTCAACCAACGCCCTCGTTGAAAATCAGGTTTGGTTTACCCGAAAAAAAATGCGTTATGGACAATAAAAGCTAGTAAAATCTGCAGTAAACCTTAGAAAATGACTTCTCTATCCCATCAGCAAATGTTCTTCTGAACAGTAAAAAGAGAACCAAAAGGCAACTAGTGCACTTGATAGAAACAGGGTTAAATGTGGAAAGCTTCATCCTGTGGGGATGTTAAAGCTGGGGAGCAAATTGGCCAGCTGACCTTTTAAATTCCCGAAAGAATGTTTCGGCAATCTCCTGAACAGCCTTAGTACCCAACAATGTGTTGTCAGGTCCGCGTTCTGGATCGATCACAAGGAAGCGAGGATCCCGAAGGTTCACTGGGAAGCTCCAGGCCTTGTAGGACCTCGGCAGAGCAGCAATGTAGTCTTCGATCGTGGAGAGTGCAGAAGCACCACTTAGGCGCCGTTTGGGCCGCATGCTCAGTGAGAGCTCACTAGACTGCAGGCGACCAAGATGAGTGAGTTAGCCTTCCCCCTTGGCTATTTAAATGAATTATCAAAATACATTTGCGCTCAGATGAACAATATGTTAGCCACGTCTCATGTCACTCTACTTCAGAGGGTTTCTGCCTTGGGGAAACAGGTCAATGAGCAATAGAACAAAGAAGAAGCAGGGAAAGCTCGATTTCTAGCAGACGAACCGTTTTAAAATGGGAAATGTATGCCCAAAAACATGACAAACCTTTTTCCAGAACTTTGGTCGGTGTCTAAGGAAACGCCACCAGAAGAAAAGAGCGATGAGAACAAGGCAGAGAAAGACGAGGACAACAGCTATTCCGGTACCGAACGTGGAGGCAACAGATTGTGTACCCACTAACGAGGCGGTTCTAATCACCGTTGCCTGGATTGGCGACACCGCAAAGTTATCATTTGAATCGTCGGGAAGGACAGAAGCCACCGCAACGAATATGGTGTATTCGGTGCTAGGCTCAAGAGGAGGGTCGGCGAAGACCTGAGGATCCGAGTAGCCCCCATTGAAATCCAACTCCGCCTGCACCAGACCGTCGCCCACCACCACCACCGCGTCGTGAGGAGGTGATCGCGAGTGGAAGACGATCCTCGCGCTCAGTGGAAGAGAGAGGCGACGGCGCCAATCAGAGTGATTGACTGCTGAAAAAGATAAAGTAGTGCAGTTCGCCATGTAAAGAGTGCAAAAATTTCATACGAAAAGTAACTGCCGAATCATCAAGGGCTAAGTGACTCTCATATAATCCAATTCCTGTCTTCAACGCTGACTTAAATCTACACTAGGTCTCGACCACCCTAGTCGAAAGGAGTGCCGACAACATGAATTAACGCCATTAAATGACTGTGCGGAAAGACTGTGTAAACTAAGGGCTTTATTACACAAAAATACCTACTTGTGAAATGATGGTTGTTAAAACAGGAGGGGATACCGAAGACGTGGTCACTTATTATTTTTCTGCTATTGCATTCCACTGACAAAGGTCATTAACATGCAAGTATTTACTTCGGTATTTTGGAATTGAGATGAAATCCTTGATGCCCGTGAGCAAGAAGGGCCAACCCGAGGGCTCACCTTGTTTAGAGGTGGTGGTTATGGTGAAATGGCCAGGACTGACAGCGAGGAAAAAGTCGGTGAGAGGGCCGCCCTCATAGCCCGAGACGTTGGGGAATATGAGATGAACACTGCGATCCAACACCTTCACCATCTGCGGTGGCGACACCAGGAAATTGAGGGAGGCTTCGAAAGGCTTTGGCGCTGTCCAAACCTCCATCGTCACACCCATGAAATGGATAGCTGCGTGGAAAACTCATAGCATATATACGAATGTGTATTTTAACGTGGACAAATGACTGGTAATTCTGAGGTGACTAAAGGGATCAACATGAGCGAAAAGGGTATGGTGGAATAAAACCTTAACGAAAATCTCTGCCTCAGATCGTATATAAAGCGGGGTTCTCAGAATTGAAGTGTAAATGTACGTTAAATGGATAGATGAGTGGATGAATGGACATGTGGATGCACGATCAAGAGGCGTAGTAAAAAACGGAGTAGGACTCTCTATATTTACTAATTTTCGAATAAATTATTCTATTAAGTTCTGGGATTTTCACGACAGATGGAGCAGACGTAGGTGTCGAACAAATGATCCACGGGAAAATGAAAAAAAGCCGGAAAACTGGCTACATTTAATGATTAAATAAAGTCAGTATGTCAACGAATGGGGCGAATAAGAGAGATAAGTATATTGTTAGCGGAAATACAAAGACCTGGAGATGTTTTGTCTCCACTGCTGACACTTACTGGAGGTGGGTGCAGCCCAGGCGTAAAGACGGTACTGTGTAGCGGGGTTGATGTCAGAGGTGAATGCGAAGTGGTGCACCACCCCGGATGCATTTTGCACAGTGCCACCACCGCCGCCAAGCATTCCCACTCCCTGTGGGAGCCTAGTTTTCACGGGGAACACCGCAACCTGTTGAACCGAGGAGACTGGTATTTGTGTCATTGTTATATGTTTCTAATAGTGATTGTAGTTTTTTTAAAGTTATGTTTTTAAGTAAAGATTCCTTTTTTTTTGTGATGTATACGTTATTGGCACATTTGAGGTCGTTATTTGTTTTATTTTTTTTACATATGGGATTTCCTCTGTATTATTCCATTATCGTAAGGTAGGTGTACGGAATGTCGGTTTTTTGTTGTAGACATCAGATTGTCTTATTGAGCTGCAACAGTTTTGACATCTATAGTGGATAGAGTTCCTGACAACTGTGTATAAGTATATAGTTGGTGGTTTTTCTGTTAGTATTACATTAATACGTGTTTGCTGTACATGTTTGTCTAGGATTTATCATGTTGGCATTTATGGTTTTGCATTTGTTTTATTACATAAGTTGGTAGTAACACACCCTTATGTATTAGTAATTTTTTTTAGTCATTCTTACTACACTGTTAAGGATTTTTTTTTGTTGTTAGGTTTTGTTTGTTGGTGGTGTTTGTCTTTTTTTTGAGATTGGAGGCCGATCACGAGAATATCATACGAGAATTCGTATTACACAACGTGGCTTTTCATAATCACGTCTATCCAACAAAGTATGCGAAAATTTTGTTTTTTTTTTGTCGTAACAAATTACTCCTTTCAGAGGCACAAATTTCATAGGCGTGGACTCGACAAAATATTTCAAATATGGTTTTTTTGCTTTTCATGAGCTACAACCTAGGTTAATGGGAATATAGTTACACCAATCTATGTTAAAACCTAAAAATGTAGGACAATCACAGCCATCATGATAGGGACTCTGCTTCCCAACCTGGCCTCAACAACCGGTCTCTTCCACACAAGGGCGAGGCCTGATGCGCAATCCGAGGGACTTGTCAAAATCACTTGCGCCGACCGATAAGAGTCGGGCCTACTCGTATGCCCCCAAGTTTCATCCACTAAAGTGTCTTTCTCCCCTAATTGGGGGAGCCATTAAGCTTCTGAATTAGTGCTAAGGTTTTTTTTGACAGACTCCCATCTTTCAATATGTCATTACGGTTGCCCGTAGAGCGGCTGGGGGGGGGGGAGGAGATATAAACCGGAATTAGCAAAAGGGGCCATTTTTCTAGTAAGAAACTAGGGCACGGAGGAAGCCTATTTCTTCCTGTATGGATAATGGGCCATTAATCAATAAATTGGCCGATCGAAGTATTGATTGGCGAGCATTCCCACGCCTTGTGGGGAGGGGAGGGGGGCACGCGCGACATGCCGATTGTGCGTAGTGTTAATTTAAATGTCTTGCGGTAAATTACAATTTGGGATGCATAACGGAAAGAATTAGGACCACCCGGCAAAAAGCGCGTGAAGACTGCTTAACGGAAACGACCGACACAGTCGAGCAATTTTCGTTACAAGTAGACTTTGAGCCAATCAGGGCAGACACGATTTTTATTTCTGTTTCAAGGAGGTGCAAGTAAAGTATACCCGAAAGTTTTCAAAAAGGTTACCTGCACGCCGATGAAATAGTAGGGTAAAATAGGAAATAGGGTTGCCATATCATAAACAAAGGAATACTGACATTGCGTGAAATATAGGGATTGAATAGTCTCTTTTCAAATTAAATATTAAGAGAGCGAGAGAGGGAAATACTCACCCACAGATTAGGAGGCTCGGCGACCTTAGATACGGAGAGCTGGAGAAGCACGACGAAGTGGTCATGGCCCCGTTGCAGCAGACTCATAAACAGAGCCTCGGAACCCTCGATCGGTGGTTCGGAGAAGGTAGTGAATCCTAGGCCGCTTCCACCTCCACCATTACTTTTGCCACCCATGGACAGGTCATAACATTTTACGCTCCCCTTCTCGTACAACGCGAAAAGCTGTGGAGGGAAAGGTCTTGAGATTTGTTGAAAATAAAATATATTGTCTTGGATCACTCGTATGACTACAAGAAAAATGCAGGGGAATTAAATGGGAATTTAAGAGGCGAATCAGAACAGGCCAACCATTGACGTCTACTTCAGGGACACTGTATCCCCGTAGCCTGTGATCGCCATTATTTGCGCCAACTTATTCCAACCAGGAAGTCTTCAACGTTAAAGATGAAAGGAATGAGTGTATTGCGGTCAACTCCCTCATAGCGCTTAACCTAATGGGAGTACGTGACATGAGAAGATGGAATCTCACTGGTTCGTTAGCTTATCTTTGGAGACAGGCTCCAAGGGAATCATTCTGAGGGTTTTCGATGAAGCGTAAAAGCATTTGGCCGTTTTTACAAGGATTGTTATTGTGTAGTATTTTGTTGTGAGAAAGTGGTAAAAGTGAATTTTCAACTAGAAATGTGGGTTGGCGTGAGACACCTGAGTGATAAAACGATAGTCGTCATCTCAGCTGACAATCGTAACACGTCAAACTACATCGGAATTGTCAAGTTGATCACATAACGCGCTGGCTGATATTTCCACGCTGAGAATAAGTGGTGTAGGTCCCAGATGCCCCCAATTGTTAGGAAATAATTAAATGAAATATTCGGGTGTGAAGTCGCTAATAGGCTGTACATACGGAAAGATTCACAGGAAATTGGTCTGTTACGCCGGAAAAGTTAAATCAGTTTCGCGAAACAAAACTCTTTTGTAAAAGAGTACAAAGGTGACGTCTATTTGGCATGCGAGATTGAGCCGTCAAATACACATGAGAGCCTTACCTGTGTCAAATAAAAACGAGGATCTATCGAACGAAATAAAGAGAGGGTTGAGGAAAAGAGCATTTAAACACTTGTCGGAAAGAGTGATGCTTCACTTCTACGCACCCGAGCTCTGTACTTGGTCGCAGGGACGAGGTCGGAGGCCACGATAGCCGAGGCGGAAGGCTTGGTGCGGTGAGTGAAAGCAGCGCCCGCCTCCTCCACACCGTCGTTCGAGCCAAGAGCGACGAGACTCAACTCGTAGCCGGTTAGCTCGCCCAGGCCGCAGGAGTTGGAGCCGTGGTGCCATTGAAACACCGCCCATTCCGCACTCAGTCCGACCAACATGCAATTTTTTGGCCCAGTGGTGTTCCTCGCTACAGGAGGGAGGAGGGTGCATGCTCCGTAACGTCGGAGGCACTTTGACACATTAGGAAAAGGTAAAACTAAGCAGACACATTCGCGTTTGCTGGGTCCTACGTAGAAACACTTCGATGACTTTGCACGTGTCCAAGCTGCGAGTAAGGATTTAATGGTGTTACTATCTCGGATAAAAAAATTGTAAGGGCATCAAAGAAGTACTTGTTCATAACCTCATCATTTCATAACATAAGTGAATATTCCCAGAAGTTGCTCACTTGTATATCTCTCAACCAGGCCGCCTTTGCAACGCGAAAAACGAATAAAACTAACTAACCAAAAAAACGAGCAAAAAGAATAAGCGCAACGTAATCTCTCGCGTGTGTTTTCCGAGTTAACCAGGATATGACATGTTTCAATCGTCCTCCCGTCCATCAGACAGACGTCAAATACGGTCGAGAACAGAGTGCCTCAATCTTTTTGACGCAGACAGCAGATCGGCACACAAATGTCACACTGATCACTTAACTTCTCTTCTAATGGACGAGTCCGATCCTTCTGTTCCCTCCAAACTACATAGAAAATTTGCTATGAACAAAAGGAAACGCGAAAGGAACCAACAAAACGGTTGAAAAAGACAACACTGGACTCAGTCCTGTAAGCCTACTCGTGGGTTTCTTGGGCAGAGGCTGCATTCTAGCTCGATGTCGAGACAGAAGGGAAGTTGAATATCTACGCGTTTGCCCTGTTGGGCGAGGAGTGAGCGAATGAGTTTTAAATGACATACCGAGAGAGGGTGGAGGCATGGGTGCAGAGATGGATGTGGTGCTTGGCGATGTAACCGTAATTTCTCCTATTTTCGGAGTAGGAGGATGTGGGAAACAGGCTAGCCAGACGGAAAAAAGAACAAGTAAACAAAGGCTAATTCACGGATTGGCAATACTCAACCCTTATACATATTTGCCACAACTTCACGTCAACAGGCCCTCAACTTTTGACTCAACCACCTCATTTTGGTCGCACTATTCTGTCCCACAAATAAAGAGCCAGAAAGTCTATCGGCCTTTGCAGAGACTCAACATTTCGGTGCTGGCTTTAGCAGCGAATACATAAACTTAAAAATTACATCTTTTCTGCCAGAAAACAAAGTCGGACGAGTCCTACGTGAACAAAATAGCATCGCCTCGAAACTGTTGATTCTTGATATTGCTTAATAGCCGAGAATCAAGAGGCCAGTATATTTTTTGGTGGTCAACGTTTAAGGCAATAAGAATTAGTTGCCAAGACTTGAGGAAATTCACTGAAAATAACGCTACTCTGGACGATGTGCCAGTACACAAACTGGACCAGAGAGCTCGCTGAAAACTGGTGGAGGAGTCAACAGTGAATGAAGGCTAAAGCGCATCTCCACTCAAAAGTGGTCTCTCTCTCCTAAACATTTTGCTCTCTGATTTTTCGTTTGACATTGAGTCCACGAGAGACACTAGATTTATCAGGGCAGGGTTAGAGTTTCAAGAGCTTAACGTATTATTAAGGAACCTGAATGCTGACGAAGTTTCGAACGTTCTCAAGGGCATATTTCCTGAATATTTAGTTTACCTGAAGGAAAAGACCATGTAGGACCGTTACTGTGAAAGTGAGAGGTCCCATCTCAGTATTATTAAAAAACGAGTTAAACTTAGAGACACCATAATTTATGACAGCACAAAACTGCGAATGTGCAGTTACTGGGGTATACAATGCCTGCGTCGACATACGGACGTACGAAGATTAGCTATCAGTTAAGTCGCTCCAATTAAGTTGAATCGGCCACCGATGGACAATAATGTGACCACACTTTAACAAATCCAAAAACAATCAACTCATAAACCACATTCGCAGCCATAAAATAGACTCTAGATAAAAAAGGTCTAAGATCAACCACATTAATCCACACACAGACAGCATCACGAAACACATTCTTTGTACCCGTGTAAACATATAGGACATTTATGACATTGTTACATCGACGATTATAATTAAGATATTGAATATCCATAAACATCATGTCAAGAGAAAGGACTTTTGTGCAACACAAGCAGGTAAGACGTTACCCTCTCTAGAAATTGTAGCCGGATCTGAAGGCGGACTCGCAATGCCTTCCTCCAAATATCCGTCACCTCCACCCGTGTCCAGATAAAATAGCGGCACAATGCGAGCCCAGTAAGTTTCCCCAGGAATAGTGCCTGGAAAAATCATATGAAATGTGCCATTAATCGCCTGGTGACGAGATATCTTCTGCAATTTGGTAAACTTTGGTGATGCAGTAGACATTATCTCCACTCTAAATAGCAAAAATTGGGTAAATCATTTAAGTTAACCAATTTGCGTACTGGTATGCCTGTACATCAGCGACGCCAACATCAGATGAACTCTTGAATGCCAACCAAAATATTGTTAACGAAGTGCACGTGACCTTCACTTGAGGTGGAGTAGTCAACTTGGAACGGACTAAAGATATTGATGAGAGAAAGAAACTTACTAATCTGACAGCCAGGACCCACGCGATCATAAGTGCATTGATTGGGGAAAATACAATTGCCATTGATATGAGAACAAACGTTTTTAGGAGTACAGCTGCACTGATAAACACAATTCATTCCGAAATAGCCAGCGTTACATTCTGAGAGCTATTAAATGATTGCAAAAGCGCGTACCTGTCTGGCAACCTGGAAATCCGGTATATCCGGGACTACAAGAGCCACTGGAACAGCCAAGACTATCGTTTGAGTTTAGACAACTATTGTCCAAACAGCGACATGGGAGTGAGCATGTGGGACCAAAAAATCCAGGTGAACACTTTCCTTCGAACAAAGAGATACAGGAAATTAAAAAAAGCTGCGAGGCATTTACGGGACCAAAAACTCTGTGAGTCTCATCTGTGACGGGGTTCCAGGGTCGACAAAATAAAAGCGATCAAAAGATGTAAAGGCAACGAAAAGCGCGTTATAAGACTTATGAATCCCTTTAATTCGCAGCAAACACGACTGTTTACGCTTCTCCCGAATGTTAAAAGATAAAGTGAAAAAAAGCCTCAAAAATGAAAAAGAACTCGGTTATGACTAAATAAAAAAAATTAGTAAACCAAAAGTAAACCACTACCCCTTCAAAACCAACCACTTCGTACCTGCAGTAACAAAATGAGGGCAATCTAGGAGGAGGAGTAAAAGCAATGGAAACACCATTCCTGTGAAGCACACGCGAAAAGTGGGACACAGTTGAGGCTTTAGTTCGTATTTCCGAAAACAGATACACAAATGCTATTGGCCAACGGGATCAGATACGACCTTAAAGAATATTTTTGGAGCAACTAAACGATAAAAATTGATAAAAGACTTCTGAACTGCCTCACAGTCAAAATTTGCCTTCTAAAGCTAGTTGAAATATTACGTAAAGCGGTAGGCACACATACACGAGTACACCAATTATAAAGGGGATTTTGCTATTGCAAAAAATCAATATTTATGATTACAGGAAGACGGCATGGGCGGATTATAATCATCAGACCATAAACACTTTTGCATTCGCAAGAGGTTCAGCTAATATCGCCCCCGCTAATCCGCGAAAGGAATTACTAAGGGCAAAATATTGTTATTTGTAAAACAGTTTTCTGTGAGCAACTCATTCGATACAAAATTCGTATAAGCTTGGTACATTGATAAATTGAGTCCGAAACCTTTTTGAGCTGTGGTGAAATGAGAAAAGGATTATTTGTACGGTTAAGTTGTGATGAAAGTGACGTTTTACCAATAATAGTCTCTAAAATTTTGCTAACGTAAACTCCTTTGCAATATATTAAAAGGATGGCCGGCACGATCAGAAAACTGAAACCCGTTGTTAATGGTAAAAGTGATCAATTTTGATCAATCACCCTAGGTAAATTAATTTGGCTAGCCTTCAAATTATCATTACTATTAATTTTATTTTTTATTTTATTATTATTATAAAATTTGCAAAACCTGCCATCCAGTACCTTCTGACACAACGAAAGAAGCCCACTCATCCGTGTTTAGATTCTATGAATTTGTTTTACCTACTTTGTTGAATAGTGTCCGTTTCTCGGAGACACTTGTAGCAGAGTTTAACCCAATTTTTTTTGCCTCTAAATGCACACTACACCACCTCTTTTTGTGCTCCATGAAATCTCTATGTTGTTCTCCGCTCGGAATGCGCATTTTAGCAAACGGAGTCATGCACTTAAGTTAATTAAAAACCAAAAAGTGTTTTAGTAATTTGATCTTCTGTAGTTTTATTAATTTTATAAAATGGAAATATTATATTTTATATTGTTTAATTGATTCAATAACTTTATTGATAGTGGATACGGAGCGCAGTTTCCTTTACTGGCCAACATTTATGACGAGCATTTTGCCATCAAAAGTGGGCACTTGGTAACTGCACGCATCGATTTTTTTCAACCTCCTATTACTGACGTGTTACATTATTTAAAACAGTTTTGCTTGCGTGTTTCTGTTGTTGTTAAAATAAACTTGGACTTCTACCCATATTGCATTCTGCTGACCTTCTATTTATTATTTCGTCCCTGTAGCTAACCGTTTGCATAAGATAATGCCGTCGCCTACGCCTAATGTTATTGTCCTATGGTATTATTTTTCCTTGTAAAGGTACAAATGTGATATATCTAACTGTGATCAATGCCCGGCCCCGGCACGGGTCGGTCATACCGCTCATCATCTTCTAAATACCAAGGTGTCCGACTGGGTTCTGCTACTTGGTGGGGCAAATCTTTCTTCCTGCTGCAACAAACCCCTAATTTATAACGTCTGGGAGCAACAAATGTATCCCATTGAGCCTCCGGATTCAGGGGTTGATCCATGTTTGGAACGTTATGAACATGCGAGTGCGATTCACGCTGGCGAGGTTGTTTTTTTTCCAAACTCCTTATGTCAGTTTACTACAAACAAATACCTGTTTTGCGTTTCGCTCGAACTTCATCATAGGTCGTAGCACTTGTGATATTATACAAAACATCTATAAGAAAACCGATTAAAAAATCTTACCTTAATTCAGGTGTACACTTTACGTGTTAACCTCTCTAACGGCCTCTGACATTGTGCTCTGCTTTATTAATTTTAGTTTTAATGTACTATGCCTCGGCCTCTTTTAGTTAGTTTTGATTCATTTTATGACGAATATATCATTTTCATAAAAGTAAATCAAGCAAGGACACTCATACTCTATTGAGGTCAATGTTTAAAGTTAATTCTAGTATATCTAGCCCAAGAGCCCTTATGTATTGTTGACAATGTAACTAAAATTTCACTTTAACTCTCATTTTCAGCCTTACACCTTATGAAAATTAAATTTATTTCCCTATTCCTAAGACTATAAACGTCAGTAAAGCCATTTTACTCAATTTAAGAAGTATTCCATTTGACTGCACCGCCAAATAAAATTCCAGTGGAATGCGGATGAGAGAATAATAGGAAGGAGAACTAAAACTGGAACTTGGGTCTATTAGACTTAAAAGGTTCTTTGTCCTAATTTATTGATAGTTGATAGTATTTGGTGGAGCTACAGTGGAGCGTCCTCTCAATGACGTGATTCACTCTACGCTGGAGTCGAATATTCCAATGCCACCGCCAGCAAATATCTTTGATTGTACTCACTCCATCCCCGTAGCTGCTGCCGATGTGGCTCCTCGAACGCAGCATACAGCTGGGTGTATCACTGAAAACGGCGAACTTATTGTCTTTTCTGGGGGTGACAGGGGCAGTCTGCCCATCGATGATCGAAAGGTGAGAGGAGGGCAGGAGGACTAGATTTCTTTCCATATTAAGGAATTAAGAATTTTTTTGAAACTTTTCAGTCTACATGTTCCCTAGGTTCACGTCTATGACACGAAGACACACAGATGGGGCGTAGTGGATGTGCCCAACGGTGACGAAGGACCGTGCAGACGCATGGGGCATCTGATGGTACTCCTGTCAACAGAGGATCTCCGCGCGGCCACCAGCACCTCCGCAATGAAAACCATCATCCTTTACGTCCACGGTGGAATGGCCGGCACCGAGTTCTTTGACGACTTTTATCGGCTACACATCGAACGGGTAACGCATTTCCCCAATCCTTTCATTCATTATCGTCGGATTAGCTAGCCTGACTTGCCGGTGTTCACGCGGCCATTAGATCCTCCTTCAGGTGTTTGGTGTCTTCTTAGTGTGTTGAGCGAGTAGAGTACGGAGTCATCGAAAAGAGAGGATCAGAAGAACTTTGCCCATCGTTGTTATGTCATCTCACTAAGTGCTAACGCTTATTGATTCTATTATTTTTATACCTTTATGATATATTTCTCATCCCCCTTGCTTTTAGTTATGAAATTCTTTTGTCTGATGACTTAAAATATAATTTCATTAGTAAATAGTACGCTTCTTGACGTGGTACAAACAACATTCTGCAGTTCCATGTTTCTTTGTTCCACGAGGATAAGAACCATTAATCGAATGAGACTGACTTATCCATATTTGCATAATAATTTCTGTAGGTACGAATAAATAGTTGAAAATTCGCAATCTGATTCAAAATTACGCAAATTTAGCGTTTTTTCTGACATGTAGAAACCGAATGGATTCTGGTACTTCGCCCCGATGTATACTCTAAGGGCATATGGCGTGGAAGTATGAGTACTTTCATCCCCTCTTATTTAATAAGACAGGGATCAGCGGGGAGACGAACGCTCGATTGGTCGGCGAGTGGCATAAGGTTCGCACCGTGGAGAACTCAGAAAGGTCCTGGCCAAGTCCGCGGGCTGGCCACGGAGGCGCAGTTGTTCGCTCCTCTTCCTCCTCATCAACTAGATTTTTCATTTTCGGTGGCGTCAATGTTGGTGGTCCCCTGAATGACCTACACTACTATGATGAAGGTAGTTTTACACTTCCTGGTTGTATCATCTGTGGATATCATTTTTGCGGCGAAGAACTCATAAAGATGTGTTGCATTACTTCACCAATTTACGTTCACTTCCACGGATTCTTAAATGACATCTTCTCACAGGTTACTGAGTTAGGCATATTGTTGGCCTCTTCCCATTTATTACTTCCTTCTTCCTAATTCTAACTGTACCATGGCCTCCTTGAATGGCCAATTCTCGTAGAAGATAAGATTTATCTGACCACATCCAGATTTATAAAGCCTTACTTAGTCATTTCTGAAATTAGTCTTTACAAAATTAATCCACTTAAAGATGGCGATAAACGCGTTAATCCCCTGCAACTTCATCTATTGTTTAAAATTCGCCTGGTTTAACTCGCGTTTCCAGACCTTATCATTTTCAATCTCTTGCTACGTGTTTTGAGAAATTTTGCCCAAAACCATATTCTCTCTTGCGATATTCTAAAGTCTCTACTTATTTGACATAAGTAGGGAGGTAAGTATATAAATTTTGGTTGACAGGCTCCTTTCAGTGGACATTAGTTGAGATGGCAGGCATGGTGCCAACGCCTCGTCTTGATTTCGCCTTCACCACTCTCCGTCTAAGCTGTTTCAATCCGCAACCTACTCCTAAACCACAGGGTCTCGTGTCAACCTTCGAGACCCCGAAACTCGACCCCGCTGCGGGGGCAGACGAGGAGGTGAGCCAAGTTGGCATTCAAGGTAATGTAATAGCTGCACGCATTCGAAGATTGACTTTCTTTAGAGGAGCCACTGATTTGGCGAAGCTATCTCTTTATTCATGGCGGCATGAATTGCAGTCAAGAAATATTCGATGATGCCTACCTTTGTTGTTTGGTTGATTAAACACAAGTAAGACATAAAACCCGAAATTTTTGCGAAATAAAGGCAAGAAATTGCTTAACCGCAAAATTGCTAAAGGGATATATTGCGTTGCCGAATGTTCTAACCCACCACAACACACCGGGATTGCCATTCCCCTCTCCGAAGCCTTCTGGAGGAAAAGTTTACCGATACTATCAGGAGGGTTAGAAACATACCTTGTAAAACCGAAAACATTGGCGAAGATAAATTTTATGTGGAGACAATATGCAATGTCAACATTGGTGAGTGGCTTCCTTGTCTTCCCTCCACCTCGCCCTCCCGCCCCCTTCCCCTCCTCCCCTTTAGCAGTACTTAGATCTTTGGACTGTCGCATTCGCGGGCATGGACGTTGGACAAATAATTTGATCGTCTAAGCTAACATCAGGCCTCCCCTTGGAAGCATCTTGTTTGACATGGAAGGCAACAGTTGAAGTTTCGGATATACTGGCTTAGGATCCATATTAGTTTCCAGATATACAAATTATTGCGTCAAAAATCATTTTCTGTCGTGGTGAACTTACACCCCTTCTCCACACCCTTATTTCGTTTATTTTGGCATGTTTATGTCTTGACGTCCTTGTGTACTTTCATTGGTGGTGTTTTCCTTGCCTTATACTGAACTTTTCGGGCACTCTTGAAAGGTCCAAAGTCAATGTTTTTTGAACTTGACAATACGCATTTGGTTACACCCGAATGACGCGTTGAAATGAGATTCGAATGACAGGAGGGCTCCGTTTGGGGAACACTTTGATAGTCCGCGCTCGGCACTCAATTATTACCATATTTTAATTTACATAAAATCTATTTGAGGTGAGTTATTTCACTAAGTGCTACTCCCTTGTGGAAAATGGCTCCGTTTGCAACTTTGCTGCAATGCGCCCAAGTCGCGCTATCCCGTCGGCTGTGCTGCGCAGAGGCGATTTCGGTATGTGGAAATGCCCGCTTGGTAGTGCTGATCTTGGAGTTACCACATTTTTGCCACGAAAGGAATGCCTCCGCGATCTGGCCACTTGTTCAAAGGCCGGAATGGCCTAAACTTGCAGCACTTTACCGTCGTACCTGTCGGCTTGCAAGCCGCCGCAGTGTCGAGTGCCCAGTCAAAATGCGCATCCTTCTTTTCTGCGCAATCATCTA
Source organism: Dipylidium caninum (assembly GCA_017562135.1). NCBI lineage: Eukaryota > Metazoa > Platyhelminthes > Cestoda > Cyclophyllidea > Dipylidiidae > Dipylidium > Dipylidium caninum. The sequence continues at coordinate 1,388,937 of QEYB01001312.1, read as the reverse complement.
GCAGATGTGCCGAATTAGCGCAAGGCGGTGATTTCGCAGAGCAATTTTTTTAAATTTGCTGAATTTTGTGCTGATGTTATCGAAATTTCAATCTTCCTGCACCGAGGTAAAAGAGAACTAACTCTCGGTGGGACGAGGGGACCTGACCAAGCCGTCAGTCATTAAGCAGCCACTGAAGAGCTTAACGAGTAAGGAGGATTAAAGGTGAATCGTGAAATGTGGATAAGTTGTGAAGAAGAAGGCCTGGTATCCTCCTGACTGGTGCCATTTTTTCCTTCTATCAACACGAAGGTGTCATCTTGTTGAAGTCCTGGGCAAGACCTTCGGCAGCCTGTGTAATTCCCCCCCCCCCCCATTGGCGGGTGTAATTTCGTCCTCTTCTCTGGTCGGGCTGAAGGACTGTGCGAGCACCCTAGGTTATTTCCCATAATGGAGGATTTGGTGGGCTGGTGTCGCAATCTGCCGGACGATCCTTAGTCCTCCTGCCGCCACGAGGGAAGTTTCTGTGTATGGGCTAGTTTTTGACCGAGCAAACGTGCTCAGGTTTACGCGTGGAAACAAGGCAGTCTGATACGTTGCCTCCCTTCAATCTCTTAACTTCACAAGATGTAACAGTCAAAGGCTTATCCGAATTCAGAATCGCGTAGGTCTCTGCAGTTTGCAAGTGGGCGTCCACTTTGTTCGACGCCTCGGTTGAAGGTGTCGAATGGAGGGATGGCAACCCCGCTTATTCGTGGCGATGGGACGCAAACACCTGTTCTTTCCACTGCAGTAAGGCTGAAACTAGCCGAAACGAGGCGGCTTAAACTCACACTTTATGGAATACTTTGCCGCATTACCAATCCGCTGTCACGACTCGAGTGAACTGGCAGAGAAGTGCGCAACAGCGTGATCGACAACTTCCTCGCCCCCCAAATGGGCTCGCTCGCAGGGGGCCCGGGCTTTGCGTCTCCCCTCGCGACAGGAAGCACCTCACTGAGCCACGAGTCGCTCTCGCGCCACGGTGCGTGAGGAGGCGTGGAGATCGTGGTGGAGGCTCGTCTCCTGGTTGCCTTATTCTAGGCTGCAGCCGTCTCTTCGCACTGTGCCGAATTGGATAAATGCCAAGTGGGCCACATTCTTGCATTGAGTAGATGCTTGCATCATCCAACTTAATTTGAATCACCGAGACGCCATAATACTGACGTCACAATGAGAAGAAGCCATCAATCCTACTGGTATTTTCACTCACACCGCAAGGTCGTGGGTGGTTAGAAAATTTCGCACGAAGGTGAGGGGGGCCAAGTCCTCTCCAAATGCCTCTTGGGGAGCAGCTCAACTGTTGACACGATCGCCACAATTCCGGACGAGGCCACACCTCGTGAGCAGTAACTTTCGTAAAGTAAATTGCTGCAAACACCGAATTCTTTTTATATCACTGCCGAAAATGCTTTTTCACCGGCCAGTTGTCCTCTCTGTGGGGCTCAAAAGCGTCTGTTGGAGCCCCGGTTGCGCGATTTAAAGGGGTGGCATTGGCTGTGGCACCGCCGTCTCCGCGGAAAGCAGTCGGGGTGGCGTGCGTCACCGACTCCTCTGAGTGCCATGCCTGAGGGGGCTGTTCGTGGAGGAGGCTGCGCTGGCATTCGAGAAGAGTCGGCGCCGACACCTGCTCGCATTGGTCTGCTAAATTTACTCCCACCTCAGACTGCAGAAAGACATGGTGAATGTCGGTGGAGAATGACGGAGTCGGCAGAGGGCCTCCCTTCGACTTGGCGCAGGTGGGTTGATGCTTGGGTGTGCGCAGATTCGCGATGCCTTGCCATAGTGCACTTTTCTCCTGCCATTAACCTACATGCTCGTTGGAGCGCAGCAGTTGTACTTTAACACCGAAAACGGAAGCGGGACGGGGTAGAGTGGAGTGGAGTCCACTTCACTCGGGTGGATCAGACGAGATGTTTGCCCCGGCCCCGACTCCCTTCTCCCTCCCCTTTCCCCCACTGGCGACTGATCGTGGCCCGCGGTTGGTGTTCGCGTCCTCGTTCACGTCAGTTGGCCACGACCGGTGGAATGAGGGCAGAAGGGAGTTGTGGCAAACCGGCGTGCATAGGCGCATTTCCATTCACCCCCGTCTTTTTACGAGTAAGCCAGGAGGTGAGGAGGAGGAGGAGGAAGTGGTGCTGACTCGGGTTGAGAGAGCTTAACTTCGCTAGCTGCCGTAAGAACGCCTCAAGGAGACACAATTGACTCGGTTGTGTGAACAAGAAGGCGGAGAAGGAGTTGCTGAGGCCCCGTTCTGCCAACTACGCTGACTCGCACTCGTCTTTGCCTTCAACATTGTCGTCTTATCTATCTGTTTTGTATTCTTCATACTGATTTGTTGCGAAGACCCACCGCGACTTTTTAGTCAAACGTCAAGACCCGACGCAGCCTGAGTCAGTTGTGCGTGGGGCTGGGCGGTGCGCGCCTCGTCCGGTTAGGCGTTACGGCGTTAGCTCGACTCCTTCCGCCCACACCGCGGCCAGGCCTCCCCTCTTGCCTGGGGCGCCCCGGTCTAAGTGGCGTTGAGCAGAGGGGCCTTTGGTCGGCCTCACCGCCCTCGGCCCCAGCCTCCCATTGCTCCCCTCCTCCTCTGCAGCGCCTAAAGAAGGCTTCAGTGCGGCCAAGCGGACCACTTTTCACTGCCAAATGTGACCGCCCGAAGGCACGTGGCGAGGATGATGCCGTGCCCGCGGTCGCGTGCCTTCGTGCCGCTGTAAACAATTCTTTTGCGTGTGCAGCCACACTGCGCATTAGCCTAATCACGTGCGGCCAGACGGCGAGAATCGCTCTCCGCGCTGGCTCTGGCCAAGGCGACGTTGCCGTTGTCACTCGGTCGTGGGGCAAAAAGCCCGCCGCGGCACCTCAGGCTCGTATGGTGTTTACTGTCGGGCGAAGGCACGAATGAAGAGGGGAATCTCCCTTGCTGCCACGTGAGTGGGCGTGCCTTCTGGGCTATTTTGGGACACAACCACGGGGCTCGTGGGCGGGAGAGGATTTATTCCACCTCTCCGCCATCATTCGCTGCCCATAGCCACTGCCGGGAGACCTCCGTCTTTCCTTGTCCGCCTTGTTTTCTGCCCGAGGAGGGCGTCCTTCAGGCGAGCGGATGCTAATCGCTCCAGCCCGACTGCCTTTCGAGCCTGCGGAACGCCTCTATTAATAACTCCATAACAGATTAATTTGCCGCGTACATTCACCCGCTCGCCTCCGCCCCCGCCCCCCGTCACAGGATCTCTGCCAAAGGTGAAATGCGTCTTAAGGCTGAAATGAGTCGCGTTTGAGCATCAAAATCGGTTCTTTGAAGGGGCGAATTTGTCTCCCTCTGCACTGGGAAGACGTGGCCGGGTCTTCCACTTCGCTTCTCAAGTGCGGAGAAGGGTTGGCCCCTTTTCCTGTGGTATGCGCAGCAGACGCAGTTGGGTTAACGTAAAAATACGTGAACTCCACGTCCCCCGCTAGGAATTCGGGGTCCCGACGGGCCGTAATTGTCCCTTCCGTTGAGCTCCGGGGGGAAGGGGCGCTGGGCCCTCAGACTGGAGACGAGTAGAGACATTCCTTCTGCCGGCAGTCGTCGGAGGCACTCATCTCGCACCCGAAGCCCCGTGGTGTGCATGCTTCCCCCCAACAGGCCCGAACCCGCCTCCAGACCGGCGAAATGGAAGCCCGCCTTCGCCTCGGCGACCATATCTTGTCCCCGCCAGCCTAATGCAACCTCCACTAGTTCCCATTTGCTCCCAACAAAACCTGCCGCAGTGGATTAGCGTGAGGAAGTACAGAACGACGGTTAACGGCGCGGAGGCCTCACTCCTTTGTACAAGTGCACGAAAGCGAGGGTTAAATGAAGCGTCCAGTGGGAATTGCGATTGCGTGGTTGGTCTCATTTCCGCGTTTCCTAAAAAAACGGTGGCACCGCTTCCCTTTTATTGCCCTGCTTTCCGCGACAGCATCATCATTTGTGTGAGTTTCACGTTGTCTTCTTTCCCAAACACAAGTGCTACACTTACTCATAAGTGACCTTCAAGCTTGAGTTCTATTTTGCTGTTTTTCGCATATCTGCTCCACCTTTCTTGAATCTAAAGCCCCGAATCCCCCTCCTGTTAGGGCAGCGACACAGATTAGCTTGGGAAGTTGGTTACCTCCTTCGCCACCACCCACATTTAAGGTGGACCCAGAATTGGCGTCATTTTCACCAGCTCCGCGATCCTTGAACTGTGGCCCATTGGACTCTGGCCTTTTGCGTGGCGCCCACCCTCGACTGCCCCTCGTCCCCGCCCGACTTGAGCAGCCTGAAGCTGAGGGCTGCGGGCAGTGGAACCGCCTCTTCAGTTGCCTGCCGGAGCATTCAGGTCTCCTCCCGCCGTCTCCCAGCCCCTTCTCCCTCAAAATTGCCGATTTTGCGTTGAGTGGGTGTTTCACGGCTTAGCCCAAAGTGGGACGTGGCTCATGACTGAGTGGACGTAATTTTGTGCCCCGCCTTATTGTCTTAGTTGTAGGCGAAAAAGGGCTCCTCCTATTTCGAGAGCCGCTGTACACAGAAAAATGCGAGGAATTGGAACAGTTGCTATCTGCCGCAGGAGAGCCGTGTGCGGCAGGGCGAGGAGATGTCAAGATTAATAGCCAGACAGAACGAGTCGCCTTTCGGGCCCTGCGTTAATGTGCTCGAAAGGGAAAGGAAAGACCCTGAATGGTGCGCACACAGCCGATCACTGGGCATCCATCTCGTGGACGAATGTGGCGCATTTCGTGGAGGATTAAGACGGCGCTCGGGTGGGCATCAGGGAGCGGGGAGGCGAGGGAGTCGCCAATGCTCCTGAATGCGGCGCTTCGCACACCCGAGTCGGCGTATTCACGCCCACTCACACCCACGGCCCGTCATCCTCCCTCCCGCGGGGTTTCTTCTCAGACGCGCATGCGTGTGCACGCCAGTAGTGGCGTTTGACATCCTCCTCCACTTCCACTGCCTCCTACGACCTGAGTGCTTCTCTGCCTCCCCTTTCGTGTCTGTGCTCACGCAGATGCTATCCCTGGCATCCGAGCCACCACCGCCTGCAGGGCGTGGCCCCGACATCGTCGCGGTATCGGCGCGACACGACACGGAGGAGGCGTTGCTCAGACACCAGCGAGACCGCCGGCCATGCCCTGCTGTCCTTGTGGCGGGGCGTCGCTGGCACCCGTTTGAACACGTCGCAGCCTCCCGCTGGAGAATGCACAACAGCATCGCTGGGGCGTTCTTTCCATGGGACCGCCAAGTGCGAGTACCAAACCAGAAGACTTTGTGCACAGGTTCTGGAAAATTGACGCAGGAGCGTCTCGATTCTACTAAAGCAGTAAGAAATTGGCAATATCTCAGTTCTGTTGCCTTTTCAAACCCGAGTGAGGTAGTCGCGGAGGACTTCTTCGTCTTCTTTTTCCACACGACTAAGCACTGATATGGGAACAGTTTGTGGAAAAAAAAGTATTTGGAATCTCCCAACTCAAAATACGCCGCTATTGGGGGGAGGGGGGGTTGAGAAGAGCCAATCGTGGTGACAGGGCAGGACATCAACAAAATAAAATGCAATTGAGGATGGCGTTGCCTTTCACCTCTTCCTATTTTCGCCTGCTGCGACTTGGGAGAGGCTGAGACGCGCGGCAGCCCGGGCGCTTCTCTGTCGCATCGGAAACCTCGGCGGAAGGGGGAAAGTGGCGCTTTGCTGGCAGTTAGTTAGGCTACTTGGCGAAAGATTATCGCCGTCCTAGAAGCCTCGACCTTCCACCAGTCACCTGCGTCACTGAGTTGGCTTTTGTCTCTTCCCAGTGCCACTCGTCGGCAACTCTTGTTGTAGCCACTTGTTCTCGGGAGGAGTGAGTTTGCTCCCCTCTGACAGTTCGCAGGGAGCGGAAAGGCGAGTGAGCCAAGGGCGTTATCCCCGCACAGGAGTTTGTGGGTGCTGAAATGTGGCTTGAAGGGGACGGTGGAGAGGAGCGAGGAGTCGCGGATAAACCAGTCGGTGACGCGCCCACTCACAGGAGCTGGCGTCGAACCAAGCTCCGACGACCCCAGACGTGTCCGAAGCCACGCCAACTGAGAGTGAAGGGGCAAACGGCGGAGGTCTCCTGGGCGAGACAGAGACGCGGCCGGACGAGTCCACATGAGCCCACCTGCCGGGTGTGCGCACGTCAGAGGAAGGCGGGAAGGGCGGGGAGAAGGACTTGCGCCCTGGGTCGCGGTGCCTGATCAGTCGCCTTAAGTGAAGTGGTGAGGGGAAATTCAACCCACAATGCCAATGACAGGTTGGCAATGCTTCCGAGGCCTGTTTCACTTGACCGCCAGAAGCGCTGGTCCTGGTGCCGGGGAATGGGTACTTCCGATTTCCCCAGCAGGCAGGACGGTGTGTGCAACACGCCTGTCAGACGAAGTGCACGATTTCGGCCTGAACTGCGGAATGCGCTTATGTTGCACGGTGTTTTCTCCTCCCATCCCGAGGAGGAAGACTCAGTTTAGACCTCACGCGCCGTGGTCCACACCGCACCGACTTGGAGAGAGGTTAACTCGCTAACTATTCTCGTCCGACAAGTGGGAAGCAAGCAGACGCGCTGCTCGGGCACTGCGGCCTGGCAGGTGGCCCAGTCGCGGCACTCGTCTTCGCGGAACCCGCCTTCACCTCAGCCCGAGCGCCTGGAGGCGAGTAAGCGGCAGCAGAGCCGCGTGTGTGGTGACGATGTTCGTGCCTCTGGAGCTCAGACTCCACACCTCGTCGTCCCACTCCGAAACACCCTCGTCGATCGGTGTCTGCCAGACTCTCTCACGCCTCATCCTCCCCAGTTGCCGAACTCGTGTACCAGTGAAATTGCAAAACACCCTCAATTAAGGCGTCTCAGCGAGTGTTTTCTTACCGGTGGGGACGACCATCGGCTAAGTCGGCGAATGCCCCGGCAACGGGGCCCGTGACAGGGTGCCGTCAGGTCATCGGAAGACGCTCGAGGGGTGATTCGGGACTTCGGACTCGTCGCAGCCCGTCCTGAGGCTGCCAGCAGGATGGCCGAATGCTTGTCCAAGGGCGGGAACTTTCGTCCGTCCGTCAGGTCAAAAGGACTCAAGAAAGTCGGTGCGGACGGCGGCGGGGACTCTTCACCCAATGGGGAGTCGGTCGCCCCTCTTCACCCACTCCCCGATCCTGTCTGCCTGCCATTGCATTTGTGGTGCAAATGTGTGGACGCTCCTCTGGCCAAATAATTTGACAAGGCGGACGACGCCGCTATATACGGTGGTTTGTAATAACACCCGCATTGACACAACTTGCCCTTCTTTTCCTCTCCGACTTTTAGTGGATGTGTGACCAAAGCCCCGTTAATGCCCCGCCTGGATCTATCAAAATTTGCGCCACTTCAGGACCGGTGCTCTAATAAGCTGCCGCATCCTGCCATTTTGGGAGGACATCGTTGGGGCATGATGGGGCGGCGCTGCCTCACCTCAGACCACTTCCCCACCAGACAAATTCTCTTACTCCTCTCAGTGTCCTTAAGCATGACCCTCGCACCTCGGATGAGGAGGGCGGAGTTGTGAGCCAAGAGGTTTAATTTGAGTGCCGCTGTGCTGGATGGCGACACATAATGGCTCTCTACCTTCGGCTCGCCTGTCTTCTCGCTTTCAAGGACTTTCAAGTCTCTTCCACATACTCGCCGTCGCCAGTAAACTTTTGCCACGTGATGACTTACTCTTTAACTGTAATTACCGAGGAATGTTAATCCACTCTTCGATAGATGCATTTTGGCTTAACCGCTATTTTGGCGGTAAGAGCGCCCGAAGTATTCACTTTAATCTCAGCTAAATCTCGACATTAAAATGGCGATGCTGATTCCTCCTTCCGTTGAGAGGCCATTGCCACCCCGTCATTTTCTCCCTAATAGGGCAACCAGGCAGTTTTGCCAATTGCGTCGTTCTTCCTCCCCCCTACGCAATCGTCGGTGGCGTCACTAATCTGCCGCGTCCGTTTCAAGGCGATTTGTCGTGAAAATTTCAACCCGCGCTTACGTCAGCACGCACACGCGCACGCGCAGACTCCGTGTTTCGTCACACGCTCACGTGCGCATCTGCGCGCCCCCCGAGGTCGATAAGCCGCCATCACACGTGCACTGCATGCGTGTGTGCGTGCGTGCGCACGTGCACGTCGTTTTGTACGTCCACCGCGTCCTGCGCCTGCGATTGGCCACCTGGTAGCCAATTACGTGGCTGCGTCATGTGAGCAAATGGGCCCAATTGCGTGCACGCCTTCCTCACGCGCGTGAGGCAGCCCGGCGTGTTCACGGAATCGGAACAGGGACGGCTTCGCGCGGGTTTGGCATCGGCACAGTGTTGCATCCGCGCGCACACATCCGCACCCACTCAACGGACAGGTTGGTTGGAGGCGAGAGCGAGAATCACTAACCCTCAACCGATCTGTGTGTGTGTGTGTGTGTTTGTGTACTTGTGCTTGCGTGCGGGCGTTTGTGCGTGTATGTGTTACCTCCAGAAGGGACCAACCACAGTCTACTCATGCGTTTTCACCGTCTCGGTGAAATATACATTCCTTCGAGTGGGTGTCCTATATATATGCATATATATAAGCACTGATGTAACATTTGCGGCACTCGCCACGACGACTCGCCCATACGCTCGAACCACGACGAAAATGGAGACTCATGCCACCTGCGGCACCTACCCGGAAATGTCCCCGCTGCTTCTCGAAACAGTGATGCGACTGACCATTGACAAAGTGAAGACCCAGCGTTCTCCTCCTCCTCCGCCTCCTCCCCCAACTTCTCAGTCCCAATCGCCACGCCTTTCGGCAACAGGAGAGGAGCTGTCCCGAAAGACCATCCCTTTCACCCGTTCCAAGTCGACCAGCCTCCTCCGAACCCTCCTCATTCTCCAGATCGGTCGAAAAACCAGCCGACTCTTGTCATTACTTAGTCAGCAAGACCTATGTCAATCAGGAGAATCTGTTCAAGAGGCGCCATCTCAACTGCCGCAAACATCCTCTCCCAGTGAGGAGCCATTGAGGAATCATGGCGGCAAAAGGCGCTCCCCCGATGTGGAGGAAGTGGAGACGGAGGGCTCCGGCGCGGCCCAGAGAGAACAACCCACGTCCTCCGAAGGTCCTTCCTGCGAGAAGACTCCTTGTCTAGAGCAGATTAACCGAGCTTACGTAATTTCATCAAGTTCAGCAGACGAGAGTCCTATTCGAGGGCTGCACCAGCTGAGTCTGCAATCTCCCGTTGGGACAAATAGCCCCTACGGCGAGGATTCTTGTCCAGGTTGTCAAAGATGTTCTATGTGGATGCAACAACAACAACCATTGAACGCGGAGGCGTCAAAATTCCAAATTTGTGAGCCCGTTCGGCAATGTTGAGGGTCACTGTCTTCATGTCTGTCCTCTTCCGCCTCCCCTTCCTCCTCCTCCTGTCACCACTACTTTATTCTGTGTAAATTGTGTTAAGTGCACATTTTATTCGCCTGTATCATAGACACCGTTGTACATAAAAATTCATCAAGATCACAGCCTCACTAATCCCAGCGGTGTTGATTCTAACGCGTGTGACGAGGTGGGTGCGAGTGAGGCCATCGACAGAAAGCCCTGTTATAACGAGGCTTCCTCTTAAATTTGGCGCTCCTACTCCTCCGTGGAGGGGCACCTCCCGCTCGACTGATTGACGACTGCAGCGTACGTGCGCCTCCTGTTTCGTAAGAAGGTGGTGCTGATCGGTGGAGGGAAGGCGCCACACGCGTCGTCTTGCGCCTGGGTGACGGCGGTCAGCGGAGGCATGTCACCCCTTGAGTCAGAGAGTTGCGCAAGAGCCTAATTAACGCGCCGAGCATCGGAGCCACTTTCAATTCCTCCGTGGCACTCGGCGCACGTGCCGCATCGTTGGGAGCCCCGCCCTTCGTGCCGCGGGAGGGTGAAGGCGCGGGAGGCGCTCGCGCCCACCAACATCCTCGGAACCAAGGGGGAGGCGGTGCCGCCACCCCCAAGTGGCTCTGCGACGCACTCTACGGAGTGGAAACTGTCAGTAGCCCCAAAACTCCCACGCCTCATCTGACGTAGAGCCTGCCAATTTCTGTGTTTTCGGTCACATCAGAGATGTACGACGAGGAGTTGGTTCAGCCAGCGGCCTTCCTTTTCGGAGGCGCCTTTTCGGTAGCAGCCTTGTCACCCGCCGTGGTTGTTGCTAACACGCGTAGATTGAGACGGGAGCACCCGCCCCATCCCGCTCTAAACGGAGAACTTTTGTACAGACTGTGGCGTCTCACCTTCCAAAGTGGATCAGAAGCGGTCAGTACACAGCGATAAAGAAAGTGAAGGTCCCGATTAAACGAAATTTGGCTTCCTTTCGGGAAACACACGTGCTCGTCGCCTTTCGACGCGGCACATGTGTACATGCGTGCGGGGGTGTAACGCGCATTCTTCGCCCCCTGAGTCGCCTTTTAGACGGAAACAACAGCCGTCTGTGAGTCTGAGTAAAAATTGTTCAGAATGACACCGTGCGTGTGACCGCCCACACGAGGTCGTCTGTGACCACTCCGTTTGTCTGGTTAAATACGCCTGAAAAGGCCGTTCCCGCCTCCGCATTCCCGATGTGTTCTGAGCTGAGGCACACCTGAGAGGAGGGGCAGGTGCTCAAACCGCCCGCTAGTGCGAGGCGGGTTTGAGGCTCGCCGCTCAACCCGGTGGAAAGGCGTTGATGGCGCTCAGAAGCACGCGACACTTCGCCTCGCCACGACGGGGATCAAAGGGGCAGCGGTGAACCTCGTAAATCGACACCGCATCGTGGATTCGCGCGCCACTGCAGAGGACGAGGCGATCCGCCCAGAAACCGTAAAGTGTTGGGGCTGCCGGGCGGCCGAGAAGCTGCGCCTTCTCACCGTCCGGCCCGCCTCTGCGCTGACTCTAGGATCGCCTCCAGACTCCTGTGCCCGTTCAAGTCCCTCGGCCGCTCTCGAGTTTTGCGCCCACAAAAGCCCTCGGTTGTCGTGGCAGTGGAATAATCGCGGGACACGGGAGGGTCATGGGGCACCAGCGAGGACCACTCAACACTTTCTTCTTACGTAAATCGGGCATTTTGGCGAAGGACAAAAAAGGCGGTCGGGTGTGTGTCCGTGTTTGTCGCGCTTGGCTGATTCAACGGGCAAAAAACACTTTTCGCCGCTTACATTACAGACTTCGCGGTGCTTTATGCGTACGTGCATGTTTGGGTGTTCGTGTGTGTGTGTTTGTTTATTTGTGGAGCGAGCAACAAACCCCTAATGCATTGTCTTGCAATCGGCCTTATTTCATCCCTGAACGAGTCTATTTGCTCGGCCGGCGTCGTGGTGGCGAGGAGGACGAGACCGCCCTCTCGTCGACCGCCCAGTGAGGCCGCTTCGCGCCACTGCCATACAGGCGGGCCTGTCCCGCCTGTCTCTCCCCTCCCCGCCCCCACATCAGACAAAAGTGATGCTTTCGAATAAATGGGAGGTGGACGTCGGCGCCAACAGACGGAGGCGATGCGAGGGAGGCGGAGTAGGGCGGGACGGGGCGGGGCGGGGCGGGGCAGATGTGCCGGTGAGTGGAATAAGACGGGGACACCCTCTATTGACCTGGAGCTTTCACAATCTCGAATTGCATGTAAATCCGGGGCATTCATGCGAGCACCCATGAGTGGAAAATTTCCACCATAAACGCAAGGGTTAGTGGGGAGACGAGGGCCAGTCTCTGCCCTTGGAACAATAAACAACAACCGTAATCATTCACTGGAGGCGTTCTGATCGCGTGTTGGGCGGATATCGGGTTAAATTGACTTCTTCTTCTTCTCAGGAGGAGTAACTTTGTGCAAGTGAGGTGGAGCGCCTGCCGCATCGCCGCCTCACCTGCGTGTGCTCCGTTGTTGTGAAAGACCGCACTGAGCAGCAATTTAATTACTCCTGGTTGTCAGCACTGATTTCGCCTCCGAACTGCTGATCGGAGAAAGGAGGGGAAGAAACCACAGGCCCGCCCACCCCGCGTGGAGGGTCGACCCGGCTGCGAGACCGTCCAGCCACGGCGGATGGCGAAGGACAGGCGGGCGAGGAGCTGCCCCGAGATTTGACGGCCTCATACGCTGTGGAGAGGCGCTTCCTTTATCTGGCGCGCATACCACTTCTACTTCCGTCATTAAGGGCGGCGTGCAGAGGTTACTTCAATTCCCTGGAGTGAGATCCAAGTAACATTTCAGTAGTTGTTAAAAGTTGTCCGCGGTTAGGCTGGTTTTCACCACACCTCGGTCGTCAAAGTGACTTCGGCTGCGAGGAAGCCAGCTGAGCCAAAACGTTGCTGAGTTGTGGCACCACCACCAACCTACTGGGGGCGTGAATATTCTGTGGAAGCCCTGCCTGCACAACGGTTCGGCGTAAAAGAGAAGCAGGGAGTGGGAAGGATGTTGGGCGCCTCAGACGGCGCAAATAGCAGGGCCTCGTGAAACGCTGGTCACCGGAACCCTCCGCGCACCTCCTCGGCAAAGTGCGAGGCAAAGCGACACCGGCAGCCGAGCATGGCCGCACCCCGGCGTCCGGAATGGCGGCGGGCCCAGTTGGCCTCAGTGAGGTCCAGTCTGCGCCTTCCGTTGTGCGAGGATGAGCACGAGAAAGAGAGATTGAGAGAGAGAGCTGAGCGCTTTCTCGGGGCGGTTGTGAATTCCGTGTTGATGATGATTTGCGCGAGGCCAAAAAGGCGAATGCGCAGTGCGTAACCGAGGCGTTTCCAGAAACCAGTTTCAACCGCTGCGGGGGCGTCGATGCAGCCGTAAAACATTCACATTATTCAACACTTCTAGGATTCCTTCCCCCTTCACTTATCGCTCCTGCTTCTGGCGCTCCCATTTCTGGCCCGTCCCATCCTCTCTTCTCGATCGCTGGCCCACGGGACAGCCGGTTCCCCGCGGCCCTGCTGGGAGCGGCTCGGGGCCGCTGCGGGCGGTAGGGCAAATCGCGGCTGTCATGCCTCTTTCTTGCCTGGGAATTGCGACAGGGAAAACGATCGTGGGGCTGGTTAAGGGGTTCCGGGCGGCGTAATAACCCACAGGCCAAGGTGACACCGCCGCCTGGCCTTGACAGGGCTGAGAAGGGCGTTTCGTTCACGCCTCCCCGTTCACCCGCTCCACCGTGTCCTGTGTGTGTGTGTGCGGAGGTTTCGAGCGAAAAGGAGGACTGTTTGCCGGGAAGTCGTGACAGGCCACGTAGTCGCTGTCGGGGGAGGGGGGGGGGCGAAAGAGCCGCCTCGCTGCCCGCACGCTGCAGGGACGAGCGAGGGGCAAACAGGCCGACTGGTGACTTGCCGAGGCGCAAGTCGGCCGCATGGGGCGAATGACGCAGTCCGCCGACTGTCGTGCCGAAGGGACAGACGACGAGGTCAGAGGACCGAATGAAGGGCGGAGCATGCGCACACGCGCCCAGCGAGGAGGATTACAGCCCACGCCCCGTCCCCGTCCCCACTCGCCTTCCCGCCAAGCAATTCATGCATTGGGGATTGGTAGAGGCGGAGGGTGAGGGAGGGCAGAAGCGGAGGAACGTTCGTCTGGTGAGGGCTATTCATCCCGAAGCCGTAAACGAGGAGCCTCGCAAGTGTGGAAGGCAGAAGTGCTCGAACGATGCTTTAACAATGAGTTCTAGCCGAAAGAGGTGCGGAGTGAGTGGTCGAAGAGGAAGAAAGCAACACAGGAGGCGTCCAATTCAAGCGAGTGAGAGCCATTGAAAGGCCCAACGGAGGCCAAGCGGACATCGTCGACGAAGAGTAGCCACGTCTGGCGGGCGGCCAAGAAACGCCTCCACTTCCGCGCCATGGATTGGAGACTCCCGACGCCTGCGCCTGAGGCCTTACGACTTTTGAGTTTGTGGGTGAAGTGTTACACTTAGTCCTGTTGAGAATTGAAGGCAATTAATCAACTCCCCCTCCGCCCCCGCTCCCGCCCCTGCCCCCACCGACTTTTGTCACCGAAAGGCCAACAAGAACTTCTCCTCCTTAGTTGAGAGACGGTCCTAAAAATGTGATTTGCTGAGGAAGAGCGTTGACGCCATCCATTTAAGCCTATACACCGAATGGCGGGAGCAGACGAGGGAAAAATCGGGAGGTTGCGATTTTGTTTGATTGACAGAGTGAGATAATTTCGTTACAAGTAACTTCAGTGGGAGTGAGATCACGTGAAAGCAGGAGACGAGGCGAGGAATGAGGAGGAAAGTGTCGCGTGCCCCCACCGCAGCGCACAGCACGATCAGCGCCGGTGCGCCGGTTGGCAACAGCCTCGGCGACTCTGAGGGCGGCGGGGCATGTCTGACGGCGAGGGAGGCCGGCTGCACCCGCTTCGCCAGCGCAGACCCTCCGAGGCGGTTCGCATCCGTGGAAGGCAGGAGAGGCACATTCACGGCGCGTAACCGAATGAGACTGCCAGGAGGGACGGAGGATCCACGAGAAAGTGTCAAATCACCTTCACATATGCCGTGGGACGAGATTATGTTAAGATGCCCTCGTAATTTCGTGCGAAATTCGGAATGGAGTGGCGAGGACGGACTGTTTGTGAGAGGTAAACTTTACTCCTGCATGCACGCCCGTGCGTAACTGTTTTTGTGTGCTTACGTCTACACACAAGCACACACACGCACGAACACACAAAACTCACGAGAAGTGACTTGTTCTGTCCTCCTCTCAAGCACCCACCACATGACCTGAAATGCGGCTTTTTACCTCACGGCTCTCGACGGAGTAAAGTATTTGCTTCTGTGTATGAAGCCGCCTAGTCTCTCGTCCGCACCGCCGCTGAAGAGCGTTCTGCACGGACGCCCGAGCAGTCGTCCGCTCGAAAGCGGCTTGCGACAAGGCGTCGGAGAAAGCTGCAGCCCCGAAAGGTACGCATTTGCACTCGGGCTAGGGGAAGCCATTCTGAGGGCAGCTAAGTTCCATGCGAGGACGCACCTTCAATGTGCACGCGATTAGGAACACCCAAGTCGTCGAATGGCTTCATGTCATTTGTGTGTGTGTGTGTGTATGCTGGCACAGAGCAGAAGTGCCAACGCGCACGCCTCGCAGTCCACGCGGGTGAACAGGCGCAGAGGCAGGGGAGGCGAGTGAAGCCCGCCCGCCCGCCCCCCGACGCCTGCAATCGGACGAGGGATTTCGCGCTGTCCGGCAAACGAGGTCAGCTAATTAGCAAATAAATCGATTCCTCAATCGATCGACCCGCTCGTGAGTGCACGTGCGCCGGTGCCGAGGACGTCCGCTTTCTGGCGCCGAAAAACCTAAACTCTCTCGCGCCCCCTCCTTTCCCTCCTTGCCGTCCTCGCCCCGCCCTTTCCCCTTCATCCGCCCCCCGTCGGGCATGGGAGGCGTGTGTCCAGATGACGGCCGGCGGCGCATTTAGGCCTCCGGGGCACGTGGCATGGGCGTCAACGACAGCCCCGCGCGGTGGCTGAGACAATTTTTTGCCGGTCTAGGCACTTGTCTTTATTCTACCAAATCCAAGAAGAAGACTCGCATTGGTAGTTTTTTTTTAATTTGTAGGCTTACTGTCGAAACTCGCGTTTGCGATAATATTTTTACACTCGCGGCACGGGACGTGGGCAGAACAAAAAGCCTCGTACAACCGCGGTTGAAGTGGGACCTGCAAACTGCCTGTCGGCGATCGGAGGACCGACCGCACGGCCGTCGGAATGCGGCGTGACTTTGGTGGCATTAGCCTCGAGCGCACAACAAAACCTCAGGGAATATTTTGCACTCCATGCAAATGACTGAGCCACTTGGGCAGCGGTAGTCGCGGTGGTAGCTGTGGCAGTATTCGGCATTTGGGTGTGCTCCGACGGCCGCCGCTGTGTCCCTGACCGGCGCAGTGGGCCTTTCCCGTGCGGATCGGCTGCCACAACGACTCCTTTGCTCTTCCGCTGGACTGCGCTGTCCCAAACACCGTGCGGCGCGGCATGGGACCGATTCCACGAAAGAAGCGTGAGTTTCCGGCGGGGTCGGAGGAGGGTGGAAGGCAGTGCCGGAAGTGGAAGCAGAGGCGTGAAAAGGAAGCCAAGTCGAGCTGAGTGCAGTAGCACCTTAGCGAAAAGGTCAACACGGGCTGAAGTGAATCCGCCACGGGACGGGGGCATCCGGTCTGCCTGTCTCTCTCTCTCTCTCCTCCGCCCATCAAACTGTTTTGACCAGATGTCTGAAACTGGGCCGGACACAATCGCACAGCGGCCGTCGCCTCCGCCCAGCTCGCTAATTCCAGCCGGCGGAGAGAGGCGTTTTGCTGCCTACTGCCTCTCCGGCGATCTAAATTGCCCGGGCGGGGAAGAATACCACCAAATGCGAGCGCTCACGCGATGCAACAGCTCCAACCGGTCGTCAGGGCGACGTCTCGTTGTGGGTCTGTTTACACGGACGACATGTTTCCCAGTCGACTGACCACTTAAAATCAGTTTTCGCCTTCCTCATTAACACGTCAGAGAGCCCACAACGCTCCAACGGAAGGCGAAAGGACGCGTGACTCAGGCGATTTCCCTTTCCGAGCGGGGCTCTCAAGTGAGCCGACTGAGCGGACAGGCGGAAGCGAGATTTAATTCAGGCCTTTGACGATGTGCACTCACAGACGCATGTGGCAGTTCCGCCACGGGGCGTGGGCATTGCGAGGCCTAACGAGAGGGGGAGGAAGCGGGGGTAAAGGGGCTTCCATTCCGCTGAAAGAACGCACTATTCCACCTCAGCCGCTGGATGGGCGGAGGTGCTAGCACGAGGTAGAGAGGGGAACCGGTCCAGCGCTGGTGTCCGACCGCCCTTCTTGTCCAGGTGGACGACCTTGTTGGGACTGCAAGGCAGGTAGTGGCGAAACGGGGGCACTATGCCGAAGACGAGGTTTTCGCCGCCGGCCTGGTCACAAACGCGCCCAGACACGCGGGCGGAGAGTTTGCAAGTGCACCACCCACCGACTCGTGAAGGCGGCAGGCACGCTTGGACGTGCACGACCCCACAGCCACCCTGCACGACCTGTTGCCACAGGTTGGCGCACTCCGTCGCTTGAGGTTAGTGTGAAGGGCGGAGGAACGGGAAGACAGTCGCAGACGTGACCGCCGCGTGGATTAACTCTAAATGCGGGGCATCGTGGCGAGGCGCAAGCAGCGCCACTGCCCGCGCTGCCGACCAGCCATTAAGAGGTCCCTTGACCGGGCAGGAGGCGTTCTCATCGCGCCCCATTGTGGGGTCTCGATAGACGGTCCCGAGACGGGGATGAGCGCCCAGCGCCAAGGACGTCGGCACTCTCGCGGGCTGGAGAAAGGCCCACGAATGCGCGGGATACCACGACCCCCTTCTCCTTTTGCCCGCCACCCCACCTTCCGACTGCAGTCACTTGAGAATTGAAACGTTATCATGAAAAAGGTATGCCCCGGAATGAAGTCTCTTTTCGCTTAACCGAGCGTCTGGGACACTCGGCAAACTGCCCCCAGAGAAGGGCGCCTCGGAGACACGAGGCTAAAGGTCGCAGGAAGGCTTCTCATAAGCTGCGCTTATTCCTCCTCCCTTCCATTAGCCAACCACATACGCAGACGCTCCTGCCACCGTCACACTGCCCTGAAGGTGGTGCCCAACCTTGGGGGGAGGGGGAGGGCACGTCTCCTTGGCATTGGTCTCATTACTCCACCGGCCACACAATATCCCCCTCGGTGTGCACACAGCACCCAAAGTTGGGCACCAGTTGCTGTGCGAGTCAACGCCTCCACTCACCCACTCACCCCCGAGAAGCCCGCGGGAGCCCCGTAGCCCAAGCATTACGCTGCCACGCACAACTGACTCGGCTTCATTCAGTAGTTGGTTGGTGTTTTACCTATCGCAGCATCAGTTTCGCCACCTGCAGGTTTTGTGGACTGAAGAAAAACACACACGCGGCATAAGGAGGCTGTTTGGGACGGTGCAACAGACAAAACACGGCGTTAACGAGGTCTCGACGCCCTCCACTGACAACAACCACGCGACTTCGTTGGGTGGGGGCGGGCGCCCCCGCTGTTGGTTTTTGTCGCACTGGCGGTCGCGTCATCGCGGGCGCAGTCGGGGGCGCCCCGATTCCCTAGGCATAACCCCGAGCCCGAGCCCGAGTCCGAGCCCCGAAGGACGCCTCTTAACCGAGGCCACTCAAGGCTTTCATCAAGGCTTCAGGCAGTTGGCAGTTGGCGTTGGCAGTAGGCAGTAGGCAGTAGGCAGGGCGTATCTAATGCCCACAGACCCCCACGCCAAAGTAGGCCACGCAACGTCGAGGTGGCGGTGTCGGCGGCGGCGGCGATGGCGGCGGCGTCGCAGTCGTCGAGTGAATCGCGTGAGTCGCGTGGCGGGAGGAGAAGTAGAGTAGTCGGCTCTGCTGCGTGGCCATTCTCGCAACCCCACGAGGGCACCACTTTCACAACACTCGCCACGTCAGCGGTTGTCGTTCGCGGCAGTTGAAAAACACAACCGTGTTGCCGTCAGAGCGTGCGACCAAGCGAGGAGAGGCCACCAATCGAGGTTGGGGCGGCAGCTCGATTGGCCACCTCCCCACGGACTCCCCACCGACTCCGCGAAGGCTCCGCGAAGGGCTCCGACAAGCGACTTTGCCCTCACCGTGCGTCAGGTCCCGTCTTCACTTTCGGCCCTCGCCACGGCCAGGAAGAGCAAATTGCAAGCACCGGCGAAGTGCAACATCCCATTCGAGCTGTCCATGGCCGGCGCTCGTTAGCAGTGAAGAGGGGAGAAAGGCATCTACCAGCCCCCCGCCACTCCCCGTCCCACCGCAGGAGGGTGCTGTGGGAGGGTGGTGTGCACACTAGCGTGAGGGAGGGGGGGCGGGGGGAAGGGGGAGGGGGAGGGAGGAGGGGGGAGGGGGAGGGGGGAGGGGAATGTGTCATTGGAGCGGAAGCAGAAGGGCGAGCGCCAAATGGGCTCCACCAGGGGAGGTGCGGATTGGACGGGTTGGACGGCTTGGACTGTGGGCGAGTGGAGTGCTCCCTCACGACAGACAACTGGTGCGCCCTGATGGGGCCTCCTCCACCCGCGGGGCTGGGCGAAAAGCACAGCTGACAGGCTCTGGCATCGCAGCGTTGCCGAGTCGACGTGCGCTGGGGCTGGTGACTGGCAGTGACTCGTCTCGTGCTGCTGTACAAAGGTCTAAGTTTACTCCGTTCTGCGCCAACAATCAACGGTCAGTTTCCCAAAGGAATCTGCCGCCACGCAAGGTGGGTGACTGAATTCGTGGTGAGGGTCTGGAAGAGAAAGTGGGTCTGCATCAACAGTGCCCGCGACCACCTTCTCACGCAGGTGATTTGCAGTGGTCAGACACTGCGGGGTCGTGTCCTTTGATTGACGACGCGGACTCATGTCCGCCTCAAGCAAAAGCCTCCAGTTTCGACGCAATGCAACCCGGGACGGAGGGCCTTCAAACGACAGCTCGTCGTGAATAGGCGCCGGGCACGCCAGACAGACACCAAATACTTGCCCGCCTGTAGAAGCGACGGAGCCCTAACCGCACGGCCCCGGGCGGGGCCACACGTGAGTGGCGTCGCCAAGGTGCGTGGAGCAGGCAGCGGACAAAATTTCGCTGTCACTCAGTCGGGAGACCAGTTGGCGACAGAAGGGAGGAGGGTGCGGTGACAGCATTCCCGGCCCCTCAGACTTACTCGTGGAGCAGGCCACTGCCGTCGCAGTCTCTCTCCCCCAGGAAACCTCTTAAAAATGTGGTTTCACGAACAAAATAGCGTCGGCAGCCCCTACGACGACCCCAAATGAATGACATTTCGGGCTGGTTTGATGAGAGTAAAGAGGAGTCCTCGAAAGTCTCCTCTCTCCCCCTTTCTCTCCTTCGTGAAGGCGTGGCCACCGCAGTTAGGACTGCGTAGCGAAAGAGAGGGAATGACTTGTGCCATGACGGTTGTGGGTGGTCAGCTTCGTTTAATTAACCCCCGGGAGGAGATTCGCTAATCACACGGGACGGCTGCAGCGCCGCTTGCCCCATCGCCCGAACCTGTCGAGGCGGCTATGGCGGCGACGGCGGCGACGGTGAATTCGACTGACCTCCGAGGGAGGCGGAGGCCCCTCAGTTGAGTGAATGGCGAGGCGAAGGGAGCAGACTCGTGCCACGAGAATGCACGTCCACTCGCCCGAAAATGGCTCTCCACCGCTCCGCCCATCCGCCCTGCCATGCAAAGGTGGTTTTTGCGCGATTAACCCTAAAAGTAGCCGCCATAGACTCCTACTCGTGAGAGACGCTTGCACGACGGGACGAGGCGACTCCGCCCGCCAGGCTGACTCTCTCCCCGCCTCGAACATGCCGCCTTCCCCTTTGTCGAGGCGAACTCGGGCGCCCAGACCGGCCCCCTCAGCCTCGGCGACTGAGGCCTTCCGCACTTTGTCGACACTTGGAAATTTTACGCCTTCTTTTATCAAGTTACTTTTAATTGAGTTTTTGATAGCAAAAACTTGAAATTTCGTAAATGTGGAATAATGGCGTCATGCGAACGATGGCAGAAGGTTAACGCCAAAGACGGACGAAGCTCTGGTCGTATGAGAGATTTTGAAGTTCCACTCTTACTTGAAACCCGCAACCCCACAATTTCCAGTCCGGGGGAGTTCGGGTGCGAGAATGGCGAAAAAAAGCGGCCCCCGGCAAACACGGCCAGACGAGACGGAGAGTCGGTCCCCACGCGGACACGCGCCTCCGGCCGAGGAGGTTCCGACTCTCCCGCTGCGCGGCATGTCTCCGTGCGGACGGTTGCGCGGATGCCGAACTTGGCTGAGAGGTGGTCGATGCCAACCGGAACGGTTGAGACAGTCGCCACTTTGCAAATCCGCCGCTGACGGCTGACCGTTTTGTGTCCGCCGGTTTGTTTACGCGACGGTCGGCAGCCCAATTACTTGACTGAGTCAACAGTTCAGCCGACGCTCATTCATGCTCCCCAAAATAAACGGCCGCTCGCTGCACACACACACGCGAGCGCAGAGCTCGAGGGAGACACGCCAGGGGGACGCAAAGGGTCTCATGCCGGTGCTGGGGACGGCGGCGCCGCGTCCAAGGCGAGCTCGACAACGTGCCCCGTCGCCCCGACTTCTTTCCGCTTCCGCCGGGAGAAAACGCAAACTGGTCCCCCTTCGGCCGTGTCGCCGCGCACTGGGAGCCCCAACGCCCGCAGTCGCGGCTTTCGGCGCTCTCGGTGGTTACGGGACTCGGAGGGTTGCGTCGCCTGTGATGTGTGGACGTCCACATCGCCGAGGGCCGCGGCAACGCTCCCAGCAGCACCGCGTGTGGCGACGGAGCGGCCGCGAGGAGGATGAAGTCGCCCTCATCTTGTTGCATCGCCTTGTTGCATCTCCGAGGACGTTCCCCACCGCCATTCGCAACGGCCAAACCGTCCGGCGGAGTTGCATTGAATGGGAGAGGGCGCGACTGGGCAGCGCATACCCTCGTCGTCGGGCAGTCGAGTGTGCTCAACGCTTTCACATATGACCATCGCAGAAGCGCCGGTGACCTCGCAATGCGTCGCTCAACCGGAGGTTACCATGCTCTCCTGGCTGCGCTTTTGGTCACTTTTCCGCGGGCATGGCTGAAACAGGTCGTCGGGAGGTTAAGCTGCGAAATCGCCCCTCTCAATGAGGGTACGCGGGTGAAGGGAGACGAATAATCCCGTTGCGCAGGCTAGGAAGTCCATCGCCTCGTGAGCTCCCGGGCGTCGACTGGCCATGGGTGCCCGGCTACTACGGCGGCGACCAGAGGCGCGACTCGGCGAACTGTGAGCGGCCGTTCGCGGAGGGAAACGGCTCTGGGGCAGAACGTTGTCGTCCGCCCACACAGATAACTTCGTGTCACCACTACGACGAGCGATGCCGCACGCGCACGGATGGACTGCAGGGCTGTCCGTCGGAGCTGAGACGCCGAGACGGAGGAGGAACCGCTGGGGGATTAAACAAACACGCATAGCGGCGCAGAGACGTGGTGTTTTTTGCGATGCAGTGTTGAGGGCGTCGCCCGTGGGTCCTCGAGGGTTCGACAGTCCCCCCTCTCCGTCTCATCGCCTCCCCGGGGTTGTTTCTTCTGCCATTCCAGCCGTTGCAGACCCCCACTGGAGGCGAGGGATCTCGGCGGCAAAAATTAGTGCCTCACTTGCAGGAACACGTGACTCTGCCCTGTTGTGGAAAAACAATGTCACAAGGGCTGGCAGGGGTGGCACGGGTAGGCAGCCGTGTGGATGCATCCTCGGTGGAGGCGGTGGAACCGCCCTGACGCAGACGCGGTGATTTAATTAAATTCATCCTACCTTCTGAGCCGCTATTGACAAGTCCTCCGCAGCATGTTGCGTCTTCTCCCCGCAAGGTGAGACACAAAACAGAGAGAAAATTACTGCGCGCTTGAGTTTCTCAAACGCAAATTTCCTGCCGCAGAACCAAAATAATTGCTGCTCTGTCTTTGCAAAAGTTGAAAACCGCACGCCCGAATGCAGGTGGCGGTGCAGAGGACGCAGACTGTCACTGTTGCAGTGTGGACTCCAGGGCGTTTGGGGGGCGAATGAGGCGAAGGGAAAAGGTCACGGCCCAACTCAGAACTCCTCCTTACTTTTGCCGCGATTTTCTTGCCTCAGCGGTGTGGCCACCGGTCAACCTGTGCTCGGCGGCCGGTCTGTGGCCGCGGTGGAGCGGCTTGCGACGACTGCGCTTCTCGGGCCTCGGAACCGCCCCCAACAGGGAGCGGAGGAGAGCGGCCCCTAATAGAGTGAGATTCCGTCGTCTGCTGCGCTCAACTCCTCGGCCCCCTCAGCTGCCTGCTGCCATGCGACTGTGTCAACAGCCTCCGGACCATCATCCACCTTCTTGATGGAGTTGTTCAGCCGCCAAACCACCCCAACAGGGCCCGCGGACCTCGTGTCAGTGCCATTGAATTAGCCAACTCCATCGAAATAACCCAGAATACAGTGTTGCTGTTGGATGCCGCGATTTGACGTCACAGTTGAAGAGATTCACGGCGACCATGTGACTTGCGAGGCCTTCGGGAGGGAAAATCCCTTGCGTTCAGGGAAGAAATCCTGGTTGGACTCAAACGATCGCCCTCGCCAACTGACTATTCTGGGGTGTGCACACGTGTCCTTTAGAGATGTTCATGGTTAAAAGGCCTTTAACCCAACCTCGCCCTTATACGCCCTCCCTAAATCCCTAAAATCCCACTCTAATGCTAGTAAAAAACGCATCCAAACGACTGTAACCTGTCTCTCCAGACGTAACTCCTTGGTGTTCAGACCGCCGAAACCCAGACGCATCGACGAGGCGGCGGAGTTCGGCGCGAAAGTTTTTCCGACGGAGACAGACCGCGAACAGGCTCACCTCCACACTCACTTGCTCCTTTGCAATCTGGACGAAGAAGACGCGCTAATTTGCCACATCAGTGAGGGAATTTCGTGGGCACTTTGGCGATTTCTGCGTGATTCACCAGTTGCATTCTCACTCAATAAGCTGAGCATGTTCAAGCATACTTTGTAACGCAGTTTATTTCGAGTCCTTTCCCCACTTCCAAGTGCTTATCAACTACTGGGTCGTCCACTTACGCAGCATGGGGAGATGGGACTCCTCTCGGCGTCACCCAACGTCGATTGGTTTCACGAAAAACTGTAGTTTTGCGGCCTTGGCATCGGCACCGGAGACTCTGGGTGGAGAGCGAGACGACGACCCTTTTTGTTGCGCATAGGCTCCTCCCTTGCAGTGAAAACCTTGACAGACTATGACAGACGTCCCAATTTAACGCTCCGCATTTCCCGCCGGCGCACTGTTTAGCTACAGATGGCGCTCTCAATGACAAAACATTCGAAACACTTGACGAGATCTGACAACTCCACGTCCTTCAATTTTCTTTGCCACTTAAAGTTGTAGGCGTCGCTGATAAGGTGAAAATAATCACCACATCTTATTGTTCGGCGAAAGTAGGAACTGACTAGTTTGGGAAAGAGCTGCGAGTAGAAAAAATAGGAGAGGAAAGATCCGCACCAGATTCTTGGTGCTTCCTCCTTTTACCACGTCCTCATTTGCCCCTAAATTTAAGCGTCTTCCATCTGCATCCTGAAATAGTTGGGCAAGTGTTGGGCTTCTCTCCCCTGATTGGGTGGTTCAATCCTGGCACCTTCCTCGCCCGACCAATAGTAGCGCGTCATCGGTCGATCAATCGACCGAGCGTCAAGTCTATTTGGGCGCGTTGGAAGCTGCACGTCCACCTTCCGCTGTTTTTTGTACGCTTTTCGAGAACGTTTGGCGCCCCGTTGCCTCTTAAAGTCGCACAGGCTGAAAATATCGTCGGCCATATTTCTGTGCGCAAAAATATCGCGAATTAAGTAATTACCAAAACTTATTAAGGCTCATTGGATAAACAAGTTCCCCGATGCTATCTCAAGACGGGGGCTTCAAAGCCACGTCGCGTTAGAAAGTTGTTATCGAAAACACTAGGCATTAAAAAGAAGCCACTCAACAAGGCATCGGCGCTCGCTCTGGGGCAATGGGTTCGTTGAGACTATGAGGAAACGCATTCCAAACCAAACAAATAAACTGGGATACACCTCGCGATTACATCGCAGCCCTTGATTTTCTGACAGGCTTCCAAGAGGACGTTGTGCGTTTGTGTTCTCAATGATCTCGTTACACCCCAACCACCACCCCGCCCCGCCCTACCGAATTTTTAGATTATTAAACTTTTATGAGAGTTACTTTCTCCTTTCTCGCCCTCAGGGCTGGGCGAAGAAGGACGCCCCAACAGGGCACCCCGGTTGTTCTGGCGTGAGGGAGCACTCCACTCGCCCACAGTCCAAGCCGTCCAACCCGTCCAATCCGCACCTCCCCTGGTGGAGCCCATTTGGCGCTCGCCCTTCTGCTTCCGCTCCAATGACACATTCCCCTCCCCCTCCCCCTCCCCCCTCCTCCCTCCCCCTCCCCTTCCCCCCGCCCCCCTCCCTCACGCTAGTGTGCACACCACCCTCCCACAAGCACCCTCCTGCGGTGGGACGGGGAGTGGCGGGGGGCTGGTAGATGCCTTTCTCCCCTCTTCACTGCTAACGAGCGCCGGCCATGGACAGCTCCGAATGGGATGTTGCACTTCGCCGGTGCTTGCAATTTGCTCTTCCTGGCCGTGGCGAGGGCCGAAAGTGAAGACGGGACCTGACGCACGGTGAGGGCAAAGTCGCTTGTCGGAGCCCTTCGCGGAGCCTTCGCGGAGTCGGTGGGGAGTCCGTGGGGAGGTGGCCAATCGAGCTGCCGCCCCAACCTCGATTGGTGGCCTCTCCTCGCTTGGTCGCACGCTCTGACGGCAACACGGTTGTGTTTTTCAACTGCCGCGAACGACAACCGCTGACGTGGCGAGTGTTGTGAAAGTGGTGCCCTCGTGGGGTTGCGAGAATGGCCACGCAGCAGAGCCGACTACTCTACTTCTCCTCCCGCCACGCGACTCACGCGATTCACTCGACGACTGCGACGCCGCCGCCATCGCCGCCGCCGCCGACACCGCCACCTCGACGTTGCGTGGCCTACTTTGGCGTGGGGGTCTGTGGGCATTAGATACGCCCTGCCTACTGCCTACTGCCAACTGCCAACGCCAACTGCCAACTGCCTGAAGCCTTGATGAAAGCCTTGAGTGGCCTCGGTTAAGAGGCGTCCTTCGGGGCTCGGACTCGGGCTCGGGCTCGGGGTTATGCCTAGGGAATCGGGGCGCCCCCGACTGCCGCCCGCGATGACGCGACCGCCAGTGCGACAAAAACCAACAGCGGGGGCGCCCGCCCCCACCCCAACGAAGTCGCGTGGTTGTTGTCAGTGGAGGGCGTCGAGACCTCGTTAACGCCGTGTTTTGTCTGTTGCACCGTCCCAAACAGCCTCCTTATGCCGCGTGTGTGTTTCTTCAGTCCACAAAACCTGCAGGTGGCGAAACTGATGCTGCGATAGGTAAAACACCAACCAACTACTGAATGAAGCCGAGTCAGTTGTGCGTGGCAGCGTAATGCTTGGGCTACGGGGCTCCCGCGGGCTTCTCGGGGGTGAGTGGGTGAGTGGAGGCGTTGACTCGCACAGCAACTGGTGCCCAACTTTGGGTGCTGTGTGCACACCGAGGGGGATATTGTGTGGCCGGTGGAGTAATGAGACCAATGCCAAGGAGACGTGCCCTCCCCCTCCCCCCCAAGGTTGGGCACCACCTTCAGGGCAGTGTGACGGTGGCAGGAGCGTCTGCGTATGTGGTTGGCTAATGGAAGGGAGGAGGAATAAGCGCAGCTTATGAGAAGCCTTCCTGCGACCTTTAGCCTCGTGTCTCCGAGGCGCCCTTATCTGCGGCCGCCCCATGACCGGTTTCAGAGGGCGGGTGACGCAGGGGAAGTCGACCTTTCCCAGAGGCGCAGTAGTGTGAGAGAGTAGGGGAGTGGGAACTGCCCCTCCGGTGAATGATGAGTGAGTAGGTGGCAGCCCCAGAGTCCGCAGCATCCATCCGTGTCGGTGACAGCAATTATTTCGCCTTAACGCAAAATTTCGCTGTTTTCAGCAGCTTCATCGCACGAAGAGGCGCCCTTCCAGGCGTCAGACGTCCGCACCACCTAACAGAATGGGAGCACTCCGTCTGGCCTACGTGTCCGGCGAAGTACGACCGGCGCACCCCCTGTGAATTGCGTGGTCTGCGCGGGAGCCATGGGGAGACTGGAAGGGGCTGGAAAAGGGAGAGTGACGTCCTCACTGATTGTTATTCGGCTTCTACATATACTCAGCCTTAACAGGTCTTATCTTGACAATACGCAAGGCGGAGCTGCGGGCGGAGGCGAAGACGGGTCCACTTCTTTGCATTCCGGTCTGCGGTCGCGTTCCGCCTCCGCCGAGTAACGATGTGACCGCCAGAAAGACGGGCAGAACGCAGAAGATGCTGTTGCTGAGCAAGACAGACGCCACGAGAAGGTGAGTTTTGCCGCTCAGTGCAAAGGTGACCACAGCGCCGACGATACAGACGAGAAACTGAAGCACGGCAACGAAGACAGCGAGGACGTCCATTAGCCGAGGCGAGCGCGAGAAGGCCA
Source organism: Dipylidium caninum (assembly GCA_017562135.1). Taxonomy (NCBI): domain Eukaryota; kingdom Metazoa; phylum Platyhelminthes; class Cestoda; order Cyclophyllidea; family Dipylidiidae; genus Dipylidium; species Dipylidium caninum. Next base: position 1,361,882 of record QEYB01001312.1, on the reverse strand, counting down.
GCGCTCGCACGATCATGGTGAGTTGAAGGACGATGCCGCCGGCGCCGCCGAGGTAGCTGAGCCAGCGGGGGTGCGTGGCGTGGCCGTACGTGGTCGTGGCCACAGTGGCAATGAGGAATGCTCCCACGGCGAGGGGGAAGAGACTGTGAAGGACGGTGAGCAGAGCGTCCGTGTGGTCAAGGGTGTTGAGACGATCTGCGCTGGAGCTTTCGGCCTTCGCATCAGGCTTAGAGGTGTCGTTATCGCCATTCACAGTGACTGGCAGCTGCTTCTTCTTACTGACGACCATAGCGACGCGTTGTTTGTGAGAGCGACAGAAGTGAGGGGCTTCACACAACTGGGCACCGACGCCACTAAGCCAATGGGAGTGCGTGTGATGACCTCTGAACTCGTGTGGCAGGCATGCGTGGATGATTGTGACTGGAGGCATTGCGAAAGACATTGAGAACATCCAAGATATTAGATATTGCAAGGAGAGGCAAACGCGCCTCGTGAAGAGTTCACTTCTTTTCCATGAAGACCGAAAGGCAAAGCTTCACGCGAATACGACGCCTACAAAAGACTAAAATGAATGGTAAAGTGAATGAGGAGCAATGTAAATTTCAGACTTCTTTTTGCTTGCGGCAGGCGTCCTTTAGAACGTTATGCGCGAGCGAATACTAGAGAAATGTTAGATTTTGGCAACAAAAGACTCGGTTCTCTGGGAAAGGCGGATCTCGAGCGTTGAGGAGTCGATCCTTCCCGCAAGCGCGAAGGCCTCAAGGGGTGGCCACCTTCCCTCCTCCCTGCATGCATCCAACAGTTCTGCTCTTGAACCACCAACTTAACACTGTAACCCACGGCTGAGCAAGCGATTTTGGATGATAGGAAATACCTAGAGGCAGCACCGCAAGTCCAGTTGTTGGTTTCTTAACAACGCAAGTGACATAACAGTGATTTTACGAAATACCATAATTCCATGTTTATCAAAGAGAAGCAGTGAGGTGAGATTGTCTTCTCGCCTCGCAGGAGTGCTGATGGGACATAGAGGGATTCAGGTTGTACATTGGCGGCAAGCGGGCACCTCTAGCACCATGAATAAAATCGCATTTTCTGTGGAATTGAGCAACAGACAATGAAAACACGCGCTGCTAAAAACATCGTACTCACAAACATAAGTAGGGAAAATCGAAAAGCCGCGGAAATTTGACAGAAGATACATCAAATTTCGAGGGCCTGGCTGGATAATCGAACGCCATCTTTAACACAATCGAATCGCATGCCAGCGTTAATTTGCATCTTGTCCGAGCACATGTGCGATGAGGAGCCCAGACAAAGTGTAGGGAGAGACGCTTCCTCTGAGGAAGATAAAATAGAGAAAGCGGAGTACCTGTCGAAAGGGGCGGTGTTATACACCGGTCGACATTTGCCCGCTAATACACCTTTGGGCGAGGATCGGTAGAACTTCCCGGTGAGGATTCAACAGATGCCATCCAGTGAATGTGTGAATAAGCCCAGCAGTTGAGAATCCTGGTGGTGGCTTCGCAGTGTAACTGGCAGAGGCGCGTAAGTGGAGGGAGAATCGGCCTCGCGGAGAGTAACTCCTACGAGACTAATAGAAAACCCCCGCAGCGAATAATAAGCACATACTTGAAAATGCCTTTTACCCCAGCCCTACTTCGAGGTTGCCATCGAGAGCTCCGAGGCTCAGGTGTAAATGTTTACGACAAGAGGCTATTGCATCAGCCTGCGCAACGGAATATTTAACTCCGCCTGACACCATCCCCGAGCCTGGTGCAACCGAAATGGGAGGCATAGGCGCCCCGACGAAGTGAGGGGTCGTGAGCGGGGGACATCCTCGGTGGCGGGACAGCCAAGCCGCCCAAGCAGCCCCTTCAGATTGAGTGGCGACGGATGCCACGGCATTTGACACACTTGCAGTCCTTCAGTCGGTGAAGACGGCGAGGTGCAATGGCGGCCCAAATGGGGGGTGCATAGGGGCGTCTCGACTCGCTGGACGCTGGCATTAGCCAAAGCTGACTGGCGCCACTCCACCGTCGGGGCCGCCTGGGGACACGAAGGAGTGCGAGCGAAATGCCGGCTCGTGCCGCAGTGCTCGCAAGGCCACCGGCGGGTCGTACTCCACCGCGACGTCTGCCTCGCCGTCCGTTTTAGGGAAGCGAACGACCAGCGTGCTTAAACACCTCTCCCCCACGCATGAGACGAACCAAGACGCGAGTGGCAACAAGTCAAGCACTTCAGGGCCATTTTTCGCGAAGCCTTTAATGCCTCAGTCTCGGGTATAAACAACTGCGGACTGGATATGGCGCCAACAGAGACAAATGCGGTGCCGCAAGACAAAGCACTTCGTTATGGTTATCGCTGCGGATGCCCTCATCCCACAATGCGGTGGCTGCCTGGATGTTGCGCCTTCGTTCGTCGTTTGAGCGGCTGTTCGCCCGCGCTGATAAATTAGAGCAAACCGTTCCGACTCAAAGACAAAAGGGCATTATTTAGTCGACTGGATACACTGCTTCACAGCATAAGAGGAGGAAGGTCGGGCACTTCACGCGTTGTGCCTTCGGCCGCGTCTTCGCCGATGGCATCTCTCACGCCGAGACGGGCGCCTCAGCCGCGTCGATGGCCGCACTGGAGGAGCTGGGGTCGTCGGAGCTGTGATTCCTCCTCCGAGCGGTCAGAACATCGATGTTCCAGAGCATCACTAATTTTACTTGAATCATACAACTGCAGCAAAAAAAGAAACTACCAGTAAGCTATGTACATACAGTGGTTCAAGGAAAAGTAAGAGAAATAAAGAAATACAGAGATTATGGGGCAGTAATACCGAGAGGAAAGGGGAGAAGCGGGAGATCAACAAGGAGGGCTGATAGCAGCGAAAATGCAGGGAACCCCATGTCAACTGGAACCGAAACAGAGTCTTCTCAGTTTTTGACAACAAAAAGGAAAGGAAGAGGCGAATTCAATGAAAGCACAGGGTATAGACAGAGACGAAGACAAATTGGGGGACGAGATGGAGATCGCAGATTAGAAAACTATTTGGGCGCCTCGAGGGCGAGAAGATGACATAAAGGAAGATTGAGGAGTTGTCGAACTGCGTCCAACGATGCGACACCGTCACTGTCCTTACCGCCTACACGGACGACGGGAACAGACGGTTCAATGAGTGGGGAAAAAGCATCCACATGATTTTCCCCATTCAGCCTTTTACAGAGACGCTTCCGCGGGGGGAGACCATTGGAAAAGGAGTTGCTGGTGGCCCGTGACGACGCCCACGTGGAAGGTCTACTGGACCTACGCAGACCGCCGCCAGCATCCACCAGCGAGTCGGCGGAGCAATTGGAGGAGGCGGAAGAGGTGACAGAAACAGACGGCGACGTGTCATCGTCGAGACTGGCGGTCTCAGAGTCCTGCCTGGCACGACGGCGATGGCGACGTTGGGGAGTGGAGGGCGGACTCGTCGTACCGGTGCTGGTGCTAGCACTGGAGGCGATGGACTTCATGCCTCGACGCAGCATTGCCATGGGGCGGGAAGGACCGACTACCTCGACCCACCAAGTAGTCCACGATGCGGACGTCTCGAAGGCGGCAACGCCCGCCCTGTTGAAAGTGGTCCAGAACGTCGAAGGCACGCTCGATGCCGGAGAGAAAGGCTCCATGTGTACACTGCTGCCCGCCTCGGCTGTCGATGGTCCCCTCGCCGGCGAAAAGAAGACAGGGTCGACCCTGTCAAACATTAGTGAATGTTAAGACCACGACATTTAGAAAGGGAGACGAAATAGCTCCTCGGAAGAGCATTTCGGAAAAACAGTCCTCAACTCTCGCACTCCCACAAAATCGGATTTCGCTTTGTTAACATCAATTAATGTTCCTGGCTCCGGGCTCCGCGTGAACGGGGAAGCAGGTCAGTAGACGTTAAGCATTCGAAGGCGTAAAGTCACTTACCCCGACCACTCTGAGGGGCTTTCACTTACTCCCACGATTGGAGCATAGCGGAAGAGGATAGGTGGGCGTCAAGGAAACGGACATGCTGGTACTTCCACAGAGAAGTACTTCTGTGCTGGATCTCAAACCCTCAGGAGATGACAGCGATTCCGCGTAGTCCGAGCTTGGACCAGGGCGGGGGGACGAGGCCAGCACGGACGGATTAATTAGAAGAGGGGGAAGCGAAACGTACGCAGAGGGTTTGTTGGACTATGCTTCTGCTCAAAGCACACGAAGTGCAAGAGCGTGAAGCGTTTCGAAACCGTGACATGAAGAAACGTCGGCGTTTTGCGATAGTCATAGGCTGGGTGGACTGCCCTATGAAATCAGAGACGCCGAAATGGAAGGCGCCCTACCGCCGCCTCCTCCTCCAAATCGAACGGATTGTCGTCAACTTGTTTTATGCGGAGAAGTGAATAAGGGAACAAGGACGAGGACGACCGTACACCTAAGCAGATGACGTAAGTGAAACGGGTAAAGATGCTCTAATCCTCTAAAATTTGGCAGACACACGTGCAGAAATTTAGGGTGAAAAAAAAGCTAACATCGTGAATCAACCGATTGCTGTGGTGGTGAGTGTTCGGGGCGATGGAGCAAAGGAGGAGACACGAGAGGCACGTCTTGCCCACAAACGCCTCACGGGCACAAAGGCGGCTGGGTGGACATTAGAACGTGAGCGCGTTCAGAGGGAGGACTGCGCCACTTTGAGATGGGGCAATCCGCCCGTGATGGAGAGGGGGAGGGGGGGGGAGACAATTACCAACACCGCCCAACGGCATCACATGACTGCCTCATCCTCGTCTAAGATCTGCCTATGCACCAGTCGTTGAGGCGAATATAAAGAAGGTGAGGCAAGCGAAAAATCGCACTGGGCGCTGAAGGAGATCAGATCGCCCGCAAAGTCAACGATGCACGCGTTGAGAGGTCTTCTACTGGTCGTGCGGCTGATGCGACGATGCCAGAGGCGTTCACAAACACCGGTCAAGTTGCCATCAGAGGGGGGAGGGTGGGGAGGGGGATAATATAAGAGAAAAAAGAATATCTGAAGATATGGCGAGAATGTAGGGTTTAAGTGGCGGATTAGACTGCATTACGATTTATGACAGTCTCAAGCGCGCGAATCATAAGGGTGTCAAAGCCTTTCGAAGACTGTTTCCACGGCAAGCAGGTACGTTGGCAAAGTGGAAAGATAATGGTTCGCCTCCTCCCTCCAACGGGGGGAACTCAGGCGGCTGCGACGGGTGGAATTCCGTTTCGCCGGCGCAAAGAGAACTCATGACATGCCACGGCATGTTGAGGAGTGACTCAACCGGGGGCGTTGAAGTTTGAGGCTTCAACAGAGTTTGTAAACAACGCCGGGTTAGTCAGGCAGCTGTTCAGCATGGAGACGAACACAGATGACTTTTACCCTTCAAAGGTTGGACTGTGTTAGAGGGTTTTGGGCGGCCAAAAGGAGGGAGTCGATGGTCAAGGTGACAGTGACAACGGGACAATCGGTAATAACGTTTAATCCATCTGCACGTGAAGCAGAAGAGTCTCATGTGCCTTAATTGGAATTGAGTTAAATTTCGCCTCAGAGGCACAGAAATAAGTGCAGACAGTTACGGACCTCCTGGAGTCGGTTGCGAGTGACCAGACCTACGTTGTTCTGACGACTTAGGCAAAAGTTAAGTCCCAGCGAGGAGGAAGATGGCTGGGATAAGAAGGCTCCACTAGACACGATATGTCACGTCGTGCCCGGCGTCCATACTATTTTGCCGAGTGTCCTCAATTCACCTGGGTAAAGGAGTTCAGGAACATTTAACTTGTGCCTTCACTGACTGGAAGCCACGAACACGAGGCATGCGACGGGACACGTTGCTGCGACCGGCTCCACAGTGAGGTAATCTACTCGGGAGAAGTACAAATTGTCTGAATGCCCTAACGCCTAATGAATGCGTTAAAGTGGATGATGAGGACCCGCAAACCATGGAGTGTGCGCGTTGATCACGGCGAAGAACGCCTCGAGGGGAGCATATACAATCCCAGCGAGCGAGCATCATTTCGAGATAGACGTCGGTTCAAACACAACTAAACACACCACACAATCCGATTAAAAATGAGTTAAATCCACCATTGACAAAGAAGGCAAATACCCGAGGTAGCAGAAAGCGAGACCGGCAAAATTTGGCGCCAAACTTTGAAGAAGGCACGAGCTCTTCTGCCGAGCGGTTGTCTCGGGTTTCTGCCATCCGCCAAGAGAACCAATCGTAGAAACTTTGAAACGAGCATTTTACCCAACGGTTAGTCTTCATTAGCGCATCGCGAAGACTTAAATGCTGACACGCGATGCCCGGATAAGTGCGACCAGTGAGGGAAAAACAGTTTGGGCATTTGGGCCCAGGTCATTCTAGCGGGTTTACTAAAATGTAAAACCTTCGTCGAGCTACAAAAAACGCGAAAAATTCCTCAAGCCAAAATATCCGCGATCCCTCCTTAAAAGGCTGTTTCCCTCACTCCCGTGCGGAGCGCAAGTGTCAGCAATGCTAATTTTTACCAACCACATAAAACGTTTTTCTCCCCGACCTCATTCAATGCGACCGCCACCTTGGAAGCAAGGGGTTGTGCTCACTTGGGCTGAACACAATCGGTTGACGTTGATAACTAATCGAATGCCGGGCACAAATGTCTTTTATTCGCTTCAGGGACAACCACGTCAAGTAGGAGTAGTTGTCCAGGAACACTTAGTCCTTCAAATCACAGCGCTTTTCCCTGTCTAACAAACTGAGCTCCTCACAGCAGTGGGCAGCACGAAAGGAGGGCTTCAACCCCACCGATTAGAAGTCGTGGAACTTACGATGGGTGGCAGGCTCTGGGCATACGCATGCCGATCCTCATCCCCACAAGAACTCGGCTCGCCGGCGGTGTAGGCGCCCAGGGCAAAGGGGTCCTCCGACCACCGTGTGACATGCGAAAAGATGGGTTGAGGCAGCGGGCCAGACACTTGGTACATTCCAGCGAGGAGGTGCATGACCTCCGCCACCACCGCCGCGTCCGACCGACCTGCCAGTGCCAACGGCGAACCGCCCCACACGTGGCACATCAATGCGCCCCGATTGCCCAGGAGGTCGAGGTTGAGGGCATGCAGTCGCCCGTCAGAGCTGTTCAGTTGGGCTGCACTACGGTCCCAAAAAATGTCTTCGGGACGGAAGATGAGGATTATCTGAAAGGAATGACAGGGGAGGAGGGGAGGAAAATGAGGTGATGATGCGAACTGTGGCGATCGCCGATAATGGTTTGGGGAGTTTGGAGTCCTCAAATACAAATCCAAAAATCCCATCACCTCGTATCTCAGCCCGGCGTGCTGTATCGAATGTCAGCAAATGGATGCCGCGAGAGGCTTAGTACTTTGCTCGACTAATTGTGAACCGGTTTCGCGAAAACCCAAAATGTTTATTTTTTAGGGAACATTGTGAGAATCAGCGTCAAGCAGACGAGACTTGATGTCAACTTCCTAAGGTGCCTTCTGACGCTAGATTTGCCATAAACTGCCGCTTAATTGTCCTGAAATCGTTCAGCAGAGACCGCTGTTTGATTCATACGATGCATAGTTAAGGCAACTGCAGCGGCTAAAATGAACGTCCTCGACGAGGACCAAAATCGGGCAGAGATGAGTATTTATCAAAAAGAAAAGGTCTAATTTAACCACCCTGGGTCTGATTATGGAGACCATAGAAATATTAACTACTAACAACGCGATGGCATAGCTCAGAAGGCGCCCGAAAAACTGCCCGACTGCAAATATACCAAAAAGTCGCCAATGTGTTTCTTCACTTAAACAGGAGACTATCCATTAGGCGCCATGAATGTGAACCAGGTTCTTTCCTGTTGAGATGAGAAGGTTGAGTGTCAGAGACAAAGGTTAATGGGTGAGGCGGTCCGACACGCCAGTGAGTCGAAGGCGTGTTTTATTTCGAGTGATAATGGCAGGCGCAGAAGTCATGTTTAGACTGGTCGACAGACTGGCAGTGGAAAGTGTGCACGCATGCAAGTGGTGATGAATGAGTTGTGCGGTGACCGAGGAATTCAAACACAGAGTCATAATAATGGACAAAATACCATGACACGCCCGTCCGTATGACATTACGGCATCAGACTTAGCATTCCTGGAGTCAGAACTTCAACATTTTTGGGGAGATGAGCACTCGGACGATAACAAGCCGTTGAGTAAAAGGACGTCAGCGAAGGAGAAACCCTCCTCCCTAAACGGCTAGGACAATGCAAGCATTTACGAAAAGCCAGAATTGTCGAAAAAAATTGGTAAATTCACTCTGTCATGAATGCGTTGAGCGTAAGACCGACGCAGCAGAGTTGAATGCAAAAAAAGTGGAAAACCATTTCGCAGAAACGAAAACACCTCCATAAATTGATAGGGATCATCTTGTCTTGCCTTATTATGCGTTGCTGCACCGGGTTGGGGGATCCCCAAATTATCAATCGCCTTGCGTTTTCTCAGTGGCAGTGTAGGCACGAAAGTAACGGCGCTTTCGTGTCGCAAGCCCTTCAGCACTCCCACCGGCAGGGTGACAACACAGAAGGGCGCTACGAAGATACGCCCAACTGCCGTCTCCACACGGACTGCCTCGGGCCGGGTCCAGTCCACCCGACGCACCACCTGACCCAGACGCACATCCAAGCCATGGGCGAGAAAGTCGGTAAAACGGGCGAAGCCCGAGAGCACTAAACGATCCTCCATGCGTGCCCGGCGCGGCCACCCTCCTACGAGGGGCCGAGTCGCCAGAAAGTCACGTTTCTGTTGGAGCCATTCGAGGCAGGCCTGGCGCTCGGCCGCCGAGGGACGTTCAGGATCGTTGGCCAAGCCTCGGAGGGCGTCATGCTCGTAGAACTCGCCCAGATCGAGACGCGCGGGTAGGCGGGACGCGGGGTTAACATAGGCAATGTACCTTGCGAAGAGGGCGTTGAAGATGCCACGCTCGCGGTCGGAAAGCTCGGGAGAGTCACGCTGGCCGCTCTTATAGAGCACATTGACGCTCTCATTCAGTGCTCTTAACAGGAAAAAAGAATAAAACACTTTGATAATTAATAGATTCGAAATAAAGACTATCATGCGACCAAGTGAATCATGAGAGGTTTTCAGTTTCCTACGTCTCTGCATCGCAGTAGTTTGCATGAAGGTCATTGACATTTAACATAAACGGTGATGTTGTTAGGACAACCAGTCGAAAGACGTCAGGGGAATCGAATATGGACAAACTGAATTAGATTAACATACCAAGTAGTTTATTACACAAATGGGGATTTCGTGAGGGAACCAAATTTCGGATGATTGGGTAGGAAGCGAAAACCACAAACCTCAAAGTTTAGATTGGTCAGGTGGTGCAAAACTATGATCCCACGGTTCACCACCTCTTATCCTCGGCCAAGTGTCGACAATAGGCTTAAATAGGGGAGAGATTATTCACTAGACGGGCAGACAAATGCTCACAGATGGGCACCAGGATCTACTTCACGGGGAGGTGGAAGCAAAATTGACAAGTTAAGTTGAAAAGGAAAAAAAACCCGCAACATAAAAGTATCACTATACTGTCTTATGAATGTTTTTGAATTCAAATCGCCTCTCATAACTTTTGTAGTTAGCGTAACAAAAAACCAAGGAAGCATTTGGGAGTTTCCAAACTGTCGTCATTGGATAACGGTCCAAGGAAGATAAGAATAAAGTAATAGAGGAAAATTATCTAGTCACCCAGTAATTTTCCGACATTCATACTGAGATAAAACGCCTAGAATAGATCTTCGAACAAAAGGTGATGGACTTTCATGAAATCTGATTCAACATTTGAGGGATATTCAAATAGAATAATGCACATGAAGTGCTATATATTATTAATAAAGTCAAAAAAAAAAACTATTCAACGACGTAACAAGGAAAACAGCAAAAGTCTAGCATTAGATGATAGGCGGATTAAGAGAGTTATATAGAAAAGAAGTACTAAAAATGGCTCGCAGTAACTCAGCACAGGATAAAATCTGACAATAATGATTTAATTTGGAAGAAGTAGTCAAAAGTAAACATTTATTGAATTTACTTCATAATGCAAAGTACTCCAATGACTTTAATGCGTTAACATTGGGCCAATGATCAAATGCTATAAAGGGAAAAGACCCAAATTTTGAAATAAAAAAGTCCAGAAGCCAGAGAGGGGAATTGATTATTCAACAAGGAAAATAATCACGGGATTGGGTCCGTTAGATTAAGAAATTACTTCATTAACCAAAGAAGAGCTAAATTGAAGGTTTATGGTGTAAGTGGAAACGTGTGACGACTTTTGATATTAAATATAACCAGAACAACAATAATATATTCAGGACCTAGTCATAGAAACAAACACACAGAGGCTCAAAAATTACGCATCCAGAATGATAAATGAAATAAATTAAAAACGGAAGCTAATAAAGCACCCAATTGTAGACTTACAACACCTCTACGAGGAATGATAAACGAACTTAACACTTAATTCAGTAAGTGGTAGAACTAAGTTAAAAAGGGCAAAAGTATTAAAAGCACCGTTAACATGGTTTAAATACAAAAACAAATCAGGGCAGTTGAATTCAGATTTGTTAGTAAAGCATATGATGGGCAGACTAGCGGGATGATCGAGAAATATAGGAGATAAACAATGCTTACAACTCGAGGACATGAGCCAAACTGAGAGGCTTAAGAGGGTTCGAGGAGGCTCCTTTGGAAGTAAGCATGAGGGACTGAAGAAGGCATCGGTCAAGAAGGAAACTCATTTGAGCCACCTGAGCGAGGTCAATTTTCTCGCCCGTTTTGGAATCCCTCCACATAGCTACCTCCGGGCACTCCCAACCACGATAAGGACCCAGGGTGTCACCGGGACATGTAATACTAGTAATTTTGAGACGATGGGCTAGTGCGAAGAGGGGTTGAACGTCCTGGTCGCTGCAACACCCGTGGAGGTAGCTTGCACCTAAATCTATAGGGTAGGAGGGTCGGTTGTCGCCAAGGTAGGGATAAATTGTGTGAATGCGACCGCCATAACGGTCGCGAGCTTCGAGAACGACCACTCGGAGCCCTTCTTTGGCAAGGACTTTGGCAGCTGCAAGACCAGAGATTCCGGCACCAAGAATGATCACGTCGAATGACTCCAACATTATAAAGGTCTAGAAATGGGATAAGAGGTACCATTCTCTCACAAGTTTCGGTAAGCGATGCTGCGAAGTTGTAAAAAGGGAAAACTTATGAAAGAAAATGAAATACACTACTTACATATTAGATTGGAAAGATTATGGATATTAATTTCAGCCTCCACAAACAACAATGCTGTGCATATGTTACAAATAAAGTACATATAAATAAGAAATGAGTACACGAGTGTAACGGAGGGACGAATGGCAACAAGAGTGCAAAACATCGAGGTAGAAAAGCTGTGAGGAGTATAACATTTTGGTAGAATCAAACACTGTCAAGACCACTATAACTAAAGCGTAAGTAGCAACTGTCTACCAAAAGAAAACTCGGAAAATAGTACAGAAAACCAGGATAAATTATCGTTACAAGTGTTCAGCATCCAGGTATAACACAAGCGCATATCAAATAGGTGAAGCGCCAAAGTGTCCCAGCATGCCTAATTAAGGACTCCAGAATAACGAAAAATCAGGCTGGCGGAGATTAAACACAACAAACACAAGCGCGTAACCGCATCAAGGCAAACAAACAATCGGGGGCACAGGTTATCAGGTCTCTGATTGGCTCTTCTTTTTCGCCCTGTCGGCAGACGAAAGTGGACGCGTCATGTGACAACCAGTACCGCTATCGCGTCGCAATTTCCGCAACAAGAAAATGTGGATCGCAAGCAAACAATCCAAAAAAAGTGTAAAATAAGGGGAGGCGGTAGTAGGGTAATGGAGCCTATTAACTAAAGGAAGTGTAAATTCAAAGTTAACCTCATAAAATTTGATGAAAAAATGGTAAGCCAGAATGTTACAGAGGCCTTCTATTAGACGAATTAAAAGTTATCTTAACTTTTTACGTAATTGCAAAGCCGTCATATAAATTAAAGCAGCAGATTGTGCAAACTTAGACAAAGATACTAATTTGCAAATGACTAAAGCAGCCAATTAGTAGTTCAATAGCCTTCACGACTTATGTTTTAATGTGCTATCCCAAAAGCAGAATTGAAAAATTGCGGCTATCCAATCAGGCTCTTACTAGGTTTATTTTCTCTATCGGTCCGCCTTCACACGTATCGCATCAGCAGATAAATGAGCTTGGAGGATGCCGTTATTTGTCTGAGAAAGATATTTTCTCCACTTACATCAAACACTGAAAGAACATTATGCTATCAGGTTTCTTATTCAATTACCAAAATAATATCTCAAGGTTACTGAGAATTACAAGGCCTGTAATTTTAAATTAACTGACCTTAACTTCCTGTGTTCCCCCGAGCAAGAGGCGCCCTTAGTACTTTTTGGTCTTAACTGTTTGGAATATAGAGTGAAGTATGGATTTTTCATTATTTTATGATAGACGAAAATGGGCGGATTTGTCTGTAGAAGAAAAGAATGAGGCTCGCCAGTGTGTATGCTGCTTTGTCACTAACGTAATTCTGCGTTTACTCTCTTACCGTTTTAGTTTAATGGCACGCTGTGGCGCAACACCGAAGGTAACGCTGTATCACTCATTATTACCCAAATCATCGTCCATTTGGTAAAATGCGAATGGCCCCAACAGTGGCCAGCAATGGTTACAGAGCTTATCAGTTTAGGAAAAGCTGGAGTAAGGCTTCTTTCACTAAATAACCACTTAGTTACTGCAATCCCTTATTGTTTTTGATATATTTCGGCGACTCTCCGAGGACATACTCTTTTTCCATGACGTCCCGATTAAGCGTCGGCGTGAATTGTGTACAATGCTTTCAGATAACGTCCCTCAAATAGTACACTTTACCCTCGACTCGATATTTTCTGCCGTCAAATTTCATGACTCATTCGTAAGTAAGCTTGAGTTTTAATTAATAGTTGATATTTTCTCTGAAGGTAATGGATATTAGTGAGGACACAGTTCGTACCCTGCGATCTGCCCTCATGCTCTTGTCAGCACTTTTTGAATGGTGCAACCTAACATCATTATTAGAATGGAAAGCTCCTGAACGATGTCCCTCGCCCCTGGAAACTGTACCCAGTGTCCAGCTTCTCCTTTTTCTTCTTCGTCTACAGAAAGTGCGAGCTGAAGCAGCTGAGATCTTGAATGTTATGCTTGCCAAAAGACAGAATAATGTGATAGTAGGGGTAAACTCAGCAGAAAACCCCCATTTATACACAGTCTTGTTTGCATTTACTCCCTGTGCTGATCGAAATCCAATTTCTACAATTCTAGACATTTCCCAGTAATTTGACTGATTGTGGTTTAACTGGTTAGATCTGCATTTACTATGATAGATTTTGATGAGAGTGCCTGTATATTTATGCGTCGATGGGCGGAACTCATTGCCCTTTTGGGGACTCAGATTATCGAGGATTGGACTTACTCTGAAAGTAAGGGTTCGCTCGTTTTGGACGCTTTTGACCTTCTGATCCAGGCAAATGTCTTTTCTGCCTCTCATCCTTCCAGAGTAGGTTGGATATGATTACAATTGAGGGTTTTTAGTTGTTCGCAGCCTCAGCAGGTGGTTTTTTCAAAGCACTTCTCTCTTCCAAACATTCCACACTTCTTTCTTTGTTGACGAAGTATATGCCGAAATTGTTATCTGTCTGGATGGACAACATGATCTTGGTAGTTAATGCTTTTATACAAATCTTCATTTAATTTCTTAGCAATCGTTCCCTGCTCCCACTGATCCTATGGCCTCTTGGATGCACTCAAATTGTGAAAAAGATGAATATACCGATTTTTTGATCAGTAAGTTTTTTTTACAAACCATATCATTTTTTAGAAACCAGAACTTTCATAAAATCCAAATGTATTCTTCTTGCCGCTTCCCTTTGGCCTACGGAGGTCTTACATTATCTCATTGATTGGCACAAACGAATCTTAAATGAGGAACCAAAACCAGAGGGTAAATTTGCCTTTATTCGTCATTGGAGGATCTGAGATTTATATCTTTTCCAAGACGTAAATCTGCTTAAAAGCATTAAGTTTTTATTAGGTTAGTCTGATGAACAATACACCTTGATTATGGGTTCATAAGTGTTAATATACTTTGCGCGGTTCAACTAATTTCTTTACAATATAATAATCTTCGTTACAATAGTCATATCTATTGTGATGCCTTGGAAAACACATCGTCGAATGATATTTACAACCTTCTATGTTGCTCTTTATTCTTTTGGCGATTCACTTTACCGTCTTTCATCCTCACAAGACATTACGGAAAATTTTCTTAGACACTGCGAGCAATTCGATATACGCTGATAATACAACTTTTGTAGTAAATTGAGATAATGTTGGCGTTCACCTGAGTTTTGCTTCGAAATAGTACAATGTAGTTGCAAACTGTTTGTACTTTTGTGCTACAGTTGTTCACTCCATCTTATTTTGAGGTTTTCTATTTTTTTTTACGAAGGAAATGAGACCACAAATCAAGTGGTCAACAATATGGTGCGTTGATTTACTTGCATTATTCGATTAATCTAATCTCTCGTCCGTGTTGTCTCAGTGAAATCCAATTTTGACATAACTTATTTGTGCATACTTCTTAATTGGACCTAGGGCACTTGCTTTGGACATATCACAACCCTTTACCCCTGCTTTGAAATGTTTCATACAATAAAGCGAAAATATATTCTTACGAATGATATGTCTCGCTTTGCCATCACTATTTCTAGGAAGCCTGATACTACTTGAGGTGCTCACTGAGCCTGCTGAAATATGCAGTTTTCAGTTGGCGCAGCACTGCTCATTGGTATTTAAATGTCTATTTTTAATACACCTCGTATGTCTTTTTATTCTGCCTGGTCTAATTAAAGAAAAACTATTTTCTTCTCTTTTGATCTTGAAAACCCTTTTTATATCATTTAATTGGATTTTAGCGATTGGTGTGGGCTTCAGGTCGAACTACTCCATACTTAGGTAGCTTATAGCTACTGTCCCTCAAGGTGTTTTTTCGTGGATTCTTCGACGCCTTCCGCGTTCTCAACGAGTTTGACGAATCATTCTTATCGATGAACCTTTGTCTTAGCACATCGTTTTCGACACCCTTTTTTTCCTTTTACTCCTTCCATATTGCTTAATTATCCTGCCTATTTATAGTTCCGCTTATGTTTGAGGTACGTATAGCGATGTTAAACATTTATTTCACCATTTTATCCCATAATTTTAGTATTATTCTTGTGTTCTTCATTACCACGCATGCTCCCGTTAGGCTATTTATAATAATGTGGTTTTGTTCCTCCTCTTCAAAAGATCTGATTCTGCCTTCCAAACCATTCATCAACCCCTCTTCCCCGCTCACACGTCAATGGGAAGCTCTGAGTTTCGCTATGGATAAAACAGTAGCTGCAGCCTACTCCGGTGGGTTGGTAAATTCTCGGACTGCTACCACTCCCACGACATCGTCGCTGTTGGTCGGAGATCGATTAGCGCGGGAGGCTGGACGGCGTGACCTTCTTGCGCATCTTCGCTTCTGTTTTACCTCCCCCAACCTTCCAGCCGATCCCGGAGTACGACAGTATCACCTCTCTATTCTTCACACCATCGTCATCGGTTGCGTAGATTCAGGGTCGGAATTCGCTCTTCAGCTGCTTATGCAGGTGGGTTTTAAAATACATTTCAGTTCTAAAGTAAAGGAGTTTATTTCATTATCAAAACATTTGTCGTTTGTACAATCTAAATGGTATTGTCGTCAATTGCAACTCAATCATGCAGTAGGCACATTAGCGCCTTTATTATTATTATTAGGCGAGTGGACGCAATTTCAATGAATGTTTGTCGAGGGAAGAGGCTCGACATTAGTCCTTTCACTTTATCGTTTGTCATCCACCTTCGTCCCTGAACTTTCCCTGTTTATTACTCTGACTGAGGATGAACTTGAACTTTTCGTTGCTTGATTTAATCTTATAACCAGACATGTGCCATACACCTTCTAAGGTGTTAAGACATCGAAATCTATCAGTACCTTGATTTACAAAGCAAAAATGGTCGAAGGACTAGTGTTTTATCTCTTATTAATGGCACCGCCCGCCACTAAAAAGGGACTTCCAAAAAAACAGGATTTTTATTGCCGGAATAGTCTAGCTTCTTGAAGGTTTCCGTACTCTAAATGTGTTGATCTTAATTCTCATTTAAAAGTTAACAGTCTGGTAAGATTTAAGAGAAGACGCATAGTAGCAGGCACATGGTAGTTCGATCACTTTCGATAACTCCTAGCCTCAAAGCACTTTGATGAATTTTAATTACTTTCTGCCTCTCCATTATTGGTTTACCTACATTGAAATAGGCATTCGTGTTATGCTCGATATTCGCGGAGCTGTAACATTAATAATGACGCAATTATTTAGTATGAATGCCTTTCCTCTGTAAAGATAATGCCTCGTTTTAATTTTCCTAGTGAAAATACTGGTTGGTCGAATCAGAATCATTTTTAACCCCCTTCAATGCAGGATTTCGCTACTCTGCGCTATAACCCCCAGGAGGTAAGCACTAAACAGGCTGCCACAGACTCCGCTCCTCCTCCTCCTCTTCCTCCTCCTGTCTGCGAGTACTTCAGTCTGCGCTGCCGTAGTGTGCGTGAGATGCACATGTCCGTCGGAGTCAATGTCTTTCGTATTGTGCGTGCCCAGACCTCCGTGATGCTGGTTAGTTAACCGCTAAACTCTCTTTACTAGGCCAACAGTCACTAGTTTATGGTCTCCCTTCCATTAACTGTTCCTTAAATTTTCCCCTTGTCTTATTGTTAGCCGCCTGGCAGTTGTCAACGTGCTAAAGCGGTTTTTTAACCGTTGCCACATTCTCCGCATGAATTTTCTGCTTTTCAGCCATTTTTCGACTCATTTTGTTCTGAACTCAACGATGTCTTGGAGAATCGGTACGGAGGCCTGGGAGAACAATGTATTCTTTTGGAAGTCGTTGTCTATCTTGCGTAAGCCGATTGGTGCGAATGGTTGCAAGGATATTTGGAGCACTGGTTTTCCCTATTTTTCTTCTTACAGATTGAGTCTTCCTTGTACCTTCGAGGAACAACGAGGGAAGCTGGAGAGTATTCTTGCTCGTGTGCTTGCTGAGTGGAGTAATCCGGAGAGTCTTCTTGTCGCCTTTGGCGCCGAGGCGGGGGCGACGGAGGGTGGGGTGTTGAGGGGGCTCGATCACTTGCTGGAATATTTCGGTTTGACGATGAACGCTAGTGACATCGTCGCCAATGCATCGTTCATGAGGGAGAGGATAACTGCCCGATTGCGGCTTAGGTGGATTTCAGCAGCCACTGTCGCCATCCTGCGACGGTTGAATGCGGCTTTCTCTCCAGAGCAGGTGATCCAGAATGGGGATGGTGTTCCCTTGCAGTGGTGCAACTTGTCAACTTTACCATTGCATTGCGTGCGGGTAGTGTCAGTACTAATTGGAGTGCACGAAAGTGGCTAGACATTTGGCCACGTCTCTTCGATTAATGGCGGCATCTTTTGTTGACAAATGAGCCGCTCCATCTCACCGCATAGTTCGTCTCGATACTGTTTGAAAGTTCGCAAATAAGCGTAACACGCTCGGACAATGTTCCTTTCCACCCTCGCGAGTTCACACCTCTCGTGGCCGTGTTAATCGTTCTAGTCCGGTCTTCGGGTGTGGTTTCGCTCTTCCTTTTGACTTCGATCCGATGTCCTTGATTGAATGTCGGACATTGTCCCCTCATGCGTACAGTTGCCAGCACGTGTGAACGTTAACATGGCCGTCGACTTTTGTGCTTATGGCAAATTGACCCCTTCGTGGTAGTTTCTAATCAAATACACGTTTATTATTTTTTTAATTAGCGGCACGGTATGGCCTTTTTAATGGGTATGGTCATTCACGATGTTTGGGAACTGGTTAAGTACTCATTCGAATTGAGATGTCACTTTTCTACATCATCGCTTTCAAATCGTGTTGCGCGTTAAAGATTTCAGCGACAAACTAATGGTTTGATTCCTTTTTTTCTCCCATTAAATCTACTAGATTAAGAGTTTACGTAACTTATTACACTTTTTCTACACACATTTTCGAGATGACGCCCCAAACGGACTAACTCGGGCCAGTTTTTATGGGTTAGTGGTGGTTTCCTCCTAAAATCAGACCTTTCTCTTTCTGCCATATCTTTTCCGACAAGTGTGAAGACCTTTCAGGATTTCTTTGCCTGTCACATTGTACACGTAAATAACTATGTTTTTCTTATTATAAAATATGGAGAAGAGTTGGATCGGGTTCGATAATGAATGCAGCTGAAATTTCAATTTTCCTCCCAATTCAGATTGAAAAAGTGTCCATTCCTCTGATCGAAAGATCGGTCGGTCCCGTCTTCAATCTACTCAGGTACGTTCACCTCCCATGTTGACAGGGCAAACTAGGTGGAAATTTTTCATTCGGGGAAATGCACGCACCGAGTGTTTCATGAATAAACTAAAGGTTTCGAGGATAATAACCTCTGCGAGAATCACTGTCGACTGTAACTTCAAAAAGTTGGTATTCATTGCTCAATTAAGTCACAGTGACACTTAATTCCAAATTAAATTTATAAGCTTTACTTCTGTCGGTCGTAAGGGAAAGCATCAGCACTCCTTTATCCATAAAGTCACTTTGCATCCAGCTTCTCCTTAAGTGGAACCTCTTGAAGTTCAATCTTACCATGACTGCTGTGGCTTAATAGAGTCAGATCCCTGTCTGCCATTTAAGTGCCCGATGAGTCCCACTAGCAGTTAAGTATGATTGTCCGACCAATCTTGTCTCTTAATGAAGTTCGCCTCAAAACACTAGAATGCATTTACACATGATTGGAATGATTGTTTTATCTCGCAGGACCCTAAACAAACTTTGGCAACCCGAAACGCTTCAGCGCTGCCACCCTTCGATGCGATCGGTGCTGGACGTGACGTATTTCGACAAAGCCATGCAAGCGAACATTAAAGTGAAGAACCCCGTTGAAGAGTGGTGAGCCTGAGGTAGGAGAATGACTGACTGATAAACTATGGATAGCTGCTTTTCTGGGGTTTTTGGTTTTAAAAATGAGGTGTTTTGTCGGGTTACCTGCTTCCATCGGACAAAATAACGTTTTCATCACTTCCACCAAAAGACTGTCTTGTTTCGAGGTCTCGAAAACCGAGCACCTTCGGGAAGCCAGGCTGGATTCGAGCAGTGGACAACCGCGAATTTAAATAAATTTTCTCAGCCGTGTCTAATCCCGGACATTTAGTTTATGTTCGTGTTACGGAAAGTGAGGCGCCAATTCTTAAGCCATTAACGACTTCATTTTTTTGGTTTGCATTGCCACGTAATTGGAGGTGATAGGACTCTACGAGTTCGATTTTTACGGGAGACCCTCCGGTTAATTTCTCTCCTATGCACGGTGTTGTTATAACCTCTTACAGCTGCGGTGTTCCCGCTGCTCCGTGACTTGGTACCGTTTGAATGCTCATGTCTGTCTCGTGCTTCCAAACGTATTTACGGGGGCGGCAAATCCTGTTTAACATGAACTTCCATTGTTGATAGGCCAGTGGTTAATTGGTATCCTAATGGTCAAGTACTTTTACTCGACTTTTTTGTCCTTCAGAGTCTAGTGACGATTGTGTACCAAAGAGCGGCGGAGGACTATGTGCCGAAACTGCAGACCTTTCTGGCACAAATCTACGAGTCCACCATCCACACCTGCGGGTTGCTGCTGGAGATAACGGCGAACCGCTTTTTTGCCTTGCCGACGGATCAACTGAACCAGCTGCTCTACAATTATGTCCTTCCCGGCCTCGACTCTATGCCTGAGTTTCGGTTGCTCCAAATATTGCGTCAGTCCTTCCTCGCGTCGATCTTGGCGCTCTGATACTCGTAACTGCGCGAATGCTCAGTTCATCTATTTAGATTTCCCTTTTATGAATCTACTCTCTTCTTACTTTTGTCTCAATGTTCCTAGACAGGGTTAGTTGTCAATCTAAACAGTCGTCTGCGTCCCTAAGGGAGGTAGCTCGCAGCTGAGTGCATAGAGGAGTATATTGTCCCGTCTGCAACCGAGACGCTGTAACTGTCTGGCACCGGTCATTGCAGTGGCACTAAGGCGATGTCCAAATCAGCTCCCTTGTTTTCAACATCTGTTGAGGAGATGCATGCCACACGGAGCTGTCCACACCACGTCCTATGGCGGATGGGCCCCTTTTTGTTTCTTCAAAAAACTCTTTCCCCATTTGGCTGTTTAATTCGTTCGCTGCTTCATTTTCAGTTTTTGGCGACATAGTTGCCTCTATTTTTGGCCATTGATGCTTCCACCTAAGCTTTTCATGGCCGAAGGGGGTTGATTTATGGTTCGAGGAAAATCCTCGATTGCCTCCCGACTGACGATTCCTATGAGAATTTTCATTTCTGCACTGCGTAAATGGCCCCACTTTGTGAAGAGTTTAAGACCAGCTTTAATTTCCCTCTCAAAATTTTAAATCACCACTCCAACTTGTTCAACTCGTCTACAGTAAATCGTTCTACCAATTGCCCTCGTTCAAAGAGGCGGGAGCGGAAGAAGGAGACTTTTTTCGCTGGTCTTGTCGCAGGCTCACCTCCAATTACGTCGTGATAGGAGAATTATGTCATGTAATTAGAGGCTACGGCGCAGGCGATATTTTTACAGCCCACCTCTGCCGCCGCCATCACGACTTGTTCCGTTAACTGCCACTGCAGCACCGGCAATTTCGGGCTTATGAGGGGCAGAAGGTGTTTTAACCCTCTCCTAATGAACCGTCCGAAGCTGACGACGTATGACGTTTTATATTCGCCGAAAGTACAAGTATTATTTGTTTGGATAAGGTCTCCTTTTTGCTCCCTCCAAGACCACGTTTCAACCCTCGTGCCGACCTGGAGGGTTAGCTTAAATCTACAGAAGGACAGGGAAGCTAAGTTTGAGCATGTAGGATTTTTCCTTAATTCCAACGTGGTGACTTTAGCTCTGGAGGACGGAGAATCTCCGGAGTTGCGTTCATTTAATTTGATGGAGGGGCATTTCACACCTTTTTAATAACGAAATTGTCACTTTTATTTCTGAAGAAACTTTATGAAGCTGACAACCTTCTGTCCCTTTTGTTTCAGGCTATCTGATCATACCTTACGTCCGTCTCTGCCCCGCCGCCTACATCCACACTGCCCTCGTTCCTCTCATGCCCTACATCCTCGACGCATTTTTTCAGGTGCAGTCTCTCAAATCCCACCTCTTGCATTTCCTTGCTCGCCCCCTGGTTTGCATATGCAAATAATGTCTCCTTCCTTTTTAGAAAGTGAACAGGAGTTGGGGCGTCCTCAAGCTTGTTAAGTTAGTCTTCTCTTAGAGGCCTACAACCCACGTTTGTTCTCTTTCGGGGAGTAACATTACCCTCCCTGTTATTTCTGCCCTCTAGTAAAGACGAGGTAAATGAAGAAGAGGCACTCGAGGAGATTTTCGTCGAGGAGACTGTTCGATCTCTTTCAACAAATTTGGTAGAAATTACTCGTGAGCTGCTTTTGATTTTTTAAAAAGAGTTTGTGATTTTGGCATGGGGAGAGCTCTTGAGTCAGTCGCAGAGGTAACTTGTCAAGTTTATGTCTATTATTGCTCAGGTCTGAGGCATACACCCCAGTCTCTCACCTGTCGTCAAGAGTAAGATCCACATCTCCCTTGCTGATGATGCGTTAGCAAAAGTTAGAAGAACAGCCCTGTTTAAAGTCCGTCTATTTGCAAACTGTCCCATGAGATATTCGGAAGTTGGCCTTATGCTAGAGTTACTGTCTCACATCAACCCAGGCCGTGGACTATGCAAGTGCATTTAGTCGTACTGCCTCCGCTTGCACGTGTTTGCCTTTCCAGGCATTCTTCTGGCATTTACGGGCTCACGTCCGCGACGACAACCGGAAGACGTGGAGGTGGAGGGGGCCGAGGTGACGGAGGCGACCGAAGTTGAAGTCGTCCAAGACGGGGAGACGGGATTGGCCACGGCGTCAACAGCCTCTGTTCCCATTGAATTTGGTCCAGTGGCCAGGGCTCTTCTCGCGCCTCCTGTCCCCGCCGGCGATGGGGAGATGTTTGTCCGCATTACCTCGTGGCTTACCGCTGCGACCAATTGGCCCGACAGCAAAGTGTGTACCAAGGCCGCCACTCTCTTAGTCAGGGTCATCGACTATGTGAGTAGACTTGGATTTTCCTTCTTGAGACCCGCCCTCCTCCTCTGCCTTACTTCTGAAAGTACTTCCCCTTTCGCACGGTTAAGCACATAGGACATGCTGGTGGATCGTTGTCCACTTCACCAATATCGTTCGTAACAAGAAAGTTGAAAAGTTTCTGCATTTAATGTCGTTTCCGGCGAGCGCATCGGACGCTTTAGTCAGATTGGAATTATTTTCCATAAGAGTAACTAAAAACGTCATCATCTGTGTCCTCGCCTTGCGTACCACCAAGTTCAAGCAGCCACCTAGTCAAAAAGTCCGAGTTCAACGTTTCCACAGTTGGCTTTCTTGGGAAAATAGAATTACTGCAGAAGCCAGAGGTGTATGGCATTCTCGTTACTGGAAATTTTTATTCTTTTCCTTACACAGACGCTGGGTAGGGAAACCCCAAATGCAAATCTGCGTCTACCAGCCGGACTCGCCTCTCAGTTGCTAATCGGTGGCTTACAGGCTCTGCAAACCAATGGCCGGTTTTTGGCAGAAGTCGGGTCGCCACTCTTCAATTTGATCGGCCGAACGATAGCTCTGATTGATGGGGGCCTCGAGGGGGCGACCACTCACTTAGAGCCCATCCTACTTTCCGCCTTAGGCAGTTGTCAGGATACATCGTCTGCCAATCAGCACCTGGCAGAGGTTAAAGTAAGACTCGCTAATTTACAACGCTTGTTGTGAGGCGCTTCTGTGAGACATTTGTCGAGTGAGCGAGCGGTGTTTTTTGCAGAAGTACACGCGGTTGGTGTTCGATAGGACCAAACCGTCGTCCGAGAGGTATCTTCGGGAGCGATTGAAAACATTGCTTCAACCCATAATTGGGGTGAGTAACCAATGTACTGTCTCTTTTTTTTGTTTCGAAATACCCACAAACTTTATTTTATCACACGATCAAACCCCGAGTCAGTTAACAAGCCTCGGTAACCCAACGCTTTAGAAGTCGGGAAAGCTGACTTATCGACCGGTTTCGTCGAATTTTAGTTAATCATTAATTTTTACTGCCGTCATGCACCATAAGGCTTTGTCTAACCAATTGGTTCCTTTACTGTAATCCACCTATTTCCAAGTGTAATATGCCAATGATTCTTTGTATTGTCATTGGCATCGTTTAGAGTGTGAATGCAATCCTCCCAGTACATTCTTGATTTGGAGGGATGAAGGGCATGAATACATCTAGGATTTTGATGAGATAATTTTAAAAGCGGCTTTTGGCACCATTGTAAAGAATCACTGAACTTGGGGGCACACTTACAGTGTACCAGTTAGGTGTTCAGTGTAACCCATCTTCAATATGTTCAATTATGCGATGCCATAATTATTTTGCTAATTGTAGATTCCTGTGGCTGAGCAATACAAGCAGGCGTTATCAATAAGCACTTTGGAACCACTGAAGAGGCCTAGTTTGCGCTCTAGACGACGACAACGACAAGCGGAGAACGTGGAGACTCGCAGTGAATTGGCTATACGAGCGCTGGCTGATCTCTTCGGAATGGACTGAGATGTGATCCTGTTCCTTTTTGTTCTCTCAGGCCATCGTAGTCTGAATGTCTTTCCATTTGGCTTCAGGCTGTCTTTTGATCATTGATTGGTTGTATAAAGTAAAAACCGACGTAGAAGGTCGAACGCGGATGCTCTCTTCACGCCAAGCTGGGGGCAACACCGTCCTTGGTCTTGTGTGCTACTAGCGGGGGTAAGGGCATCGACTGACCTCCGCTGTGGGTGTGTTGCGTGGTGGACTGCCCTTGCTTCCTCCCTAGCGCCAGTAATGCTTGGACCGGAGATTTGGATCGGTGGGAGTTGGGCGGGGGGGTCCAAGCAATTTTGGCGTGGTTCGGCGGCTACACTCGCCTATAGAGTGGGTTGGGGTGGGGGGTGGCTTGGCGCTTTGGTAAGGGAAAGAGGTAGTGTAAAGTTGTTTGAAGGAATTACTTTAGCAGAAATATCCCGCAGAATGGGGTTATCTAACAAACTAGAGGTTTTCAAAAAAATCCAAGAAGAGTATCTTTGCGGTTTCTTAAAATTAAGGTAAAATGTGACTTGTTTTATTGATCCATTAAAAGATCAGGTCAACTGCAGAGAGTCGGCGCCTGTGCAAATCGATTCACGTATGGATGAAACAAGTTCCAAAAGCATAAGTCATTACAAAATGAAATTGAAAAGCATTTGCAATGAATCAGGAGTGAATGTGTAGGTTTGAGTTTAATAACAACGTTTAAGTTATGACGCTTTGAAGAGTTGTTTGCATAAATTTATTACTGGAGAAAATAGATGCATCCCAAATCCTGTCGATTTCCTTAATACTTTCTTCGGAAATTTTCAAAACAATGAGGACGTCGGGCAAGAGGAACAGACGACTGTTATTGATTTGGAGTCTATGAATGTGGAAAAAAACATCTATGAAGTAACTTTCTGATATTAACTAAAAGCCACAGGAAGTTATGTTAAAATCCAACTTTGAAGCTGATGACATATTAATTCAGGATATAATTACAGTTGCTAGTATATTTCGACGCACTGGGGAAGGTGTCGAATCCACGGACTATCTGAAATTGGAACTAGCTATGAAAAAACTCTCCGCAGATTTTCCAGCTAATAGTATTAGATTTTGGGGCAAAATTTTTGGAACGCAGAAGGACTACTATATCATTGAATGTGAGCTTGAGGAGTCGGATACCTTTGAAGAAAGCGAAGAACAAAGCATTAAACCTCTATGTACCGACAATTCTGAAGAGGAGGGAAATGAAGGTATAGAAAAGTCTTGGACATTTGATTAGTTGAGAGCCCTTGCGGAGTCTGATTAACGTTTGCACAAAATTACTGATTGCTGCATAACAAATTAACTGCCTGTCTAAGGCAGGTACGAATCCCACCCGATTTTAAAATAGAATAGAACACGTGCAATAACATTTTCGCGATGATTTCCTTCCCTAATTTTGACACTGTTCAGGTCCAGCACTCCCTAAATCGACCTGGAAGCCTATTCCAGAGACTCAAAAAGAGGAAGTTGGCGAGGGAGTTAACTCGCATGTGTACTTCGTTAGCAACCACCCCTGCGGGCCCTACGAGCGTCTTTCTAACGTTGAACCGAAACACATTGTTGTTTCGCGTTTGGTAAGGCTTCTTTTTGTCTCTTTCCCCAATATTATGTTCACCCCCCGAGATTGGGGTGTATGGTGAGACGTTTCATAGACTACAGATATAAGTTTACTCTGCCGCTGGTAGAAAATAAGAGTGAAATGAAGGACCCATATTTTGACTAAATCTCGTTAAACCCGCGAATGATATCAATAGCTCACGTGTAAAAACCGCATTTTATTTGAACGACAGCGGAAAAATGTGCGAATCTGGATCATGGGGACTCCCACTAACTCACCAAGTAGAGTTAAGCAACAAGGCCAGAAGTATAAAAGAAGATGCATTGCCTCTACATTTATATTAGCTCTCAGATTATTGTCCCGTGAATGAGTGGAAATTGAGGGCCTTTCTGAAAGAAATGAGTAAATTGATGGTAATAATAAAACGCATCACCACTACTCCAGCCATCTCTTATTATTCATGTATTAGGTAATCAGACATCAAAGTGTTCGTGATGCTGACGCTTTTCTGATATGATTCCTCAGATCCACAAGTATTTTACTGGCGATCTGAACAGCAAAGTGGTCAGTTTTCCCCTTTTTCCGGGCCTGGAGTCGCAGTACCTGCGTGCACAAATTGCACGGATAAGTGCAGCGACGCAACTTGCGCCACAGGTTTTTACCGTCTCTGCCCCGACGATGATGATGGCGGCGATGGAGAAGGGGAGGAGGAGCAGGTGCAAGGGAAATGCGAAGAAAACGAGGAGTATGTGATGCCACCAGCAGATAAGATGGGATTAGAGCAGTGGGTGCACAGCAGGCCTTACATTCTGCCTCAGGGAAGGGTCACCTGGTACGTTTGGGACTGTTTAAACAGCAATCGACTTCT
This sequence comes from Dipylidium caninum, assembly GCA_017562135.1. NCBI lineage: Eukaryota > Metazoa > Platyhelminthes > Cestoda > Cyclophyllidea > Dipylidiidae > Dipylidium > Dipylidium caninum. The sequence goes on along the minus strand of QEYB01001312.1, from coordinate 1,335,583 downwards.
GATCTACAACTCACCCATCAACTTCCCCTTCACTTGTCTATAATAAATTGAGTCCGTGGTTTTTCACGCAAGCGTCGGCAAATATCCACCAGTCTGCCAACTCTGAGCTAAACTTTTCGGTCATCTTTGCTACATCTCCTTTTACCCTCCGAATCCAATTAACGTGGACTCACATTAGCACAATCATCCACCTCCCATCCCCGTGGGTATGACAACTTCCCAAGGAGTAGATTTTAGGGACAAAAGCTAACTGTGTCGGTGCTTCGCTGCATTGAATGAATTAGTGTCTAAAATTTCATTTGTAGCCACTAACTCTGTTGTTGCCTTCGAAACCCAGGTGCAATCCCCTTGAGGCTGAGAGCGAGGCCGAATCCGATGTGAGTGCCAAAGATGAGGGCAACGAAATGCCGCCTCTGAAGGAGCTGAGTGAGGAGCCACGGCCCGAACGAGGGCCACCGATACTCACACCAATCGTGGAGGACCTCGCCGTGTTCGACGAGGCAGCGTGGACGATGCGACGCTACCAAGGCGGTCTCTACTCGCGCATCTCCTCCCTCCTCTGGCCGGGCGCACACACCGTCGCTGGCGAGGGGTAGGCGCACAATGAACCCAAATATGGCGACCCCGAGGAATCACTGACAACCCGACTAGCGGAAATGATCCCAGCAGCGATGAAGTCTTTCCAGCGGCATCTTGATGCGTAGGGTGGGAGGAGACACACTAGGTTGGAGAATTTCATTATCCACTCGCAAAAGAAAATTTGTTAATCTACTAGATTTCCGAGTAAATTTTTATATTCACTACGAAGTCCCGCTATCACGGCATCCTCAGAGGCGAATGGCAGTGTTTGGAGAACACAAAGGTTTAGGACAGAGGGCTAAAACGGTCTCTCCGTGAATCCGTTCAAAAGGGTTGGTAATATGCAATCCGCACGATTGTTTTACCTCTTTCTCCTTGCAGCGTCTTCGAGAATATCTACGTGGGCTGGGGATTAAAGGCTAAAGGGCCCACAGGAATGCAGATATCTTGGCCAACAATCCAAGGTGAGACGCATGAAGAGCCAGTGGAGACAGCGGATCCCACTCCGAAGGAAGAAGAATCGGTAGAGGGAAGTGGAGAAGAGTCCGTAGTGGAGGATGAAGGCGGCAGGAAAGCGGCAGGAAAGAGGATGAGGACGAGTGAACCACAATTTTGCGGGTAGATTGACAAAAATCCCACTCAATCTCACCGCCTAACCGCCACGAATACCCCTAGCACACAATACTGATTTCTTAGCTACAGAGTTGCCCCTTTTTGGTGAAGTCCTGTACACTCACTAGAATCAGATGTAGTTTGAGGCTAATGTAGGTGAAAGCGTGGTTTCCCAAACGTCTGCCCTCTCGTCAGTGTAGCACCTTCAGCAGCAGGCATCGGTACAACCGGAACCGGATGGCGGGCAAACGAGATGACAGTATCAACCGGTTGATAGAAACAGACGAACTAATGTACTGTACACAATCCGCCTAACGACCTAATCCACACTACAGGGTACAAGTGGTCAAGCATTTCGGCCTAGGTGCCTTCCTGAAAGGGTCTGAACCTCAAATCCCAGAAACGCTCCTCGACCCACATTCAGACGACTGCGAAATTAGAACAAAAATGGGAACAACAATTTAGGATATCCGAAAGGCGCTCCAAAAACTGGTTTCCGAAGCACGTATTTCTAAATTTCCGAAACTAAGAGAATCAAGACAGGTCCATGGAAGCACAATTTTAATATCATATCGCCTAACGTGGAAAAAGAAAGCTGTTACACCAATAGGATATCAAAAACTGCTCAATTATGTCGGAAAGGCCGAGTTCAATCAACCCTCTTTTCGGCATCCTCACTGCGATCATTTGCATTCCCACTGAGGGGGACGTGGCCTGAAGGCGGCTGGTCGCTGCGGCCACTGATGAGAGGGACGGAGGCGTCGAGGCCACAGAGGCGGAGGATATGGACACGCTCATGTCGGTCGATGTAGTGCCGCAGACTCCTCGCGCCCCGCCACCCGGCAAACGCGATGCGACAGTGGGGACGGGGCCACTTGCCCTCCCCTGCCTCAGACACCGACTACAACGATTTATGCACACAAAAAGTGCATGAAGGTGAAGGAGAGTACACATTGGGGGGGTCTGTTATTACACAACAAACACAGAGGAGCACTCAGCCAATCCCAAAAAAAAGTGGTCTTTCGACCATTCAACACTACGAGTCAAGAGATAAGGCAAGGGACGCTTACGAGGGAGGGGGATGAGGGAGCCGTGGGGTCGTAGTCGATGAGAACAGGCCCAATGGTGAGCTGCTGCCACTGGTCTCGCGTGGCTTTTGTGAAGCGCTCCGCCAGCGGCATTTCCTCGCACAACAAAAGCACCAAGTCCTCTCGTTCAGACAAGGAGAGACTCAAACGACGGTGACAAAGCTAAATCGGTCAGAAGATACAATTGCATGGCCTGTTATGTTGTAATTTTTATGATATTACCGAGAGAAGAGTCGCCAACTGTGGTGTCAACACCTGAGCAAGCAATTTTAATAAACATTCATCAAGAACTTGTGAAAACGGTTAATAAGGTACCTGGGGAGGATATTGCCTAAGCTCCCTCGGTATCTGAGGTAGGAAGACAGAGGCCAGATTAATTCCGTCGTGAAGAAGGCGATAGCCCACAAACTGTTTGTCATCGCTGACAGCGAAGAGCCTTACGCCACCACTGACAAAATGAATTCCTGAAAAAAAAAACGGTAGTCAAATCCTGATGAGGCTAGAAATTATAAAGCCTTAGATTTTTTAAGGTCAGTAACACTTGGACGTTTACGGACATTTGAAATAACAAATAAGCAGCCTTGAAATCAGCTACTACCCTCGCTCCATGTAGAAAACATCGGTAGGCTGACGAACGCCAACGACCAAACGCACCATTACAATTAGCTTCAAAGACCCGTTTGACAAGGGGATTGGTGTAGTAGAGATTTCGCCTTCTAACAGAGTCCCCAGCAGCGCTCATGCGGTAGAGAATCTGTGCAGGATTGAGGTTGAAGACACACCTGCCCTCGCCCCCAATCCCGTAGTAGTCTCGGATGCCCGACCAGTCCCTGTCTGTTGTCGGATCAATGTATACGAAAGAGGACTCCGAGCGCCTTTGTTCCAGCAATCGTGCCTTTTTAGGGGCTGATTCGCCATCGTTGTCGAATTTCGCCGTCTCATGGGGTGGGATGTCCAACATAGCTTCTAAAGGCGGATTCCCGTTTTGGGGTTAAAATTTTGTCTTGCCATAATCGTCCACTGAAGCAGTTGATCCTACTAATAGCAATTTTGGCTTTACCCAGTGCATGAAACACAAATCATATTGCAGTTTACCCGTAGCTTCCAAAATGGGTTCAGCTATCAACTCAAGACTTTAACTTATGACTCTTTTAAGAAGTAAACAATGTTTGTTTTCTATAAAAGAGATTGCAACTTAGCTCAAAACCGAGTTATTTAACTCAAACGGCGAGATAAAAACGCCTCGTTACCAAAACTGCTCAGTTATTATTATGAAAGAATGAATAAAGCGATGTAAGGACATGGAAAACTTCAAAATCCGGACTCATCATCAAATAATCAGCTAGGAAAAGAGGAGCGTACTACTCAAAATACAAGCATTTAAAAAGTGGCATGTATAGTTGGAAAAATATACATATATCCAGGCATTTCGAGTGAATGTTATCTTTTAAGGGACAGTAGAAAAGGTAAAGCGACAAAGGATGCATTAAAAGGTAGTACTTAAGCACAGCCCCACAAATTAGAACAGAAGTCAAGGGAAAGTCTAGCGAACTTCGCGTTTTTCGTATTTGCTCTGTTAACAGAAATATACTTCTTATAAGTGCCCTTTAAAGAGCTGTTCTGAAACATTCTCGTCCAAAACCACGAGCATTGCGAGTTTGACATCAACATATTCCGACAGTAGTGGACTCTCAGAAAACTGATGTTCACAACAATGACGGAGTTGGGAGGAAAAACTAGTGCCACCAGTAGCCATGAGGACGGTAAGTGCATGTTAAAAGTAGAGAAAGAAATGAGAAACTATAACACAAGACTCGTCGATTTAAGAGATGAAAAAAAAGAGACTGATGTCTTGATATCTATCGCTAATGAAAAAGGCAATTGCCACATTACACGGTTAGATGTAGTGGAAAACATTTGGAATTCATTAGCTACAGTAATAAAGCACAAGGTTATGCGAATAAAAGGACTAGTTTAAAAGTGGTGAATTCAATTATCGCTCAGTGAACTATCAAATTTCGTACTCCAAATTAAAATGAAAGCGAGTTCTTCAAAAAATGATCTTATCCTCATTACTCCAGCAATTCCATAAAAAATGTGAATTCAAGAAAAACCAAACGATGATTAGTGTACGCGCTTAACTTGGTCAAGTGAACATGGAAAGCGAGAAATGGAAGATGACTTGCCAGTTTCTTTAGTCACCTTCTGTCGACTTCTCATCCACGGTAAATCAGAAATTTTTTCCAACACTGCAACGAAAAATCCACCCGTGTCTTGGTCATGTGGAAGAATGCGTCTACAATATTCTAGATGAAGATCCTCCTCATTGCTCGGGGGAAAAAGGCTCGATTGAACACTTAACCGCTCTCTACGTAACAAAAAAGATTAAAATTTGGAGAATGGCTGTCAAAACTCATTACCTCTCAGGGAGCTCCTCGTGTTTTGAGTACCACTTATCCGAACCCAAAAGAACTTTCCAGTTTTTCAGGCCAGGTCTTGCAATGAAGCCACCCATTTTGGCTGCCTCGGATCCGGGAAGGCATATCAAGTCAGGTTCAACGAGACGCACAGACCCCTTACACGCCGTCAGAATTGACGCAACTACGGCTTCATCCTCAACCGGATTCAAACTACAGGTAGAATAAACCAAACGCGGAAGATCACAATCTTCTGGGGAGTCAGGAACCCGAAGTAATTCAAGTCCACGTCGTAGCACTCTTTTCTGAAGTTCGTGATGGCCCCTCCCGATTTTTGGAGTCCATCTACCCCAAATATCAGGACTTTTGCGTAGGGTTCCATCTCCACTACATGGAACATCAGCAAGAATTCGGTCGAACAACATTTGTCGCGTCTGAAAATCAGCAAACAAAAGAAATTTACCTCCTCCGGTTTCCCAGGTGAGTCAATGAATAACCGAGGATAAACAGAAGCATCTTCTTCAGTAAGAATCACACACGGGCTTTGAAGCCGTTTGACTTGATGCACCATCATATAGCAACGCTCACGGTCCACGTCGTTTGCCACAACAATGCCCGAGGGTTCAATATACTGATCAACATCGTTAGACTTGGATTCTGCATCGGCGTGAAGAAGTTCTATGAGTTGAGCAGACTTAGAGCCAGGGGCCGCGCAGAGATCCAGTACTTTGTGGTGTTGTTTGACATTCAAAAGAAGAGGAGGAAGCATACTTACTACCTCTTGACGGCTTAGATTTCCTACCAAGCATAGAGTTTGCTAAGAATAAACACTAACCAGCCTCGGATTCCGAAACCAAAAAATTCTGAAGTTCCTTTAATTCAGGAGTTTTGCGAATCGCCAAACGGGTAGAATTGATCTGCCAGGCTGTGTTCCCAGGATACCACTGGAGAGGGATAACAGAAACTTCCTTGTCAGGTTCATTCGACGTCTTCTCGATAATAGAGTGAAGGTAATTCTCTTTCAAGAGAGAAAGTAATTCACGGTTTTGTTGACGAAAACCAGTGATGCGAAAGGTAACGGGTAAGGTGGTTTTCATCACCTCAAGAAACTTTTGAAAGTCAGCGTCTTCCAGCATCAGTTGCCTTCTGTAATATTCCTCAAATGCAGTGTTAGATAAATCCATATTCTGGAGGGCCTTAGCACTAAACCTAGCCACTCGGCGTCTACCCATGGCCAGACCGCGCTTCTTTTTGAAAGTGGTGCGTATTAGCAAGGTCGACGTAGATTTGAGGCAATGTGATTATCATTCACATCAATTTAAATATGATACTTTAAACGACGTTGCGTAGTTGTTTTTTATGCCGCACCGCTTTTCGACATGAGGAGCATACTTGTCTTAACAATTGGGAAATCCAAGTTGTTCTGAGCACAGTTCTGGATCTAAAATCAATATACTTTAGAGATTACATGGCGTTTATCTGCACCAGTTGGGAGCAGACGTGGAGGCTTTCCTTACTGGTGGAGTGGTGACTGCTGCGAATAAAGCCGCCTAATATGGCAAATAGGCAGGCCAATGTAGACGTCGAGGCGCTCCATGATGAGCTTGCCAGGGCTTGTGAGACTGCAATCTACTCAGAAGTCCTAAATGCCTGTGATAAAAGTGAGTTGAATCATTCGCTTAACAATTTGCTTTGAGTTCTGAAGACCTTTCCTTCTGACGCTTACGCACAGCAATGCAAAATAGTTGCTCTAATTCATCAGAATAGATTTGATGACTGTTTGGAATTCTTCCGAAAACTACAACTCGAGTTAGCTCCTGGTCAGTTCTTACTTCTTATAGAGGCTGTCATTTGGAGAAAGCTTATTGTGAGTACCGTCTGAACCGACTTGCCGACGCATTGAAGACTGTCTCAAGTTCTCCCATTATGACTCAAGGACTAGCAGAATTACGTGCACAAATTGTAAAGTACCTTATTGGCTTTTTTACCTTCAGTTCTATCGGATGGAGGAATTTGAAATGGCCATTGATGAATATGAAAGACTAGTAAATGCATACAATGTAGGTCAAATTTTTTCTGGGTAAATGGCGTATAGGATGAATACCAAGAAGAACGTATGACGAACTTGGTCGCTGCGAAAGCCGCTCTTTCTTGCTTCCGAGGAAAATTCATGGTTTGTGTACTTATAGTACGTTTCACCATACTTTTTTGCCAGCCTATAAACGGTTCTCCTGCCTCTTTTGAAGCAGTTTTCAATGTAGCTTGTTATTACATCGGTAAAAAGGAATACTCTTTGGCTCTTAATAGTCTGGATAAGGCTGAAAGTAGGCTGCTTCTCATCATTTTCATTAACAGAGTTATGCCTCGAAGCTCTCGAAAAAGATTCCGATGCAACCGAAGAACAAATTCAGGAAGAAGTAGCTCCAATTAGGTTGGTATTAATACATATATTTTGCCACCACCTTTTTAACTAATGTGTTTTTCTTACCATTTAGAGCGCAAAAAGGTTTCGTAATGCAACAAAAACAGATGACAGATTTCGCTTCAAAGATGTACAGTGAAATCTTGCATCAACGGTGCTTGCAATTTTCCATTTGCCTGATACAACGGTCTTTATAGATCTGGTGATTCTGCATTAATGGCCTTGGTTTCGAATAATCTCATGTGTATCAACAAAGGCCAAAACGTTTTTGACATGCGTAGGCGCATAAAGGCCTTTTCGATTGATAGTTTGCGATATAAGCTCTTTCAGTCTCAGCGTAGTTCACTACTGACAAATCACGCTCTCTTTTACCTTATCAATAATCAGGTATTCTTTGCTTTCATATGTTCACTCTTGTGCTTAGCTTGATGCCTGTGATGCTAAATTGAAGGCAGTTCTAGATGAGGATGCAAGCAATGTGAGGGCTGTCATACTCTCCGCTGTCAGTGTAGCGAAGAATAAACAGTCCACAGCAGCTGTCAAACTCCTGGAGGCAAGCCTCTCCTTCGCTTCATTTCCCCTTCATAGGATTTTGCCCACTCTTCGGTCTTTGGGGACGTGAGAGAAGAGGGTCGTCTTCACTTAGTCCTTCTGCTTGTCCATCTGCAGCTTATGATTGCGTCGGGTGTAATTCTAGGTGCCAAACCCACTGCTCCCCTGCGTGCCGGGAAGCTCACCACCGAGATGGCAGACGTGTTAGATCAGACCCTTGCTCAATTGCTTCCTCAGGAGCTGGCCGCTCTGCCTCTCATAGCTTCTCTTCGCGTTGCTTTCCTTACCACGAAGAATGCGGAAGCTGACCGCGTTGATGAGATAGCCCTTAAACGTGCCAAAACAATTGTCACCGAAACACTAGGATTCTGGTCAAACCGATCTTCTGACGTATGTCTTCATGGTCATTAAAGTAATCGTGCATTTATTGATTTGAAGGAGACATTGAAACCTATGAAAACTACAATGCAGGGAGTTGTTTTTCAGTCATCGGGTGTATGATTTCGGTGTTAGAAGAATAGGGCTTTGAATACGACTTTATCTTTGCCAGGCATGTCAGATACTTCGCTTGCGAAAGTTGGAGTAACTGTAAGTTCGCTTGGTAGCCTAAGTTGGTTCATTCACTTTTCAATCTGAAGACATAGTTACTTATGCTTTTAAACATGAAGATCTTCGCTTAATCGTTTATATTGCCGGATTTAGGGGTAGGTCCAGAGGATGAAGGCTGACACGATTAGCGAAAACAGAGATTGTACATGTGTATTCTATCATGAGGTGGGAAAGTATGGGAATTTTGATACAAATACTATAGTTTTTAAATTGTTACAAGATTCCGTTTGTTATGAGGTGAATCTGATTCCATTTTACGCTAATATGGATCCGATTTCGCATGCTCATCCATTCCTAACCAAAAAATAATTTTCGTTACTCCGTCCTTTTAGATTATCACTTCAATCTTTTATACCGGTTTTGCCTGTATGAGGCTGTGGTATTTCGTTTGTTACTAATTTAAATATGAAGGAGTTAATCTGTTCAAAACAACAGAGCAATTACCATTTACCAACGCTTTATTATAGTAAGTGGGGTCGTCGGTCACCTAACACCACTAATTGTAGGGAAGTCAACCGTGCTGAGAACAATCTAGAAGTACCTACGCTAAAGTTGTCAATATGACACATCGAGTACAACTAATATATGTTGTATTTGTATTAGGTGCTGCAATCGCCTATAAGCGTTAAATACTTCTAAGCTCCATCACCAACAACTCTCGAATTATCTTGGAATAAGTTTGAGGCTAAATTTTACGACCCTGAGGGATTCAAGTGTGACGTCACCTCATTTTGTGAACATTTAGAAGATCGACTACGATCGTCTATTCTTCCGCTGTATCGCTTTTTTGCTCCTCCACGGTTTCGCCGAGGACGCCGCTCCTCTGTTGGAGCAGCGCCTTAAGGTTCTGAGGCATAAAAATGTCGATGGTAAGAAGCATCCGTCCGAACAGGAGGACCGAGAACGAAAACAACAGAATTTATTGGCCTTGTTAATTCAGACCTACTCCAAATTCGACCCAGCCAAGGCTAATCAAGTATGTCGAGAGGTGGAGTTCAAGGAATTTTCCGAAGAAAATGTCGCCTCTTTGGAATCGAATTTTTTCCACAATCGAAAAAGCATCAAGAAGATTATCAAAGGGGTCGCTGCGCCGACGCCACATAGGTGAGTTGTCTTTTACATTTTCAATCAAAATATTCGGCTTTATGAACACACCGATTGTTTACTTTCTTCACAACGTTGTTTGGGTTGGGTTGCTCCACACTGGCATAGATATTTGAGTACATTTTGTAAAACTGAAGACTCCTGCTTTGCTTGGTCGCCTGTTTGCAAAATCCACAACTAATAATTTAAGGTAGTATTGAAAAGACCTCTCTTACTTTCCCCTTGAGTAATAAAATTGTGTTAAAATTTGTTCTTAAATGACTATACTATCTCTCAAATGGCACGAATTCCTCTCGTTTCATAGGCAAAATGTTTTAAACATTTTATGTCCACCGATGCCAGGTATGCTCACCACCTGGTATTTTGTTTCTTCTACATCTCGAATTCTTGACTGCTGTAATTGGCTTCTAAACAGTCATGATGATCCACTTCCATCTTGTTTTTGAGGCATTTAAAGAGATATTTTACGCAACCAATCGTTTGTTCATGGCAGCAGCTAACGATAAGCTTCAAATCTAGAGCATTCGTTCGTACATTTTTGAAGTTCCTCGTGTTAGATTATACGGAGTGCATGTGCAATCACTTTGCTTATCCCTTTTTGTTCTGATCACTTAATTGAAGAAACCGAAGTTTTTAACCGAGATTTCTGGTCTTCCCACGCATCAAATAAACATTGCTGTGGAGTACCCACATTTTTACCTTTTCCATTGTATCGACAACTGAAAATTGCCGAGATTTATAAAAATGATTTGACAATGCAGCTACTTTGCACTACCAAGATAGGATTCTGTTACGATTTTCTGACGCTGGAAATTGGAAAGAGCTTGTCAAATGTTATTCATTTTTACCAGTAATGAATTGGGGCATTTACCCATATCTGATTATATCCCGCTTCCCGTACCTGGCTCTCATTGAAAATTTTCTTTGTACAACTAGAGGATAGTTACTTGGAGTTAATTGAGATAAAATGAATGTCATGAGACAATAGGACAAGTTTTCTGGGACATCTTGGAGCTAGCTTTTGTCTTGAATGCAGCGTTTCCCTTCCCTTTCATTTTAGTGTTGTCTAAGGGCTATTTAAAGCTGCGTGTCCACAGAGAGGTTGCCGTTGCGATTGGCTCTAGATTCGTAGTTCTAAACTCTACAAACTATTTCACAAAGTTTCAAGGATACCAGCATAAAACGGTTCGACTGCCCTCTACCGCTTTTCGTTGAGTGTCTAAAGCGGATAAAAGTACAATTATATGATACGCAAGTATATATAACAGTACTTGTATCCGAAATATCGGCGGTCATATAACATGATATTTTTTTAAACCAGCGGAGATGAGTTAGGCGATTCTGGCAGAGGAAAGGAGACCGCGAAGAAGTATAAGAAGAAGCGGCGAATCCGTTTACCCAAAAACTATGAGCCAGGCGTGCCCCCTGACCCCGAGCGATGGTTGCCTCGTCGTGAACGCACCGGCTACCGCGGCAAACGACGGGATAAGCGCCAGCTCGCACACCTTCAACGAGGACCCCAGGGTGCCACATCTTCTGCGGCTCCCGAGCTGTAAGTCTACCCTGATAACCCCGCCTGTTCACACCCCTATAGACGAATCTACTTCACATATATTGCAATATCGGGCGACTGATTTCGCCCAGATAAGAGGGTCATTTACACAATTTATACGTTTCAATGTTTCATGCACCACACGTAAATCCTGCTGTGGCATGCTCTTACTTTTCCAGATACTCCTCTTTATATCTTGCTCACTGCTCGTGAAACCTTGTCGACTTCAATTTACAAACTAGGATTTGTTTCATTTTAAAAGCAGAAGGCTAAGAAAACAGTCCAGGAATGCAACCTTGGTTCTAATCACTTTCATGTCCTCTGGAATGCGACAGTATGCGGATGTTTTTCGGCATATTCCTGATTAACCTGCAAGTTACCGTCACGGCCACCATTACCGAAATGAAATTTACTTTCGGGGCGAATTTTTTCCAGAGAACGCGGTTAAAAAGGGTCAGCTACTAAGTGGGACTTCGATTATTTTTTTTAATTTCAGAGACATGGGTAACAAAAGCGCTCCCGCAACGTCAACGCCGCCAAGCGCAGAATCTAGCGCCCCAGGAGCTCTCGCAAAGGTTCAACGTCGCCCACAACAAAACAAACCCCACAAAGGCAAGAAAGGCAAAAAGCGCTAGCGCCCCGTTCCACACTTATAATGCGTTAATATATCAAACAGGTGATTGGGTACTTGCTACTATGAGTTTTGAAATACTTTCAAGTTTAACTACGGAGAAAAACCCGCGATGCCCTGCTTACTAAAATACTTTGAGATGTAAATGTATTGGGAGACGCATGTATGAATGGGTTCGTAGGTGAAAACGTACAAGTGTCCACGAAGGCAACAGTGAGCGGAGAGATGATATCACTGCATAAAAGCGGAACACCAACTATCAAGAGCGTCGAAACAATCTTTGCCTGTTTCATGTTGGCAGAGGATGTGAGTTTCATCCAGTCGATGAAAAGTTCTTCGTCCTTGTTTAAAAGCAAGTACTGACCCAGCACATTGTATGCCTTGCAGTAACCACATTTCTTCAGTTTCTGCCCGAGAACCTCACCAACACCGGGTAACTCAAAAACGGTCTTGTCTCCGATAGGTTCAGAGATAAAGTTGCGGTGTTTCTGAGACGTCGACATCTGTAAAGTCAGCAAAATACAGGTAGGGTCGTTAGTTAACGATTCTGCGAGTTAGCGCTACTAAAAAGTGTTTTGGGTGTCCTATGTATGATGAAAAACCGCCCAGTAACGATGGGAATTTGAACTTATCACAGGGATTAGGATAAGGCGCGAACGTTCGAGGACCCACTTTAGATGGGGCGGAATGCGTCAGCAGTAATTTTAACAAACTTAATGTGATGCACCATAGCTATAGTCACAGAAATGTATTTTGGCTGCTTTTAATCATAACAGGTTCTTGGCATTGTTTTATTACATGCACGGTAAGTATCTGGTGTGTCAACAAGACCGATTAAGAACGTATAATGCACTGGTTAAAATCCATATGAGTGTGAGAACAGCAGTATGACAGTCGATTTGTTGATTCCGCAAGTAAACGGTAGGCACTTAAAAGATTATGCCTAAAGCTAGATTTTACATTGTATCAAAGTACGAGGTATAAGAAATATTAACAGTCAACGTTTACTTCAACGTGCGCACCTGCTCTAAAAGCTCCCAAGGCGTCACATTCACAAATATAAACAACTCGTTTCACAATTGAAAACAAAAAACTTCTCGCAACGATAATTTATTTCTTATACTAAACAACGTTGTATTTTAGCTTACGTTGAAATACGCAATTTCTTGGAAACAATTTTTTGTTTGATTGTGCTACCAGGAACCGTGAAGGCTTTCTTGGTGCTCGTTTACGTCTGGAGGTCGGCTGAAGGCTTTTTTGCCCTCATTTTTCTTTGTGATTGATGTGAATTTGCTATCTTCTTGCGGTACCTGTAACGATTTGCGTAAATTATGACTTTTAACTTCGAACGCAGCGATTTCAGGCGTCACTTTGCTGAACCTTTTCAAAGCCTATATATGTTTTTTATCCTTTGTGCACCTTATTAATTTATCATCCTTTTGGCGTGCATCTGTATCGCTCATGTAAAATAATAACATCGTCACACTTTCCCTCGGAACGTTCTGTTTTTTTTAACGCTACCGATATAAATACGACCGCGTTAGTCATCAAGTCGTTTCACCCAATCCTTCTATATTAATGTACATGTCATTTTTTTACGTATATCTAATCTCCTTATTTATATACCATTATTGGCCCGCTTACTTATTTTTTGATCAATTTGCATCCTCCCAGTATTTGCTACGATAGTAGTTTACTTTGATTTAGCCTCAGTTTGTATGTCTTTTAGTTGAAACCCATCTGTAAAAATTCCGCGAGTATTTAAGTTCTTGAGACGCCATAAAATGGCGTCTGATGAGGAAATGCTTGATGTCAGCTTCCCTCGACAGTACATGTCATTATCCAATGTGACCCCCACGTGCTCAGGTATGTCCCGAGATTTTTGCTTTTTCAGGGAATATTATTTATTGATTCTAAGCAACATAACCTCCCATTTTTTGTAATAGACTTCTATTAAATCACAATTCTTATCTCTTCATTATTTCTCTTCTGATGTCCACTTTCTTCATGCCTTTCGCGTTCTTAATATCCTTCTTTACTTGTCTGTTGTTAGCTTTTAGCTGTTAATTATATAAAATTTACCTTAAATTTCAAGTCCAAATCGATTGTGGTGCTAACTCTTAACTAATATTTATGTATACTCGAGTTCATGCTGTCAAGGTTAAATTGTTATCGTAATGTTAAACCCTTGAAAAACTTTGGTTTGCTTTCCAATTATTAATCAAACTTAAAAATTCAATCTAATCTAGTCATAATGAGTAAAATTTCGTTGTACTCTGTCGTTGTATTCCCTTGTGATCATTGGGACATTGGAAATATTCCATTATTTCCCGAAGGGCAGAAATACATTCTTTTGGAAACCTATTTAAATAGGTCTAACTCTAAATAAATCCTCATTTCAATTCTTCTCTAAGGCCTTGATCATTACAAAGACTCGCCACTTCTTTTATTTCCCTATTAATCCCAGTTTGCTTATCACTTTCACCAACATATATCTGCTTCACCTACCTACCTAAACGTGTCGACTAGCGTTCTAATTTGAGCCCTTTTTTCCACAAGACAATTCAACAGAGCATCTGCTAGGGATATATTCCCTAACCAATCCCCGCGGTTACGTGCGCTTAAGCACATTTGGTAGGTGCCCTCTGTTCCCCCTTTCCACCCTCTTCTCCGCCTCCTAGTCGTGTTCACTTTTCTGACAGTGTCTCGCTTTACCTTAATTTTCTCACTTAAATCCTCTTCCACACTTGTCACTCTCTGGGTCCCGATTTTCTATCTTTGTGCGCTTTTATTGCCTTTTTTGAGCCCATACACAGTGCAAATTTTACAGTTTATTCGCTTTTATTGCTTTCCTGCTGCAGACCCCGAAGAGAAGGATTCTAATGAGTGTCCACAAGCCTCAAGTTCTGCGTTACCTAACGACGAGTGCAAGACTCAAAGGAGCAGCTACGATGAATATGACACTGTGGATTGGGTTAAGGATCTTAATGCGGATAGTGATAGGCGTTCTCGTATGGAGCAGCGTGCTAAGGTTTCTTATCATTTTTATCCTTTAAAACATTGCCTTTTTTAAAGACTAATGACCTTACAAAACAATAGTAGTAAAGTATCGGTCTTGTTATCGTTCTCATCTTACAGCAACACGTAGAATTTACACTTCTGCGTCTTCAACCTATATGCTATAATCCATTGCGTTTCAAATTTTGTTTTGATGCTTTAGTCGCCCAATTTATATACTTTCTTCACCACAGCTTTACCCGAGATTTCCAATGTAACTGGTTATTTTTCGTTCAGAAGTGGAAAAGATGATACACAGTCCTGTCGTCTAGGCATGCATTTGCCAGTCACACATTTATATTTTTTGCATTCTGTGACAGATCGAAGTTACTTGATATAGATCGGTTGTGACAAGTTTTGACTTCACAGAGCTTATTTGACTTATAAGGATACTGCTTTATCATTATTAATCGCATAATTTCTTGGAACAAAAACCTTTTCCCGTTAGGATATTTGTTGTAACTTGCCCTTAGTTGAAAAGGTCTATGCTTATTACTCAGGCTTACTTTCTGCGTTACTGCTAAACCAAAACAGAAATCACTCCGCCGTTCCTCGATCCATTGTGTAGTCATTTATGATCTAAATCGGCGCTTCAAGTTAGACCTAATTCACTTTCTGTCACGGTTAAAATCCTGATACGGATAAAATGCAATCTGTACCCGCCAGACGAAGAAATTTTTGTTTTTTGTGGCAAGCAATATCTAGAGTTTATTGTCTTTATCTTGATATCGTCCACATCCATGGGGTCACGTTCGCGGCAATTGAGAGCATAAGATGTGAGCAAGTTGGATCCTCGTTGGTTAAACTACTTTTAGTAAAGCATATCTTGTGTAGGTGTTCGAATGAAGAAGATTTTTATGATGCGAAAAAGAGCTTGACTGACGTGATTCGTTTGAAAAAATGCGTCGTTTCCTTAATCAGTCTGGGCTGAATTTTTATGCTTTCCCTATTTAGGTGATTTTTTTTGGGACCTAACTATCTGAGCAAATTGTTCCAGTAATACTATTTTCCTTTGATTTTCCGGGTTTTCCTTCATCATAAGAGGTTGTGCATCGTTAGCAAATATTTTTGCAACTGACAATTTACTCATATGGGTATATACGATGGTAGGGAATATGGACTTTCTAACGGAACTCCGGCACATAAATAAATGCGGTTACTAACGAGCACTTGGCGCAAGCCAAATAAACATACTTCTTATGTTAAACGTTGTTTTTTGAAATGTGAGGCCATGTAACTTGGAACCTCGTCTGTCTTATAGTATTCACTTCTGGGCCGTTTCCTACTCCTTTGGGATTCGAGCTCTGGTTGGATCTGTGTGGGCTTGATTGGCGCCTTGGTGGGCATATTCGCGGTGATAGTGGATATTGGAATAAGTTGGCTCTCCAGCCTGAAGGAGGGTGTGTGTCGCGATCAGCTATGGTTCAACCGTGAGCAGTGCTGCTGGTCTTACAATATGACAATTTTTTCGCCTCTTTACGGTTCTCCATCCTCCACCCACAATAATGTTAGCACTGCGGCTGCTGACGGCAATTCCACTTCCGCATCAGATGCAGCCATCATGAACTTGACGACGACAGTGAATATCACAACGAAAGAGCTCGTCCACCCACACATTGCAGGTAGTGGAGCTCAAGCAGCCTTCGGATTCTACTCTTGCGAACAGGTTTGTTCATAATTTTTGTTGTCGTAATTTTTGTTCAATCCTCCACAGCTCTTATGTCACGTCTTTGCCAACAGTTCATTCACTTTATTTATTCAAGTCTTTCATTTGTATATTCCCCTCATGCATGTTAGTTTTATCCGGTTTTTTTTCTGACGTCTTCAGTAATGGAGTAACTGTTCTCTGCTCAGTGCCCTTCACGCGCATATAAGTTTTTACCGGGGCTATGATATTGTTTTGCTTGTGCGGGTTGTCACGCAAATCTATTCATATAATTCGCGTTTGATCACTTCCTCTTTTCTGCTGACAGCAAATAGAAGCGGTATTTTGAATCTACTCCTACCTATTGACCTCTTTCGGGAGTGCTTTCAACGTAAATTCTCCTTTCATGTGCGCAACAGGGGTGCTGAATCGCTAAGGGTGGAATCACTGCATATATGCATAAATTCATTGTCATGTTCTAACCTTTGTCTGTCCCGTGCGGTGTCTGTTCCGCGGTAGTTACTTATCAAATGGTGAAGTTATTTGATGACGTCAATGAAGGAAGTCGCAAGAGTAAACTACTCTCGGTTAGTACGAATTTCAGTTTGAAAAGACGGCAAAATCATTGTGGTGGTACACGTGGTGCATACACATAACACAGTATTTTAGTATGTGCTTTTCACTTCATCGTCATTTTACTTCTTCCCAACTGACTACCCCGACGCACTGGTCACTGTATGATTTCCGTATTTCCCACTTTTTTCGAAGTATTATTCTTCAGGACTTTTATCCAGGTCGTTATACATATTCACACCAAAGCCATTTACCTGACTCCCTCTAAGGTGTTTTGAGTAAATCATCTTGTTATCCTTACTATTTGGTTACGCCAGAGATCTTTCGCACTCCTTGCGTTACGGCAAACGACAGCTTTAAGCTGGAGCAGTAACCTAGCTGGGGGAGATATTCGTTGCGTCACTGTGTGGCATAATTGGGTTATAATTAGCTACCTCATTCCCCTAAAAGTTTGATTTAATTGCGTAGATTTGTAGAATCTCATTGTGCTACAGGCCCTCGCTGGTTACAGTCCACACGTTAAATTCTTCTTCGGTTACGGTTCTATCCCCCTTATGACACTTTCATGACTGGGATTCCCAAAAATGCTGCGATTTGTGTAACAAGTTACTAACAATATTTTAATGATAAACTATGTTACTGTGAAGTCTTGTTTAATTACATTTTTGGTTTTTGGTGCGCGGCGTTTACGACTGCGCTTTCTTGTTTGTGGCAAGCATTGTTTGAGTTGTAGTGAATAGAGGACGGTGCAACTGGCGTAGAATCTAAATGGAAGAAATGAAATAGTCATAAGTCTGTTACACTCGACAGTAAACACTACATTTTTCCCAAGTTCATTGATAGGCCCTCTTGGGTTTTGTTTGGAACATAGTCCTTTCTCTAAGTGAGGTTTCGTTCTGTCGGTCACTATGCTTCGCCCATTTGTTCTACACGTTTAAATTCATTGGTACTTTGGTTTGGCTGGCTGTCTGAGGAAAAATACTGGACACGAGGCTGAATCCTTGATCTACACCGTCTAACTCAAAAGCGGGCTAGAGGTGGCTCACACACAAGAATAAGTTAAAAAGAAACAATTTCTTGTCTTGCAGTGGTATTCTTGGGAGCGTCTACTGACGAGCTATGACGGCGATCTGGAGCACGTGGGCGCCTTCATACTAGGCTGGATGGTCTATGTCCTCGTCGCCGTGGGCATGGCGGGTCTGTGCGCGGCCCTCGTCTTCTTCCTCGCGCCATCTGCTGCTGGTAAGTCCTCGCCCGCCTATCCTTTTCCCTTGCGACCTTGCTTAACTGCAATCTTCGCCTCAAGGCCGACTTCCTGGGATGTGAAATGTTCATTTCGCCTAAGCGCCAAGCATCTTTTCAACCCATTCATCACAAATTCATCACTGTATACTTAACTCTAGAGTTGGTTTTTTAAGGAGTGTCGAAAGCCTACGGGTTGTTATTAAATTGAATTTTCTCTACTTTTTGCGGAAATCATCACAATTCTTCCGCTGTATTTTCTGTCCAATTAATTCAGTCACTCTTGGTTGAGATCTGGGCAAGTTCCACTTGTAAAGGTTGGTCTACCTGCTATTTTTAAACCTGAGCTTTAACCCTTTAATTTCTCTCGTCCCCTCATCCCTCGGTCACCAGAATGTATCGGTCGTTCAGTGTCCCCCACACACTTACTGACAATTTTATGAATTTCAAAGATCATTTGCACCTTGAGGATGTTTTTTTTTCAGTTGATATTGATGTCCTATCTCAGGTAGCATGTTAAAATGAAGTTCATTCCATGCGAGTGGAGATGAAGACCTTGGAAAGCTGTTCCAAGTGCAAAGTAGCCGTGGCGTTGAGCCATCACTAACCTTCTTCTATAATTAATCGTTTCAAACATTTTTCCTTATTTACGCACACACACACACATGTGTGTGTGTGTGGGCTTCTGCTCCAGACCTGGGTCCGGTGCTTTACCGTGCCAAAGTGGTCAGAATCCGGTTTAAATCATATGAGAATTTTTGTTTAATGTCTTCTCATGTAAAAGGCTCAATTTGCTCCCTTACGAGGTTAATATTGTTTGCTTCCCTGCCCTTCTCTGCAATTTCAGTTGAAGACGTGAAGGGATCTTAAATAAAATGTCGACTGTTTTTCTGGTCTCCTAAGGCTAGTAGCATAGGAATGCCGACATTTGACTTAGACCGGCGCAGGCTTGTTTTCCGGTTCGCTTCTTTGATATCATTTGTTTGTCTGTTTCACTCAGATCTTGGATTGTGTTTGCTGTCACAAAGAGGGCTTTTGGGGTGAAGTATAAATTTTCCTCTAATAAGTAAGCTTAAAGTACTACCTACTTCTTACTTCGTATGACTGCAATTCAGTCCATTCACGGCGGCTACTCGTGTGACGAATCATTTAAGATGAGCAAATTCTACTCGTTTTGAACGTTTATTCTGCCACCTACACACTCTCTCAGCGTAGGTGCTGCTCTGTTTTGACAGTGTGTAAAAGAAGGCGCTGGAGCTGTTATTTTCACCACTTTTTTAAAATCCGACGAAGTTGGTGCTTTACTTTATCGGAACGCCTAACAATGCGGTTTACAGTGATGCTACTCATTCCAACAAGTCTGGCGGGTAGGCAACTTGGGAAGCAGGAGTGGCTGTTCTAACAATCGAGACTGGGATTTGCCGCCTGCCCCGTCCAGCAAAATGCCTTCCACCGATTCGGTGTTATTTGAGGAATTAGAAGAGGAGTCTCGCGCCGATGATGAGCTTACGTTCTTACTATCTTCTCCGCATAAATTGCTGTAGCAGCACTGTTTTTTCCATTCTCCCTGTATACCAACGCCCTATTAGGGTTTTTTGTTTAAAAAGAGCAGCAAGCACTATTAAGTGCATGAGTTCATAGTTTTCATGAGTGAACATGCCGTTAGAGTCAATTTTGCGATGAACGCGGATACCGTCACTGCTGCCTTCTCTTACCGCGGTTATTCATTTAATGTGTTCTTCGCCGGTAGTAACAGCAGCTTTTGGTGCATGACAATGGAAGGAGGGGGCAAATTTTTACCAGTCTTCCCTTTTCAGAAGTTCTTTGTATTCGCTATTCAATCTCCACCTCTGTCCTGTCCTTTTTATGATTGAACTTGACATCCGCCTCCTGAGGAGGGGGATACCGCGATCGCTCCAATGCTCGTTTCAGAAGTAGACAGGTGCAAATCAGCCAACAAATTTACTTGTCTTAAGAACCCTGACAATGATTCCTGCGGGTTCGCAAGCACCGTTCATGTTAAACTGAGTTCAGGTTCGACAAAATAAGCATCCATCCATCCATTACGCCTTTCACGAGGTCAAAATAGTAATTGTTCTATCTCATCCCTGCTAATTCAAATTCATGGACAACAATACTAGTCGCGTGCAGTCTGAAATGAAAAGTAGGCGTTTGGTGCGTGTGGAAGCGTTGGAAATGGTGGGTCTCCTTGCTGAGCTCTATTTAAATGCTCGCTTACAGGCAGCGGTATCGCTGAGGTAAAGACAATCCTGGGCGGTTTCGTCATTCGCAACTTCCTCGGTGCTTGGACGCTTATCGTCAAAGTAGCCGGTCTCATTCTCTCCGTCTCCACTGGTCTCTGCATCGGCAACGATGGACCAATGGTGCATGTTGGCGCTTGTTGTGCCAACCTCCTTGCTCGCTTCTTCCCCAAGTATGGCCTTAATCCCTCCAAAACCCGCGAGGTGGGTTTTGACAGCAGAAAACGCATTGAAATTAAATCGCGCAAATTATTACAAACTGTGGCTTTATTACACCTTTGATTGGGGTTCTGTAAAAAGAAATCATTGTGAACTGACTTATTATGACCCGTAGTTCTACGGGACGAACTCACGCGTCTCTCCCTCCTGTCTTTTCCTCAGCTCATCTCGGCAGCAGTAGCAGGCGGCATTGGCGCGTGTTTTGGCGCGCCGATCGGCGGCGTACTCTTTTCCCTTGAAGTAGCCAGTTACTATTTCCCCGCCAAAACCCTCTTCCGCTCTTTCTTCTGCGCTCTCGCGGCAGCCTACGTGGCGAGGGCGTTGAATCCCTTCGGCGAGGAACACCTTATCCTCCTCTCGGTGGATCATGACACCGCTTGGCACTTCGTGGAGTTGATTCCCTTCGCTGCACTTGGTGTCTGTGGGGTATGGCACATTGTTTTTCTCTTTTCCATAAAACACTCGGCCCAATACACAAGTCACTTTTAAAGAAGTAAGGAAGTGTCTTTTTGTGCTCGCGCAAAATTTATTACAACAGTTTCCGTTTTCGCTTCCGGTATTCTGGAGTAAATGCCGATGGCATTATGATGACAGATACAATAAAATGGGCGGAGGGCGGAAGGCCGTGATAAATGTGCAAAGGTGTTTAGAGTTTATTGACGCCATCCGAGCTATTCCTGAGACCACCACTAAAACTCTACTAATAGCTGAGATTACTGGATAATTGGAGCACATTGCAGCAGGAGGTAGGTGGATTGTCGCGGAACGCACGAATGTTGCAAGACCACGGATTGGTTAACTGTGCTCTCTCCGCAATGAACGTGTACGTGGTATGTTTACCTCAGTGTATCCAAACTTTAGGTCTTCTAGCGAACTAGATGTGGTGCTCAGTCCGAACGACATGCTGCTTTGCTCATGCCACAGTCGCCGTGATGGCGAGTGAATCAGCGCCCTGCGACACCTGTCACGCGGCTCAGTGCCTTGTCATTTATGGCCAACCATGTGGGGCATATGCGGCCCATTGTCGTGGCCGCCTTCTCCAGGTAGTGCCTGTGATCCCTGTTACCAGACACGGAAATTCTCCCATCCCTGACGGTGCCTTGGAACGAAGGGACGTGAGGATGGGGGGCGAGCAGATGGGTACGAATCTCTGGAAAATGTGGTACTGCTGCGTTGGTTTGACTAGAAATGGGGGATTGCTATGTCTTAATGTTCACATTGCTTGTAGGAATTGGATGATTGATGGACTGAAAGTTTTAACCGGGCTTGTGGCAAAGACTTTTGCTAAAAAGTGAAAGGATTCTTTGCTTTTACTTTCCCTCTTTCATTGGTGTAGGGGATTTTTGGTGCACTGGTTGTGCGTTGCAATAAAGCGGTGCAGAAATTTCGCAGACGCCGCTGCGCCGATCGCCCCATAACTTACCTCCTCATCCTCACTGCCGTCTTCTCCACCATCGCCTACCTACACCCGGATCTGCGCGCCGAGGAGAAGCTCTTCATTCGCAAACTTGTCAGTGGGTGCACCGCTGGAGACCAGGAAGATATTTGGTTCGTACTTACCTCTCCGTAGACCAATTCACTTGAGGCCTTTCCTAATGTTTACCTTAATGATGTCACGTTTATGGGTAGATCTGCAGTCATTCTCATTTAATATTTATATTCGTTGTTTAGAATGACTCCTTGCCTATCTGTTGCGTATAAGTTTTGCATTTCTGTTCATTTCTTCCATACCCACACGCACACCCTTTGCGCCACCAACTTCTGAGTCCTGGAAGGAAGTGGGATGTGAGCTATGCTGAGGAAAGTTATTTTTCTTTCTTTCTAACTTAATTACCCTTATAGAGCAGTTTGTTTGTGCTAACTTCTTAGAACACAAGCTCGGGGGTGGGTTCCAGAGATTTTTAGATCGAGTTTGATTAAGACGTTACATTTCTGTGACAGGAGAGAACTTCCGGATATTTTCTTTCCCATCGCCTATGCCGTTATACGAAGTGCGTAATCAACTCAAGCTCTATCGTTGTAAACAGGACTTTCTACTCTAATTGCAACAATGGCAGTTAGTTGCTTACAATGGGCTTCATTTATTTTTTCCCCCGGCGTGAAAGGTTATGCCAGAGGGTAGGATTTTTCGGCCATCTTTGAGTGAGAAACCGCCAAGATACCAGTAGCGTTTATTCCCACCACTCAGAGTGGAGGCGTCCTAGCTGGTCCCGTCATGCTGACCGTGTGAGGCATCTCGGTGACGATCGCCGGTTCGCGCCGGCGCGAGATATTCCCCCTCGCAGACTCCATCGGCGCGTCAAATCAGCCATCCTGGCGCCTCTTTTCAACAAGGCTCGTGATGAGGTGGTTGCATTGCGCCTTCAACATTGTTTGCGTATACAATCGAGCGCCTCCTACTACTGAGCATTTTTATGCTGCTCAGTTTTATCTCAGTGACGACATCCCGTGCGACTTTCTTCCCTCCCAACTGCTCCAGCTGTAGCTTCTATAACCTACCAAATGGACTGCATGAATGATTTTGCTCGTTGGAAAATTATTTCTGCTTAAGTAATGATATCCTACCTCATCCGTTCTACCAGCGACTACATTCGTGTCTCGAAGGACGGCTACGGCAATGCGACGGTCATGAGCGAGACTGACCTCGTGGGCAGTTTCCCCGCGGGCCCAAGGATGAAGCGGGGTGTGGCACTGCTCGTTGGCGCGCTCTTCTTTAAGTTTGTCGGAATGGTCCTCATTTACGGTGTGCCCGTGCCCACGGGCGTGATGCTGCCCAGCATTATGGTGAGTGAGTTGGCCTCCTCCTCCTCCTTTTCTCCCCTTTTTCCTCACCTTTGTCTCAAGACCTGCAGTAATTGTCCTGAAAGAAAATTCACTTCCATAAATTCGTTTCCCTTCAGTTGCGGACTAAAAACGCTGGATTACTTTATGCCCCAAACTCGCACTTGTTGCAGAGACCATTCTCTTTCTATTTTTGAATACAAATATTGCTTGAGGCAAAGCCAGAATATCATAAATACCGCTATTGCATTTCCTTTTTGAACAAGATTGTGATTGCTAAAACTTGGGAAGATTTTTCGTCTAAAGCTGTTGCTCTATGTAATAAAATTAAATTTTTGTGTCCAGATACCTCACACTTAATACTTTTTTAATAAATGCCCACTAAATGCGTTGTTGACTTACCACACCACTGAACTTCTAATGGCACTTTTTAGGTGTTTTCTCCCTCCTTTTATTCCCCTCGACAATAAATAAATAGTGTCATTTGGTTTCCATCCTTCGGAAAATTAAAAACTTTGAATCAATGAATGATCATCCAAAGAAGTCGGTGACTTGAGATAGGCGAGGAGTGGACGTAAGTAGTTCCTCTCTCTCTTCCCGCCCGCCTGTGACACCATCCTCTTCGTACACGGGCTAATAAGTTTTTGAACTGTGAGATGGAGCTTTCTACCGCTCTTGCGTTGCAACTGTCCTGTCAAGGAAGGGTCTTAAGCCGATTTTTGAGGCCACATTCCTACACATTGCCATTTGTCGGGAATATAACTAGTTTTCTCTTGGCCCACCCTCTTTCGACTATCGCTCGTGCAACAGGGAAGAGATTGTTAGACGACGACTTGGATGTAGTCGGATTACAACCGCGCGTGCACCAATTCGCTCCTCGAGTGCACTTTGAATCTGAATCCCAGTATTTTCGTCACATGGCCTCCTCCGTTTTTTCAGGGCTCTAAGACTACTCGTCGTGGGCATTTGGGCTCAGCCGTCCTTTTGACTTTAATGCGTTCAGCCGAGCATTTGTCGATTTTTCGCGTTCCATACCACCATCTTCATGCTCTCAAGTGGCACGAATTAATGGTTTGGAGGGGTTAAAGACCACCTACTCTCACTTACGATTGGGAGTACCTGATGTCTTCTCCGCCCTGCCACTTACCTCCCAGTTAGAAGCACCGGCCCAGTCTTTCCCTCTTCGTGTCTTCGCTACTTATGACACAGTCCACTCCAATGCTCGAAGCCGCAAATAAAACTGTCAGCGAATTGCGACTGAGGAGTTATAGTGTAACGAATTCGTACTCACTGAAGTATTTCTGAGATCAAATTTATTTTTCACCTAATTGGAGACGTGATTTTCATCTATGTCATCTGGAGGTTCAAAACAGTGCAACGTAAATCGCCTCTATTTGAGGTTAGGACACTTCTCCTCTTGATAGTCTCCGTAAATAAAAGCGGAATTTTCATGAGTCTGGAAAAATGTAAAGTCGATATGAGAAATTCCTCAGATCAGTTGCAATTGCTCGGCAAAATACACCGTTTCCTCCGAAAGAAACACGGGAAAATTTCTACACACACTGACTTTCTTTTGGACTCCGTAAACGAAGGAGTAGGTAGTGCGACTGCCATGCTTGCTCACGACGAGTTTGTCGTCCTGGGACAAGGGTCGGGGATGCATTCGTTCGTACTCCATGTCGCGAGGGGAAAGATGCCCACTCTCTTCCTAATTATCTGGGGGATTGTGGTCTTCTCAGCACACCAAGTCCCTTTCGCATGAGGAAGAGGAACGCCGCGCTAAGCATGCGTCTAGCGGATGCAGGAGCAGGGTTTGTGCAAGTGTTGTAATGACTGTTTTCACTACTTAGCAGCTCTTCAGCACCACCTACGACAGGCTTCACGGGAGACGAATTCTTTCTCCCCCCCACCCGCCGTGGTAAGGTATAACGCCGGATGGCGGACCCGCTCTCGGGGAGTATCAGAATCACACACAGGAGGTGTCGCACATGAGTCCCCTCGTATCACGTTGTTGTGGCGATTAGCCTCGCGATCACGGTGAATAGAGGAGGCTTTTGTGCGTTTCGGACATCCAAAATTGTGTTCTTAAAGGGGATGTTTGTTTGCTGATTGTGCGAAGATGGCGGTGGTGTGCGCCTCGGTGGTGGGTAAACGGCTGGTAACCAATTTAGAGTAACAGCCGCCGCTGTCAAGTGACTCTACGAGCCCCTTAACAGTCCTCTCAGAATCTTGCCAATCAGTTAGCATTAACTTCCACTACCTCTTTATTTATATATCCATGGCCAGTTTTATTTTGCTCGAATAAAGGATTCTTAAATTCAAGAGAAGCTATGCATTCGTCGAACGCAACTCTGGTCTGTTTGTTCAGGACCAGGCGTCTGTGCACGCGCCCGGCGTTAAACCCACTAAGGTTCACTAGCGTTCGTGCTAATCCCCGCGGAGTGATTTCTCAGCAACTCTTGTTACCAAACTTCTCCGCATCACTCACCGGTGCTTTGCTGTGGCTCGGCGCGGCGCCAGTGCAGTGCCCCCTGAATGAGGGAAGCCCTTCGCCTCCACTGCTCCTTTTGGCGTTTTCCATCTGGAGCCGTCATATCCTGACTCCCCCTTTGGACAATGGGGGTAACGAGATGTAACGATGGGCCTCATCAATACGTCCTTCTGTTATATTCGAAGGGTCGGCTCTGCAGCCTTAAACGCAGCCATTAATTTTTTTCTTACGCTCTGGCAGTTTTCTTTTGGGGGGGAGGGGAGGGGGGCGGAATGTGCAGTCAGCAGGATGGAGGGATATCGTCTTGCAAAAAACCGATTCTTTTGCGTCTGCAGTCCTTTTTCGCCTGCCTTAAGTGCTTTTCTATTAAAAGTTTTAAATGTCTTCAGCGTAGTTCAAAATCTTTACGCCTCCTTCCCTGTTGGTCACTAAATCCATGACATTAAGGTTTCCTACTGTAAGTATTCGTACGTCTACTTCCTGACTGTCATTACATTCTTTCTATGCTGAAGTTTTTAGCAAATCACCCTATTCGTCCGGTCTGTCAACCTTATTTTACCCTTAAGACTATCTTGCTTTGGCAAATTTCGCCCGAGACATGCCGAATCCTAAAAGTCACCTTTCCTCATAACTCTGTCTGCTTGTTCTGGCACCCACCATTGCTTTTACTAGATATGACGTCGTGGTGAAAGGATTTTTAAAAACCCTGCGCTTGTATGTGCGTTGAGACAGGTAAGAACCTCGACGAATCAGCCTAGGCGGTCTTTGCGGCCCCCCCCGTGCTCTTGGCCCGATTGGGCGAGAGGGTCAGAACCGCCAGTTCCTGATGCCCGCATGGGTGCTGCAACTCTCCTTCTCCCTCCCTCCCCCCCTCCCTCCCCGCCTCTTTATTTAACTATGCCTCCCGGTGCGCCCCATAATCCGACTCATAAAGCAGGCAAATGGTGCTTCCCTGGCCAGGTTGGATCTATTTTGGGCCGACTGATGGGCATCACTGTGGAGCAGGCCGTGGTGTCGCAGCTGTCGCATTCATTCTTCTATCGCCGCCTCTGCAAACCCGGCCACCTCTGCATTGACCCCGGCCTCTACGCGGTTGTCGGGGCTGCCGCCTGCCTGGGCGGCGTCACTCGTGCCACCGTCTCCCTCGTCGTCATCATGATTGAACTCATTGGCGGGTAGGTCCTCCTCGCCCATTCCACTTTCCCCAAGGCATTACGCGCCTTTCTGCCTTACTTCCTCTTTGAACTCGATGTCTGCCAACGTTGTGTAAGCACAGTGCACTGTCCGCTTGAAATCTTCCGCCACATTTTAAGTGAACATGCTTGTCTACTTTTTTCACACCATTGTTAATAGTGTCAAAACCCCTTTATCACCTTCCCCGTCTTATCACTGCCCACTTAGTTGTTCTATTGTTTTTTTTTTTCTACTATATTATCCACTTTTTTCTTCATCTCTTTGCTACTTCTCGAATACCGTCCCTGAACTGGGGTGGTTTGCTTATTCTCGTGCAACTTTGCACTGTTTCGTGGTCCAGTCTGCATTAATACATGCTTGTCGAAAAGGCTCCACCATTGTCGCTTCCTTCACCTCCGGCCCCAAGACGCTTAATTTCTTTCTGAGCCCTCCCACCTGACGGTCTCTTTTTCGCAGTCTTGTTTACATTGAAAATGCTTATTGCCACTAGCCACTGCACGATTCGTTTGTTTGTTTTTACTAGTTAACTCGGAATTCGCTCTGCCTTTCTTTGAGGCTATCATTCTATCTGGGGTCCCAGTGCTCAAATCCCCTTGCCAACTGTCTGATATGCTTAATTTGGCGTTGGTCCTATGTTTCCTGGGCTTTTTATCGGCCTAAAGGACTCTTCTCTTTCCACCGAACATCATTCCTTCTACTCTCTCCAGATAGTATGATTACTGCTGTTTGAGTCTATCGGCACTTTCCTCTCGCCCATTCGCAGGCAACGTCGTTCTCAGAGTAGCCCCGTTAGCACCAGCTCACGAAACTCCCATTTGGCCGGTAGTTCGGTCTGACGGGCGTGATGTAGCGGATTTCCTCGTGCCATGGGGACTCGTAGTGCGAGCACCTCCGTACTCTTTAGCACCTCACTCACTTGAACTGTGAGTAATTCTCCCTTTATTTCCTCTAGATTAAGCTACAGCATCCCAATCATGGTGGCCTCCATGTTCGCCAAGTGGACGGGTGACCGGCTGTACGAGGGCAGTCTGTACGACGTGCAGATCCGGTTGAACGGCTACCCGTACCTCCAGTTCGACAAGTCCCCCAACAAGATGGCCGGATTTTTTGCTTCCGACATCATGCATCCCAGGTAGAGGGGGGGGGGAAAGGGAAAATGGAAGGGGAAAAGGCGGGGGGGGGAGGAGGAGGGGGGGGTTTCCGCGCGACAATTCTTCAAACATATTCCCTATTCTTGGCCAGTCTTTATTACCACTTCCGCATTCGAAATCGGTATCCTAACGATGAGTTAACGGATTTGGTCAACAGCCAATCAACAAAAATGTAAACAAGTGGCTTATTCATAGGTGACGCGAATTCGTGTGCGATAGTCAGCAAATGAGATCGCACCTCAGCGAAAATAAGTCGGGAGGAGTGATTTTTTTCAAAAGTATGTATCTCTAACCACCATGTGGTCGAGTCACTGGCATTCGTCAGCGGTTCATCGAGTCGGTTCAACCTTCATGGAAAATTCCTAAAGAATGCTTAGTACCCTCCTCTTTATGCTACAACAATAATTTGCCGGAAGTTTTAGGGGACACTGCGAATTGCAACCATATAGGTCGCCACGGCTGATGTTAATGTTCGCTCAGATGATGGATGCAAACTACGATGGGTACGCGGCATACCAACTTAGGAGTTTGGGAGGAAGGAGGCTCTGGTGCTCTTCGTTTGTCATCAACTTATCTTCCTTCTCCTCTTGTCAGGTTCAGTGAAGGACCGCTGGAACTGTTGACGGCGGACTCAATGAAGGTGGAGGAGGTGGAGGGACTGTTGCAGCGCTCGGAGCACAACGGCTTCCCTGTGGTGGTGTCTCTCACCTCCCGGCACCTTGTCGGCTTCGTCACCCGCACGGATCTCGTTAAGGCACTCGGTAGGTTTCTCTTTTACCTCTACATTTTGATGGATCACACTTGAAAATTAAATTATCATAGAGGGAAAATCGGCAAATTCGTGGTTTTCGTCTTTTAGTTGTACCATTATAGTGGGAAATAAATCTGTGGATCTAATCGACTTAAGCTGAATTTGTGAGAACTGCGTCCCAAGACAGCATTCTTCCTGGCGACGCGTTTCACGAGGTTGAATTTATTTTTTTACGATGAAATTCTAAACTATATTTCGAGGTCTCACGAGATATCTGCCTGTTCAGCGACGCTTCGGCCAAGCGTTTAGAATCGTTCGACTTGACACGCTGTCGTCACTACCGCTGCTACCAGTGTCACAATCGCTCTTACAAACAGTTGGAGAGGCTTCGTGTTGCTCCGTTCTACTTCACCTTAGCGACGAAATAACCGTCGACAGGCCCTATTTCCTTGCCAATAACACTTCTACTAACAAACTTCAGTGTACGCAAATTATGCGGCTTATTCATTCTCCCAATGTTTTGCAGATCTTGACCGGCCGCATTCCTCACGCAGGTACGGCCCTCAATCGGTTGTTTGCTTCACCGATCGGACACCTCTCCTAGACAACGCGGCTCGGGCAGATGACCCCACTGGGATTCCACTTCTTGTCGACGTTCGGAATATCGTCGACCTAGTGAGCAATTTTGGCCAATGCACTAATTCCATATGCCTCAAAGCATTTCCTTATACTCGTGGTATCCGTTTTTGCTAAACGTAGTCCCCCACAACTCTAACTCAAGCAACTCCGGCGTCGACTATCTTCGATGTGTTTAGGAGCCTTGGCCTCAGACAAGTCCTGGTGACTCATCTTGGGTACGTCGCCCTTCCTCTTGGTCGTCCACACAAAGTACGAATTAAATGACTATGATATTAACACAAATTTCCACTTTCTCTACCCAGCCATGTCACGGGTATCATCACGAAGAAGGATGTCCTTCGATTCCTCGACAGCTGCTGATCTCTCCTAATTGTAATGAAGATGATAAAAAACCTCACTCTCGCCCACTCACTTGTTTTATTTCTTCTGTGATAAACCGATTTTTCACAACCTCCTAACTTATACATCCCGATGAAAATACACAATGCTCATCCGTAATGTTCTCCTCTACACGCAACTTGTTTCACTCGTGGATAGATCAGCCTAAAATGAACGGCAAAGAGGAGGGGTGGGGGGAGGTAGGAGGTGGATAAAACGTTTACGGGGACGAACAATTTGTCATCCCTCCCATCCAACAGCGAGGGTTTTAGTACAAAACCTCCTCCTATGGTGCTCGAGTATTTTGCACTGCAGACTACTTCTGTCTCGAAGTGGAGCATCAAAGAGCTTAATGTGTGCGAAACCGACCGCTTTCTGGTGCGTCCAAATGACCATCGGGTTCACCTACGTGTCATCTAGTTTGAGGACTAGCCAGACTATCTGTGGGATCAGAACTAAGCTTAATACTGAAAGCAGGTACTTTTAACCCAACTTGACAAATAACAAGGGCAACCAAAAAGGAAATAATAGTGACAGCAAGAAATAGGTTCTAGTAAAATTTCCTCATAAATACATAATTTGACAGATTCGAGGTGGTCCCAGAGCAGCAATAAAATTAAAACTCCTGAGACTGCACTTTCTTTGTGTCCGGGAGCCACTCTTTTTTGGAAGCAGTACGCTCTGAATATTGGGTAGGACTCCGCCCTGAGCGATAGTAACGCTGCCGAGGAGTTTGTTTAACTCTTCATCATTTCTAATGGCTAATTGCAAATGACGCGGAACGATTCGAGTTTTTTTGTTATCGCGAGCGGCGTTACCGGCGAGCTCGAGTACCTCAGCCGCTAGGTACTCCAATACAGCAGCCATGTAAACAGGAGCCCCGGCCCCGATACGTTCGGCATAGTTACCCTTGCGAAGGAGACGATGAACTCTACCGACGGGAAACTGAAGGCCGGCCTTAGCAGACCTCGACTTTTGACCTCTATTGCCGGATTTCGCAGCCTTGCCGCGAGAAGACATTCCTAAAGTGGCTGGACTGAAATCTAGAGAAGGCGCGAAGCAAAGTTGATTAGCGGTCCCAAATGACTAAAACAAAAACATTAATCAAATTTGCCTATGACACAGGCATTGGATTTACGAAACAATCTGGCTACTGTCATTTCTATTGAAACAGAAGTGAATTAGGCGATGATTTTGATTCATTGTCATGCAGAATGATTTGCTAGTTATAGGGGTTTGCACGACAGACAAGTTTTACACCACATAGGCTTAAATTGTTGCGATGGAATCAGATGACGATTAAGGCATAAGTGTCCGAAACACTTTAAGTGAAAAAATAGAATTTTTATCAGCACGATTCATAAGAAATTGTGGTGAAGTTTATACACTCACCTTAACAAATTTAAATCTCTTTAGGACCCTCTACCGTAATAGCTTGCTGATAAGTTTCAGATGTAGCTATTTTAAACTGCCCTCAGATCAGATAGGAAATCTCTGAATATATTTAACACGAACTCGCAGGCGATAATTTTCTCAAAACCGACTGAAGCCTGACGATACAAATTATTACTTTACATCCTATACTGCTGTAAAAATCGCATGGTTTTGTCCCTGAACTCACTTAAATACAATGTCGGAGGTAAGCTTAAGTTTTTTTGTCGAGCATTTTGAAGTTTCAAGTAACGAAAATACATACTCTCAAGACATATATCATAATTGTGTCTCTTTCTCAATATTCGACCTTAAAGCATGAATACCAATATAAGTACGCTTAGAGTGAATGCAAGGCGTGAATAGATTCTCTCTGCAATTGCTGTGGAAAAACATTATGTATGCGGTTACCATTAGGGGCACGTTTATTCTAACAAAGCTGTATACGTTCAGGCTAGTTGTAATTGAATTTTCCATTTTCTATTCATTGTTTTCCTACTTTTAATCGTTCCCTTTTCAGTTAGACGATAGTTCTGCCTCCAAGGATATACACTTAGAGCTTACTTTTCAAACACCGGAGCGGTCCCAATTTCTGAGCCTTTTAACATATTATGTCGGCTTTGTGATTTGTCTTCATTAGGATAGATGGGCATCGTCTCACGAAAGCGGTACCGCGAAATAATGTAACCAAATTATGAGTACGATATATTTTTTCTTTTTCCAGCTTCCCTGTGTTATGTCAATTAGGAGAATTGTATAGATATGGTGAACAGCTTCTAGATTTTGCAGACACGGATTGAGTTTGGAGTCGGTAGAGAATTGCAATGTTTTTGCCTCCTCCAGAGCGTAAAAAAGTGGGCAGTAAACTGAAGGCCTTACTTCATGACCACCCTTGAACGGTGTTTTATTAACCCGATTCCTGTTGCGCGAGCTCGATCGGTTCTTTGCTTCTGCTGTTCCGTCGTCGCTTCTAGTTATCTCTGGAGCCTTTTCGTGTAGGGCCTCATTATTCGTCCATCGTAAACTATTTATTTACTCAAACGCTTTAGCCTTTGGTTGTTCACTTGCGTATGTTGGTATTGTTCTATTTACCCCTGCTTTCTGAACCCCTCCCACAGTTTTGTGTGCTTTTTATGTGAAACTGTAGAATCACCAATATATATATATTCTAAACATGACGGCAAACATGGTCCTTCCAGTAAGTTCTTCCAGACTGTCATATCCTCTAACACACCGGATGCTGATTGCACTTATCTGTTGTGTTTATGCACACTCATTTTTTACGTAGGTAATGGTTGTCTTACTTTTAGATGGACAAAAATTCTCGCATTCCTGAGACACGGGTTCGGATTGACCAAACATTTCTTCCAGGTATTTAACTTGACTCTTTTTCTCACATTTCTTTTTAGTCGACCTAAGTCTAGAGCGACCAAAAGAAGACTCCGATGCAGACATAAGAATCAGCATAGATAAATTTGGCTCCCTCGGTCATTTAACATCTGGAGTTCATCAGTCACTCAATTTATATCACACCTTTCCCCGAACTCAAACCATTACAAATTCCACTCCAATTTTGTGCTATTCATCTCCCCCAATACCATCCGCGAAGAACATATCTCAGAGTTCCAACTTCCTCTCTTCCCTGTCGGCCGTTACTAGCGTTCCTACAAATCCGCCTGCTGCAGCCGGGCATACTGGAGTTCTCTTCACTGACTCTTTACCTAAACCTTGTACAACTGCTTTTACGAATGGGAAAGAAACTCGTGTCACCTTTGATCATACCGCCCCAGATCGAGCATTGAGTCCAGATGAACTGACCTGCGATTCAGGGTTGGATGATCAATCCATGGCTGAGGAAGATAGACTAAGGCTGCATGCTGCCTGTCTCGAAGGTCGGCTGTCTGTTTACGGACGTGAGGCAGAAACGTGGCTTCGAGAACGTGCTGAACTTTCTGCAGAGGCTGCTTCTCTACGCAAGCGTCTTGAGGCTACGAAGTCCACTTTAAACGAGGTGAAAACTCAGTCGGATCTGAAAGTGGCTGAAGCCGTAAATAAGTCACTTGAGGCACAGGAATCATTACGTCGGGCTCAAGCACAATTGACTCTTAAAACGCGAGAAAATGAGCAACTTTCAGCTAATCTGTCTGCTGCTCACCAGGATTCTATTTCACTCAAATCGCAACTTTCAGATGTACAGCAAAATAGTGTGGCGAAAGATCAAGCTTTGACCACTTTGCGTGAAAAGATGTCTGAACTTTATGCGGACATGGAGTCGATACGAATGGCTCACTCACAGGCACTAGACACTAAAACTGATCTAAACGCTGAGCTGGCTAGTTTGAGACGTTCGCAAGAGTGGTATAGAGAACAGTTGCAGCTGACAGAAGTGGCGCGAGATCGGCTAATGGAACAACTCAATTCCATGCGGAAGTGGTTGGATCAGAGTGGAACATCAGCACAACAGTTAGCGCAGGAGAATGCTCGTTTAGAGACTCAAGTCATGTCGGGCGAAGCTGCCCTGGCGGAAGCAAAAAGAAGCCTTTCCCGTGAATTAGAAGGGATCCGCGCCGATATTTTGGAAAGAGAAGCTATGTTTGAAAA
The DNA here is from genome assembly GCA_017562135.1 of Dipylidium caninum. Classification (NCBI taxonomy): domain Eukaryota; kingdom Metazoa; phylum Platyhelminthes; class Cestoda; order Cyclophyllidea; family Dipylidiidae; genus Dipylidium; species Dipylidium caninum. Next base: position 1,301,603 of record QEYB01001312.1, on the reverse strand, counting down.
GATTGTAGCGGAACGTGCTACTTTAGAATCAGTATGCAGGCAGAAAAGCCAACAAATCACAGAATGTCAAAGCCGTATATCCGCTCTACAGTCTGACTTGAATGAAATGGAAATAGAAGTGTCGGGGCTTCGTGCGTCACTTGACCACCTCAAACACAATCTTCAGTGTGTCGAAACTGAGCGGGATAATTTACGCATAACTGTTAGTAGTTTGGAAACTCAAATTAGTCAACAAAAAACTCTGATGGATCAGCAGGTAGCGCAGTACAAAGATGTTTGTGCAAAACTAAGTAATCTTGAGAGCAGAAGCTATGAACAGGCGGGCAATCTTACTAGGGCACTTGAGGAGAAAGCTGCTCTAGAAGCCTCTTTGCAAGGTGTTTATAAGGAGAAAGCTACTCTAGATGCTTGTCTCAATCAGTTGAAAGAAGACATGTCCCGCGTCGAATCAAACTTTTCCTCTCTTCAGTGTGAATTGGATTCGAAGAACTCGGAGCTCTCAAATATCATTCTTATTCGTAACGAGCTTTCAAATGATTTGGAGGTGCTCCAAGCAACACTTCAAGAAAAGGCGGAGAAGATTAAAGAGTTAGAAGTCGAGCGCGAACAGCTACAAAATACTTCTGTGTCCTTACAGTCCGAAAATGAAGGCCTACGAGATGACATCAAACGTTTGGAAGCCTCTTTTGCCCGCGCTTGTGAGGAGGCGGCTGATAATGCTCGTGGGCCGCTCATCGCTGAAATAGAGAAACTTGGTTCGCAGTCAGATGCTCTTCAAATCGAACTCAGGGGTCTGCGGGAACAGGTCACCAGCCTTCTTGCCGATCAAGATCGCCACTGTGTCCTGTTGACTAACCACCAAGTGCTACAACAACAGTACGATGCCCTGAATTTCACTCACATTGCCTCCATGGAAGAAGCCAATGCAAAAGAGATGGAATTGCGTGACCGTCTTCAACAGGTTGAAGTGTCATATTCGCAAGCACTGCTCGCAAAATCTTCCGAAATAGATGACCTCACTCACCGGTTGGAGGAAAGGACCAACGAAGCCTCCACATTGCAATCAGAAATCGCCTCACTGAAGGCAAGCCACAATCAAATAATGATCCAGCAAGCTGATGATTGGGCTCTCCAGTTGTCTGGTCTCGAATCTCGTTTGCACGCAGCAGAAGCCCAACGGAACGATGTTGAACAACAATTGCAAGTGGTTTTAGATCGCGAGAGGGACACGAATATCAAGCAGCAGACAGAAATAGATGTCCTTCGCACCAAGGTTGGCAAATTGGAGTCGAGTCTCTCAAAATTTCAAGATCTGGAGGCGAAGCACCGTCAGCTGCTGCATGACTTAGAGACAACTAAAGGACGTGAGATGGGTCTCTCTGACACCGTGAAAGACTTGAGACATCATACAGCCAATCTGGAGGCCAAGTTGTCTGATCGCGAGGAGGAAATTGTGAAACTGTCCGAAAAAGTTGACATTCTGTCCGTGGCAGAAGTTCCGGTTCAACCTGTTTGTGTGCAACAGGAGTTTGTCGAAGCCCCAGCGCCGGTTCCGTGCTCCAACTGCCAGATGCTTTCGGCTGAGGTTACGATGCGCATTGATGCCGGTGAAAAGATGCAAACAGAGCTGGCGAAAGTGCGTGCGGCTCTCGAACTGACCACACAAGAACTAGCCGCCCAGTCATCGAAGACAGCCAACGAAGAGTTTGGTCGGCAGCAAGCCTCCGAGGCACAGAGACGGCTGACGCAGGAGGTTGATTTGTTGAAACACGAACTGGAGGAGACACGTCAACAGTTGTCAGAGGCCAAACATATTGCCAGCACTGCGCAAGCTAATGTTGCAACGTTGACAGCCCATTTAAGCTCTAATGACCGGTCCACTTCGTCTGAGGTGCAGGCATTGCAGGAGGCTCTTCAGGTATGTTGATATGCCCCCCCCTTCACTTCGTCTGCATCATAGTAACTAGGCTTTTTCCGTGTGCTATTATCGCCGCTGACCTCTTAATTTTATTCGGTTAGGAAGAAGAGCAGGTATAGATTGCTAGCTTTGATATACGGTTGTGAATGACTTAACATTGTCTAAGATGACATGATGTCACGTTCTTCAACCTTCATTCTAAGTTAGTCTCCGCAACTCGTTGTGATTCGATTATCTGGGCGTTAACTCTCTTTTCCGTCCCAATTTGGGGGTAGTTTTTCAGATGGTTTACCCGATGCACGAGGTAGGGTCCGAAAAATTTCTAGAATTTAAGCTATCCGTTGTAGACATAAATTTTTCCCCCACTGTAGACAGTTTTAGGTCAAATAGAATCATCAACGGAATTTATGATCTTTCGAAGGATGCAACAAATGCTTTTTCCCACCACATTACCAACAAAATATTAATTAAACCATTTTTGGATGCCTGGGGCGGTTTCTCACTTTAGCACCAGACTTCGTGGGGACTAATCGCAAATTCGTCACCAGTCTTCCTCCTCATGTACAGCCCCCTTTGGTTCGCGAGTGCCCGGCGTAAAGTGGCACGCGGAATCATTTGTGTGTTTGGGTCTACTAGCTTTGGCGGCTAGGAAAAAATATTGCTTTATGTGTCCGTTCTGCTTGGTTTGCCCCATCTTGGTTTTTCTTCTTGCACTTGGATTCCATTTTTTTTATCCACCTCCTGCCAATGACGTTATGCATTTCGTAGGTGGATTCTTCCGTTTTCAGCAATTGATGTTGGCCGCCCGGGTGGTTAAGACTTGCCGATTTTAAAGTGGGGCATTTTTTTTCCTACTAAGTGTCAGCAACATTTTTTTTTTCTCCTGTCAGGTGTTGAATAGACATTTGATGCAGCTGAAACACGAGCTGGCAGAAACAAAACAGGAGGCCTGGGACTATCAGTCCAATCTTTCCGACCTGCGTGGATCTTTGCGCGGTTTGATCAACCAGGGACGGTTGCTTGCTGGCGACGATCCATCCACTACGTATGCTGCTTCCGCCCCCTCTCCGGTTTGTGTGAATGTGGTCGAGGTGTCCGAATTGGAGAAACTGCTTGCAGAACGAACCGATGATTCCATTTTGCACAGCAAGTAAGGCTCCCCTATCATTCCTGACATGATTTTATGCGTTTATTTGTTACGATTAGACAACTGCGTGGGATGATCCATGTATATGACGAGACAGACCTATTGTCCCCCTTTTTGAGAAGATTAGGGGATTTGGGATTTGGACCCTAAGCTTGCAAATGAGGCAATTTCTGATTTAGTCTCGTCTTAAAATACGTCGTGTCGAGCAGTTATTCACCTAGCTTTATTGCCACCATCTCAAGGAGCCTCATTTTTGTGTGGACCGATTTTCCGACGATCTGGAAGGCCTGTCTGGTGGGAGATCTCGTTCACCGCGTTTATCCTCCCGTCTTTGTAGCTATTCGCAGATTATTAGACTTGCCCATCAAATGCTATAGAATTATGAATGTAGTGCAAATAACTACAATTTCTCTCTGTTCCTTCCGAAACGGATGCACTTTAGCAGGCAGTTGGAAAATAAGTAAGTTAGCAATGACTTCTACGTACCCTCTTCCCTGCTTTCGTGTATTCGGATTGAGTGCACGCCGTGATAGAGCCATTCCGAGGCGGAGAATTACCACTCAGGCCGTAACTTCTGACCCCGCCCATTGACTTGTGTATGGCTTTCGTTGGTCCTTTGTTTGCCGTCTCAATTTCCCCCTTTTTTACTGTACTTGCGCCAATCTGTCCGCAACACAACCCATCTTAAGCTAGATGTTATTACTAACAGTAGTCATGGTCCGGAATTTTGACAAATAACTATTTTTTAGGCCGCTGATGCGTGTGAACAACTATTTGGACCGGTTGCAGCAGGAGGTTGACTCCCTGGAAAGCCAGGTGCTCCAACACGCCACAGTTGTGCGTGATTCCGTTGCGAATTGGCGGTAAGTTCGCCCACACCGTCCATTCGATCGAATTTCGGCTTTTAGAATGACTGTCTTTATTGAATTTGCCTATCCTTCTTCGTTTCTGCCCGACTCGAGTTTTCCTCTTTCTTTTTTATTCCTGTTTGTTCGCCGACTTCGTTGAGAATGCTTATAGCAACAAGTTATGAAGGGATCCATTCTGTTAACTGCATCTCTCGTGCGAACTTGCTTGGATATGTGAGTATGCGAACGTCTGCCATGGAGTACAGTCCTGGGCAGATGATGTTCGCTGAAAAGATTGCCCTCGTGTTGTTTCTCACTCCCATCGCTGTCGTTCATAGCTACTTCTCCTCCACTGTGACCATCCGTTTCCAATAGCTTTGTAGACGGCCTCGCAATTTTGTTTACGTGCATAATCCGTTTGACTTTTCGTCGTCGGTGACGCGGTTTCCAAGAATTTTTTTAACTTGGTTTGCAATGAGTATCTCTGCTCTGAATGATGTAATCCTGACCGCGCCTGTCGTCCCACCTACCGCCTCCCCCTGCCGTGATAGCCTGCGATTGCCCTTGGCTCGTTTGCCGAGACGCAAAAAGGCGGGACACCCGGCCGTCGGGACTCGCATGCGTGGGTGTGTCGGAGGCGGCCTTGCCCTCACCTGACCTCATTTATTGCCTCGACCGCCTTCTATTGTCGCCTCGGCGTTGATTCTTTGCTTCAGATCGCGGAATCAGATTGAGCCGTCTTTTCCATCTCCTCCACCTTGTCGTGGAATTCTAGAGCCCCGGGCAAGGAAACGGAGAACCCTGCCTTCTCCAAGCCACTTTGTAACTCTCCTAGACACTTTGCAAGTAATGATGCATCGTCACATACATTAGGGCTATTCGGATGTCAGGGCACTGGTATATTTGATGTGCGGCTCGTTTGATCTTACCAAGGTTTTCTTGCCGCCCTGTTTCAGGTACAGGTCGGGACGCTGTTTCTGTTTTGTTATTGCTTATGTATAAGACCAACAGGAAGCGGTAAGTCCACCGGATGGCATTTCTTTGAGTGCTACGTCTATTAGTTTTGTTTTTCACCTCTCCTTATCCTACGGTTTTATGGAATCTCTCCTGTTTTGAAGTGACGTATTGGTGGGGTGCTTTTGTAGAAGTAGTCGATGAGAGTGGCAGGCGTTGATATGCTGTGTGCCACCAACAAAGAACGACTTGCAAATATCCGAGCTGCTTGTTTTCTCGAAATTAACACATCCTCTGGGCGGGGCTTGGTTTGAATTCACTCGTCTACTGCAAGTTTACTGCCGAGTCCGCCTAACCTTCTTTCGCAAGCTCATCCAAAGGCAGTTGCAGATTTTTGTTCGTTTGAGGCCCCGCAAACGTGACGACCAGATGCCCTTAGCTCGGTAATGTTTCATTTTTGGACGCCTTTTGTCCACTCACTGCATGTACTCGGTGGCGAACCGGGTACTGGCGTCTCAGGGACGATCGGCTGCCATGGTTCAGGTATTCCGCGGACAGGCTCCTCGCTGACGCCCCATTCTCAACGAATTCATCTACGCCCCATCAGCCTCCTCGCTACGCGTTCCGTGTGAGCTGGCTGTGGTCGTGTTAAAAGACATTGCAATTATAACTCTGGGTTCCGGTACTCAACGGGGCTGGGATAAAACCCCCTTTTTCTCAATTATACTAACGAGTTGGTACTCGTTTTTCACACGATTCTGCCTTCTGTTGAGTAAAGATTTCCGGCGACTCAATTACAGTCTTTGACCGACTTGGGTTTAACTCCTCTATTGCTCTTTCTGTTTGTCATTTGACTTGTTTCCACCACATTTCACACAAAAGGTTATACAACCTCGGCACTGTTTTAATTTGCCATGATGTCTACTTATTAACTGGGTGTTTACGCTGTGAAATCAATCAAGATCATGTGGTCACACACACTTATTTCTGTTGGGTCCTTTTTTACCTGCTTCACAGAACAATCGAGGAGCACGCAATTCTAATTCGAACCGGGAGCCACCCCCCTCCGCAGATGCGCCAGTAACAACTGGTCTTTCGACGAATATTCTGACTTGTCGCTAGTCTTCCCACTCCCATCACCACTATTCCGGTTCTGGTTTATTCCCTTATTATTCTTATTTTTACTTCAACATTGCTATTTATCGCCCTCATTCAGTAATGTCTTTCACTCATCTTTCTGCTTACTTCCATTCCCCGTTTCACCCCCTTACCTCTGTTTTCTGTACATCCTATCCTCTGCATGCAGGACGTGGACTCCTACTTTTTATAATACAATCCTGGTTAGAAGTCCCCGTGCCATCTTTTCCATTTTTCGCCTTGGAGAAAGTGGGACGTAATCGCCTTTTACAGGTCTAGGCCACCAAAAGTATTGCGGAAAGCCGTTAATATGCAGTTAGCTTTGTACAATGGGACAGAGCATCGGTAGCACTTTTGTGTCTTGTAACAGCGGATATGAAGAGGGATGAACGCGGCTTGTTGACGCAGGTAGAAAACCTGGGAGGATGACATGGCCCTGTGGTCCTACCACGAAGAAGCATTTGGGAGAGAAAATTTGAAGCGTACTTACAAGGACGGAAACGCAATATCTATGTCAGCCTACCACTTAGAAGATGAAGAAAGGGGTTAATGATGCTAGTGTGTCTGACGACTTCTTTCCGTTGTGCAGTTAGAAAACTTATTGGTGTCTGCCTTGATGATAACGGTGCGTCCAGTGACACTAATTTGCTTTGAAGCACTTAACTTTGTAAACTTCATTGGGAGTGGGGAGATAACATTGAGCCGAGTATGGAAGTGGCTTTGGTTAGGCTTAAAACAGCAGAGCTCGCAGTAGGGGTCAGTGGTAACCTTGTGGCACTGGTGACTGCCTCGCCATAACTAAGGCATTCGGTCCACTTTCCCCTCCCTCGTTTCAATTGTCGCGCAGCAGAATGGACGCGTTTAAAGACTACCACTCCGTTTCTCTATTACAACCTGAATAAAGATAACACAACCCCTGTTAAATGGAAAGTACCGCGACGTTGGCCACGGAAGATGGAGAAGGGGCTTGTAAATGGTTGTGCAAACGAAAATTCACTACAGAAGAATTGAGATATGACACGCGTATAGTCGGCAAGACGGTTTTGTACATAGGAAGACATGAGAATTGTAAAGCTGTGCATAAACAATAAATGCTTAGTTTATATACGTCGGAAAAGTCCAGTAATGTTGCGGTTTATAACCCCGTTTATAAGTTTATAAGCCCGCCTATTAGCAATCGCATTTGTGAAAGATTAATAGCCAGACAGGAGTGCCTATTCACGTAATTATCTGGCTTTTAGCTTAGTGCTGGGGACCTGACTAATTGAAATAGTGATGTTTTCTTTGTCAAGAGGAGAGAATAGAGGTGGGTCATTACTCCATGAGAATTTTAGGTGGCGCGGAAGCGAGACGACAAGCAACCCCTAGGAGATCCACCTACACTACTCCGGATAGCGTTTTTTTCCATAGCACATAGATTCATGGTTTTGGCATTACGTGAACCCTGTGATTGGTCCAAGTAAGGCACTAGAAAAAGCCACGTGTTAAGGGAGATTAAGTTCGCTGTTATCAATCTTGTAGTCCATGTATTTTAAGTAGACGACTCCGCCAAATAGCCATATTGCAGTGGGACTCTAATTAACACGGTTTACACACAAAATTCCATTTCATTCGCTTTCAGAAAAGGCATGTTGTCTAGTAACATTGCGTTACAAACGGTAGCTCTTCATGAAGGACATGTTCCGAAATAGTAAAATGGTCTAATAACTCCAATCACCAAATGTCCCCGAAAACTTTTCTTGCTTCTGTTGAAATATTGGGCGGTATCATTTCTTAAGTTACAGAAATTGTAATTGCGCGAAATTGTCCAACTCGGTTAATGGTGTTAAACGTTGACCCAAAAATCACCTTAATATATAAATGCAACATAGATATCTTACGTGTTGTTCAAACCTTAATTGATTTAACCGAATTTTTTGTAATTTTTCATTTATCTTATTGACGCGAATAACGGCTGAACGCGCTGTCTATGAAAGCAATAAACATGACCTTGAAACGGTATATTTGAGACACGATAATGGATGATGAGCTCGGCACTGAAGTCGAAATATCAATAGCTTGCAGGTATGCCGGATTTTACGAGATCGTAATAGCTACCAAAGAAACCTTTCTGATACTGATGTCCTTTCAAAATCAGACCCTCGTAATCCTATGTGCTTTACCAAATAACTCGATTTAGTCGTCGTTGTTTTTGAATTCTCCCCAGCCCTTGAAGACTGGAAAGAGCTTTGGCGATCCGAAACAATACAAAATAACCTGAATCCAAAATTTTCCAAAAAGCTTGTTTTACAATATCATTTTGAGGAGCAAAAGAAGCTCAAATTTGCAGTGTAATTTTCGTAATATTTAACTCCATGTTAGTTATGATATTGATGACCCCCATCAGCCCCTACGGAATCAAGTAATTCAGATTAAAATTTAATAAGTGAAAGGACTTCTTGGGCTCTTGCGATGCAACGCTTGGAGAAATCGTTTCAGTTGGAGAAATTGAAAAACCATTGGTGTAAGAACATTCCTAATGCTTTCAGTTTGTAGTGGCGGGCCGCCGGGTAACAAAGGTTCAATCATACGTATGCCTCCCTTTATAACAAATGCGCATTATTTATAGTTATTGCAGAAGAAACTGTTATATGTAATGTATGCTAACTTTTCTGTCAATATATGGTGCAGGATGAAATCACTTTTAGTATTAGTGCAAAAAATTTGGACAAGAAGGATATTATTGGCCTTTCCGACCCGTTTTTGGCGTTCTACCGATTGCATGAAAACGGAACGTATGTCAGTTGTTTAAATCTTAAACTATAGAGCATTTGTGTGAAGTTTCTACCAATTTTTTATTTTGTAATTTAATTGTTTACGCCATAGGTTTATCATTGCTCAGTGTCGGTATATACCATCCAGTCAAAACTGGAAACTCGTTCTAATTTTCCTTTCTAATGTCCTGCTGTGTTTTCCTCTTCTAGTATCATAGTTGCTCATCGTACGGAGGTTATTAAGAACACACTAAATCCTACCTGGAATACTATGATTTTACCCTTGCGCCTCCTTTGTAATGGGGATCTTAATCGGTACGTGTTACAATTCTCCTTTACCTCATAAATGCTCCAATTCACATTAATTTGATTTGCAATCGCAAGACAAGCATTCATGACTTGCGGGGATTTTTCAGTCGTCTATCTTTGGATTATGATCAGCAAACTAGCATTAATGCAATTTGTACAAAGCGCCAATGTATTTTCTCAAATTGGTCCCATATGTTTCACCGTGAATCGGGTAGGTTTGTAGAGCCCAAGATCTTGTAGTTCTCCCTTATATGAGAAGAGTTTTTCCAACAGATTTTTTATTTTACGCGAAATTACAAAAAAAAACAAGTCAAAGTGTAACCGAAATGTAACAAGGTGTAAGTAAATGGTTCAAGAACTAGGATTATGTCACTTAACTCGATTCTCAGTACTTTTTTTTAAATGATCAGTTGATATACCCTCACTGCACTATTTTAAGTTAAGTTGATACCTTTTACGATGGATGGCGCTCACTAATAAAAGAGTGAGCGCCCTAAGTACTGCTACATTAGTTTTTGTGAGACAATTTTATTTCACGCCACATGCGGGTTGTGGTGTTAAGGCTAGTACGACCTCTCCTAGCGGTCAGTCGGTCAGCGCTGTTATTTTCACCCGCACATCCTCACCAGCGAGGCTCTGATCATCCTCCGCGTAGCGGTGACAAGCGCTAACAGGCATTGCGTGAGAGGCGAAGGCATTGCGACCGGTCACGACGTCACAGCTGACAGCCTCGGCCTGATCCTATAAATGATAATAAGATACGCCATTACAACAGGGAAGGTGAGGGCGTTGGCAGAAAATCATGACTGTGAAGGGATTGTCAGTGCCTTAGTTAAATACTCGCCTGCACCTCAGTTAACTTTAATTTCCCTATAAGTTATTACCAGCCACTAGAAAGTTTACAGTGTAGGCTGGAGATAAATACAACGTTTTCAGCGCTTACATCGCCGTACGGAACTGGTCGGAAGAGGGGCAACCAACTGGCGTAGAAGGCGAGAGGTGTGGAGGAGAGGCTTTTTGCCGGGGTAGCAGTAGGAGGAGCTGCGCTGTGCTCTCTTACTGGTGCACTATATATAGCAACCGTTTTTCGTAATAACCTTCACTTGAAAGCCAGCAATCAGATCCGTCGCCCGGTCAGATGCATTGGCGAAGCTATTCTCTTAAGCCAGATGGGATTGGCTAAAATACCGTCTCGTCGCATCATCTGGCGTTATATGGAAGTTTAATTTGGTCACCGCCGCTTCATCCTCTATTCTAATCGTCACAGCCAGTCGACCTCTTGTCGTGGGGCCTGGAGATAAAGTTTAATCGGTGTAGTCCGACCTTTCTCTGTTCACCTCGGTTCTACTGATAGTAGCCGTCCCCGCCGCACCTCCAGTCAGCAGTGGGGAGGCAACCCTCGCCCTCAAACAACCATAACGAATGTCACAAGTAGACGGGATTGCAGCCAAGGCTTCGGAGCGAGGTTCTGGTGCAGTTAGACAGACAGTAGGTGATTGCTTAACAGGCTGAAAGAGCTGATGCGTACGTTGCTAATTCACGCGTATTCCCCATGTTTTGAAGGAAGGTGTGTTTGTTAGCCAGAATTAAGCAAAAAATAAAAGCCGTCATCTTCCTCGCGATATTTCCCTGAAACTTTCGGCAGTAGAACAACAATTTACGGCCGCTTAAGTGGAAGAGGCGCTCGGTACCTCATTTCGAAATTAATAACACGGGAGAAGCGAGCCTCTACGCCATCCTCAACATTTTCCCACTTTTGCATTATTCTCCCCCCGCGACGGGAGTTAACCGCCCACCTTCCCCCTCCTTTCACAACCCACTCCCATCGATGCGGTCACTGAGATAGATTATTTTTTAGTCTCTCATGGTTTCCCGGAGCTTTTATGCACTGGGAGTTGGGGAAGGCGACAGTTTTCCGGTGCGACGTCAGTCATGCCATGCATACCTGGTCGTTTTTACAAGTGGACCGTAAACTTGTTGGCGCTGGCCATCGCCCAAACGGGCATACGAAGGTGCCTGAAGTTAATTTTGCAATGGTCATCCTCGGCCACTTGTTTCCCTCTCGCCTCGTTTGTCTGTTTAAGCGTAAAGGGGAGAGCGAGCACCTGAGCCGGCCGAATTTCGCCCCTGTTTAGGCGGGTTCCCACTGCAGAGAGCAAAAGTGAGACCCGCCGTCTTGCCCTTTCCACCAGCGGCTTGGGTGTTCGTGTTAAGCGGCCTCGAAGGGCCGCCTGGTGTGTGGGTTGGTTGGAGTGTGCGTTTTTACGGCCTCGCGGCGCTGATCGGCTGCGTATGCGTACAACACAAACACAAACACAACACTTCCAACTCGCATTCTCCCACCGCCGTGCAAAACGTCAATTCACCACCTCCGCCTAAGGGCTTTTCCATCCCGCCCCGAACTAGTGACGAAATCATCATATTCGGCTCTTAATTACGCGTTAACAACAATATGTTGCCTTGGGCAAAAGTTACCTCAGCAACTGCAAAAATTTATTACTTCTTGACGTTTCATTAATTTCCTTCTCCTAAGGCGTTCGGTTTTGCTACTCCACATCAACCGACTGCCACACGTCTTTTGCAAGTGGGATGTCAGCCTCAGTTGGCAATGCATCCAGTCTGACGACGCCGATATTCCTTCTCGTCACCTCGCACTTCGCATGTTTCGAACATAAAAGAGGTATTATGGTTAGAGCAGAACTATTTATGGTCCGAGGGCATAGCGATTTTCTCACTTCGCGCAAACACTAAAGACTCGCTTGTCGCTCGCTCCCTTCGCCTCCCGCATGCCTGGTTGAGACTTCAAACAGGGTTAAATCTTAACCCGCCGTGGGCTCGGCGAAACTAACAGCCTTAGAATAGCGCATTGTGGTCCCTTTCCTCCCCTTTCACAGCTTGGACAGAGCAAAAATAGGCGGAAAGGTGCAGGTGAGGAGGCATGGGCGGTGCACGGGGCCATGGATTTAGGAAGTGACTGCCGTAACGGTACAGCGGAAGCAGTTCACACTTTTTGGAAGCGCTGCGTGCACTGAACATTTTTGTTAGATAGTCATATCACATCAGAGGTTTTTAAATTAAAAGCGGAGCGCTTTAAGTAGCCTCTTCTGCAGTCTTTTCGTGGCTAAGGCCCCGCCTGACAAGACCACACCTTTCAGGGGACATCAACGGCTAAAAGTCTTCTCGCCTCGCAGCAGAAAAGGGGCTGCTACTTGACTTCCACAGCCCCGGAGTCCTTTTACTGTGTGCATTAGGTCGTTGCGTCTGGGTGCGGCTAATGCAGACGCTTTCAGACTCGCTGAAATGCATGCGGGTTTTTGTCTTTGGGCTGACTCTCACGACCCGGCGGAAAGGGGCAGCCAGGCGCTGATCAGAGGTCTACTTCTGCATCGTGTCGGAAGTCATTGAAGCTGTTGCATCCGCGAACCTAAAGGCTGGAAAACTTCGTCAAGGTTGCACTCACATCGACGCTAATGTCTGTGTCTGAGAGAAAAACCACGTCTAACGGATGGCGATAACAAACGACTGCCTAACTCATCCTCCAACACGCCGTCCCCTTGTCACGTCCACGGTTTGGAAAAAACCGCCTCGGCGAGTCCTCCCCTTTTTATGAAACCGCCACACCACTTCGACAAAAAGCACCTCTTCGTGATCCACATTGCGCTCCCTATTCGACAAGAGGCGAGGGCGAACTGGCGTGAAGGGGAGATGTTATCAGCCCTCAAAGCATCGGTTGCCTTTTATGCGAGCATATGGGACCGGCTATTAGGGGCAAAAAGTGTTAATGTGCTTACTCGTGTCCCCAAGGGCACATCTTCTACCCTGTCTTCTGGGACAGCCACTTTCCGTGGATCCCTATGGTCGCCACGTCGTCTCGGTGTTAAACAACGCTTTCCGTCGGTACTTGCGTCAAAGCCTTCTTCCACCACGTTGCGACTTATCGTAAGGCCCACGAATTCTACCTGCCTCCTTGGTATTCCCGCACTGAGGCACAAATTCACAGATGAGTCTCGGTTGAGGTTCCACTGAGTGAGCGGTCGAACGCTGGAGGCGACAGGCTGTGAGAGCACTTAGCCGCGCCTTTGGACGCCCCACTGGCATTGCCTCGTCTGTGCTGGAGTGTCAGTAAAAGTCGGCAAATAAGAAGCCGCGGTCCCTCTCTTTGACATCTTATCGTCTGCGAGGGCTCCGACGGCTAAAACATGTGAGCGGAAAGCCAACTCACCCCCATAATTTGACTCGACGTTCTCCGAGCAATTATGAAATTGGCGCAGTTGAAGTTGATTTTTTGATGCAAAAGCAGACGTTCCATCATTTGTTTTGTGTATGTGTGTGTGTATGGAAGTTAAAATCGAAAGAGAAGTGATGTACTGGAGCTCTTACAAAGAGTGTCCCTAATTCTTATTTCACCTTCACATCAAAGACCGCACTCCTTTTCTTTTACCTCGACTCCGCTGCTACTCAGGCCGGTGGGCCGATCTCCTGAACTTCCACACTTTGATAAAAGTGTGCCAATCGGGGGTCGTGTGGAGGGAGGAGGAAGCACCCACTTTTCTGGGAGCATTCCTCTGCCGGAGATGGTCACTCGACGGGCGATATGCGGCGAGAGGACTGAGGCCAAAGAGACTCTTTCAATTCATTCTGTCACGCACTCGCCTTCATTCCACAGTTCCTCCTGGCCTGACGTCATTTTCCTGTGCCACTCACATGTATCAATGGTGGAACACCCTCTAGAGCAGAACCTTCGCATTGTGACAGCTGACACGCCTGACTGGAGCTTCAAAGGGGGAGTGGGGAGGTGCCTGTTAAGAAGGCCCTATAAAACGCCTCAAAGGAAGGCTTCGGCACTCGCCTCTGAGGACGTCTTCATTTGGCAGTAGGGAGTTTCGATTGACATGGTGGTCGCCCACAAGTTCACCTCGCATTTGGCCTCACGTTCCTCCTTATTTCGGTTGAACACTTTGCCATTGTTTGCATTCCTGCCACTCATTCTCCCCTCTCCCCGCCCGAAGATGCAAATCCTCCGGACGACTCTCCACACCGTCATGTGGCCTCCCTGCCGTCAGAGCCTCTCCGACTCATTATTTTCTCCCATTGTGCCTTGAGTCTCCTCCTTCTCCTCCCCCCCCCCCCGTGAGATAATTTGAGACCGCGAGTGAGTCCCAAGAGGGCTGTCACAGCCCAGTCCATTTAACCTGAACTCCAGAAAAGGCATGTCTCATCGCCCATGTCGCGTTCACCTCCATTTTACTCGCTCCCTCAGGAACGCAATTACACTTACAGTGGGAACAAATTGGAGTGAAACTCCATTTTCAAGAAATGGAAGTGATGGAGAGTTCCTGGTTCACACAGAGTGGAGAGATCTCCACGCCGCCCACAGAAGACTCGTGCAAATTGACTAAGGACATCGTTTAGGCGTATTTTTCCTAGTCACTGCCATTTAGAACCGGTAGCCATTATGTCGCGGAGCTATAAAGAATCAGCATTTCCGCTTAGCTTGCATAAACAGCGCGAAATTAACGTTACATTGAGAGTAGAAGTCCCGAGCCTTAACTCTTTCATCTTTTGCAACCTGATACGACCCACAACCGACGATCCCCCACATGTCTTAGGTGTCCGCGGCCCACCACGCAGGCCGTCCGTACTTTTTGCCCACGCAGAATGCCCAATTGACTGGTGTTTCAAACCCAAAACTGCAAATCGCCTTTCCTCCAAAATTTGGGGAATCTTTTAATGAGGGGATAGGCGGAACGTTGCCATGATTCCTCTTGACTTCACAACGCGAATACTTTTAGCGTAATACTTCCCTTCCCCCCCTTTAACCGAGTCTACCCGTTCCTCTGACGGACTTACTTTAAAGGACGGTGACACTTGATAGGGTCCTTGAAGGTCGTCCACCACAGCGGTGGCGTGGGGCGGTAAGTCACCTTTTGCCCACGTTCATTGTCCGAATGACGCGGCAGCCGTCACAAATACCGGCCTCGTTTGGACTGTTGTTTACCGTCTACTTAAATCGATGCCAGTTGGAGTAAGAGGTGAACCTGTGCTCTGGACAGACCTTCAACCCCACTGCGATCGCCCAATGTCGGCGAGGCATATTGGGGAGAGTCAGCAGGCGTCCAAATTGGATGGTAAGGGGAAAAAAACCGACTTACTGTCTTAATCGCAGACAAAAATACGGCCACAGTGGAAACATTAGCAAAGCAAATTATACGACAGAGCAGATAATTAAATGGGCGGACGGTGTAGGGCTGAAGTCAAGTGGGACTGATGATTTCGCCCATTAATGGCAGATTCAAATTGCTTTGGAGAGTCCAACAATACCAGAGTCTTGACGAAATTATAGGACTAGACGCTTGCCAATCCACCTTCCACAATCTAATCAGAAAAATGGCATGAAATGCAATAGTTTGGGTGAGGGGGGGGGTGCTTGCATCTTTACCTTCACCGTTTTCCCCAAATAAGTGTGGGTGGATTGCCTAATTTTGCGCAATTTAGAACTTTTATAAACAATAAAAATCAGAGCACGTAATTTTGGTGGATGAAGCACAAGTCTCGGGGCAGTGCTGCGGTGGGAGAAACGGTCTGCCCCAGATATAACAAATGTAAACAGAAAAACCAAGTCCCGTAGTGCCCCTCGCCCTCGCCCCCACGCAGCAGACTACTAGTGGAGAGGCGACAAGGCTCAGGCCGTTGACTTTAACTAAAAGGAAACCTTTTAATGCGCACTCGTGCCACTCCTCGGGTGACCTCTTCCCCAGATCTCTTGATCGTCCTTGCTTGGTGCCTAAGTATTGACTTGGAGAGGACAAACACGGCGCACTCAATGGAAGATACTACTTATTTGGTGATTAGTAGCACACGCGGCAGATTGGGCTAGGCTTTGAGTCGATTGTGGGATGCACCAAACTGAGAGGCGCCCATCTAAACATGAAGGGAGCACATCCCACGTAACGATAGCTTTCATTTACCGTATGTTCCCAAAATAAAGGGAAAAACTCGTTATTGATGTCTTTCGTTCGCAGAGAAACGATTTTACCTTAATCAACGCCTAAGGAGATCTTGCGAATCTCATTCCCACTCTTTCGTAAGCAACCTCATTTCGTTGCGCTCCACCGTGCGGTAAAAGTTCGGACACGTGGCCGGTGACTACTCGATGTAGGCTTACGCAACGCCCTCCTCTCTCCACCCTGTAGGTTTGTTAGCATTGGACACTCATATAATCGTTCTAATTGACTCCCCATTTTTATATCATTGGAGGGGGGGGGGGAGGGGGGACTTTTCAGTAAGGCAGAGGAGGGATGGATGGCTTTATGCTTAATTTGACTGCCATGACTGCCATATTACCAATGTGGTTGCCAAAGGTTCATAGCACAGTTAAGTCTTGTTCAACTCCATCGGAAAACACCTAGTTGCTACAAAATCGGAGTGAGTACGGGCAAGTTGTGTCCCCAAGTGAGATTATCAGCCTCCCAGCTGAACCTAATCTGTCTGTGAAAGCCACCAATAACATGAGCATTGTCAGTTAAATTTAGCGAAGTGGGAAAGTTTTTAATCTACCTTCATTTTGACTCCTTGCCACCAGATGACCATCGGTAGCGCCACTTTCAGAGAATCGTGGTTTTATACTGCCCTCAAATGCCGCTTCACTGCCATGTCGCGCAACACTTCAACACGCACCTAAGGCATTTTTTATTTGGACGAAAACGCAGAGACCACGTTGATGCGTCGCTGCTGCACCGGTCATCAAAAGCAGCAATTTTCTTTTTTCCCCACTCACAGCCGCAAGCTCATTAATCCCCCCTTAAGCCTCTCTAACACCCACGTTGCCACGTTTGACTGCATCGTATTGGCTTGCTTCCTCAAACGCCTCTGTGCACTGTGAACAAGTATTGCGTTGGCAGTTGTCGTCTATTAGTCAAATTTCATCGTAACTCCACCCGCACGCACACGCATAATTCGTACGCGTCTCGAGTCCTCCTCGAAGACGTGCGGCGGTACGCGCGTCCGGGCAGAAGGTGCTTAAAACGCGCGTGAGCGCTGTTGAACGCCGAGGGCGACTTGGGGCAGGTGAAAGGCGCTGCTGCCTTCGAAGTCGTCGCCACGCAAATCGATGGTCGCCTCAGACAACCCTTCTCTTCCTCATTCTCCTCCTGCCCCTCCTCCTCCTGCAGCATAATTGTTATTTTGGTGAAGCGATTGCGTTAATGGGATTTTATTCACTTCTGGTAGGCGTGATAACTCAAATGCATGCAGTCTGCCAAGCCTCAGTCTGGTCAACCTCCCGTGGGCATTAATATTAATGAGGGATGGACGCACCAGAGACCAGTGATTTTTTTGGGCCATCTTTGCCGCGGAAAGGGTGGCTAGAACAAGTTGTTGGTCTTGGCTCCGTTTCAATTGCGTTATGCAAACAGGGGAAATCCTGCAGTGTGAGAGTGACGAGATGCTGACGCTAAGCCCAGCAAAATCACGTGTCTACTTTCTGAATCGCATTAATTAAGGAAATTGCCACCATCTCCAAGGGGTTTCTGTGTGTGCTCTGCTAACTGTTTACATAAATCCACTGGCGAGAGGTGTAGGACGCCATCTGTGCTCATTCAGCTGGTTCGTCCGGGAAAAGCAGAGGCATCCAGCTGATTTTTCTGGCTCAGGGGTGCGCTAGTCCCATGAATGACGTGACGGAGGGAGAATGGGCGTCGATGGCTCTCCTCTCGGACGCAACCCGCCCCCTGCCACATGAGACATTCGCCGCTTGTTCGTCATGCTTCAAAACCACAGAAACATGATCTCGAGACCCATTATCCCACAGGGTTGACGTATTTTCGGAAGACCGCCCCCATCCCCATACCCCGCTCTACCTGAACCAAAATACTTTTGAAACCTGGATGGCCAGCCACATTAGACTCGGACACCAGTGTCCCGGGCACGACATCCCCACTTTATGCTCAACGAACTGTGCTAAAACCACCCATTCAAGGCAACAGCAGTCTCATAAACTGGCTGATGAGGTCTAATTTCCCTCTTTCATGTGGCTAAGGACAAGCGACGAGCACTGAGCCACCTCCTCCAAAACCCCCTCCCTTTCACAGGAGTCCCATAACGGCGATTCTCCGATGGAAATGTCCTAAGTAGCAGTCGCCATTGTCCTCTGCTCAACACGCAGTGGTTATTTGGCCCAGGAAGAAAATTGGTTACCCGACCACGACCACTTGACCTCTCATTTGGCTTCGTAGACAAGTAAAAGAGTCTGCGAGGGAAACTATAATTTTTAAAATTACTTCCTCCTCTTTGGCCATCAGTAAAGCAAACCTAACAATTATCCGTAAATGGTGTGGAGAGAGCAGTCACTTTTTGATGACTTCCCCCGGGTAAACCCTCATTCGCACTTCCTTTCACAATTAGCGGAATTGTTTACCGCTCGTGCCCCATCCCGAGGTGTTTGGTGAGCAGCGTAAGGCCGAGGCCAGGGAGGTGCTGCAACTGCCTTCCTCGAGCTAATTCCAAGTACCCAGGGGATTATCCTAATCACCATCTAGCATCTCAACGTCTTCTGTTGCGATCGCAGTCGTAAACTCCTCCACCTGTCGTCTGCCAGTGGTCACAAAATGTTTACCACGAGTTGAGAGGAGGCAGAGAGTGCGTTTCACTGGCGATTTCGGTGAATAGGGCTCGGTTGAATCTCGTCTCCTTTAGAGTCAACAGGCCGAAGTCCTCATTCGGTCAGCCAGCAGCGGAAAGGAGGGGGAAGAGAAGTTATTATCCTGAGAGTCCTGAGGTTATGATCATTTGCAGACTGCAGCAGTTCCGTGCCCTTAAGGCCGAGATGTCCGAGAAACTCACCCTTTTCTACCTTTCGTCTCACTCCAAGGCACCACAACTTAGATATGCTCTCTTTCACCTCCCCAGTTAAAAGGCGGGCGAATTCGTCCGAATTTGCAATAATAAAGGCAGGATCAAACAGACCCGTGGCGGAGGTGCCACAAAAAGTCCTCATGACTACATGAGCAAAGACAACCTGTGAGGGGATATGATTAATTTCGTGAGTTCAGAATGAGTAAATAAGGAGAAGGCCTGGCCTGTGAGCACGTATGTTTGGAGTACCCCAGTTCTGCAATAGTTTCTTGGAGGACATCCGCCTTAAAGAGACGCTAGGCTGAGGTCTATTTGTTGCGCTTAGAATGCTAATTAGGTCCACTCTGGCCGAACACAGGGCGAATTTATCTTTCTGCCGGAAATAACGGCACACCATTTTGCTTTTTGCGTATATTTGTGAGCCGAAGCGGGCCTTAAGCCCTCCCTTCTCTCCCCTCCCTCGAACGCGCTGCTCGTTCGCCGCCTGCCGACGCAGCCGGTCGGTCGTCCTGACGACGCCTCGGCGGCTGACTCACCGCCGCGTGGGCAGCCGCGACTCTCCACCGTCTCATGCGGCATAAATCATCGCATCCGTGAGGCAGCGCTGCTCCCCCCCCCCCCCCCCCCGGTGACCAGCGCGAACTGCTTCGCAGGTGGAAAGCCCATCACAGCGTGGCCGGACACTCCTCTAATCCTCCCGCTCCCGTCCCCGCGGAATTCTGTGACCTATGAAGGCTCCGTTCTACAACAAAAAATGCCCTTTTCGGCGGTTATTTTGGAACGGCCATCTCCGTGAGCCATTTTCTTGCTCAATCACGACCGCGATTGTATTTTCGGGCTCATTGTGCCGGTAGGCCGCCGCCTCGCCTTGATTCGCGAACAGACCACCACGACTTGACCGTGGAAAATGCAACTATCAGCCGTGGTTGCCAAAAATGCGTCCAAGAGGGAATCATGGGAACTGAAAGTGTTTAATGTCAAAACCTTAAATCACTTTTTGTCTGCCACACGGAAGTTAGAGGTGTCAATAGGATCTTGGAGTCAGATTTTTGCTGCTATCACACAATGCAACTTCCACTGGAGTAGGGAGTTGGCTTGGTGCTCCCATTTAGAGGAGTCCAGTATTGCAGTCCTCACAGGCACGCACACACACAATTAGGCGATTTACCCAGCTGCAGCAGGACCTCGTCCCCCTCCCTTCCGACCATTTCTGCCCACCCCGGCAGGTTGATGTTCGGGACAGTCGCCACGGTGTGTCTCGGTAACAGCGTCCGACTGCGCCCCGACACAATGAGGCGCCGTTTTACGAATGCGACAGTAGAATTCGACATTGAGTACTTTTAGTGAGACGAATGCCGGCGGAGAAGTGTTGCTAAGGTGAAGAGGCTCAAATTAAACGTGTGCCAGGTCTTCCTTTTGTATATCCGACATCAGAAAGATGGGAGTGTTAGTAGCAGCTGCCTATTGCAACATTCCCCGACTGCTGCTAGCGGTGAAGGCAATGACTCAAAAGAAGTAAATGAGGGAGGGAGAGGAAAATGGGGACTGGGAAGCCATGTCCTACTGGGTGGCGTCTGGGGCGTGTGGCTCTGGCCGAGGAGCTAAGCGAGCTCAATGTTGGAGGCTCAACACTCCTGCCTGGGCTGAGGACGAAGGGAACATGAAGTCGTTCCACCGCACACAACGATATGCATGCGGGAAGGAATGGAGAATTGCAGATCTGCTTTTTGGAGGATATCTTTACCGCCTGTTGAGGAGGAAAATCACACATTCTTAGTATCTGCATTTTAGGGAAAGTTAAGTTTATTAGAAGGAAAGAGTATGCAGAGCAGACTGCCCATTCGGCGTGTGCTATGATCACTGGCCAAGCGGGTGACAGCTTCGCCACCCGCCCATGTTGACGGCTGAGGTTGGTGCTGCTTTGCGCTAGGGAGAGAAGACAAAACAATGGCTGTGCGACGGTGGCCGGCTGACTGGCGCATGACGGCGGAGGGGAGGGAGGCCCACGACCCCTCCCCGGCCCCCTCGCACAGCGTTTCGCCCTCCGGCCGTGGGCGGTGGGTGGCCTCGCAGGTGCCAAGCCCACCGCCACTATCCGCCTCGCTTTGGACCGGGGTAGACATTTTTTGTGAAGAAGAAGCAGTCGACCATCTCGGGTGGCGGCTGGCAGCGCACGACGAGAGCATTTGAAGGCTTGCCGGGCAGTCAGTCACGTCGCAGCCCGAGGCGATGGACACGAGATCAGTTTTTAAGTGAAGCATTAGTTTATTCTTTACATTAACTTTTACAAGGTGGAGACTGGGAGGCTCGAAACTTTGCCGAGCTGAGAGGTAACCTGGGCGGCCATGATTAAGAATCGTCAACATTACCAACCTCTGAGGCGCGCTCCTATCGGAAGATTCTTCTCTGAGTGATGAATTATTGCTGAAAAGGCAAGAAATTTCATGCAGTCACGCCGAAATGGTAACATAAAAAGTGTCTGTGGGTGGATCGCTCAGACCGAAACTCGATTGCCATGGCCATTAAGTTGAGTGGTTGGAGTGTTTCCTCCCACCTTCTCTTTCCCTCACTGACACCCTGAAAGGCTTTGGACGAGACGCACTTAGAGATCAAACTTCTTTCTAAAGAGGTAGAGCGCGTTAGTCACATGCCTTGACACTTCCTCCCCCTCCCCCCCAACGCACTGGGTGGAGGCTGGTTGACTGACAGCGGTGACAAGCTTTTAGTTGCCCTGACAGCCCAGTCGAGTCGAGTGTGGTCGCGTAAGCGCGGGGGACAAGGATGTGTTAACAAACTTTTTAAACTACACTTAATTGGTGGAGAAAGGGAGTTTGTCGTGCACCTGTCAGTCGAATGCTTAATTCCACCGTCTGCGTTGGAAGTCTGCCTCGGCTAATCGCAGTGTGCCAGTCCATACGCCAGTCTGAGGGCGATCCTCCTAACGGAAGCCTGTTTCTCCTTGCAGACTGATAATCATCCAATGCATCGACTGGAATCGGAGCGGAAGGTAAGACTTTGCCCGCGCGTCTCCTCTCGCCCTGCTGTTGGCCCTCGCGAAAAGTCCCTTCCCATGTGTCGTGGATTAGCCCGTCTGCACGCATGCATCCCAACACTCCGGTCTCCCATGCCAATTTTTTAGGCGACAACAGTTGAAGGAATTTGCTGTTTGTAAGGCAGGGAAGAATTGCAGGCTCTGAGCTTTATGAATGAATTTATACTGCATTAAGGTTGTGGTGAGGTCTACGGAGACTTGGGAGTGCTGGTGGCACCTCATCCACTTCATTTGAGGCAGAATGAGAAAATAACTGCAATTAGGTGCACCTCCTCCTCCTCCTCCTCCTCGTGAAATGCTGCCTTACAAGGTGTCCATTGCGGCAGAGGCTGAGGTGTGGCAGAAGAGACGCGTGCACACCCATTCGCCCCGCCCGTCCCACCGCCCACCAGGTGCCCGGGGCAGAGGGCCTTTCAGGAGGGGCGCGGGGGGGGAGGGCGAGACGCCCCCTCCCCCCACCTGCAACACACGCCACCCGCAGTCTTCGACCACTCCACTATCTCGTAGTGGCGAGGGGATTTCCTCTCACCGCATTTTCTCCTATGACAAATAATTCAACGTAAATGCAAAACGGTTGCGTCCTGCATGCTCTTCGCACCCTACAATTGGGAGGCGATTGCAGACGCACTAAAGGGGAAAGGGAGCGAGGCGATGCGCCAGTGAAAAGAACCTTCCTCCTTCACCTGGGGCGCGAAGGTGAGGCCTGCGCAGTAAGTGGAAGTGTGTCTCCTTCAAGGCCGTATTATGAGACCCCCAAGAGCCTGTTTGGCTTAACCGTAAAGATCAGATAAATATTATCCTGTGTGACAGATGTTTCCCAGCAAAGCATAGATTATAGAGGGCATCCGACACCGAAAAGCATATGCCATCCCATCTGCCAAAGGCCGTCTGGCAAATGCTTGTGTTTGTGCAAACTGCCTCCTCATCAACCCGTCCACTTCCAGGCCCTTCGCAGGTGGGAAGCATTGTGGCGCAGCCACTCGTCCGTCCAGACCCGAAGCTGGACAGCAGGGTAGAGACAAGTTTATCATTAAGACCCGGGCTGACGGACAGAAGTAGGAATGTGTTCAGGGGGCAAAGACTCACGCGACAATCAAGTCTACAAGCGTCGAGGAGTAAAGATCTGCCGACTATGTCCGCGGCCCAGGACTAGGGACGACGGGGATTTAGTTAATTTCGACTCGACGTAGAATCGGCGGCACAGAAGTCCCATGTCCCAGTGACATAGACTTGAAGGGGAAGTGTATGTAAGGCTGGCTTTCCCCTCGACCCATCCCTCGTCGCGTATGCGGCGACCTCAGCGTTGGATGTTACAACTATTGTGGGCCACTGACAGCAAACTGACTTAATTAGGGTGAAAGGAAGTATTAGCCGAATTGGTGCCCTCTCGGGGGGCATGAAATGGAAGCAAATAACGTCTCTTGTGCTTGGAACCAATACTAAAAAGGCATGGACTCGTCTGTTATTGAAAACGGATGCCCTGAGCGGGAGTCTTGGCAGCCGGCACCGTATCCTTGCCTCGATTAGTGTCAGCAAACGCACTCAAAATGTGGAGAAGGAAAACTAGAAGACACTCCGACTCTCCCCCTTCCTTTCAGGGAGTCGCTCATTGGAGAAACACGCGTGACGATCGACCAACTCCTTCGAATGCGCTCCTCCCAGCCGATTTCTCTTCCCGTAAGTGGCCCCACCTATTTATTACCCTCCGTTGCGTCCATTTGAGCTCCGTCTCCGCCAGCGTCTAGCTTCGCATCGCTAAGGCTTCTTGGTTAGTACGTATCTCTTTTTGGCTTTCATCTCACTGGGTCTTAACAGCAGTGCGGGAAGTAGTGTTGGCCCAGCGCCACCATCGGTTGCGAGACGCAGTAACGAGGCGACGAGCCACAGTCCTGGAAAGTCCCAGCATCCCATTTCGCCGCCCTCCTCTCCTCTCCTGGATGTGTGTCCATCGGCGTCACGCCCAGCCAGGTTTCTGCTTAAACCGCCACCCGAGGGCGGGTGCAGTTGCATGCGCGATCTGTGCAAATCGCATGTATCCCACCACATCGGTGCTGCTGGCTGGCGAAGGGAAAGTGTCTCCGCCGCTTAGATGAACGACGTGAGGTCGTGAATTGCCCTACCACATACTTTAAGTGCTAAGGGTGCAACCACCTTCCCTCACTTGTCATTCGACAATTCTCCTGGGAGGCGTTTGACGTGGCATCCTAAACCGTCGCTTAAGCCGCAGTCAGCGGTGCCGAAAAAGGAAGAATGTTGGCCTTTGGTACACACGAGGGTTCCGATGGCCCCAGCGACCAGGTGGGCTGAAGAGGAAGGTACTCGACAGGGAACATGAAATTACCGCCACCGCCACCACCACCTCCACCACCGGCATGTCATGTACCAAGTGCGAGTTGGTCTGCTGTCATCGCCGTCAGTGGCGAGGCCAGTTACAAGCAGATAAATTGTTGGAAGCAATTTTTACGATAGACCCCAATAACGTCTGGGACTGGCAGCCATCACAATACTGATATTTAGCTTAATGGATGGACATACCTGAGGATAGGTAATTTAGGCCAAAATAATATTTCTTTCAAACGACGGGTGCGGTTTTCGGAGCATTTTGTCCTCAAGTAGTAGACGGAAAGTTGGTCTGCCGAGAGCGGCACTAGCGTCCCACGGCGAAGTGGGCACTCCCGAGATAAGACTGTTTCTCCTCGATGTGTCCTTTCAGCTCATCCACCCGAAGAAGGCGCGGAGGAAGAAGACCTACGTGAATTCCGGCGTGGTGAGTGCGCACATCTTATGCCTGTGTCCTTTGCCTTCTCTCTCTCTCTCTCCCCGCCCGCTTTCGCTTAGTTTCTCTTCACCGCATTCACGGGTGCCCAACTCGCCACCTTTTCTCCCTCAAAGCTTATCTGGACACGATTTTGTATAAAAGGAAGGTCCCTTTCGCGAGCAACGCAGACAGAAGCGTCTGACGACCCCCAGTGTCGTGAGGCGACTTCTTCCATGAGAGCAACTCGATTGTGTTAATGGCAACACTTGTGTACCTCGAAAGGCTTGCGATTAATTTTGTTGAGATGTGCAAAAGAGTGTCTCGGATGGCACTTGGTGAGAATTAATGACGCCACGTGACGACTGCCACTTTAGGGGTGAGGCTTGTTGGAGCTGGTCTGTCCGCTGTAGGCGGGTGTCGTGTCACTGGCGTAATTGCCTGCCCTCGAGGCCGACTGGCAGGGCAGTGCTTTTCCCAAAAGCCTACGTTCTGTGGGGGTGGTATTTTGGGTGGAATTTAACTGGCAAGCAAAGGTGCAGCCCAGGCGAGGCAGCCTGGATGCAGGGCAACCCGACGTCTGCGCACCAGCCTCGCGTCTGCTCCCAGCCGACACGACGTCACTGGACGCGGGTAGAACGAGAAGTGCAGAAGGGAGCTCCTAATACGTCCGCCCTCTTCTCCGTTCTCCCTCGAATCACGTTGCTCGGTTAGCATAGGTTGCGGATCGGAGGGAACGCCTGTCCAAATACGAGAGGGGAACCTCTGGTAGTCGGGAAAAACTCTTACCTGCCTTCCGATTATTGCATTTACTCTGCTTCAAGCGAACGAAAGCAGAAAGCTGAGTAAACTGACGCCATTCCTTTCCATTACAGCTGCTGATCAACGAGATTTCAATCGAAAAGGTGTACAGTTTCATTGACTATGTCCAAGGCGGGTAGGTGTTTGTTGTTGTCTAGGTGCACTCGCCCCCATTTCACTTTGAAATACCATTCACCTCCAAGATGTTGATGAACTGTCCACCGTGCAGTGTTTGAGGCAGTCTGGCAAGACAAACACGCCCCACCTCGCCCAACCGAACTGGAGTGATTGACAAATGACACATTAACGTTTGGTCGAGGGAATTTACGGCGAGAAATTCACTGTAAATCTCGCCTAAATTAGCCGCCTCGTTGCCGCCCTTGCGGCCACTGCTGATTGACTGGGGCCTTAAGCTACTGACTGATCCAAATTGTCGACTCCTAAATGGCCACTCGACTGTCAAGTGGGCTGAAGAGCGCCACTTCCAGCGAGCTGACAATCGACCTCGAGAGACGCGACTGGATTTGGCTACCTCAGGCAGAAGAGCCTGAACACAGTTGATGCCAACAGTAACTATAAAAAGGGGGCGGGGGACGGGGCGGTGGGGTTGGGGGGGGGATGCGAGCGGAGACCCTCACACTGCCCGCAACGCTGATGTACCTTTTCACTCCACCACCAGCACCCGTTGGTGTAACAAGTCAAGCGGACGGAGGCTGCATGCTGGGATAAAATGCAGGACGACGTTAAAGTCTCGTATCAGGTGCAAGGGAGCAGAAAATTAGCTTACATGGACGCCGACCTCGTGTCCCCTTGCCCTCAACCCTCCACCCTCCATCCTCCGTCCACGGCGCTCCGCCCCCACCCCCGCCCCTCAGCCTCCTCGTTCGTGCCCTCATCCGCGCCAGAAACAGGGTCAGCCAAGCCAAAGCGATGCCCTAACAACTTTCACCCAGGTTTCCAATTACCACTAGAAGCGCTCCTCTTCTCCCGCGCCCACGCACACACACACACAAGCGTGCAGCATCCGCGATGTTTAGGCAGTTTGCGCCCACGTCACTCGAAGTGGAATGAGAGGAAGAAATTTCCAGGCACCATTGCCCATTAACCTTCGAATTCATTCTCCCCCGTGGGCAACTTTAAGGGTGCATGTCCTCCGCAACAGCCCGTCTGGGAGCAAGACAGCCCCCACCGCGTGCAATGGCACCCAGTTGCCCCACGCGCGGCCGACTGCCTCCTCCCGTGTAGCCGTTTCGGCCTCCGCAGCTGGCCCGGTCTAACGAGAGCTTTTTCGGCCCGCCTTTAGGACGGAGCTTAGCTGTTGCATCGCCATCGACTTCACGGCGAGTAACGGGTGCCCCCAAGTGCCAGGCACCCTCCACTTCTGCACGCGGGACCAACTCTCCAAATACGCCGTCGCACTGCACGCTGTCGGCGAAATCATCAGTGACTATGACAGGTTGGCTCTTGATTTAGCCAGTTCTGTGAATTAGGGCCAGTTGCTTTGTCTTCCCCTTTTGTGTTGGGCTAAGTATCAGACCGGCCCCCCTCCCCCGGCCCCCACATGCGTCATGTTAGACAGGTAGAGGCGTCATCGCCCCCTACCCTGGAAATACGCTTTTGCTTAACTACTTAACCAACTAACTGAGCGACGACCATCGTTGCGCCGGCCTCGAGGCTGCTTCTACGCCTCCGCCCTCACGAGGGCGCGCCCCCCTGGATGTCAATTTAACACGCACTTTTGGCCGGCATTTTTGAAGTTTGTCATGTTAGCGCGGAACAGAACACCTTTATGATGCATTTCACACCGTCGCCGGGATCACCTGTGTGTCACACTTGAGGCAGTAATTAACTCGCCACTTCCACGAGGTTTTAAAAAAGGACAGCGCGTTAAAATGACTGAAGCGATGCAGTGGGGGCACCCGCGGGTCGCGGGGACCGCATTCCTCCCCGTCCCTAACGTCGGCGACGTTGGCACCGTCTTGGAAGCCCCCACCTTCGCCACATGCGGCATAACATCCCAGGTTGTACGTCATAAGAGCCGTTAAATGATGCACCAACGGTAGAGGACCCTTCTCCAGTGGAAAGCCCTGCTCCTAGCTCCATGTCCAGACTTCGCGTCCGGCGCACATCGTCCGATTCGACTGGGGCATTAGCACGTTGTCGCACTTTGGTAATGTGAATTCGGGCAACTCTCCGTCTCCCCCCTACAGCACCTGGCCCTCGGGAGAAACTCTTAACTGAAAAACACTTGTCTGTATTTTAAAATGCTGAATGTCACAAAAGTCCAACCATGTGGGAAACAAAAGGTAACAGGCGCGAGGAGGCGGGGAGGCCACGAGCCCCCCAGTCTCTGTTCAGTTTACCTGGCATTTTTGAAAATATTTCTATAATTCACCGTTGCAGGCCATTAAACCAAGCGTCCGGCTGCGTACACCCCAACAGATTTTATCAACTAAGCGAAGACCTTTTACTTGACAAGAGGAATGAACCCCGCAAATTTAGTGCTTAACATTTGCACCATCACAGCAGAAATGATAGGCATTTTATATTAATTGCAGTGATAATCTCTTTCCCGCCTACGGATTCGGAGCTCGAATACCTCCGGACAATCTCGTCTCGCACAACTTCCCTCTGGTAAGCCGTCCTCGCCCCTCACCCCTGCCTCCCCGCTCGGCCAGTGGGGCGCGGTCTGGTGGCCCGGAAACCGTCTTGTGCCAGGAAAGGGAAACATGTCCCCCTTGGGCTCTGGTGTACAGCCTCTTACTTTAATTTCGGTATTTCTCGCCTCTTTTGCAACGTATTTCTAATCTCCCTTAATGGAATAAGTCGTAAAAGTTAACTTCTCCTGTGTTCGGGCGGAAATAGGCGGTGGCACATTAACGAGGGGACATTTTAAGTCAAATGAGAGCTCGCACTCCGCGTGTTAATCGGCTTTGTCCACAAGCAAATACATTTATTAATACGCGCCGGCGTTAAAAAGCCTCCATCGACTCCACTTTATGTCCCCACTTCCTCTCATCGCCTGATTGCCGTGTCCGTACTCCCCACCGGCCGCTCTCAGCCTGTCTCATGGCTGTCCCCACAGGTCTCGCCGTGCCACTGGCGCCGATTGCGGGATTCCAGTTAAAGGCACTTTGAACAGCCTCCCTGTGATATGGCTCTCCACAGACTCGTATGGCGCGGCAGTCGGGTCTCCTAGTCCTGACGACGGTGCGCAGGGCTCACTCGGGGCGCGGCAGGAGCTCCGAGAGTGAGTCCACCCAAGGTAGCAGTAGGGAGGCCTCAACTACCTCCGACAGGGCCGACGGGCCGCGCTTGCCTGAGGGCAGATTTGCCATGACCGAGGCGAGGCTCAGCGGCGCGGGTGAGGCGCCCGACCGATCCAGGCCGGTTGTGTCCGCAGCTGTACCGATCAGCGCTTGGCTCCCTGCGGCGCGGTGGGGAGGGGAGGGGAGGAAAACAGGACAGAGGGGAGACAGTGGAGTCTGTCTAACATGATTTTCGAAGTGAGTCGGGCATTTCGGGCCATGTAGGCTGGAAAGACGGCTGCTCACTGTATTCCGCCCTGAAAATCCACTTCACTTTCCCTGTGGCGCGTCGCACCAGACCCCGCCGAGGAGGCCGAAGGTGGGACTGTTTACGACGCACGATTCCCTGGTCAACTTCATTTTTTCAACCTTCAATATTTGACGAGTGTGCGTGCAAATGTAAGTGGGATGAAAAAGTGGGGAGGCAGAATTTCCATGAATATTTTAGTACGACCCACCCACTCAAAGTACTGCATTCCCATCCCATTAAAGAAGCATCCCAATTCCAGTATCTCTGTTAGTCAGCGCGTCCCACCGACTCCTCCGCCCCGCACTTCTCCCCATCGGATTGAGACGCTTTAACACACAGCCAACAGTCGTGATAGGATGGCTTCGCTCCCTTACTTGAGCCTCTCTTCCTCGCCTCCTCCGTTATCGCGCCATCGACAGGCTGGAGGCGTCATCGCCGTCTGCCACGTACTTCAGTCACAGGCCTCGACCCCGCCCTTGCCTTTTTTGCTCACTTACTGGTAGAATTTAGTCGTCTCTGAAACGAAGTCCTCCAACATTGAAGTATATTTTCCTGAATGCTGGGAAGTCGCAAGCCAAGCTCTTTCCCCCCGGCTCTTTTCTCACTTCCTAAATACTGTCCTACAAATAAAATGCGCATGCTCAGTGACGGAGGGTCTCGGAATGCCGAGTAAGGGCCTTTATCCCTCCTCTGGCCATTTCGTCAACGAGGAGTAATGCCTACACTCCTCGTGGATGCGCCATGGGAGCCGGAAACGAGTGTGGCTACTCCCCAGGTCAACCCCCCCCCTCTCCCCCCAAACAGACCGCATTTTTGAGAGAAGTGTTTTCGTTCCAAAAAAATTTTCTTAGCCTACCCCCTGCCAAGTGAGGCAGATGTCGCTTGTCCCTCGAAGAAGTAGACCTTTTGACGTTTGCCTTCTTCTCCACACGCGCAGAACGGACACCCGGAGAATCCCTTCTGTCGGGGCATAGCGGGCGTCATGGAGGCCTACCGCTACGCCTTGCAGACCGTCACCCTTCACGGACCAACCAATTTTGCCCCAATCATCACTCAAGTTGCCAAGTGAGTTTCCGCCTCTCGCCTCAATCCTTCCAACCCTCGATAATCTGGGCGGAAAATAGTGCTTGTTGCACTGCTTTCTGCCTCAGTTGTCGTCTTTCATAAATTGTGCACCTTTTTTCCCCCTAAACTTGTACTAAGGGACCTCATGTGTCCGATCGACACACTGCCATGCATTCTCTGCGTCAAGGGACCACTTTTAAAGGGCTTATAGACTCACCTGTCACTGGCTTCAAGTCCACTGAGTATGTCGGCCTTCTCGGAGTCCCCGAGCACTTCGAAAACCTAATTTTGCCTCAGTGTTCCCACTGACCCACTGACATTTCGGCGAGTCGGAGGGCGTCCTTCGGGATGTCGATGTCGCCTCCCTCGGCAAATCCATCAGTCGCCGAGTTGCCCGGTTCTGTTCGAAGTACAACGAGGCAGGTGTTCTTCCTCGCCGCCGGGAGGCGGTGCCTTGAGCAGAAGGAGCACCCGCCTCGTAGTCGCGGCCTTAGGTCCAAAGTCCCACCCACCACTGACAGGCGGTTACACAGAAGAATTTACTTGGTACTGCGCATTTGAGAAAGGCGCCTCGTGAAAAGTTTTTGCTCCAAAACGCTTTCTCAGGCCGCTCTGCATACATAGTCCGATTGTTTAGATTATTTTTGTCCGGCTTCTGCACTCTCGGTTTGGGAATTTGAACCTAAACTTGCCACTTTCGGTTCCATTTGCGGATGTCACCCGCACCCAAACTTAGAGATTAAGTCGCGGTTGCAAAAAGTGACTTTCTCTTGAGTAAATAAACAAGTAAACAACGCAGATAGTAGGCGCGGAGACGGTGACAATCCCGTAAACATGTCAGCTCCTCGCGGCCGCTTTTAGTGATGCTGCCTTCAGCTGGTCATTCTCGTAGTCTCCGCCCGGCACACCGAAAGGGGGGGCCGGCGGAGGGGGGCCGATAAACTTATCAGACGCTGTGGCGTGTGTCTGATTTAACTAGTGGCTTGAGTGGCGTAGGGCCAGCATGAATTGACACCTCGGACAGATAGCGAAGGCTTCCCGGAGGACAGCTCGAAGAGTTGAAGGGTCTCGCCCTCCGCCCACGTGTTCGTTAGGCGAAGATATGTCTTCAGAGTGTCGTGAACACGCGGTTACTTCAGCGTCACTTGTGCGAGCGTTTGGACAAATAGGGAGGCGGCCTCCTTCCATGCTGTCCTCACCTATCTGCACAGCAGTCCACTCGGCATTGTCGGGTGATGCAGAGTGTTGGCGCGCCTCCCGCAGATCCTCCAATCCTTCAGAATCAGCAGGCGACCGTTTCGCAGTTGAGGAAAGTCCTCGAAAAAAACCAGTGTGACGCAGTCTTTATCCTCCCCACAACTAAAGTCCACGATCAAGAGACGGTGACCACACGACCTCCCACGCCTTCACGCCTTAATTCAGCAAGACTAAGCGGGTCCCAAGTTGCTTCAATCGGGGATAGTGGTTCCAACGAGCTGGTGGGAAATGCCTCTAATAAGCGACCGCTGCCGCCCTAAGAAGGTTGTAAAGCAGCCAGGCAGGGAGGGCGACGTCCATCAACGCGCCACCTCTTCCACCGCAATGATCCATGCTATTTCTCATGCGCATCCACGCATGATGCGGACCTCTGTGGATTAATCTAGACTTACAACCGATTGTGAAGAAACGACCCGACTGCAGTTTGCCAGTCCGGCGTGGTTCCGACGCCCCGGCCACCGTCTTTGCGGAATTGTCGTTGATAATGGCGCCGGTCGAACAGTTCCTCGCCGGTGCTCCAGGATCGAGGAGCCATTCGCAGTCCTCCCTTCACTTGTTTCTCCATTCGTTCGCGAGTCCGTCAACCGGCTCCCTCTCGAGTCCACTCACAAATAGAGCATTAACCCACTCGTTCAAAGTTAAAAGCATATAAAAAGCTTTAACTCCGTATTTGTGTGGAAAGGAAGTCCTTGCGAGTCGGTGGCGTGAACACCGAACGCGTGGCCATTCTCTGACCCCGCTGTCACCGTCATGCCAATTAGCCTCTCACCCTTCTCCCCTCTCCGGCCTCAGCCTAGCTCAACAAACCGACGACGGGTCCCAGTACTACATCCTCCTCATCTTGACCGATGGCATCATCTGCGACATGCCGCAGACGAAGGCGGCCGTTGTAAATGTGAGTTTCCTCTCCTTCCCACGTGGTTCACGCCGGGTGGGGTTTTTGCTTGAATGCCTTCCTCACGTTCTCTCCACGAACTGGAGCTACCCTCCGTCGCTCGGGCTATTGCATGGGGCTGAGAAGTTCTTTATCACCTCCTCAGGACGAGTTGAGTCCAGAACCGAAAGGGGGCAAGGAATTGGGTTAACTTTCGGTAAAAATAGGGTTTTGAAGATCAGGAAGTTCCCTCCGAGGGGTGGTTTTAGGAGTGAGGCGGTTGCATTCAACTGAGATGTTGGACGATTCCACTTGGGGCAAGGCCTTCATGAGGAGGATCTATCTTCCTCTCCACGTTTGTTGGGACTCCACGCAGCCCATACTGGGGTCGTTGGAGAAGGCAGGACGAGTAGCGCGCGGGGCATAGCACATGAGCGCCTGGCATCCAACAGGGGGACTCCCCCTCCCCTCCCCCCTCCCTACCTCCCCACCTCCCTCTTTTTGCCCCCAATAAATGGCTTATTTATTAATTCATTTTGCTGTCCTACGTGTATATTTATTGCGTAGTTTTCAAATGGCCTCATTTACTCGAGGCCAGCATCGCGGCGTATATGCGCAGAAATTGTCCCCTGCCCCCCGCTTTCTCCTTTCATCTCGTCCAGCTTGTTAATCCAAATACTTGGATGCAGGTGGGGCCGTCGGACGGACGGTATGCGGAGCTACTGTGTCGCCCACCATCGCTTGCACGCCTTCACCTCTAAGTCGAGCTGCGTTTGCTCCCCTGCATCCCCACGGAACACAGATCGTCGCTTCGACCAAACAGATCTGCGACTTGTCCGGTTAAGGCTACGGGCTGGTGTTACGTTGAGGCGCACCCCTACGGGGTTTCTGCGTCTTGACAGCCCTTGTCGTGGTCAGACTGGCCCACTCCCCATTGTGGGAGAGTTATTTTGAAGCCTCGCCTTAGGATGCCCACTTCGAGCACCCCACCACAAATGCTAATTTAGGACATCAGAGGCGGTCGGCTTAAAAGGCGATGACAACCTTGTGGCCATGTTGCCTTCACAAGTGGTGTCCTTCCTGTCGACATGACGACACGTCCAGCAGAGGGCACAGGGCCCGTTGCGCGGACGGGCAGCTCCGCCCACCCGCTCCACCGTTAGACGCGTCGGTGCTGAGCAGACGCCCCGGGAGGCCGGCGCGCAGCCGGCTCTCTGCACTCCCGCAGGCACTGCTGCCGCGGGATGGGCGGGCGACGCTGGCCGCTACACCGACGGTCGCGCATAAAAGATGTGCCACAGGCGTTTGTTACATTTGCCTTTCCTTTGTGAGCTCGCATCAAAATTGCTCCTCCTGCGCCCAGCCGCGTGCCTATTCTAATGTTCGAGGCAACTTTTTGTGCCGTTGGAGGAGAGACTAAACGTCTCTTTTGACTGCTATCCCATACAACACTCTATTCACCGGGTTGCACTGCAATTGCGCAGCAACCGCTGCTTCAAACGTATAACCCACGAAAAGGTTGAAGAAGCTCAGGATTTAAGACCACTTTAAAAATTTTAACTGGCTTTGTTTTTCGCAGGCGTCGAGGCTTCCTGTGAGCATAATCATCGTTGGGATCGGTGCAGCCGACTTCTCGGCCATGGAGGAGTTGGACGGCGACGAGATTCGACTGACTTCAAGGGGCCGACGCGCGGACAGGGACATTGTCCAAGTAATTGCCATTCATTCTTTTTTCTTCCCAGTCGCCACCGCAATCACCCCAAACACGCTGCTTGCCATCTTCACTGAAAGAGTTAATTTGAGCGCATGTTTGATGAGTTGGTGAAGCGTTGATTGCTCACCTTTCTTCCAATGCGGTTGTCCTTCTTCTGAGAGCCACCATTGAGTGCAGACGAACAAACTGCGTTTCCATATGGCACGGGGTTTCGAGTATCCTCTCTTCAGGAAAGCGGCATCGCCTGGTGGTTGGAATTACAAAATGGCAAGTGGCGCTGGTGGATCACCGCGCACTGCCACTCCTTCAGTCTCTGCTTCAACACTGTCGCACACTCTGTGGTTGCGCCGAACTCCCCGAGCCGCGAGCCACCTCCACCAGCCCCGTCACGGTGCCGTCCGTGCGTTCACCTCCACGCCCCCTGCGTCCCGGGGAGCGGCGGAAACGAGATTACAAGTTGCGGCGCAGGTCACGGTCCACGCCATCCACTCCCTACGGCGCTTCCCTCGCCTTAGCCTGCATAAAATTATTTTCCCCGCCATAATGAGGGCGCAGAGAATAAACTCTGCACCTGAGATTTCGCCCCAAGATGGGTGGTGCATAGGAGTTGCATCGCCAAGTGACCATCCTCTCGTCGCTGCAAACTCGCCTTGATGCAGTGGGGCGTCCTTGCTGTGGCCACGCCCTCCTCGTCGTCCCCACGTGACGGTGGCTTCGAGCGGAGTGTAAGAGGACATTTGCAGCCTCTGATAAAAGAACTTAGGGAGCACACATTCATTCACATCTCCTGGGTCACTTCAAAGAGAATGCAATAATTTCGCCTCACGATTCCTACAATTTTGTCCTAAAACGCCATATGGAGACCATTAAACGGCCCCGAATTGTTCCCACCTGTTATGAGCCCACATGCATTATGCATGCGGTTGCTAGGCTGCCTAAAGTTTTAGTACGGGCGCTGCGCACTCATCCGAGGCCCGGTGCATGAACTCCTATTTCAGTTTGTCCCCTTCGACGACTTCGTCAACTTGACTTCCGTCGTGGACACCAAACGGCAGTTGGCGAGGGCCGTGTTGGCCGAGATTCCCGACCAGTTGATCTCCTACATGCGATCGAAGGGATACAAGCCGCAAAACCTGAGCAGAAGGCAGGCTGTGATGCCGCCGCTGCCGAGAAGCGCCGTCAACAACAGCAGCGGCGAGAGGGAGATGGGCAACTCCACTGACTATAAGCGCGCGGACCACTGCAATCCCCAATCGTCCTCACCTTCTGCTCCTCCCTACACCCTCATTTGACCTTCTCGATCCCGAAGCATTCCTTCCCCTCTTCCCCTAAATTGTTGAACCCTTCGTCTGCCGACCCTCCTCCACCTCTCGAGGCTTGCCTCCGCTCAAACCACCGCCGCCCTCCCTCCCTTCTCCACCCACCTCCTTTCTTAGACTCCTCCGCTCCCCTCGTCCTGAGACTGTTCGCCTGCCACGGACTTGTGGGTGAGAGCTATTTTTTCATTATGATACCGGCGGCCGACTTCTGCAGCACCAATTCCTCTCTGCTGCCTTTTACTATAGTGTTAAATTAACCCTCCTGTGTCTAACACCGCGTTTTCATTCCACAGTCAACCGGCTGAACGGGAGCAGACGCAGAGTTGGGGGATACAGGATGATAATGTTTTAACACAGAAAATGTTTGTTTGTCTGTCCACCCACGTCTTCGTCATGACCCATACGATGACCCCCACCGACGGTTAATTCTCATGTCATCGCATCCGGTGACGCAGTGCTTGCCGGTGCAGCAATGACCGGCTGGTGCTCCCCGCGCCCCACCCGAGGCCCCGATCTGCTCCGCACAGTCCCTAATCCAGTCCAAAATGGAGCAAAAATTAGAGTTAAGACAGTTGAGGAACTCCGTTATAGTGTGCGCCGTGTGAATAAGACGTTCCAAGGAGTTGAGGCTGGTGGAAGTGGGAGGGTAACAGTCTCCCACCGCCGACAGGAGTGCGGAAGCAAGGATGGTTCCTGCTCAGTGCGCAACGTCGAGAGTTCGCCCCGTAGCCACAATGAACTAGTGCGTCAACGTCGCCGTGACGACGGTTAAAATGCCAGTGCCTTAAAACTGTCCTAAATAGCCACGAGTGCGCACGCGAGAGAAGACGCCGGTGAAAGGAGAGTTGGACAGCCTCCACAGGCAGAGGACGAGGGGCGCGTAGACCTCCATCAGACCTCGTAGACAGCTGGCAGGCGGACCATTAACTAGGCTGCAGCAGGAGAGCCGTCGTTGACCATACTCGTTCCGTTTCGTTAACTTTACCTTCCCCAGTCGTCGTTCTGATGCTACCACACCCCAAATTCCGCTGACTCATGTTGACTTAAAGAGGCCTCGCGCGAGACCCCCGTTTACCACATTCGTTTGTCGCTCATGGCCCCTGAGGCCTCTTTTGCCCACCTCTCAGACCAGGCCATCGTCCCAGAGGCCCTGCAAACGGCGTCCGCATGGAATGGGGTGTGTGTGCTTCCGGTGGGGAACACAACCGACCAGGGCGGCACGCAAAACAGCGAGAGGGCAACGCTCCCGTCCATAAGCAATGCCACTCATGCCTCGAGCTAGGGGGGAGGATTTTACAACGATTGCCTCCCTAACACCTACCCTTTTAGGCACGGAGAGGAGAGGTAACAGGCGCTAAGAGCAAAGTTCTCACATGGGAAACTGCTTCCCCTGCCCCCGCCCCGCTCCCGCCATCCTCTCCCCCCTCACCTCCACGTCCCACGTCCCACGTCCACGGCCTGCGTCCTCCTCCTCACTGCCCGCCTCTCCCGCTCTGCGGTCAACTGCACGTGAGAGAGGCAACTTGCGTACTTGCAACGCCAGAGTTACCCCCACTTGACACTCGAAGTCGCCTCGGTCTCTGGGTCGGCAACACCTCGGAATGGGCGACGGGTGAATTTCTCCTCCAAAAGCAGAGTTTCTAATTTTGCAAATCATCACGATTTTTTCTCCTAACAATGCCAAACTAACTCCGTGGTCTCTTATTAAGCAGTCCCCAGTGTGGCGGTTGGAGGAGATTTCAAAAAACTCCTTTCGCCGTGTCTCCTCTTCCTTTGGTTCCACTTGAAAGGAGTAGAGGCAACCTCCTCAGTCCTTGACTCCATCGGTCGCCCACGTGGACTGAGATCGCGGCCGAACAGTGCCGCTCGGAGTCACCACCATGCAGTCAGGTCCCTCTGCTCTGCAGGAGGCCTGGTGCTGTCGGGTTGCGTGATTGCGAGACCCACCTACGGTCGGTAACCTGTAACGGCGGCCGTTTTCCCACCTGTGGCTCAAGGACGAATACCATTTTTTTCCCGGTTGATCCTCTCCTTGCGAGGGTCAGGGTCCATTGGCATCCCACCGCACTATCGTTGTTCTTATCTCCTAGCCCGGAAAGACTGTGTTGAAGCAGTTCTTCGTCCGGCAACAGAAAGACAACGTGGAAATATTATACACCACGCATACTAAGGTGGGCGGACTCTGGCCGGGGGCGGGTTCGAAAGTCCAACTCCGCTCAGTCAGCTCCCTCTTGAAAGTCGTCCGTGTCCGTGTGCCCCGTTAGAATGGCAAGGGCGCCAGGGAAGAGGAAACACCTCTTCTACGCTTCTTCCAAATGTGAGTCCACTTGGGGACTGGATTTGGGTGAAAATGGGCCCATGTCAGTGTGTAGGGTAGTAGTTCAGGCTTCCATCGTCGTACCGCCCTTCAGAAGAATTCGCACTTCATAAAGTCGCTCATTTTACCTCCTGAAAGCGGTGGAGTGACGGTTCATTGCAGTAAGACGCGTTGCTACTGACCGCTTGAGCTGGGGCGCGTCTGTCGTTTGACTCAGTGGTTCCAGACAATGGAACTGCAACGTCCCACACTGAGCAGAAGTGCAGGCAAAGAAGTGGAAGCGGACAGCGGCCAGTGTCCTCGTCGAAGGACGTGGAGCGCCCGAAAGACCGGTGGGGTCAGACTGTCGTGATTATCACCCGACCAAATGCCAGGACGGAGGTTGGTCGGTGCTTCACGCCTGCGACAGTTTGGGGTTTTAAAGTAATATTTTCGGCCTGACTTCCAAACAGTTGCTTCTTCCCATCGAAGGGTTTAAGGTCATCACTTGAAAAAGGTGACGAAGCCAAAATTGGGAGGACTTCAATAGCGCACGAAATGCCGCGCATGCTCAGAGGGAAAACCGGGTAAGGATTTCCCCGCCGTGGAGAATGGTGCATCTCCAGGAGGCAGATATATTTGGGCTCATGAGTCTGCCCTTCACGCCTGACGGTGCTTCAGGGAGGGGCGTGTGCCACGAGGAAGCGAGAGGGCCAAGTGGCCGCCAAAGCGGCCGAGAAGTCGAGTCAATTTGGGACAGGGCAGAGGAGGGAATGCGAGTCTGCTCGCCTTAAAGTGGAGGGGCCCGACGACGAGGATCACGCGCACAGCTGAACTGAGCAGCATTTCGAGGTGGGCCTCCCCTCACACTCTGCGGAGACGAGATTTCGCCTGGGCCGAGTAGACACCTGCGTTCTGTAGCACCATGTCAGCGTCAGCCATGTGCACCTTCCTCCTCCACCCGCGTAGATATGCCTGGCTTTCCATGGCCCCTAACCCCAGCTACCCGCAGGGAGTCCCTCGTCGTTTTGCGCAACGGTGCCCGGCGGTCCTCCAGCTCAACCAACGCCGCCACTCTGGCGCAACCTGCTGGAATGGCCTGAGAGACGAGCGTTGTGGTGCCACAGAACCTTCGAGATGCCTCGCCAGGGATGTACTCTTCTTCAGTCATCTCCCATGCTCCGACTACCATCATCCCCCTCTGTTCCGCCTACGGGAGCGGCAACGAGGCTCGTCCACCATCACACAGCGCAGCCAGTTGTTCAAGGCACTTCTCGCTAGACACCTCGCCTCGAATTAGCCAGTGCATTAGACGATTTTCACGTGAGGCGCGGTGGGACGCGGAACTTGTGTCAGCCTGGCCGGGCACTGGGGTTCAGCGTCCCTCATGGCAACAGTCGCACATCGTGGCCTCCGAATGGGGCACATTCGTCGCTCGGCAGGGACTGCGGCCATGAGGCGGGACCACTGCTTCTGCACTCGAGGTTTTGAGCTTGCCTCTCAGCGGAGCGGCTCGGTTCGCAGGTCCTCAGTCAGGACGCACTGCGGTGCACTGGCTGCCTCCTTCCGGCGGGTGGCTACTCGTCATTTCGCACAGTGATAATTGACGCTGACTTACGCGTGACCTTATGGCGTTTTAATCGTACAGGGGAAGACTTTTCGTGGTGAAAATAACGCCAACTACATATAATATAAAACTCATATTGGATCCCGTTGGGCGGGGAGTTGCGAGAGCAAGGCGAACTCGGAAGACGGCACCTACTCCAGTTTGCGTGGTCGCCTCACCTCCTGAATCCTCATCACGCCCAGGCCAGCGCCGAGTCCCTCGGAAGCCCCAAGGACGAGTCCAAGATCCTAGGAATTAACGCTAATCTTCTTACCACGACTGTGCTTTTCGCGACGGCGTGGCCCCGACAGCCACCTGGTTGCCCAGTCGACCAGGCGATGCCTTCCCAAGTGGCGCCGCGGTGCTCGGCAGACGACCTCCGCAGTCTGAGGAGACTACGCTTACAAAGAGGCGGGTGGGAGGCTGAGAACACGGGAAGCATTAGGGCAAGTGGAGCCGAGGGTGTCGGAGGAGCCAGACCTCGTCATCTCCGGGCGCCTTGGCCGTAGAGGCGGTAATTAATAAGGCTGAGTTTGGGCAATTACAGGCACACGATGGTCGCCTAAGTGATGGCTTTCGAAGGCCACTGGTCATAAGACAATGCAAGTAATTTCAGTCATAAATAGGCGCAACATCAAAGCCACTCGCCTTGTTGTGACATATGATGATAGCCACTTTATCGTCCCTCACCATTTCCGTGCCATTTTCAGCAAATCACATGGCAGAGTGAGGAGAATTGCCTGGCAATGCGTTGGCCGCCCCCGACGCCGGTCCGCTTCCGTGCGCGGCACGCAGGCATGCGCGCAAACGGGGCAGGCGGGAGGCCGGGGCCCCGAGCGAGCCCCGACAGCTCTTGCTCACGCCGGCCCGGACGGGCACCTCTGCTGGTTCTCAAGTCGCGGAGGCTCCTCCCATCGACTCGGTACTGCGTGGCCGAGGAGGAGCTCGGGCCGCCCACCTTTACCCTGGGGAAGCCGAACCCGGTGTTTCGTGAAATCCACACGCACCCGAACCCAGACCTTTGCTCCTCGTGCAGTGTGTATCAGCAGGCAGGCAGAGTGGGACACAGTTGCGCTCCCCATGGGCCTAGTATAATCCTCCTGGCGGCGGAGGAGAGCCGAAAGGATTGGTTGGGGATGAAGCAGCCGAAATTAACTAAGACGAAGAGGCTGTGATGTCTTGTGATTCCCACATCCTCCAGCGCATAAGGCGTCGGTCAAGCCCGATGCTCTCGCTTTGTTCTCGTGTGGGGAGACGGGGACACTCCGAGGGGTGAGAATCGCGTCCTCTGCGGAATTCGCTCGCCCCTTCTGCCTCTTCCCGAGACCACCAGTTTCCTCTGCATCTGATGACTGCAGCCTGTGCCAGCGAGAAGCGCCGAGTGAAGGTCACATGACATACCTCGTCATCTGCCGCCATGTCCGGAATAGATTTCTCCGGATGTGATGGGCAACCTGATATTTCTGACAGTATCTGGTGTATTGACGGGGAAAAATGGTGGCGGCAAGAGCTCCGCATCTCTTCCACCTTCACAGTGTGGCAGATCACTCCGGCGGACAGACGAGGTGCCATTTCAATCCCTGCGTACCCGTTCATGAAGAATTACGCAGCCGGGAATGTTGAGATTTCTGCTTACTTTTTCTGCAATGTTTCACAAATGACCGCGCCTTTCCAAAGTCCAGCTGGTGGAGGGACGTGTTGAAACTTGAGGCGACTCTGACGATGCCCCCTTTGGCCGAAGTTCTGCGGGCGGCTTAGGCACGAGAGGCGATTTCCACCGATTTGCCCCATCCACGGACGAGTGATGGAGGCGCGCGTGATTGCCCTCTGGGTGACCGCGTTCTCCCCGAGGAAATCAGTGAAAAGGCCCTCATGTGTGGTGGGCAGACACGCGTTCGCCGTCTTTCTCTCACCGCCCCCACCCCCCCCCTCCTCCCACCCCCGTCCACCACGCCCCGCGTCCCCCCGGCGTCTCCCCGGCTCGCCCCTTCTGACCTGTACAGAGCAGACTTGCGGGGACGTTAATAGCGTCTCTGATAACATGCGGTGGAGAGGTTTTTCTTCGGTTATTTAAAGGACTGACGGTATGCTACCAAACTGCTGCGGTGCCGTAGAGATGAGGGGAGCTTCGTTTTTAACGACTGGTCGGTCAGGAGCCCATGGATAATTGAATGACGGCGTCCGCGTCGTAGAGATGTTGTCAGAATTCCGTAAGGACGGCGAATTTCAGGCACGGAGAGCAGAGTTACTTCTGCGCGAAAACCTCAAAGAGGAACTGTTGACTCTGCAGTTCTTCACTTGATCAACACAGACACGCCTCCCTCGGGCGCCAGTGAGACCTCAGCTCTCGAAAAGAACCCTACCTTCAGGCCGGTGCCACCGCCACACTTCGTAAAACCCGCTCTATTCACTCCAACTTGTCGTTTCTCGTCTGCCTCGTGGTGGGTTTCAGAAGGTGGACCTCCCAAGGCACTCTTTCGTTCAACGACTGTCTGCCAACTCTGAGCAGGCTTTGAGTCTCGCCAATGGCGTATGCCCTAATCACAGGTA
Organism: Dipylidium caninum; assembly: GCA_017562135.1. NCBI lineage: Eukaryota > Metazoa > Platyhelminthes > Cestoda > Cyclophyllidea > Dipylidiidae > Dipylidium > Dipylidium caninum. The sequence continues at coordinate 1,259,838 of QEYB01001312.1, read as the reverse complement.
TTGAATCCCCACGTGTGGCTATAAAGCTTTTGTGATGAAATAGGGCCATTAAAGAGAGGCTCACCGGTGGCCAACGCGTGGATGCTCCCGCCGTACTCCCCAGCGGCGGGAGAAGCAGCGCTGCGCTTTGGCCGTGGCCGGGCATTTCAAGTGTGCGAGGACAGTCGTTGTCAAATGTGAGCTCATCAGGGGAACTAGTGTGACCCTACCAAGCGGCTCCTGTCGGGTGGTTTGGAAGCTGTCGTGAGGGGAAGGCACCACCAGGAATCATGGGCCCCTCCTAAGTGGCAATCTCTTGCAACCACCACCCACACTGCGCCGAAATCCCATTCTGGTCCGCGTGGCAGCCGATGGTAGGGAGATTTATTGGCGCGGCAGAAGGAGGACACTGCACCCGGCCCGTCCGCGCACCACCACCGCTTGCCCACCGACAACCAACCGCGGCTACTTAACTCTGTGCCGGGAACTGTGGAGCGCCTTGTTTATTACCTGAGCCAAATTTCGGTCCTGCTGATCAAGCGGCGAGGAACGGCGATCAACGAGGCCCCAGGACGAGGCCAGAAACGCGCCGTATGCACGGAGACGGTCCTTGGTCTGCCTTAAGCCGTAGGATTTCATCCACCCTTTCGCTGGCACGACAATTGAATGTGGCCGAATGTGAACATTTAGTACAAGTCGTAATATTTCACTGACAGCTCGTTGAACCTCCTCGACACGCGCCCACCATCCCGCGCCTACGAGGAGTGCCACATCAGTCTGATCTTTCTCGCCCTCTGCCTCCGTTGACGGCCCATTTATCTCCCTAGCTTTCACACAAACCACCCGTACGGTGATTTGGGCTGCTTTAAATAAAGCTGCTGATATCCTTTAAGCTTCGTAATTTGTTGATGGAAGAGGGTGATTTTCGAGAGTGCCACAGATTCCTCCCCATCCGCAGCCGCCCCTACTCCCCAACAGGGAGTTGCGAAAGCCTTTGAGAGGAGCTGCACTGGAAAGTTTTCCGTTCCGGCACTGCCTCGAATGACAAATGGGGGGCGCTGCGTGGTTGCGGTATGGGCGGAGGACGGGGGCGACCCACTCAGCCCCGTCGGCTCTGCGTCCATCGTTGGCCTTATTGTCATTACGAGCTACGAGCGCCAAAGTCGTCTTGGCAAAGGAAAGCTTTCAGCCCGAGTTGTTCACTCACCCGGTAGGCTCTGTGCTCTGCCTCCGTTTATGCATGCGGTCTGAGGGGCTGCCACGCTTTTAGCTCGCGCCACGTCGGTTTAAAGTTATTATAACGCTTTCCTTCGCACCGTTTGTGCGGTGGGGAGGAATTCTTCCCGAGTCCTTTTTAAAGCGTAACATCGGAACGGAAGTTTTCCTTCAGAAAAAACTTCCTCGGAATAGCACGATCTGATGCTGAGCTCGGCGCTGCGAACGGTGTGAAAGATGAACGAGGCGCTCCCCCCCCCTCCTCCCGTCGCCTGTGCAACATATTCCGGCCTCTGCTGGGGCCTGTGGCCATTCCGCGAGGGCGGAGGCGGCCAGGCATATGTCGGTGATCGGGCAGAGCGGCTGGGCAGAGGACCGGCCTCTTGAGCCTCACTCGGCGAGGAGACTGCTCACGAGGAAGGCAGCATTAACGGCTTCACGCGCGACTGCTCGGCGCGAAGTTAATGGTGAGAGGAGTCGGAAGCCGAGCGTCCTGCTTCCCGGCCGGCTGGTTTTTCCCGGACCGCGTGAACAACGCCGCTCTGAGGCAAAAAAGCAAAAACGCGTCGTGGATGTCCACCCCAGACCCGCGTCGTCGTGACAAGTATGTTATGTTTGACAGGTAAAGGTTGAAATTCTCGTCTGAGCAGGGTGTGCCTTTTTTGCTTCTTGTGTGAGATTTACTTGAAGACGTCAAGTCGCCGCCACTTCGAGGCGGCAGACACAAGCGTTATGTCACGGAGACGGAGAGGCGGACCTCGTCGATATGCGTGAAGGTGGAGGGTTCCAGATGGCATCCGACAGATCCTGATAAGTCCAAGAGATGGGCGTTTTAATCTTCTCATCTCACGGCTAATGTCCCTGGACAAGCCGTGTGTGCGTGTGTGTGTGTATGTGCACCCAACTCGCTCCGATGTTACGGCAAAAGATGTTGTTTCCAAGCATGTGAGTTGATCCTGGAAGACGTCTGGGACAAAAACGCCTAATAACTGCCGCCGTATGAGGCGTCTCCCGCGTCAAACTGTGATCCTCAGCTTCCCAACCGTCGCGGAGCGCCCGTCTACTCGACCGCTCATCATGTAGCCGAAGGCCACGTTGGCCGAGGATCGCAGCCGAAGACGAATTCTACGCCGGCGAGAGGCCTCAACGGCGGAGTGGAGGATGATCCTCGCTTTAGCCACCGCCGCATTGCGATTCGGCCGAGAAGTCAGACCATAATTTGGTTATTGTGAGTGGCTTTGTTTCCCGACATCGGAAGACAAGCTAGTGATGCTTTCCCCCTCTCCCGCTGGCCCATTCCATCTTGTTTCTTTCTAGTCCAAAATAAGTAGTTGTAACAGTTGATTCACACACTGGAGCATTTTCAGCATCCGAGAAAAAAGGACATGAAGGACATTTTGAGCCTTTTTTCAGTGGCATTGCGAAGGTTCTCGAATTTGCGGACATAAAGGCTCCTCGCAGAGACCGCTGAGCATCCGAGGCTCATTTCCTCCCTCCTCCCTCACAGTTCCAGGCACAAGTACACGCTTCTTCGCTACCAGAGATCTCTGTAGGGGGCAGAAAGGCAACCAACAGGGGGGATGTTTCGAAATGACGAAGAGTTTACGTCCCTGTGACCCCCAGAGCCACTCCCAGCGCGTCTCGTCTTTCGCCGGACCTGGGCTTCACCCACTCGGTCGACGTCATGCGCGAACCGAAGGCTCCTTGACGTCTTGAAGAAAACGCGTTTCCGACTCTTTCTTCTTCTCTGGTCCGGGCAAATAACGCGGCAGCGAAGCATAGGGGCAAATCCCATGGAGGTAACATGGTCGAGGGAATATTGTTGTTTTGATTCAGCAATGCAGGCTATAAACCAGAGAAGAAGCCTTGAGGTAGGTTGGAAATAGCCGGGAGGACACGGCGCCTCTCACAAGTGGCCAATAGATTTGTTGGTGGCAAAATACGACTTCTGTGAGTAGAAGGTATGACAAGGCGCGAGCGGAATAAATTCCTCCCAATACACGACATCAGATTATCTGAGGCGATTTCGCCTGTCTTCGGCACATTTGCGCTTCTAACGAGACACCCGGTAGAAGAGATGGTCTCGCGTGCATGCAATGGAAGGAGTTACCGTTTAGCCCCTATGTCAGATGCTACCTCCGCTGAGGGTTGACGAAACGCAAAATACGCAGAAGCCAAATGAATCAAACGTCTGATTGTAGGATAACTTTTTTCAGTGAGATGGTCAGAACCCAGCGTACAGAAGGCGATAGTCAAAATTATGCTCCACAATGTCCGCTTGACCTGGCAGGCGAATTAGCAAGGAAATGGAAGACAGGAGTTCAAAGATTTTACAAAGGGTTATCGGGCTCCATTTTACTTTATCTCTGCGCCATTTCACTTCCCAACGGACATCATTGGCCGTTACTGGCAAGTGAGTTTTTTAATACAGCGTAGGCGGACTGTAACCGCGTGTGGATGTCTCCTTTTATACCACTCATAAAACAGTGTCATAGTTGGATGACCTGACCGCCATGAGCAGGATGTCCCGTAAATTGACTTACTGGCAAAGGGGACGAGTGACGGCAATATCGTTTCCTCTGCTCAGCTTTTGATTTAAACACAGCAGTCGGACAGGGAGATCCTATCTGAATAACTACTGACCCATGTCAATTCGGGACTATTCACATTTCCCTCCTTGCCTTAAATGATGAAGCGAACTGTTTATGACGATATGAAGGTGGAATTGGTGGTATCTTGATCAACTCGATAGGAAAGAGCTGAACGTGGATAATTTAATACTGCTACTCCAAACGTTTCAGTAGTATTGATTTTAAGGACTGTGCAGTGTTGGTTGGGGACGACTATTTACCCTCAATTGGCTGAATACAGGGGTGTAATACTATCTGTCCCTGCTGCTGCGCTACCTTCACCCCATGCCGAATCGGTCTACGCTCAAATAAGAGCCTTTACGGCGCAGTCTACGGTGGCAGAACGATCCACTGTCTTGCGATTCCCGACTCAGCGGCCTACAGACTGTTATTGGCGCACACCCTTAAAATTGTCTTACCGTCGAAGTCGGTGAAAGTACAAACTTTGTACCCGTGATACCCTTTCCCAGTTCATTTTTCCCGATTGCTAGATTGTACTCTTTTCCATCCACCAGGACAGGGTGAAGATGACTCTCATCATCGCTATTGAGAGGCGGTGAGTGATCGCACATCCACCCGCGTTGGTGTTGCAACGCCTTTCCAGACTGCAGAAAAATTACAAAGTAGCGTCGTCAGTTAACTTAGCAAAAGTGTTTTGGGTTTCAGTTGTGTCCACCGCCACCGCACTTATTAGACTTACTGTGTGGTGGTATTCAATATGTTGGCTTTTGCCATGACCCTGAATTTTTCCCAGATGCGGCTGTTAAATGTTGAACTAAATGCTGCCATCCTCCTAGTGCTCACTTGTATCGTGGAAGAAATTTATGCCGAATTTTCATGTTACTAGTTTTGAGTCAAAAATTCCAGGGGTCAGAGACGTTAAGTCAAGGAATCCACCGAGGATGCGGATAAGTTAAATCCGTGGCCGTAAAGATGAGGCTGTGTGGAGTACTTTGAGAAGATTGTGTTGGCTCCTTGCTACCAGACCCGCGTCTAATCCACTCGGTGAGTGTGCGCAGCCGAAAATGCAGGCCGTTTAAGCGAAATTGGGCAAACACGCGCTCACCCTCTGCTTAGATCTCACCGAAACACCGCCTTCACGTCAACCTCTGGAGTTCTTCGCTTTGATTGCATGACCTCTAACATGCGGGTGAATGTCCCTCTGTCTTCTTCTTCTACCTCTCCTCATAGCGTCTGCGAACGCGGAAGGATAATCGTGTTGGTGAAATGCCGTTAGACTTCCGCGCTCCGAAACCGCAACGCCCGCCAGGGGAGGCGGGGGCGGGGCGAACCTCGCATAATCGGCTTTCAGGTTATTTGTGCACCGACGGTGGAAGAGACGGAGCGGAGTGACGTGGATCTGTGGCGCTGTAGTTTAGCAAATCGCAGGACATGTTTTCCGTGCTCTTCGCCCCGGTTTGCCACCCTGAGCATGCACAGACTGCCTCCAACGCCCCAAAAAGCGTCGCATAAGTTTTGTTTTTAGGGACTATGCTGACCTAAATAGAGGCTACAGCGGCCAGCGAAGGGACAACGAAAGTGACAGCCTGATGCGCCGGGAGCCTGAAGCCCTGGAGACCGTTTTAACCTCCACTCTGTCATCACCTGTTACGGCAGATGGACTTTCCGGGACCGCTTTTGCGTTTCACTTGCAACTCCTTCTCCCCGACTCAGAGGGCATGGACAACCGTGTGACCGAGTGACATGGAGAGCACTGAAGTGTTTGTGCCTCCTCGGCCTATCGCAGCCTAGCGCAGAAAATGGGGTTGGTAGAGTTTGGCAGCCGCAGCCGGCGTGTTTGGACGCGCGAAGTTAGTGGTGGTGACGGGACATTTGGTGCGAGCTTCGGCCAATTTGGTCAATACGGTGGGTTCCAGAAATTATGATCCTCCGCCACCCGCTCCCATGCCCCGCCCCGCCCCGCCCTCCTGCACCATGCGGTATTCAGAAGTCGTTTTAAACGGAGGGTTGCAAGAAGCCGATTTATCAACTCACGGTCTGCGGGCTGAACAGTCAAAACGAGGGTTTATTAACCGCGCTAGCGAAGCGACAGGGCGAGTGGACGCCCACACGGAACAAGCGCTGCTGTGTCGCCCTCACCCATTGCCTCGAGCAAAATAACGCCATGGCGGCGGGGAGGGGCTAAAGTGCGCGACATCGGTGCAAACGGCCTCCGTGGGCCCGACCTGCCGCCGGACTTTGGCGCGGTGGTGAGGATTCGGGGCGCTTTCATCTGCGGGCGGGAAAATGACGATGTCTGCGGAGGAGGCACAGCTCGTAACGCTCCAGTTGCCTTTGCTCTCCCCTCTGTAACAATTTTTGCATATCTGGTAAAAGTTGGACTGCAGTTATCGTGCCATGGCGGCGTAATTCCCTTCCTACTGGCAGTTATTTTCCTCTTTGAGAGCCGAGAGATGCCGCCAGCCAGTCGCTCTCGGTAGCTCATTAACCGAAACCTTTCGCTCCTCCCGCCTAATTTCGGCCATTAGCACTTCAACACCCGCGTAGTCATGCCGCTTGGCTGTGGGGGAAGGAGGAGCCCTCTGTCGGCTGTGTGGGGCCCAACGCGTCCGCCGAGGGGACGGGACGAGTCAGCGGCCTCGTGATGGATTGCATCTCCCGCCGCCGGCGTCCAAAACCTGAGTCCATTTTAACAACGCCGGTTCTGACCACGCATTCCGCATGCGGGGATCACAGCCCCACAGCGTCTCGGCCGGGCGTGCTTTGGCCGGGGTCCATCCGGGTCGGTGGGGCGGTGCGGCGGTGAGTAACGCCGTTTATTTGCGTGCCTGCTGAGTAAGCGCTGAGAAAATGGTAGAAATAAAACAAAATTTAGTTTCACCTGCACTCTTATCCCCCATTCGGCTCGTCTTTGAACCACTATAACTGTTAGGCGGAGTTTGGATGGCATGGGGCAGATTGCCATTTATCTGCGCATCTTATAGCACAAGTGAGTGTCCCATCCGATGGTGCTCTGTACTTTTGACTTGACTCACCACCCGTAAACACTGTGAAGTGTTGCCATGACTGGGACCGGGACGGGGGGGGCCGCTTCAGGCCCCATAAATGCCAGCCGACCCACTCATCGCCGGCGAGCCGCGGTGCGTCGAGTGGGGGCTGGCAAGCAGCGCGCGCTCCGCTTTCACCAGCCCTCCTTCGTCGGGGACGCGTGGGTCCCAGCCTGCGTCCGCCTACCACGGCTCTTCATTCCGCCGTGCGACGCGTACTTCGGGTTCAGCGCTCCTCCAACCAGTCACGGCGGTTTGTTCGCAAGTTGCCCAGCCCCGAAGAGTACGGCTTGGGTCCTTGGTTCCCATCCGGTCTGTTGTCCTTATTAACACCCGTTCGCGCTATTCCTTACTGCTCAAAGCATAAAACGGCACCGGCATCCCTCTACCTCCTTCGCCTATCTCAACTCGCTTCCTTTCGGAGCGCCTCCGCTGCTGTTCAGCTTGTTTCTGTGCAACTTCCTCGGCCGAGGAAGCAGAGACGGGGAGGCACGGACATAGTCCGGTGGCGAGGACCCCGAATCGCAGGGCTGTGGGATTGACCGCATTGTTTTCCCACACCAGTCTGCCATTTTGTTTTCAGATTTGGGCGCACATGCTATGAACGTGGCGGCGGTCGGCAAGATCCTATAAAGAGGCTGCCGAAAATGCCACCAGGAGTTTTCGTCCCCCGACAGTGCGGGAATAAGCGGTCACATGGACGGATTTTCTCAGCTATGCTAACTGCTACAACAACGCGAGTGTGGTGTTCAGGAGACGCCTCACGATACCCTGTTTAGGGCGTCGGGGCCCGTCTCCTTCCTTTCAATCGCTCTTCTGCCATCATCGCGTGTGTCCGTGCATCCACTCCTCATCCTCTGCCATCGAGGAGGTCTTTTCTCCCACTAACCTCACTTTTGAGGCACTCAAGTCGCGCCTCTCACGCTTCCCACTCCTTCCCCTTTGTGGATGGCTTTCGAGCAGTCGTCCTCCTAGCGATGCCTCGTCGCCTCCAAGGCTTGGCCTTTTCGCCTGCCCCTCCATAGAAAGGCCATCCGGGGGACGGTCAAGTTGCCTGGTCGAAGCAAAAGCCACGAGTCTGTTTTGTAAACCTGTTGCACTCTGACACGCCTTTCCTCCGTCCTTCCAGTACCGCGCCTGCAGTCCACGATTGCGTTGCCCAAGGAAGCAGAGGCAGTAGTTCATTAGGGCATTTTCTTACAAACTGATTCGATTCTCATGTGTCGAAAGACAAGCATCAAAACGTTGATTTTCGAAGAATCCACGTGATGCGACATGAAACTGTGCCTCCGGCTGGTCGGGCATCGCCCTCGTTCATTTCGAGGAAGAACCATTTTGGCCTCCTCTTCAAGCGAGTGCACAGACCAGGCCTCTTTCGCCCACTCCGGGGACGCTGGGGAAGTGGGGAGTTGCGCGCTGCCTCGCCTCAGCCGGCGCTGCTTCCTCACCGCACTCGTGTTCCCCTCAGAGCCGTCTTGGGCCGCGGCGCACCAACCTTCTCAGCCGATTTCCCTTGACATCATGAGAGAAATACTTAGGCCATTGATAAAGGAGACTGGGAAATGACTCTTTTTGTTTCTCCTCTGATGCTTTTAGAAATCTCAATTTCTTGGGGGAGTCAAACATTTCCGCGCCAGGTCTGACGCCTCCTGCCCCCACCGCGGCCCTCATCCCGGTCAGTTATTCGACTAGGCCACGTGCTGCCCCCCAAAAAATGAAGGAACAATTAGCATCAGAGGCAGTTTATTGGGGCCGCTGACACATTCTGATGTGAGTTGGATCCACCCTAAAGCCTGGAAAGTTGCGTATGTTTGAAACTGGAGCCGGAGCTTTCAGCCCATCGAGTTGGTCTAATTTGAAGTTGGTAAATCGAATCCGCGCCAGGGCCGAAGCCATGGTATTAAATCTTCCGGTGCTTAGGGTTAGGAGACCCTCCTCCAACCAATTGAAACATCCTCCTCGAAACGAGACCGGAGATTGTCGAACGGGCGACAGGCCAAAAAACTGCCCTCCGATGGTTGGGGGCGTTTGCCCTGTCCATTTTATTGCTGAGTCAGGAAAAACGCGCCTGCAATTACGTGGGTACGGGCGTGTACGGGCGCTGGCCCGGGCATCAGGAGTTATCGCGCGCGCATGTCCGCGTTCGCCTCACCCACGCACGACAATTCAGCGGTGCTGCCGGGGCCAGCACTCCCTCCGCCGAATAGCAGAGCCCTCCTCCAGGAATAGCAGTCGAAGCTGCATCCCGAGCGCGGCAATGTGCTCGTTCCCGAGAAATGTGCCACAAATTCGGCCATATCACCGGGAGGTGTGTGCGGGTGTGTATTCTTGGTGTGACGTGACTTTGCGCGTTCCCTCATGCCCATCACTTCCTTCCTCCTTGTGATGGATTTGATGTCGCAAGTTGTTGGCAGGGCTGTTTATGACGAGGTAGTGATGATAAATGGCAATAATTTTTAAAGCCGCTTTCGCATTTAGTCGAGCGTCCACACAGCACCAGCTTCCTTGATATAAGGGGACGCAAGAGGCAGTCATTTGGACTCCATCCAAATATTCCTCCCTGTGGATTTTAGGCAAAATGTCCTTTGAACGTGACCACCTTTGGCCCGGGAATTTTAACATTTCCTTTATCATTTACTCGTCTACAACGGTGGGGTGCATTACAGCAAACGGGAACAGAGGCGCTCGCCTGTGCCCTCCCCTCCCCACATCCGCATCCGCATCCGCATCCGCATGCGAGCAGTCCCGATGGCGACGATGACGACTCGCCCCGGACGCAGAGGACCTCTCAGGCCTGCGCTGCGGCGAGGTGGGCAAGATGCGAATCTCCCCTCTCCACTAATGGCAATTAGTGGAGAAGAAGACGAGCTCCGGCCCAAATCGTCATCATCGCATCGCATCGCGACTGCCAACGCCCAAGGCAACCTCTCGGTTTGACTCGAAGAAGGTGGCCCGCAATGCCCTGCACGTGCGGTGTCCCGGCCGCGGATGAGGAAATACGAGTCGGACTTGCTCGTGACCTCTTTTCGTTTTGCCCCAACACCACACCACTCAGGGCGATGGGCTGACATATTTTGCGCCGTTCGCAGCGCGTTGTGCTGGAAACTGGTAAAACTCGAAAACCGGGCTGTGAGGCAAGTGACTGCCGAAACTGAAGTGATTCTCGTTTCCAAGGTGATTTCTTCTTTGTTATGCACAATTCCGCAAAAGGTGTTGTGATCAAATGCAACTGCGGCCGGGGCGAGGTCGCAGAAGACGGAGGGGGCAGGTCCTGCCTGTTTTGCCCTCCTTCCCTTTTTTCCTTCCCCCTGTCAGTCCAAACCGACCGACAGGCGAACGAGGGGCGCGCCTTTTCCTTTTCTCGCCACCATGAGGACGCGGCGCGAAGTGAACGGATCCGCGAGGCGAGCGTGGCCACCGCGGTTGGGAAGCGTCCACACCAGCCCCCTGGGAGTGGGGGCGGGGATGGCCGCTTCCTGCCGCGCTGCCAAAGTCAGTTGGTCGGTGACACATTGCAAGTGGCGACGGTGGTTCCCCACGCACACACGTCTGACTCACCGGGTCGGAGGGAAATTTCCACTCTCGGGCATTCGAATCGCGCCTTTTCGCGGACTTCATTTTCAATGGCATTTCGAGGGGCGGAGGAATGTCAGGCGGCTGCTGTGCGCCATGTTGCGTCACGCCCTGCGAGGGATTACCTCAGCCCGTGGCCAAGTGGCAGAAGAGAGGCGTCGCTGCCTTCTCCCCGCCTCAGCACGACGTCCCCTTTGAAGCGGCGGAGGATGGGGGGGTGGCTGGTGGACAGCTCGCCCGATAACACCGTTCCGCAGGCAAAAGGCGTAACTCTTTGAACTACTCGACTTCCTGAGACAAGAGCACTTGGTGACTTCGTTTCAGGCAGCCGTCTGATGGCAACAAATATATTCGTGGATCAAAACTACTCTGTCCAGAATACCTCCTTTTCGCAGACACGGAACCTCAAGAGATGAGAAAGGAAGAAGAAGATGATGATGGGTTCTCTGATATTCCGCACTGAGGATTTGTGCCCACACGGCGGGCGGAAGACTTGGGTTGCAGGTGGAAATCGTCGGGACGTGAGCTTTTTCGGCGCGATGTGTCACGCGCTGCGGACTGGGTGGCCTGTTGGCGGGAGATCTGTTGCCCACGTCTGTTGCAGAAGTGGTTATTCGTGTGCTTGATGTCCTCCTCAGTTGGCTGGACCGGCCGATTCGCCGGCTTGTCCAGCACGCGCGGAGGCAAATCCCCGGCAAATGATGTGCAGATTTGATACTCTGAGAAGCGTATGAGCGCGCAGTCGGACGCCCGGAAGAAGGTAATGTGGAAACGTGGTCCAAAAATTCGAGCATTTTAATCAAGAAAGCTTAACAAGGTGAAAAATGTAAACAGGGTGTCACAGGAACTATCCGTCCGTCAAAGCTGCCGTCTTTTGATCGCCACCGCCTCTTAAACTCCTAAGTGCGCCTCGTCCGCTTTTCATCCCTCCGGTCGGCGGGTTTGGTGTCGCTGATTGGCTGGGGAAAAACGAGTGTTATAAGCCAAAAAGGGAATTATATGAAATAAAAATGCCGTTGGCAGGTCGTTGAAGGAGAATGTTCTCACACCAAACTTGTTTTAGACTCTTCCTAAGGATGGTATGAAAACATGAGAGATTCCGTACTGACAAGTCAGTGGCGCAGAACTCTCGTTTGAGCAAATTCAGCCCAGCTTCTGCGGGGGGGAGAAAGAAGCCCAGCGGTGAGAGGACTTTCTTCCTCCACTTCAGCCCCCTTTCCTGGGAGTCGACATCATGACAAAAACGCATTTATTTGGTGAGAAACAGAACGGCGAAGATATCGTTTCCCAACATGTCACTGCCTCGATATGCGCCGAAGGAGGCGGAGCCTTCGTCGCCACTGCTCGGTCCCGCGACTCCGACTCTCCCGTCGGCGCCACAGTCGCGGCCAGCCTCATTCATTAACGCGAAGGCCGGCCGAAGTGTGAAACGGGCGAGAGGAGGCCGCACTTCTGGCCGACCGTTTGATGCCACACCTTGTGGCGAGACACGGCCCGCTTGCTGGCGCGAAAAAGCCGGTTGAAAATAAAGTTCGTTCACTGGCTGACGGTCACGCTTTAGCTCAAAAAGGGGTCCACCCGCCGTTCAGCGCAGTCGCCGAAGCGACTTCGGCTGCTATGGGTCCTTCTCCCCCGACTGGGAGTTGAACGACCTGATTTATAATTAACTGCCCAATCCGTGATTCGCATTCCGTAAGATGGGAGAATGAATAACCCATCGCGTTAGTCCCTGGAATTCCCGTAATGAGTGGGCAAAGGAATGGAATTTGCCCGTCACCCTGATAATTCCGATTTCAAAAATTTTGTACACAAGTCCAGACAAACGTCATTTCCGCTGGCCTTTCAGCTGCTGGCTTAATCACGTCGCCCCTGCCCACCAGCTTCTCTGCCACCTACCACCACCGCGCGGTGCATCCGCGCTGCAGGAGCTCGTCAGCTCTCCCTTCTGACGCCTCTCGCCCTTCCACACGCCCGCCATGCGTTCCCCGAGGCAGAAGAACCCCCCAAAGAGGGCTGAACACCCGAAAAAGACAGTGGAATACGGGCATGAATTTACTTCCGCTCCGCTGCGAATTAGCCGTTTTCTGTGGAGGGACGCGGCTTCTAAAATTGCCGCTCCTCTGGCAGGTAAAAGGGGTCAGAGGGGAGGCCTGCACACAGGCACCTCCGCTAAGTGAAAGGCGGCCTCCTCTGAGAGCAGGTGGCAGACAGAAATGACAAGCCACATGGGAGGATGAAATTACTAACTTCACTGGCAATTCTTCGAGTGCCCTATAATTTTCCCCAGCTCAGAGAGCATATTAGGGCAAATTGTGTTCTCTGAGCTATCCGTCAGTGAGATGAGGAGCGTGGCCTCCTTTAGCCAGCGGTTGGCAGATACGCGACCAACACTGGGTGGAGCGCAGAGCGTCGCATTCTCCGAATGTGCCCGACACTCGCCTCCCCTCGCCTCAGACGTCACTCGTCAAGGTTTTGCGCACGAGCGCTTCGCGTCGACGTGGATTCACCCGGGCATGCAAAGTTGTCGGGCATTCGTGCGACTGCGAAGGGCCGAGGAGGGTGCGGGTGCCAGGGTCCGTGGAAACGTTGCGCTGTAATGAGTGTGCCAACGCCCCTGCCGAAATCCGCGGTGGGGTGGCCTTGCGCAGACAGCGAACCTGCGCCTGTCAGAGCCTTGCGCCAGGAACGCGACGAGTTTCCGCGGCCGAGGTCCGTTTAATCCCATTTGTTCAACCAGAAAGCCGTTCTAGTTGGAGAGCCACAAACACTTTGACTCGTTAATTTGCGCGAACCCCGACTTGAGGGATTCGGTACGGTTGGATGAAGGTAGCCGTCTCAAATTGCAGACGAAGCGGCCATTTTGAGGTTGTCTCACAGCCCCGCATCCGGCACGCCATTGCATGAGCACCGAGCAACCTGCACAGCCGTCTTTCAGAGCGGTCTGACCTGGCCCGTGAGCTGGAACAGGCGCAAGAAGAGCCAACATTGCTGACAGGGGACCTCCGACGCGCCTACCTGTCTCGACACGCGTCAGACTTGAAACGCTCCGGCAAAGGTGCGGCAAGCACTCATCTGCGGCTGGCTAGGAATCCTCTCTGCGATTCCATGCGATCTCCGCACACGGTCAGACAGTCGCCGGTCTAATACCTCGTGTCCGTTGATCGCCGGACGTCTCTGCGCAACGGCAGTCGTACGCGGTTGTGGAGGGAATAAGGATGTCTCTCCCGTCTCGACGACTGCATTTGCCAGGAATGAGCGAGTTGGCGACCCCGCTCCACTGGAACTTATGCGTTATACCCTCGGGGCTCACGTCGCCCGCATAAATCAAATCTTCCGTCTGTGACTGCAGGCCAAGCAGAACCCGCTGCACTCCATCTGACCGAGGCGGCAACCGTGAGGAGCGGAGCGTTGTGTAATCAATCTGTCCTCCGACAGGACTTTGACAGACTGACAACTCCTCTCCAGAGCTCTGAACGACTCATTAACGGCGCCACAAGCCCAGAAGCCGTTTTATTGGTGCCCTACATCGTATGCTCGCCCGGGGAGGTACTAAGAGGCGTTAAAAATACTTTTTCTGTCTCCATACGCCATGGAAATAATGAACGCAACGCCTCCTCATACTCTACTCAGAGTTCCTCGTTTAAACGTTGACAAAGTGTCAATTTCACTTTGACTGGGCGATTAAACGGGGCGACGTGTTCGGACATCTCGGGACCATCGGCGTGAACTGCGGCCAGGCAAAAAGACGGCCCGGGGGGAGAGCAGCCAAATAGCATTTTTCGCGAGGAAAAGGCGGAAGATGGCGGCGTTCAAGGGAACCCTCCGTACAAGTCAGCTTCAACCTCGTGATCCTGCCGAATAAATTAATTTTCATTCTCGCTAATTAACTTTCCCGCCAGCGTTTCCCACCGGCTTTTGTTTTTGAGAGCTAACAGTGAACCCTGAAGAAGGGGATTTGGACAGACCAGGAGGGAAGCATTCATTCCTTGGACTTCCGAAACGCCTGCCTCAAATGCGCCTCCAGCCTCTCTTAGTGTTGTCAGGAGAACGAGGACGACGCTCAAAAATCGTAGCTTTAAGGTAAAAAATGAGACGTGGTCGGCTCTAAGCCACCTCCACATTCCAACAGTTGACGCAATCGCTTCCAAACGCGCCTTCCTCCTCGCGGGGCGGGAGGGAAGAGGAGGATGCCGCTCCAGTGGAGGCGGGCACGCCTCCGCCGGTTCTCGCCCTCGGTGAGTCGCATCGGGTCCTCTAAATCGCTCCACCGTTGGCTTATTCAGACGACACAGTCACTCACAACTCAATCGTGGTTAAGCAGCTTTCAGCACGTTTCCCGGTCCAGTTGCCCGCAGCTGCAGGGCAGATACGCCGCCTGCTCCCGCGCCCGGCCTCCAGCCCTTGCCAGTGCCAAGTCTGGCAGTGGGACTTCACAAGATGGCGGAGACTGTGCAAATACTCTGTCTCGTAAGCGCAGTTATCGGGCGCACTATAAAAAAAGTGGAGCGGCGACGGGCGGCGAGATAATGATTCCACCGCTCTGGCAACTGCGCCACAAGAGTGACGATTGAAGTGTGTTGATTTAATTTATTTTAGAGCTGATCACATCGGAACCATCGCTTGATTGCGGGTAAACGTTGGGGGCACAGCCGTGGCTTGCACTGCCCCTCCAGTTGGGGGCATCATTAAAATTGCTGACGAAACTGCCGCGGCTCCATTCCAACACCTAAACGCAGTGACTAGGAAAGAACAGATTTCCTCAACAAGTACTCCTCAAATTTCGTTTTGGCAACGCCAAGAGCCTTGAGAACTGTGGAGGTCATTGAAAACACAACGATATGCAAAGGCGAGTGCAGGCGTCAGCTCACGCAAACGGTGGCGGAATGTGCGAGGCCCGAGGCGCACGGCTGGTCTGTTAGCAGCGGCGAAGGCCACGGTGTTCCGCGACCCGCGGCGCAGACAAAGTGAACCACTGAAAGGTAGAAACAGCCAGTAGGTCAATAGCGGAGGAATCGGAGCCCCCTGCAACTTGTGGTCTTTAGGCGAGATGGTCTGATTAATGGCGACGTGAGGGCATTCGTGGCAGGTGTGCAGAGATCCACGGTAAGCGATGAAAGTAAGAGGAGTTGGGAGGAAACCCCGCCAGCTGCGTAAATCGGTTTCATGAGGCCCTCAAATTTGCCCGATTGTAGCAATTTTAAGTTTTCGACGAGTGTGAAATGATTGGCCGGAATGCCCAAATGGACGCGTTCAATCAAAACGCCGAGGGTTTCCCGGCAGCCCCCGAAAAGATTTGACAAAAAGCGTTTTATGCATTCTCACCCACGGTTATGCGCAACCGATGACGAAGCCTCCGCGCCATGACTAGACAGATGACTAGGCGACGGGAAAGCGTTGACTCAGTGATCCACGTGGTCTTCGAGGCTCCACGGCTATGCTGGGGTGGGGGTCAACAGCTTTCTCACCGAACGAGTCGCGGCTGAAGGCGGCCAGGAGAGAAAGCGGAGCAAGGAGCGGACCCCCCTCACTCCATGCTCACACAATGCGCGAGTTGAGACGGTTATTTGCGGGAGGAGGCGCCTCCACCAGCTCATGCGACTGTCGCCGTTGTGCCCCGAGACGATCTCACCACCTTCACCTTCATAGTCGGGCGCCTTCTGTCTGACCAAATGCACAAAAAGCGGCACAAAAAAAGCCAATTATCTCCAATCCTTGTCTGCCCTGCGGCGTGGCATAATTTACTATTGTATAAATTTAAATTTACATCCAGCGAAATCCTGCTGTGGCACACAGGTTGCACACACACACACACACTGATAGAGAGAGAAACACGCGGCCCTGCCTGTCTCCTGTGCACTTTAAATGCACTTAACATCCACCAGAGATCTTAATCACCATCTTCTCAAAAGTCTCAAGACATTAATTGTCAAGGCCCCCGTTCTTCTCTCTCGCCCCCTGCGGGGGAGGGTGAGGAGGCCTAGGCGAACACGCCGTGCGACACAGCCGGCGGGGCAGCCTGGTTGCAGGCGAAGGACGGACTTCCACTCTCACCTTGTTGCCGCGAAGCAGCACCTACAATAATGCCTTGAGCAGTGTGGGGAGACCACTTTCGACCGAGTGCTGAGATGCACTGATTTCCAAATGTTGGGGAAAGGCACGCAATACGGACCAGACGTTTCGCTTATTCGACTCTATGTGTGGGGAGAGGAACGCCAAGGCTGTGCAAGACGCTAACTCAAAATCTCCACAACGTCCTCCTCGGGTGGAAAGGTGAAGAGTTGTGCTGCTCCGGGCTCCTCATCCTCCACTCGCCTACCCGCCCTGACGCCTCTGCGCGTAGCAAGCACTACGGCAGGCTTAAGTTTCACGAGATGACTTTCGCCAACATCGACTCACGTGCACGGACCAGCCCAGCACTCCAGCATGCATCCTCGGTGTTGGAGAGGCACCGCGAGAGCGCGAATATGTGTTGTTTATTGTCGCCGGGAGGTCAATTGGAATTTTTGCAATTAAGGGTGTTCGACCGAATCGCTACAATGTAAACAGCCGACGATGATTCCACAGTTGGCGTTGTGTCAATCCACCGGACTTGGGCTAGAGCTCGAAAATGCATTAGGGCATTGGCATGCACACACTCTAACAGCCTGTTAAGAAAGTTGCGCGGCTGCTGGCCATGGTCGAGCCAACACAGCACTACGAAGTTCGCATCTGCCTTTGTTGGCCTCATTTCCCATGAGACAGGCCTCACGTACGACCCCCAAGTCCGTCTTCCTCGCTCGTGGGGGTTGAAGGCAGGGGCGTGCATGGGGGTAGGGGCTCCACCGGTCGCCTCGGGAGCCAAAATGGCCCACAACAGGAGGGTCCGCGGCGGTTAATGCACCAAAAGTGGGAGAAGTCGAAGACAAGGGTGCAATTTCGAAAGCCTCAAGTTCAAAAACTGCAGGCATGAAAGGAAAAATTAGTTCTTCGATCAAAGCTCGCACTGTGGGGCGGCGACTGCCGTCTTCGACCCCGCCAGCGTATCGTTTCCTGCGAGTTTTGAGGTCGCTTAGGCCTCATCCCTCGTGGCCATCGCTGTCTGAATGAATGGCCACCTCGTGCGTTCACAAACCCGATGCCACGACTGCTGAACAACTCGACTTCATGGCCACGGCAGGGGCTTCGTCGCTACAAACTTCCCTCTGTCAAAAGCTGTTCTGACTAACATCCGCCTTCTAATTAGTCTTTCAACTGGTGACTTTCGATGTAGTGCAGCGCTCGAGAGGGCTCTAGGCAACGACATCAAGCGTGATTGCACTCCTGCCGCCAGAAGACGTCACACTCACGCCGTCATCCGCCAAACCTTTCTCTAACCGCGCGTATGATCCAATCGACTTCACCTGCTTCTTCTTCTTCTTCTTCTCCTTCTTCCACCCTTATTTACTGCAAGAGAAAGCGGGAGTGAGGTGTAATTCCCCCTCCACCTTCCACTGTTGGACTCCTCTCTCCATCCCAACGATCCGCCTGATTCAGCGTTCAGATAAAAGTGGCTTTGCTTCGATGATACTTTGTCGATGCGCTTCGCCCCGAAGGTGTCAAATAATGATTAATTTTAAGTGTGGATATCAATGTCCATTGATCTTATCGTGCATCGTGACGAATTTAAAGAGGATTTTGTCCCGGGCAAAGATTCTCCCTGGGGTCGAGTTAACGACTAAAATTTAACAGAGAATCCGCTCGAGGTGGGCGTCGAGATTCAGTAGTCGAGGTCATCAAACCAATCTTGTGGCCAAATCAACCTGGACCACAAGCACTATGAAAATACGCGATTTAAATGGAGTCGGGGAAATTCAGTTGGCAAGTCGCCCTCTGACTTAACGAAGTCATTCGATTCGCCACAAAACGGCCGCCTTGTCCACGTCCAGCACACATTGCCTCCCACTGGGAGAGTAAAGCCGGGTCGAACGAGGTCATTCTCGAAATACTTTGCCTTATCGCCCATCATAGACGGTCGTGTCTTGTTTTCGATGTTGACTCTTGTAAAAAGCCTGAGAGATAGTGGACAGCCGCAACACGAAAAAAGGTGTGCCCAACCGACACTTAATGAAAGCGCTGGCCCGTACAGCGCCCATTTTTCATCTCTCTTCAAAGTGACTGCAAATTTAGTAGTTCAAATTCCACCTCGGGTGAGCAGGATCCGGTCGCATTGGCTACAAAGGGGTGACTGCTTGTCAAAATCATCTCTTACGAACTACCAACCTGAACAATAGGACAAGCACATTTTATAAAAACTGACAGCCACGTGGCTGTCTCCCACAGAGACCACGTCAGCTGACTGTCAGGAGGATATTCAACTAATTTGGAGAACGACAGCGGTTCAGTGCATGTCAAATAAACGTATGTTAAGTAATCAAAGACAAACAGCTTGCTTCTACTACAAGACCGCTGTTCCAGACGGACGATAAGTCCAACTTGCAGCTCGAGAGCAAGATACCTGAAGACGAGGTAGAGCATAACGGTATGGCTACTGAACACTGAAAGAAAAAAGAGCTGGAAATGCAGTAGAAGAAGCCAAAGTCGCGTGTTGTCAATGTGGAGTTCGAATCAGGTCAGACTAAACGACCGAGTACATGTAAGTATACGACGAAAAAGGTGTTGACTTCTCCAGCACTTTCCATGAAACCGTTATTGAAGGTTTCAACAATTCTACAAAGATCCAACAGGCCTCCCGTGATGTCCCAAGTTCCGCAGGAGAGTGCTGATAATGTTAGGAAAACAAAGGCCTTTTATCGCGGTGCACAAGACGAGGGGAAACGTATCCAAGGCTGCACGCTGTGGATGACCCGCGAAATGCTATTGTGTAAACACGACCCGACTTTATGGATCACTCCATGTGACGAGCGTGCATATTTAACAAAGTAATACGGGACAGGCGAGGCAGTTTGTCAGGAGTAGAAAAAAAAATGTCCACGCTTTCAGAGCGAAGCCTGCTCCCACAATCCTAATTCGTTGTAATGCTGTAGTTATGTGCAATAACCGTCCTTCTTACAAACGTCACGGGGATCAAAAAGGCGAGTAAAATCAGGATTTATCTATTCCACCTAAATGATCACTTGTACCTAACTGCCGTCAGTTTGGCCAAATAATTCTGGCTTAACGCCCATTACAATCAATCACTATTGTCAATAAGTTGAAAAAAAAAGATTTACAGGAAATCCGAGATGTGAATCGCCTCTCGGTATCCCAGATGCCGAATAGTGTTATAGGATAATCCGCTTCCATATCGCCCTCTCCTGTGACAAACAAATGCATTTCTGGAAGGAATTGAACAAAAGTGCGTGTTCTAACCTTGCTTCCGCGTAATGTATAACAAAAATGTTTTTGCCACGTCTCCACAAAAAAGAACAATACCCAGTTTTCACATATTTACAGGGGCTCAATCCATAGGTGGTCTCATGTTAGCTTAGGGCCTATTCCGCAGAGAGACAATTTTTAGCCAAAAATCCCAGCCTCAGATTAATGGTTCCCACTGGAAGCACTGAACTTATGCAAACATTTTCATCTTCGTGTGCGTTTTAAGGAAGGCAGACTTGAAGAGAACAAAGGAAGAACAAGAGAGAGATTCAATAAACATACATCTTATGTATTTTCCTTCCCGCACACATACACAAACACACGTACCTTCGTCCCCTCCTTCCTTCTCCTTTGCTGGAAGCTGAGAAAGATGAATGTCATGGAGGGAAACAAGCGTACGCGACGCGAATTGGGAGTGAGGAAAGCATTTCATACACTATACACAAATAGGAGGGCTGGTGACTGACCGAAAATGAACAAACGAGGCTCATGAAGGGGCAGATGGTGCCTAGTCAGGTGGATGGGTGGAAAATGTGGGGAAGAAGCGAGCACAAATGCAACATCTAGGGATGGGATTGAAAAGGATAGAGTAGTAGGAGAGTAGAACGGGAAGAGACGACAAACACGGCCAATGCGAGCGAATAAGCAAAGAAGGCCATACGGATGTGAAAGACCTTTTGTTTTATGCTGTGTGCACGCATAGAAGGCGGCAACAGCTCCATGAGAGGAAGGGAGGGGGGTAAGGAGAAGCAGAGGGGGGGAGTAAAAGAGCACAAGCAGCCAAATAACCTGCGCATCTCCAAGTTCTCCTTATTGTGGTGTAGTGTTTGGTGGTGGTTGGGACTGTGATTGTGACTGTAGCTGTGGTGGCGGCGGAACGTCGACTTTATCGGAGGTAGGTGCTGGCAGGTACTGGGCATCCCCAAGCAGATGCGAGGATGACTGGTGTTGGGGTTGGGGTTGAGGTTGGGCCTGGAATGCAGAGTTTGGCTGTGACGACTGTGTGGAAAGTGGGAAAAAGTGTTGCTGACTACTGGACTCGACAGAAGCTGTCGACGCAAGCGCGGCCTCGACTGCACGAACATGTTGTTCAATCTGTTCCCAAAGCTCAGGCTGGAAAAATCGGCGAAGATCAAAGAAAGCCCGCTTATAGCCCTGTAGTAGGTGGTTCTCGTGCTGTAAGTTGTTTACTGCGGCGCGAAGAGCCTCGTTCTCAGAGTTCAAGTGCACGAATTGATCTTGCAGGGTTTCCATGATCGCTAGCCGGATTACATCCTACAAGACAAACAAGGTAAACTACCATCTCGGTTTGAAGTAAAATGGGTGAGGAATAAACTTCGACAAAATCATCGGGCGTCTTCTGCAAATGCTATTCAGAGGCCCGATTAAGCAGACAATACTTGTGAGAAGCCTTTCGCTACAACGGCCCCTACAGGAAGGGGGAACACCTTACAGGGGAAAAAACATCTATAGTACATAGCATTCGCGTAAGGAAGACTGTTTTTTTCCATAAATTAATCGACACAATCGGCACACCCTAAAATCATAGCACATTACTTTTTCTCTGCACGCTAACGCCTTGCGGATATGAAGTTGGGAGTGTGGATTAAACTTAAAAGACGTATCATACGATGTGATTTTGTTACGGCGCCCAAAAGCGATACGCGGATTCACCGAACAAAGGAGCGATTAGCTACTAAGACACCGTGGTATTTGAGTAATCCGTATGAATAAAGTGTGCAGCCGTAGGCTTTTGGGGAAATGATATGTTTCCATTGCATTGATAGTTTACAACAGTGATTCCCTCGTCGACTCCATAAGGCTGGGCAAACAAACACTACCTCGAGGAGGGCCAGCGACATGACAAGTAATGGAGGCTTTTCTCTGTGTAACAAGCAGTCAAGTGGTTCGCTCAGTTAATTAGAGATGCAATATGCAAACCAACTAACATCTATTAGTTGCTTACTGTCACAGTATGTGCAGAACCCAAGTAGGTTTAGACGTACGAATCTATGGTAGAATAAAGAGGAATAATTCGGCCGTTGCCTCAGCCCCCTCCCGAGCAGCCTCAATGAGTAAGTCGGTAATAACACAAAGGACAAATTACGACGATGTGTCTGCAAACATTCAGGCTGCCGTAGCACCTACTTACTCCTTCAGGTGATAAGCCTTCCGAACTCACGACAATCTACTGCAGCTATAGCATGAGTAGAACTGCCGCACACACACACACACATAAAGTGAAGCCAGTTGGCAGATGCGCTCAACACGATAAGAGAGCATGGCATGGAGAGAAAACGTGGAGCGGGCGTGTGGAACCACCCCGAAATGTTTTGGCATCTCCAGGAGATACAAGCACACACATGATAGACAGGCTAGTTTGGTAGTACTACGGCGTCTGGTGGTTTTCGATTAGGATAAGGGCGAGGTAAAGGGCACAGCATGAGCGAAAGTCAACTTTGTGCAGATAACCTGCTCAATCAGGACATAAATCAGGAGCGAGGGTTCACCACAAACCTTATTTGGGTGAACAAATAACTAAGAATCTTGACTATTTCTGAAGCCTACAGTGTTACTTCATCTACTTAATATCATTATACCAAAAAACACCCCAAACATAAAAATAAAGTTCAGTCGAAGGCTTTAAATAAATTTCCAGGTGTATTTCAGGTGGAGATTAACCAAAAGATATAAAATATCATCATTATGTCTTCCAAATAAATCATTAATGTGAAACAAACACAAATTTTGATGCAGATGAAGACTGACGGAGTAGTAAGCCATTGGGCGGTGACGAGGTAGCACAAAAAGCCTGTATTCCGAGTAAAAAGTAACAAATTATTAAATGACTACACATGAACACAGTTTTGTGTGGATGCATAAGTAATGTATGTGGAGCGCATTCCCATACTCATCACGCATTCATCGAGTGATTAGAGGGGAGGGGAAGAAATCGGCGGAAAAGATGTCACAGCGTTATGGTACGGCGCCGGGGCCCTCCCTTTAACAAGTTAACTAGGACGTCATCTCACAGACCGCACCCGTCCGTTAAAATGACATGAGTGTAGAGGGATGGGAAAGCCAGAGACGGGAGAGCCACCGACTGTCATACTCTCCCCATAAGGGAAACGAGGGGAAGGGAAGTGATTACAAGCACTAATTTAAACAGACTTTGTCTTTCCCACTGACAATCTTTGCAGCCATCTTACGCCCTTCACCTACCTATGAATCAAAGCTGAACTAGTCAATGTGCGGAACAGCCTCAATACAATCGCTAGCACTAGGACAGTCTCGAGTCTGTGGGTGAGACAAAAAATTGTGACGTGTCACAAATAATGCTTAAAATTTACTAACGGTGTTTAGCAGGGTTAGAGACAGAAGTCTTGTGAACAGCCTGCAGCCACGTTAAGAATAATGCACAGTTCCTATGCCTCAAGGTGTGGTAAGTATTGTTTTGCCTTTTTGTCTGCATTTCTCACTAATACATATTATACGACAATATTCGTCGAAATAGGCATATTTTAGAGTTTTGTCAAACTTCACCATAATGAGGGTCAACTCAGATTTTCAATTCTCATGCAAACAGCATGTAACGATTGAATAGCAAGCAATACAGGATATGATTAGTGAGATTAACCTAACAAGGGTTGTACCTGGAGGTCATGCAGCATACCTGGGCGCTACCACCAAAAGTTCAACCTAATTGCTCGCAATATTCTCATATACATATCAATCGAAATGTGGAAAG
Source organism: Dipylidium caninum (assembly GCA_017562135.1). Lineage (NCBI taxonomy): Eukaryota > Metazoa > Platyhelminthes > Cestoda > Cyclophyllidea > Dipylidiidae > Dipylidium > Dipylidium caninum. The sequence goes on along the minus strand of QEYB01001312.1, from coordinate 1,236,352 downwards.
CGCATGACTCTGTTCGGTAATACTCGTATTCGCGGAAAAACCAAACCGAAAAGACGTAGGGGAATGAGCAAATGAATTTGATAGCCAAAGCCAACGTGTTTCACTAATTCTAATTGGCTCGGGACAACAACTATCAACACTCGAAAAGGTATGCTCAAAAATGACTTGAAAACGTACCATGCACTTGGGCATTTGAGCCTCAAGATTGCTGGTGACTGAGGTAGGAGTGGAAGTGGGTTGGGATGAGGCCGGCAGGGGACTGTTAACGCGGGCGGCAGCAGCAGCAGCTACCTGAAAGATGTTCCTAGCTGCAGTTGAGAGGTCGACTGGTGCTCCGCTGCTGGTGTAGGTGGCGGCAGCGCCGCCACTGCTACCTCCCACTGGCTCTTGTGATATCGGTTCGCCCGTCCCTCCGACCACCGGGGATACGCCCTCCAGCCTGCTAGTGTTGGAAATTAATAAAATAAATGTTAATTTGGTCATCTCACTATATTAGCGCTTATAATACGCGAGGGATTGGCGATCGTCGACCACGAATTCGAAATTACCAAACATGATTTTTAATCGAGTAGACTCGAGTTTAGACAAAAGGGGAAGGCTAGAGCTATTTTTACATAAGGAAAAACGATTTGACCGGTTGAAAATTCGGCAAACAAGTGAATGCAACTAAGTCCATCAAGGTGATATCACTAAAACAGCGTGAGGTGGTTATAATACCTGGATCGGCTGTAAGCAAAGCAAACGGAAAAGCTACCCTTCAAATATTAGAATATGCATTAGCAAAAAACCGTGCAACCATGGTTAGTTGGCAAATAGCAGTATTTCTTAGAATAGCAATTTGCTCCTGAAAGGGGTTTTTAGAGTAAATCTAAAAAAATTGAATATTCTTGATCCTGCACGGATAGGGTCATTCGGCCAACACCATTAAAGAAACTTTAACTAAAACCTTTCTGATCGCAAAGATAACTTCCAATATGCCTAACTAAAAACATTTAAAAGTTCATTTGGCCTGCTTTTTGCGTGCAGCTCAAGAACCCAAGCACAATTCGACCAATCTAAATGTTAATGTAGCCTTATATGATGTGAATAAGGGCGCTTTGATTTGAAAGTTGTGAAGGCAAACAAAGGTCCAAACACACAAAATCATTGGGTACACAAGGGCCAAACATAGACACGTCGGAAAAGCACATAGAGGAAACCTTTGAACCCGACCTACTTGCCGGACTTTGAGGCATCAAAACAGAGGTCTTATTTCGAATCATGTGTCACTCACCGGAGGATAGTGTATGGGAATGACATTCTGGCAATGATCTAAAAGCACATTACCATGGACGTTTCCTTACCTGAGGAGAGGAATGATTTGAAAGACCCTAGTGTCGCAGTGTCAACAAATCTTCATAAATTTGTCAATCACCGTAGAGGCACCAACAAAGAGGAAGTCTTGTTTGTGTTTGGGAGCAGAAACCACGGACAGAGCAACATCAAAAAATGGAAAGAATGGGGCTCTTTATGTCTCCGGTAAGTGTGGGGTCAGTTTTGGACTCATTTGCAAGCATTTTTAGGTCAGCACTACACTCTTTACGAGAGAATGCGACGAACTTGAACAATATATGACGGAAATAGAGAGGAAGGATGTCATTTGGGTAAAGAACTTAAACCTTTTTTGCCTCCAATTTAAGTTATTATAGACATGTCAGCTGGTTACTCCGTTAATCCACCCAAGGTAAACAGCGATTACCCACGCATATACAGACTGCTTGGACTAAGCATCGGTAGCTTAACGCTATCCCATTTCTTATAAAATGCCCCTCAATGGTGCCACCAGAAAAAACTGTCCAAAAACTAGAAGGGTATGATGACAGAATAGAAATCGTAAGCAGAACTATTCATCACGAGGTACCTGGCATTTTTGCTAGAGGGAGGCCATTGCCAAGGCTGCTAGTTAATGACCCATTAGAGCAGCAGCTACTAAGACAATGATTCGAGGCCTAAAGCTAAAACTTACAAAAACCCAATGAGTGGATATCAAAAAAGATGAAAATAATAGGCTGTATTGCTAAATTATTCAATCATGGAAAGCACGAAATAAACGAGGATGAAGGAGAGTAACTAGACTGCCCAAGCACAATTCATACAACTAGTGGAAATGCTGTAATATTACTTGTGATGATAAATGATTTTCGACAACGTCATAACAGATAAGAAAACGTCATTGGAGCTTGTCAATCAGAAGAGTATCGTGGGGTCTATGTTAGATTACTTGTATACATAAGAAAGCGCTATTTTGGGAAAGCCTACAAGACTCAGATGGCTTGAGTAAATGCGGGATGAACGAATTCGCAAGAAGGGGTTTTCTGATAGGTTGTAGCATAGCTTACCAATGGCCGTGTCAGATAAATCCGAATAAAGAATAATTTCTTTAGCGACATAAATGTCTTAACCGTAAAGATTAATGCAGATCAAGTACAATGGTGGAAAAGACTTCAAATGTGATTGCGATCATTCTAAGATGGCTGAAATACTCACGGGACAAACAAAGTTTCCGTCGAAGTAGATGCTGGAAGCGAATCAAAGATCGTTCCATTTCAGCCGCGTAAAAACAGGCACAGACAGAGGAAGAAAGTTTGACCTATGCTATTTTTAGAGAAAGTGTAATTTTAACACATGGAATGAAAAACACGATCACTGAAATAAACAAAAATCGTGGTCTTGAGAGTTGTAAACACACACGCGGAGAGAAATTAATATAACCAAGAGACCACCAAAATAAAGTCAAATAACACGATGTTCAGGTGACGCAAAATAGCATTGTTTCGTATTACCGAGTACACCGGTGCCATAGGAAATAGATCCCTTTCTCAGCCAGTGTGTTGTAGCCGCACAACTACATCCATTTGACATTTTACAAATCTTCGGCGTTTACAGTAAAACGTCACACTTAAGCAGCAACGAAAATAACACGAATAAAAGCATAGAATCCTGTAATTCGTGTACACCAAAGCACGGAAGGCCTGAAGGCAATGTCCCTGATGGAAGAGAACAATAGTCCTATGAGTATAGACTGGTGGAAAGGGTTACTACAATTTATGAGGCCACACACACTGTAAAACAAGGTTTCAGAGAATGGCTATTGTGATTATTCACATGGCGAATTAATATTCATCAGCGTTCATCTAAGGTGGGCCCATGTAAACAGAAATTGTGTTCAAAAGCGCAGTATAAACACCTTGGAATTCAATCATGGTATAATCTAACGAGTTGAGTCGAAGGAATAGAACTATGGGTTTCAGCAATAGGGACGCCGGTGACAGTATGTACGGATCGCACTCGATTACGAACTCAAAATGACAAATTTAGTATAATTGAAGATACCAAACGTCACTAAAAAGCAAAAAATGTGAATACAGTAAGTTGAGATTCCTTCTAACGTATGTAAAGTGTTCAACAGCAAACAGGCACGCATTTCTTTCCAAGTCGGTGTCGCGTGACACTGCGAAGAGAACGCAGGTCACTGTCAAACACTCCCCCTTAATCAACCCTTCGGCATTCCATACCAACGCCAAGAAAAACAGCGAAAACTCTCCAAGAAGAGAAAATAAGGGACGGGCACAGTGGAATCCCCGATTTTTCATGTAAGGATGACCCCATTTCTTAAAACATCGGTTCGTCAATGAGCGTTGATGCCGAATACACGATTCCAGAAATAACAAGTTTCACGTCGAAAAGCCACACCCATACGGTGTGAAGTTAGGGACAATGCGGGAACGCATATGAAAAATGGCAAAAAATGTGAAATGAAAAATTGCATGCAGGGCAAAGTCGTAGTAGCGTCCAGACAAGGGTGAGAATCAAAATCACTTATTTTAGAACATCGAGGGCAAGTTCTTATACGCCGCTACCAAACGCACACGTCTACCTATTTTAAACGTGCTGAGATAAGTTCGACATCGTATTTTTGTCACGCAAGTGCATGTGTTCGGCTTGAGGGGTATACACTACCGAAAAACCAATACGTTAGATATTTTCAGGCGTATTCTGGGAACTCACTTTGCATCGAAAGGAAGAACGTTTGGTATATTGTTCCCAGTGCGAGAGAGAGGATCGGCGAGAGCCGCAGAACCGTTAACTGGAAGATCAGTGACACGGAGAACAGCAGTTCCTGAGACCTCCGTGTCCGGCGACAGTTGAGCGGAGGCGATTGTCATTCCTGAGAGAGAGCATATACTGTCCAATGTCTTTGGGGAGGTGACAGCGGCATCGGCACAGTCAACGTGTGTGGTAAACATTCGGCTCACACACGTGGGATTAATGGGTACCGTTGGACTCGTAGGGGGTGCCGTTTGTTGTTCGATGGCGGAAGGAATAGTCAGGGTTGATGGCGGCGGTGGATGTGAGATTCCAACGTCTATACGTACCACCTCTTCCACTTCTGTGTCAAGTGTTAATTGGCGTCGGAGATAGGCAGCTGAAGGATCAGTGACGCGAGCATCAGTGCCTTCCCCTGCATTCACTCTGACAGGGGAGACTGCACTATGAGAAATTTGCTCCACCAACGGCGGTAGTGGTTGGTAATGAGTGGAGCACCGAGCAAGCATAGTTATGCCATTTTCGCAGACGTCCTCATTACCAGATGAAAGAACCGAGTTCACATCAGCCGAGTTGTGTGCAGCAAATTCAACATGGTCGGAGAGGATTGCAGGCTCCGAGGTGTTTGCTTTCAGACCCAGATTACTTTTCAAGGAAGTATGATCTACCTGTCCGAGAAGTGCGTGACTAGAAACTCGTTCCCCAGCGTTCCAAGTGGCAAGAAGAGAGGAGAGGTTGAAACCCTGTTGAGTAGCGGAGCGATAAGCGGTAAAGGTCGCCTGAAGAATGTGAGAAAGTTCCGCCGATTCGGGCACAGGTGGGAGTGAACAAGAAACTGCCTTTCGATGTCTCAAAATGGCTAGACTAGGGCCATTTTGATTGTGTTTAGGATTATCACATTTTGATTCTAAAGCAGAAAACAGATTTTCCCTTACTAAAAGTGTGTAAATTGATTTAATCAACTTCTGACGAAACACTTACTGAAACCAGCGGGAACGAAACAATAGAGACATCGACCCCGTTGAACAATGGGATGTTTGAAGGAGATATCGACGGGTTTAGTTTGGAGGTAAGAAACCCAATCTGGAACAGCTTTGAGACGACAGTCATGGAAAGACAGCCGCTTTGAACCCCACTGCTCAACTGTTTCGTGGATACGCGCCTTACGAAAACGAGACGCTGGTTGCACCGGCGCACTGAGAGAGGGTAGCAGATTAGCGAAGGGTGCATCGGAAATGGAACGCAAAGACTCTCCATTCATTTGTTCCAGGATACTTTGGGTGGCAGGTTGCGGCAATGTTGCTGACATAGTTGGTTGACCTAACAGGGAGCCCTGGGAAGTGATAGCAGCAGACTGTGCGTTCAAATCGAATGACGGATCGGAGTACTTGAAAGATGGCATTTCGGGATGAACTCTCTGTTGAGTGCCCGTAAGATTATAGATTGCAGGTTCATTGAGCCTGATGGGATAGTAGACTCGATGGGCGTACCTAATACAACATCTGAGTTTAGCTGACGAAAAACCACAGGGTGATTGGGCAGACAGGCAAATTGTTCATTCGCAGATTGCGGCTGAGTATCGTGGAGTGATTGCGCAACGGAAGTTTGTACCGGTAACGTCGTTGAGGAGGCCTGGACAGGATGATAATTTGATATAGCAACTGGCCTCAAGCCATCTGCAACTTGCTCGCCGAGGTGGGAATTAATATTAGTGATCTAACGTAAGGTATATAAAAAGCGTGGTAATTAAAACAAGCAATATCGGAAAACTAAAAAGCTGAACAAACGATAAGCTCAAACACACCCGTGAAGGCTTATAACTTGATGGTGGATTGCCCATAACAGAAGGCTGTGTTTGAAATCCCACTAAGGAATTTGAATGAGTTTGATGCGGTTCTGAACGAGATTCTAGCTCCTCCTCATCGTTATCATATTCCTCAGCCTCTAGTGATATCGTAGATGAGTATTGTCGGCCCAACTCCAAGCTATTGCCTTTGGACGTTTTGTAGTTCATTTGCAGAGACGGAGTTTTATTGATACAACTGTCGTTATAGCACTCCGCCAATGGATTCATTTCTCTTCCATTTGTAGTAGTTATTTGTTTTACATTGGACAGGTGTTTTACGCTTAGCAGCATGAATCCCGAGCTGCTCTCTTTCCTTGCAACTTGCATCTGGATTTGGTCGGCAGAATAATTGGTCGTGGGTTGGATGTTTTGGCTTGTGTGATCTAGTTCGGATGCAAATTTATCATCCGGATTTGAAGTCATATCTGCAAAAGTTTTGTGCCATGAAGAGGAGAATTAGTGCAGATTTCATCCCAGCACATCTCCAGAGCTGTAGTGGAATAACAAACGTTAGCTCAATAGGAACCTAAAGATAGAGCGTCAACGATTAGATCATCGCCGCTCAGATTCAGGGAGGCGACTTATAAATGCCGTCACGAAAGACAAACCACCAACCAATAGACAACCTGCACTCACTGACTGGTCAGTGCAGGTAAAGAGATCTGAAATGAACTGATTAAACAAAGAGTAGCTGAGTCTGTGCACATATGACGGCCTAGGGAAGTTTGTCGTAAAATGTTATTAACGATAAAACTAATATTCAGCTACTATTGCTTTACTGCTGAGAAGAACATTCCAAAGTCGGAAAGGACATGATATGGCGTGCAACTATCCTGCTCTATATGGTTGAAGGTTTGTATTTGTTTACTGAGTGATTTACTCAAATGTGAGGAACTACATTAACAAGGGTTATTTTATATTATCCAAATATCAGGGGTGTGTGACGCCATGACATAAACAAAGACGCGAAAGAGTAGTTTGATTCAAATCAGACCAGGTCACAACCAAATGGGATTCTAAACATTGGTCCTAATGGCAGGCGCTCTGATTTTAGTAGACGCAACTCTATCTCCACCGCACAAATGACCACGCTCCCGGAGCATGAAGGAAAAACAATTTATATGTCGGGGGGTTGCCTACATAATCGTATAATTTGCAGTACTATGTTCAATGGTTTTACATTTGACCGTTTTGGCAATGGAGTTACCGGGATAATCAAGTATTCAAGAAAAGCAAATGGATATTGCCAATTAATCTCATTTGTCACACCTCGATAGGGGATGCAAAATAACAGATTGAGTGTCTATGGAAAGTGTGTATCACTTACCGCTGATAACAGCAGTCCTTTCTCTGTTTGATGAAAGAATCGATGAACGTACAGGTGCTCCTTAGTGTCATTAATATTGGAATGTCGTTTTGTGCAAAAATCATCTTCGTAAGTGGAGATATATCAGCTGGATAAATGTGTTTTAAAACAGAGGACATAATCAAAATATGATGGATTTTTATTACTCAGGTCGGGATGTAAGTAATACAAAAAAAAGTGAGATGATTTGGGATACGTTCAAAATAATGTGGGAAACCGGCGCGATCGAATTGCGTTATTTTATTTAGTGTCAAATAGTAAGAACAATGTATGTATAAAGAAATCAATTTGAAAGGAAAACCTGGGCCTTATATCGGCCTTTAAGGCATATTGTATTTGAAGACTTTAGCTAATGAAGAAATGGAAGCTCTCATTAATCCCCAATATCGTGGTAGGTCGGGGTGAGGAGATTTATGACATTGTTATGGACTAAGGGGTTGACAATTGACCTTCGCTTTTTTACCAACTGGAGCAAAAACTAGAGAAAGATCTCTACGAAACCGCACAACAGCAATAAAAACTTTTAACTTTGCTTACTTACAACAATATGACTAGATCGCACAGAATTGCAAAAAAAAATTTTTCAGAAGGGTCTCATTATCTGCGGCTCAATTGACGTTTATTAATTAACCCTATTTAAATAATAAACCGCTACAAACCTAAAAATTCACTATAGCGTTTGCTATAGCTAAATACTTCTATAAGGACAATGTATCCGCGTTGCATAATTGTTGAATTTATTTCTCCTCACGCTTTGTTTGAATGCATAGCCGAGGAGAATGCGCGCTGTAAGAGGGAGCCTGCTGCCGTTGTTTAATCGTCGGCGTTCGGATGGAGTCTATGGAAATAGATTTCGATACAGCTCTGAGAGAGGTTCTGAAGAATTCCATTGCCGTTAACGGACTTGTTCGTGGTCTTCATGAATGCGCAAAGGCCATTGAAGGTCGCAAAGCCATAGTTTGCTTTTTGGCTGAAAGCTGTGATGAGGTCAATTACGTAAATTTTGTCGAAGCTCTCTGTCGTGAACATGAAATCCCTCTAATCAAGGTATTGTGTAACCTGCGCTACTCATTCGTCTAGGTTCCTGACGGTAAGCAACTAGGCGAAATGGCTGGTCTCTGCAAGCTTGACCGTAAAGGCTGTCCCCGCAAAGTTGTGTCTGCTTCGTGTATCGTCATGAAGGAAATTGGGGAAGATTGTCGTGGATGGAAGTATCTTGTTGAGAAACACAAGATCCCTGTGGCGGCTCGCTAATGTTTATATAATAAATATGGTTTTCCACTACTAATCTTTGTAACTGACGTCTTGGTTCATCGCTCCACTCAATTTGCATTCCCGCCCAGTTCACAGCTGAAAGATATTGGGGGGTACTGAGGTTTGGTAGGTTACCTTACGTGGACGGCTGCGTGTCTGTTATTGTGGTTTCCATACGTTGACTGAACATCAAATTTCAGGGCTTTTTGTCTAGGCGTTTGAACGTGTAATAAATGTTTGTGTTGCAGATTTGGCTATTGTTTGATCGCTCTAAAATCAGCGTAGCATGTGCAATCGTGGTCTTATGTTGCCGATTCCCTGTCTGCGATGCCGCCCGCGCTTGTGGTGTGGCCCCGTGAAATCGGGTTTGCTGTTTACTTAAGTCATTTGATTAGGAATTTAAGTCACTGTCTAGGCACGTCTGCATTTTCGTTACGTGTTAGTGGGTGAAGTTTGTTTTCTAGCCACAGGAAGTGGGGCTTTCCTCTGCGCTGATTCTCGTTGCTAGTGGATCCAGCGAAGAATAACTAAGTGTCATCCTACAATTCCTTTTATTTACTCTCATGAAGGCAATTGACCTCTCTGAGGGGACTTAAAACTGCTTTGAGGATGTATTCGTCTTGAAGTCTAACGTAAATGATATTAACCGGCCAGGCAAGTAATAAGTGGGAATTAGCAAGATCCGGATCACTTTCATTTGCTCAAATGATTTACTCTGCTTTTTTGTGCAGCAGCTATGCACATCCGTGAATCAAAGTTAATGCTCGGAGGGGCGTCGAAATCCGTCCAACTTGGGGAACTATACCTTCTCCACGTGGAACAGTCATCCTGCTGATTCCGGTACTCAATCGTCAAAAACTGTAACGCACGGTATGGCCAGCCAAAGGGACTTCTTTCCCATAAAGTAGTGGACGCAAGTAAGCTGGTGTGATTCATCCTCATCCTTCTGCACATTTTTCCATCCGAGGTGTGGCTCTGCTGCCATACCATCGCAAGGTGGACTTCCTCGAACGCGCTCTCTTCTTGTTTCCATAGCTTAAAAGTCCACGTGAGATATTTCGAATAAAATGAAATAATAATAATAATGAAATAAAATGAATTGGTTATGTATGTGTGAAAGGGATGTTCCTTAAAACCTTTAGTTTGAGTTGGCTAACGGAATTTTTAGGCATTTCCGATTCAGTAGTTGGCTCTTAAAAATGCTTACGGGCGTTTGAGTGACCTTATCAATGCGGAGGCCTCATCGACTTACGTTCATTCTGAGGGGGTATTATACGATAGAACAAAAATTCCCATCCCGCACAGGCTGTACGCGGAGTATCAAAGTTATCTTTGGCGTCCATACTTTCTTTACCTCAAATATTTCTTTTCTCCTAATGCATTGCTTTGGTTACTTCTCACATTACCTTAACTACCTTATCATCGATAAGTCGTCTAAGAAGGGGCAAATATTGTCCGTTAAGTCGTATTTTCTCATAATTTGGCCTTATAAAAATGCCGGTATGTTCCTACCCCCACTCTTCCGAGTGTTCTCTTGTATTATGACCCGAAAGGTCAATAAGATATCTGTGTACTCCCATTCGCCTACAACTCCATTCTCTCGGGCTGCTTATAAGCCGTGGAAGTGTAATAAAAAATTGCAGTTCTTCCATCTTGTAAATCTACCTTTCTAAGCCTGGAACTCTTGAGTGCACATGGTCAGCAATTGTGGAGACGCCCTCTAGTCCCGTGTGACCGACGGCATGCATCAATTGTCCAAAGGACTTAACGTGTTGCCTCTTAATCGTTCTGTCAAAAAGCACGTAGTTTCTCTTTACGCATCTAGAGTGACATCGAAATGTCTTGTAAGCTTATCTGCCCATGCATGGGTGTCTATGTGCTTGTGTTAATGGGATTGAACAGATAAATTTTCACTTCTTTCCCCTTCTTTTGAGTCTTACTGCGATGATGTGAAATTGATGTTCACACTCACTTTCTTCTTCATATTTGCAAAATGGTCTTTTGTACTTGCGAAGGGGGCGACGATTCCACACTCTCTCGTGGTCGTCTTCATGTCACAAACAGCAGAATCGAAATAGCCTGGTAAAGTGGCCGGTTAAAGGGGAAGTAGCTGTCGCGTAAGGGACAGTATGATCAGAGAGCTTGTAACTCGGAGCGATCAACTCGTCTCGCTCTTGAAATGACGCTGAATTCGAAGCAAGTCCAGTTACTTATTTATACCACCTGTCGCTAATACCTCTGTCTACGAACGTGGCCCCCGATTCCTCCAGCCCATCATTTCGGGCTCACGTTGCCGATGTGTCGGCGACTGATTCGAGTGGAGTATTGAAGAGGATTTGACCAACTTACTTTAGTCTAGCTGCTCGTAAGTGACGATACAGGTACAGATACCGTCCTAACTCCTCTGCGCTTACTAGTAGCCCCATTCAGCGGTCTCTTGCCATTCCTAATGGAAATAAGTACAATTTTGGCAGGAGCTTGATTCCTCGCACATTCGGTTCGACCTCTTTTATTCTCGGCACAAAGTTGTCCTTTGTGAAGCACACGGCGTCACCTTCCAGTCAGCCCCGTTCCAACACCCGGGAGGCTGCCACCGTTGTGAGGAGAAGAGCTAGGGCTCCCCACCCTGTGTCTCCCAACGGCCTGGAGACGCGTTGCAACGCAAGCAGCCCTCGAAAGACGCGGCAAGTCGAATGCGAAAGGGCCAAACGCTGTGCGGGCGGTTGAACACCAACCACGGCGGGGCTTCGGCGTGTCTGAAGGGTGGAGGCGCGATGAGTCAGTGGGTGTTCTTCCTGCCCCTTGTGCCATCCGCGAGGGCTGACGGTCGCAACCACCGCCACTCCTGCACTCCGCCAAGTCACTAATCCGCTGAACAGTCGATGTCTTAGAGACGCGTCGCTTTCCTGCGAAACACTAATTGCCTCCTGGTCGAAAAATAATGTTGACAACGGTTCTTTGCTTTATTGAAAACCAAGGCAACCTCTAGTGTTATTTGATCAAGCGAAATTTATTTTCTCTTCGTTCTGGCACGGTAGGAGAATTCCTCACCAACAAACCTCTCACGATTACCGCCTGCCACGCAACTTGGGTCGCGCAGCTATTCGAGACACATACATCCACGTACTGAGGACTGCGCCTAAATGGCTTGGGCTTGTGGAGCACGCAAAAATCAAGATTTGCCTGGACTTGTTCCCCGTAATTAGCCCCTGCATGAGCCGACAGCCCTGCTTTACTTTGAGGTAAATACGAGGCGGTAGACTGCTTCAGACAGAAGTCCTAATTCTTCCCCCTTTCTTCACACGACTTCACATTTGCCCGACGTAAGTCAACTAGGACCGAGTTTAGATGCCGAGTATGCAGTCTGTCGGCGGACAAACAGTCCGGGTGATTGGTGGTGGGTGAAGAACGAAGCCACTTGAGGGAAGCCAATCAGAGAAGGAAAAGAAGGACTAGCCGACTCATCCTCTCCTCGACGTCTCTTTTCTCAGACCGTAGTGGACAAATCTGGACAGGGACTAAGTGGGTCGTAGTTTGCACAAGTTTGGTGTTCAGGGAAAACTGAGCACAGGTCGGAGAATATATCTAGAATAACTCATCGAGTCGGTTCAGACCGTGGTCGTGGAATTCCTCCATGCTCTCTCAGTACATTTATCTCATGGAATTTTTGTTAGTAAGCGGACTTGTACACAAAATTTAGATTTTAGGGCTCTTCTTGCGTCAATTGCTCCAAACCCAGTCTCGGGGACTGACACTAGACGATTTAAGGCTGGAACAGCAAACTCATGGTTGTGCGCAAAATCTCAATGCCAGTGAAAAAGTGTTTGAAGAGCATCTCCAGGAGGGTACGAGGAAATCACGAGATAAGGGGACGGAGTCAGTCACCACCCTCCCATTCATAGGACTCGACTTTGTTTCCATCTTCCCGACTGCCAAAACCTGCCGCGGGACACGGTTATTGCTAGCCGAACAATGTGTCAACTCGCCTCATCCCCTTCCCAACCTCCTCGGCCAGGAGAACCCTCACCAGTTGCACAGGCACTGAATTTAAAAAGGCACTTCTATCGGCAGTGAGGCGGTGAAAGCGAATTGTGAGTCTCGGAACAATTTTTCAGATAATGGACTAATGCAAACGACTTACCACAACAGACAAACACGCCAGTCAGAAATTGCCAGGATTCGGTGTAAAAAATGACAACACTGAATGAGCGAGCATTGCCAAGGCAACAACAAGGTGAAGGGCTTGACAGTTGATCTATGAATCAAAAAAACGGACCCGCCGCTGCTACTGACACAGTTCGGACACCAATCCCAATTTATTACACCTCCGATTACCGCGTGTTTCAGCCGCACGGTAGGAGAATTCCCATCGCTGTAAGTTCGTTGGCCTCCCCATGTATTCATCTTGAAAAGAAGACACAATAAGGGGGACCCTGAGGTCAGAGCAATGCCATAACGGGAACCCTCACGGGACGCAAACACAAAAGTGTGCCGGTGGAGAAATAGACGATCACTCCTCCGACTCTTTCTTAGATAAACATAGACGAATAGAAACGGTAGTCCCACTTGTCGTATATTTTTCGTGTAAAGCGCGATAAAGGGAAGATAAATGCCGAGGGAGGAGGGGAGGAGATGAGTGAGGGACTTGAGAGACAAGAACATAGATATAAAGAGCGCGATAACGACAGAAATTTACAAAAGGGGTTAGGAGGGCGGGATGAGAAAAGGATGGAGATAAATGTAAAGTAGGAGGGACAAATCGCAGCAGATGGCTCAGAAAAGACCCTTACGTTTCTTCTCTGTCTTACTCCGCTCCTTGATGACCTCGGAGAGAACACGTTCCCCGAGACCGCCTCCACTGGCGCCATGGGCCAAATCGGCACCAATGTCCCATTCACGCCAGGCCTCTTCCCAACGTGCCTTCTGCTCCTCGAAGGCACGACGCTCCACCTCGTGCGTCGCCTCCTCTTGTCTGAGTTGCTCCCGCATCTGCTCTGCTCGACGGAGCAGGTCAGCTTCGAATTCTTTCTGCTTTTGGCTCTTTTCTGCCACCTGAACCCAGAGAAAGGAGAAAATCATTTAGTCTTACATACAAGTAAATTCGAGTCAAGTGGTTAAAGAAACTGCCAGATTTAACATTCAAAAAAGCGCAAATATTCTGAAATAAAGACGTTCAAACTTAGAACTGCCATGCCACAATCTCCGCGACAATAAAAGCCGTCGTCTCGGAAACAAAGCTAACTCACACATGCGCAACATTACATGGGTCGAGAAAAGCTGAGATAAACAGGTACATTAAGTTCCGGACAGTGAGACGGTCAAAAGATGGATGCACTTGAAGCATTGAGACATAGTCATTAGACAGAAAACATGAGCGTCCAATTTGGACATCTTCGACAAAGCCAAAAAAAACTTTAAGGTTACTGACCACCAAAAAAAATCATAAAGTTAACTTTAGCGAAAGGCAGTTAAGGTTTATAACGTAAACTAAGCCAAAACCAAACCAACATGAGTAAGATAAATCAGACTTCGTCATCGAGGGACAAAAATCTAGCAGACATTTAAGTAAAATAGCCAGACAGGTAATTTACAAGATTGGATCCAAAAATCTACTTGGTCTGCCAAAAAACAGGGAAAAGAATAGTAGGAGGGGGAAGGAGGAGAGCGAAGAAAAACGGAGACTTAGGGAAAAATTTAAACGACCGACCACATACCTGGGTAAGCTCAGCACGAGTATAGATTTAAGTCGTACAGTGCGGCTCACTCACCCAAGGTATGAAATTCCATCACTTAGAGCGCATGCGTTAATAATTCGAGCATTTTAAATAGGACCCATAAGATGAACTATAAAACGCGCATACATCTTAAACATTCTGATCTAAGGACATATTAAACATTCTCACTTTTCAAGAGTTTAGGAAGCAAAACATGATACCGATACCTTTAAAGTAATTACAACCAAATAAAAGGGCAAAAAATAAGGGAGAAGACTGACTTTCTGGGCAAAGACAGCCTCCATATCGGCCTCCATTTTGCGCAGCTTTTGTTCGTGCTCACGTTTCTCAGCGTCCATCATGATCATGGGGTCCTGGCCGCCATGAGTCTTAAAATTACTGTCTTGCGCGATGCCCGACAACTTGGCAGCGCGGTAGTTCTCGTAGTGGCAACGGTGCGTCACCTCGCGCAGGTTCTACGGAAAATATTTTGAAAAAAGATTATTTTTATTATTTTTTATCATTCTGACTGCCAAGACTCATAGCACTGTTAGGAATGGGAAACACCTAGAATAGACCAGGTCTTAAAAGTTTCCAAGGCTAAGTATTTGCAAGGCGATTATGAAAATCCTTAATATAAAGTTGTTTCAACACTGCGAAGTGTTTATTATTCCAATTTCGCAACTAATAACTTCCAATAACTAATTGGAGGGTTGACAAATGCGCCACATAGTCTCAGGAGGCAGAAGTAGTCCAGCGGTTCGGTCAATCAGGACCGTAAATCAGCCGGCCAAATTACATTTACTCACATTATAAGGGTGAACGAATGAAAATATTGAGCTATAGTAGAAAGATTCAAGTTAAAAATGGAAAACAACGAATATCACAACTTAAAGTACAGAGAAGGCGATTATACAGACCGAACCCTGATGTAATCGAAATAAATTGTTCTCACATAAGAAGCCAACTCGAAAGACTAAATGACAAAATTATTTTATATTCGACTGTAAGGAAGGGTTTTACTCCAACTGCCTTCGTTTCATAATGTTAAAATAGAGTTCATTACCACTGAATAGCAACTGTGTGGGGTTCATTATTAGGTGAATAGTTAGTTTGAGTTTTGTTAAAGTAATAATCTCCCTAAAACAAGAGGAGCGCTTGGAACATGGCAGATTGGAAGTCAAATGAACAACTTAAAAAGCAGTTGTTGCCTCGCTATATTAATTAAATCCCCTCTGTTGAGTTGAGAGGTAGGCCTTGTCGTACAGTGTGACTACGGGGTAGTGCATTTTGATTAAACGAACCTGCATCTGCAACTGAATGAGGTAGTAACTAAGGACGGCGAAGTCGTTGTGCTCAATATTGTCAACCTCTACTGTCCCCCATGGATAGGTGCGTGCGCGCACTCGATTGCCTGTGCTGTTAGTGACGTAGGTGTTGGCGCCCACCACCGCAAAAGGAATGCGGTCACGAAGACTTCGCATCCGACTCCGTTCTGGGTCAGTCTTCGTTTCGCCTGTAAAAAAATAACTGATACTAACTCACAACCAAATTCTTATTTCCAAATAGCATTTCACTTGCAATATTCCTTGACGTTCCACAAAAGAAGTGGGAACAAAAGTGCTAAATAGCACAAAACATATAGCTTCAAAAAAATATATACTTGACTTCCAACCGACTATTGATTAGTAAAATAGGGATTGTTTTTGATAAATTGATAATTTTTTCGTGTGAACTAGGTAATTGGGCGCGGGAAGGGAAACAATGTTATGTACTGTATGTTAACCGCAGATGAATCAAAAGGCTAACAAATTGAATATCACAGTACGCAAATTTTGGCATTACAGCCAATGATTCTGGATATTGTGTCCTACAAAATCCACTTTGAAAGATTTCAAGGGACATTATTCAGATGGTTAACGGCGTCAAAAATCGCAACAGAGCCAATTTTTAGAAAGCACCGAAAACCCTAGCCTGAATCGAGGATTTGTCACACGTTTTCCCGGAAAGGAGAAAATATAAAATTACGCTAACCGCCATAATTTTGAACCATTCATTCGAGGAGGTATACAGTTAGGCCTTTTTTTGTATTTTCTTCGTTTCTGTAATCAACGTCAATTGCCAATAAATAAAGATTTCAAAAGGTGAGATTCATGTAGTTAGCTCTTTACGAAAAGACACACAAAGTAGTCACAAAAAAAACTTCCAACGAAAAGCACTAAGAAACCCCTCAGCTTAGTGAAAAGTAAGCCAGCTAAATCGGCTAAAGAAACAAAATTTAAGTGGTACACATGCAATGTAAACAAACGCATGCCAAATCTAAGCTAACTACACTGAATTTAAGAAACAATACGAGCCCTCACCATTAGTTTTATCGCTTTCTACAAAATCGTAGATCTTTATTTGATTGTGTTGAAGGTCTGCAAAAATATTTTTCTTAAATTCTTTCGATTCCTCTGGAGTTAGGCAGTCGGCTTTGCCAATGACAGGAATGACATTCACCTTGTCTTGAATGCGCTTGAGGCATTCGATATCCAAGCTCTTAAGTCGATGTCCTATTAGAGAAAATATGTTTAGACACTCGTTATTTAGCTCTTCAACTGGGTTATTTTTACCTGTCGGAGCGATAAAATACAAGCAAGCATGAACACGCGTGTCTGGAATCTTTCTGTAATCACGTGTAACACGGCCTTCAGCGGCCATGTAGTCGTCGAATCTAGCATCAATGTACTCCACAATAGGTTTCCAGCACTCCGAATTGTTTACACATTCACCATAGCCAGGAGTGTCAATGATTGAGAGTCGCAAAGAAACACCATCCTCCTAAAGAAGGAAAATGAAGTGAGGGCGTAAAAAGGGGAGACGCGAACAAACCTGGAGCAAAACGGTAGTAGACCGCACTTCTACCACGTTCTTGGCTTTCACCGATGGTCCTGGGTAGTCAGGTCCATAAATATTAGTTAGGAACAGGGTGTTAATGAAGGTGGATTTGCCAAGACCGCTTTCCCCGATAATCATCAAATTAAAGTCGAAACCCTGTCTAACAGCACGCCTAAAAGCCTTCATGGCGTGATATTAAGATATAGATCTACGTGATTGGGAATGTTGGAGTAACCAACGTAAGAGTCGGGAATAGTGGTGATGGAACCGTTTTTCATTCCGTTAAGGAGGTTCTCTTGGTCATATCTGGAACTCTTATCAATAATAACATCTTTCACAGAATGTTTGGGGGGATCCAGCACTGTTACATTTTCCTTTCCAAAAAAATTGCCCCGCCTATTTGCAGAAGTTGCCATTCTGCTACGCGAGACGACAAAGTGAACAAAGAATGACGGGAAGTGACCTTGTGGGTTAGTAGGCCGACATATTTCGGATTGTCCGGTTACGTTTTCAAACGGAACTTGAATTGGAAGGGCGATTTGCCAGACTATACAAGTCACCAACAAACTGCCAATGCTTTAAAAGGACCGACTCAAACTTTTGAGCTCTAAAGTATAAGACGAATTTACAAAAAACAAAAGGTGGTTGCTCATCTCTCATTGGTTAAAATGCCGCGCGCAGTTTCAGATGAATTCGTCTACTTCGGTGGTGCACTCTTTGCCCGTCAACATCGACGCCGATGGCACAAATTTGAAACTTCCAAAAGAGTTTTTAGAAGCTGGGTAGGTTTCTGTTTACCAAGTCAAAGGTTCAGCGTAGCTACAGGGCCTGAAGATTAGGGAACACTTTAGGTATCGTCTAAAATTCAAACATTTTTTCGTCCTAACATTGGTTCATTTATCCTTACGATGGCACTTAGGGTACCCTATTATTTAATTGCCAAGTACTTATATCATCTCATCTCGCTTTGCGTCGATTTCACCTCCTCTACGGCGTCTACCACAGCAGCTATTTAATGTATTTTAGGCTCTGCAATAACGACTTTGAAGGTGTGCATACCGCTCACCTTCGAGGAAGAGAACTCCGGGGTCGGACCTTTCAAATACCTGCTGATTCCGAAGCCCTGATAATCCAGTACGAGGAATCTGGCCGTTTGGAAGACGCGCCTGGCACTTTAAGGATGGTCGGTGAACCTGTGCAAAAATTTCTGATATGGGATACCGACGTGGAAAGTGGTTTATCTGTAAAGCTTCAGTCCGCCCTTATCTGGTCAAAGTTGAATGGTGCTCTTTGTGACTGATATACACGAGCTACGACTTTTGTGTTCTCACTGGATTATTTCCCGGGTCCTGCTCTCCACCGTAGCGGGTACTTAGATCACTGTACTGCCTTGCCATCCCCTTAGCAGTGACTGGCATTATAGCTCTAGTCAGTCGCCTTAATGTCACTATCATGCCATCCCAAATGCTAATGATGCACTTGCGCTGGTCAGAGTTGCGGTGGCTTGTGCGCCAACTGGTCATTACCATGAGCGGTAGGGTCGGGGGGTGGGGTTGGGTCCCGTGGTGCGCTCCGGCGCCGTGCCTTCGTGGGAGCGTAGCCATGGTTCGCTTCGCGTATAGTAGCGACAGCCCGTGGGGGAAGAAGTTTTTGCCTCAGGAGTATAAGTCGTGCAGCATTTGCTGGAGCGCAAGGAGGAATCTAAGCTAAATGGTGGTGATTATTAATTAACATTCGGTATAGTGAGACATTCGCAGCTCACCTGTAATGGTAGGCGAATGTATCCCACGAGGCATACGTTTTCTTGATTTGTTAATTTGTAAATATCTGACATTTTGTTAATTTAAGCTAAACTTGCACAGCGGCAGGTTGCTATAGTTACACTTATCCTGACTCAATTTTTAAAATGCGGCGAGAGGTTTACCGGTAGATTTCATATAATAATTTATATTTGGTAAGGCCTAAATTGGTAGACAGAAATAAGTTAGAACAGGAAATGGATCACTTAGTAAAAAAGCTTGAGAAGTTCAAAGAATCAGCGGAGAGACATAAGGAAATGCGGTAAACGATATATTTAAACGTTTACAACATCAGCCGGAAGACTCACTGGGAATCAAGCAACCTAGTGGGGAATCGAGATAGAAGGACTGCGCTTAACACTGCAAAAGTAACTTTGCTTCATCATTTTTTAAAGTTAGGCTACAAATCTATCCAAAATTAAAATTTTGACAATGCGACCAGCCGGTACATTTTGGGGTGCTTATTGTTGCTCTAGAAACCGCCTCTACCTGCTTTTTTTTAAATCTACAGGAGCAAAACATCTGTCAGCATCCTGTGAGGCAAGATGCGGTCGGTGTCGGAAATTGACTGCCGCTATGGTATGTATTCCCTTTCTCAAGTCTGGCAGTTTTGTCGAGAATGTGGTGAAAGATTTTGCAACGAATGCTACTGGCGCTTTCATATTGAAGATGCTTTTAAAAAACACCACTCGACAGCAGTGGCAGTATGCTCCAATACTAACAGCTGTACTTTGATGAAAGGTGAAAAACAGGAATGGTCCATGCGCAATTTCTGAATCGGAGGTGTGCCAAAGTAAGGACTCGTCTTGCGGATTTGGTCAAGTTGATGGTTTTGAGGAAAAATTGGTATATGATTTCATAAGCTTTGACATGTGACGAAGAGTCAGATTGTTTAACGTCTGAACATTTTTAAGGTATCAAAAGTTGCCACCGACCTAAAAATCGAAGATCCGTGTGATGTGATAGTTGATCGAGGTCAAAAAATCCGGAGGGAAGACATTTCTGTGGGAACAGAAACTTTATCCTCAGAAAAATCAAATGTACTCTCGAAAGGTTTTGTGTTTTCACCAAATATGTCGTATGCGGAAAAACTTCTACTACAAAGGTATAGGCGAAATGAACTGCCCTTTAATTTTCCACCGGAAAGACTTGTTGAATGTGGTTACAATAAGGAGTCTTCAACTTTAGAACGTGAGTTGCTTTGGCATTTTTGGCCATATCTTGACAGCATATTTTTACAGCATATGCCTTTCAAAAGTTGAGATTTGTAATGCACAAGAACAATCAGACACCGGTTTACCTTATGGGATGTCTCAAATACCTACTTGTGGAAACTTGTCATTCATGAAGTCCGTATGTGACGAAAATGTGTAAGTTCATGGGGAGATTTTAGGTTAAGTTAGGTTAACTTTTACATTTCCACGAGGCTTTAACACCGTTTTGGAGAAATTGCTTTTGAGTTTTTATCTGAGGGCCAGTTAGCACTTATCGGTGTTTTCAAAAATTTCCAGGATAACAGAAAACAAAATAGTCGAAACACCTGAGTGGATTTCCGAAACAGGTAAAGCTAGTAATTTTTATATCAACCGCCTTAAACACTTTTTATCGAATCGGAAAGTAGGTCTCTCATTTTGCCGTAAATCGATTTTGGATCAACGATTCGCTATCGGAGCTATTTTTTAACAAATTCTTCGAGACTAATGTTAAACAACCATAGTTTCATATCAGTAGTACAGTTTTACTTTCAAGTAAGTAAGTTACTGGCAAGCCACACTCCCTGACTGATCCTAGCCTGCATTTCCATGGTTAAGGGAAGTTTAATTTTGCGCTATTGAGTCCATTAGGTTAAACCGTAATTAGTTTTCGCCCGCCATTCCAAAAATTCGTGTTGCATTCACCGAATAGCGTTCTAATAATATAGAATTCCGACCATATTTGAAAGGATGCATCATCTAAGAACGCATATAATACGATTGTATTTTTCGAGTTTATAAATTTTAAACAAATGACGCTTTTGGAAATATTTGGATTAGGGAGAAAAACCTCTTCAGCTAAATGGTTTAACCAGAGTCCTATAAAATGACTTGCCCCCAAATGCGCTGATTAAAGGATGGCAGCTCACGTGCATTCCTCATGTTCATTGTTTAATACGTAGGAGATCAAAGTAATTGTGAGACACAAAGGACTGAATGGTGCCTTGATGATGTTGAGAAGGAGATCGATGCAGAAAAGACCCTGGCAGTGATTCAGAAATACCTTTCCGATCAACAAATAAGCAACTCAGATGCGGATGGCGAGTGCGACGTGATTTCGTAGAGGAGTCATTTTGTTTAAAAAATAAAATCGACGTGAAGGTGGAGTTCTGTTTTATTGTTATCGGGAAGCAGAAAATGTGCTGTTTTATATGTATGAAGAACGAAATATTGGCGCTAAAATACGTATGATAATGAGTGATGAGTCGTTATTCGCTGAAAATGCAAAAGGGTATCCAAATTATCCAATGCATTCGGCGATATGGAGTAGTTACTCCTGACTCACCGCTAGTCACAGGCTGTTACTTCTGTACTAGCCATCGGCATTTTGTCGACAAAAATGGCATTAAAAAATAGGCTCACAAACATTGCAAGTTCGGATATAGAGAATCGGATCTCTTCCACGCGCTCCTACATGCAATTGCGAATTTTAATTGAAGGCCCTTTTGTCGGTCCTTATGCGCTTCTTGTGCGATTATTAAAGTAAACAGAATCAAACTGCACAAAATCTGGGCAATTGCACTATATAAAAATTTTTAGGTATTAATAAATTAATATGTTTTTCTTTATGAAAAATTAATGAGATTAAATATCTCTAGAGACGCATGGGAGCATCCCAAATTGCCAAACTTGTTTTAATGGTTAGAGGGAAAAATTTGACCTAATTGTGTTAAATGATAAGCCAGGTATTGCGTTTTTTATTAGCGTAACCATCCCATTTTTTGCCCTGGAATTAATTTTTGCGGTTATTGTGCCGCGACATATTTGATCTTATTTTTGCCCTCAATTGTTGTACGTTTTTTGCGCTTTGTACTGCGTTTCGGTCTGTGTTTTGTAGTGCTTTCCAGGATTTGTCTACGTTGTTCAATTAATTTTTACTTTAGTTCTATGTATCCATTTAGTTACGGTTGGTCGATTTGCGCATACACTTATTTTATTTTTTGTATCGTTTCACTACGTTTTTCGGGCTGCAAAATGGGTATTATCACTTTTCCCAGTCATCACGTATTTTTTGCTGGAAATTTTGCCAGCAAAGCATTTGCCATCAGTTGGCTTTTCGTGCGTTTCAAAGTAGCCTTTAGCACCACCTAAATGTTTCCCCGTCTTGTGCATTACCCCTTGTTTTTTCTGCGTGGTCGCCTGAGTGAGCACATGTATTTGGCTCCTCTGTGATCTGGTACTTTTCGATTTGTCTACGTTATATGCGTAATAGCTTCATTTTTCTATTTCAGATTAGTATTTTTAATTGAACAATACAATCGACAGGGAATGACCTTTACGTCGGATGAGGTTAATTTCCTAATTTACAGATACTTGCAGGAAGCAGGTTATTGTCATTCTGCGTATCTCTTTGGACTCGAAAGTGAGATCAGCCAATCGAACGTGGATGGTTCCCTTGTACCTCCGGGTTCACTCTTGAGCTTAATTCAAAAGGGATTGCAATACACTGAGGCGGAGATCAGCATTGGCGAAGACGGCAGTGAACGCGTAGTAGAGTCACTCTCCTTAATTGACGCTGTTGTTCCTGATGTAATCGAGAAACGGAAGAATTCATTGAAACAGCAGCAGCATCATCCCTCCTGTCCTGCTGCGCCAAATTCCTCAACTAGCCAACCTCAGCAGCAACATTACAACAGCACAACCAATTCCTTGCCAGTTTCTGTAGTTGGAGATGGATACAATTCCCAACTGCCTCCTACGGCTTCTGATTCTGTACATACACCCATTCCGATGGATAGTGAAAGCAGTAGTTGTGGACAGCATTGCATTAATCCCGGTGGTATCCTCCTACCCAACAATCTCACTGCTGCTTCAGTCTCTGTACAGCAGCAACAGCAACCTCATTTACCCCCTCCAGCTGCTGTCACAGCTGTCTCTCCTCCCTCAACGAGTGGATTCAACTCCGGTAGTCCTCTCAATGCTGGGCACGCGCGCTTGCCAAACAAGAATTTTGTGTCCTCACAGGATGCCCTTCCTAATCACCCCGTTTCTAACTCGGTACTGCTTCCACTGCATACAAACGGCGATAATGGACACGGTATTACATCTTCAAGTTTTTCTGTGAAGACTTCTAAACACATGAATAAGTTTAAGGATGTTTGACTCGGAAGTTTGTTTTGTATATTGTACCACATTATATGATTACAATTTTGTACTAGCCGTTATTCATTCTTTAAAAGTTTTGTAGTTCTGCAAATATGCTATTTTGAAATATTTAATCGGCTATTTCGAAACGTCCCTCCATACTCTAATTGAGAAGGCTAAATTATTCCCCTCAGCGCATCCTCTTGTTTACTTTTTCAACATTGATGGCGTAGCCAATCACTACCGGCCAAGTGGGGATTCTGGAGCAACAGGAATGGACATGGATAGGATCCCTCATCAGACTTCTGTGGGGACAACCCACAGCACCACCTTCGAATGCCTCCACCCATTCCCCGGATCCCGGTCTCATTCCTCAGGATCGAATCACTGTTCTTCGTGGTCACACCTCAGAGGTCTTCATTTGTGCGTGGAACCCTCGTACGGATATGCTAGCGTCTGGGTAAGCATAATTTTGCCCACCACACTTTTGCTGTTGGTATGATAGTTCTAAGAAGCAGGTTTTTTGCTATCATAATAGTTGCAATTTGTTGACAATTGAGTATCTTTTGAATTTGTACTGATTTATCATTCGGGTTTGCGTCTTCTCACCTTGGTACGCACTTTTTTTAGCCAGACCCCTCGTAGGTTGTCAAAAACATGGCTATTTTTCCAAGAACTCCACCCTGCTAGCATGCACATCCTTGCGTGTTTCATAGCACAATTTCGGTAGCGTCATGCTTTAATGCTCTGACTTTTCGTTAATTGCCCCTTTACGTAACGCCTAAATCCAGGCAAATGGTGGTAACTCGGGGAGTCAATGAGTGGGGCTTTTTTCGATTCATTTAAAATGCTCTGTATTTGAAAATGTACTATTTTTCGTGCACATGTGATGATTATCCGAATACTTAAATCTTTGTCCAAACACCTACGACCCCCCCCCCCTTAGTCTGATATGCCGGCTACTTGGCATGGATCAGCAGCTGCCCGAAAACTATTTTGAAGGCCTTTAACTGGTAATGTTTTTTACATTTTAAGTCGTAACGATTAGCTCTGCTGAAGTTTTTTCTTCAGTAAAACGCAAGCTCGCAAAAATCTTCTTGCTGCTATTATTCATCTTTTTCCCCTAAAAATATGTTCGAGTGGACGTACGGGCGCGGGAAACCGCCCTCCTATTGCCTCGGTTGACGTATGCGCGTACCGTGTCAACCTATGGACCTGCTTCCGCTTGGCACTTATTGTGTGACGGGTGGTTTACATCACTACATCCACTAAGTCAGTAGTCACGAGTGTGCACAGTGTGTGTATTTACTGTGCTGTTGCCTCTACCTTTATCATAATCGTGACAATTTCACGTAATCAATCTCTGTCATCCACCTGTTTAAAGTGCCTCCTACCTCCTGCAATGGAAATATTTAGGTCCCACCGTCATTCCTCACACTATGCTTGAGCACTCAATTCGTTCTGTTTTTTTCCACAAGCATTTCGAGATTGCGTGAGCGAGTAGATTTTGAGATTGACCGCTGCTGCCGTCACTACCACTGCCATTTGTGAATCAATCTAATTTTTAATACAATTTTTCCGTTTTACAATCGCTGTACGCAGGATTTGTGTTTGTGCTCTTGCTAGTTCCGGCGACTCGACAGCACGAATATGGAATTTGGAGAATACTTCGCCAACGAATTTTCGCGGTTCCCCCATAATTCTCAAACACTGCATCAGCCGTGATGGCCATTCTGTGCTTTCCGCCAAGGACGTCACCTCCTTGGACTGGAATGTATGCTGTCTTATCTGTGATAACTGGCCTTCGATGGTTTAATAGAAGGGAATTTTTCATTCTTGAGAGTATCTTTGTGTCTCTTAGGTTATCTTAGCACTCTGACCCCACTGTGAGTTATCCATTACGTCGGGGAGAAATCGCTATAGCATTCCATTATCTTGTTGACTTGTCTACAATGATTTGTATTTTAATTTATTTTTCTCTTCAGTCTGATGGCAGTTTCTTGGCTACTGGGTCCTATGACGGCTATGCCCGGGTTTGGGACACGGAGGGTAATTTTCGCTTTTCCTATTTGTTTTTTTTTGTGTTTACGCTTTCATGTCACCCTATTTCCTTCCTAAGATCTAATTCTCGACTATTCTATCTAACCTAATAAAACAACTTTTCCCTGTATTTTCTTTTTCACTTGAGGCTTTTAATCATTAAGGTTCATTCACCCATCATACAATCCCTCGTGGAACGGCTCACTTTATCATTGTTGTTCATTTCTCTTTTTTCATTTTTTTTTATTTGTGCCCTTTTATAAGACATCAATTCTGGAAAATTAGTTTTACCCGCAGATGCGTCGTCAAATGGGAGGGTGGGACCTATCCTAAATTCAGCCCCTGATTAACTGTGGTCGGCGTCACCTATATGCGTGTTTGTATGCAAGTATGAGTTACCCAATGTAGACTATCACTCTAAATGTATGCGTCGTATAATTCCACACGAGAACGAAGCCCGTCCTAGCTCAGCGTGATGTGCTAAGGTGGTGTCATTGGGGCTTCTGGACTTGCACGTCTTCCCGTATGAGTGCGCCTGTGTGTACACATGCCTTGTGCTTTCGCAAGAGGCGCGGGAGATGGGGAGAGCGCTAGCCTGACTCCCCGCTCGCTTGTACGCGCGCGTGCTTGCTCTCCCATTCGCCTTGACGTCCCGTTTTCTGCCTCTCCCTCTCCCTACCCTTCAATCGATCTCCACGTCCTGGTTAGACTCCTTTTTCTGTTCACTTTCAACTTTCATTTATTCTTTCCTCCTTTCTACTTTTTAACCAAATTAATGGTCCACCCGTAGATGCCGGATATATCGATGCTCCTGCCATTTACTTTTCAATTTCGATATTAAGATTGGTTAGTACTTCTTCATTTGGCTATTTTTAGATTTGAAGCGTAGAATTAGGTATGAACAGCAATGTTTGGTTAAGTTGAACCTAGATTGGATTTTCTACTAAAACTTAACCCTACATTTTGAATCATTTGGTGGAGGTACTTGAGTGTGTTCACTTAGTGTTCTTATAGTTTATTTGGAGTACTCAATTGTCCTTTATGTGGTTGTATGTCTTTGGCTTGTAGGAAATCTGCAAAAGACTCTGGGTCAACACAAGGGCCCTATATTTGCCCTTAAGTGGAACCGGAAGGGCAACTACATTCTCACCGCAGGAGTAGATAAGGTGGGCCCACTTCTCCCTCCCTCCCTCCCTCCCCCTCCCGTTCTTTTGAAACGACTTTAAAATGCCTACACTGCGTCAGATTTTCCATCAGTATTGTCTTTTTCCCGTCTATTGACTCTGCTCACTTTGTTTTTGTAGACAACGATTATTTGGGAGGCGCAGACAGGTCAAATCGTTCAACAGTTCGCTTTTCATCAGGGTAACTAATCCGCAGTTGGAATTATTGGGATTTATTTCTTATGAATTCTGAGATATTTTCCAATTTGTTCTCAGCACCCACTCTGGATGTCGATTGGAAATCCGCGGATACTTTTGCCTCGTGTTCCACTGATACTTACATTTATGTATGCAAGCTGCGAGTCGACACTCCGCTTAAAACCTTCAAAGGTCACGGGGTGAGTTTCTTTTGCTTATCTTTCATTTTTCATTTCTTGGCTAGTATGCTTTTATAAGTGCATTTATTTATCCCTTTGCCTTCCTGTCAACCCTGATTTTGAGCAGCGTCAGTCGCGTGCGTAGGTAGATTGGGCTTATTTTTACCACTCGTCCTCCATCCACTCCCTCCACCCTCTGGCTCTAAGTCCTGGTAATATAACATTTGTAATCACAAAATCAAACTCATCTCTGTCCTGTCCAAAACGGGCAATAAAAACAGGCGTCTTTCGAAGATATTCCTTAAGTCACGTTGCCCTATCAAAATGACGGGTTCGTTTCTTGTTCTGCATCTATGCATGTAATGTTCTCTTGTCTTGTTAAATGCCACTTACCTTTTCCCTTTCTCTAAATGCTGGTATTTGGTGCTTACATTCCGACCTTGTTTTTTTTCGAACACATCGTAGTATATCCGCGCGTAGGTGTGTAGTTTTTTCGCAGTGTTTGCGAATAGTCTATGGAAGCGGGGTTATGTGTAGATGCGCATTGGGTCCCCTCAGCTCATGAGGAAAGTAGCGAGAGTCAGCTATGGCGGTATGATAAATGAACTCCGTTTTCCTCTGGGTGTAGCCATCGGTTGAGAAAAACTCTACGGGCTCAAAAATCGGAGCTGTGCCCCTTTTAGATTGCAACATGTTGTGGAAGTAACTCAAGCGGACATAGAACAAAATCGTGCAGGTCTTTTCCATATTGTAATAGTAGTATTTGAAGACGAAGAAACATGATAGGCCTCTTCAAACTTGGACAGAAAAAGTGCATCTATCCTATACCAACCTATTCATTTCCACTTTTGTTTCGGACAACCGCCTTCCCTAACTTGACGGCAAATATGAGTGCTATGTGCCAGATAGGAAGGCTTGGACGCAGGGGAGTTATAGCAGCGCCATTCGGTGTTACTCGTTTGCTCTTCATAAATCACAGTTTTGCGAGACTGCTTTCGTACCGTCCCGTATTTTTCCAATGATTAATAGGCCCAGGCTCTCCAACCGCGCCTTCGATGGAATGCAACAAATGCATACGCACACGCGCGCTGCCATTTGTCGCTTGAAATCTTAAGCAAAATTGCACTGCAATTCAACAGGGGGAGCATGTTTGGCATACGCTTTTTCTGACATTTCGGGGATGAAGTTATCTGTTTCTTCGCTGGTTTTCAACCTTAAGGGAGGGCGCAAAAGTTGCCACTCAAATGATTTCTTTCAAAGGATTTTATCTCTGATTTTGTATGTTTCGGCACAGACACACACTTGGTATTTTAGTTGCCTCGGTCGGTTCCCAGACTTATTTGCTCCGTTTCATTCAGGTTGAGGGACGTAGGGTCGCATTCGGGACCTCATTATCAAAAGGAGCGTTTTTCAGTATTCATCCTCATTAAATTGCCCGCTTTAGGGTGGACCTAGTCTCGATAGATTGACAAAATGAACCCGTCTAATCTCGTCTCAGCGTGTTCGGCTCAGTTGAAAGTCAATTTTGGGCTTAGGATAGTCATTTCAGTTTATCCTTGACGTTTTTGTTGATTTACGTGTGATCACTGTTTGTCATAATCAAACGTAATTAATTTAATTTAGATGTATTGTTACCTCACCCGCTTGACAAAGCATAGCCCTTACTTTCCCGCAGATTGATTACATTCATTCACACGTCAACTCAAGTGTGTATGGATAAAGTAGCCCTCGAGAGGCTGTGTAAGCGCTCTCTCGCTACGTGACCGATCTGCGCTCCCCTTTCCTCGGGGCTTTTCCTTGACTGTTTCCACCCTCCTCCTGTGCAAAACACACACCGCCTCGGCGGGCCAAATTGAAACCCGTTGCCATGGCGAGGTTGGGCGCAGGACTTTCCTCTGCTAACAACTACTACTAGCAGTCGCGGTGACGCGTTGCATTGGTCAGGAGGCGAGGTGTACATGACCGACGGCCGACAGGCCCCATCGATCGCGCGTGTCTATAAATAGAATTTTTCGCTTACGGGGATTCAGGCGGGGTGGCGGGCGGAGGAGTCGGGGGCGAGGAGGACGCGGGAGCGCTGGATTGCGGTGTCTGTGCGCCCTGTTCGCGTATGGGATGCACGCGCGCGCCTTTTCTCCTCCTTTTTGCCTCGTTAGACAGCAGCGGGCACGCGAGCACGCATGCTGTTTGATGACGTGTTGTCCGCGCCTCAAGGTCACTCCTTTCCCACTTTTCGCCTCTTGTAATTAGCACCGGATGATGAATGAAATGGTCAGATGTTTTTCGCCCCCCCCCCTGATTGCGAGCTGTGCATGTTTATATGAAAGGGATTTTTTTGCTTTCACTCTCGCACTAGAATGAAGTTAATGCAATCAAGTGGGACCCGAATGGCGAGCTACTGGCTTCATGCTCGGACGACCGGACACTAAAGGTGTGGGACATGAACAGCGATCAGTGTATCCACGATCTCCAAGGGCATGCCAAAGAGATTTATACCATCAAGTGGAGCCCAACGGGGCCGGGCACTGCCTATCCCAATGCACAGTTGTGGCTCGCAAGGTTCGCCTATTTTTATGCACCCATTTCTCATTTCTGTTGGACATTTGTGCACGCCGCTCCGCAACAGTGGCCGGTCGCGGACTCGGATATCTCGAGTGTGTGTGCGTGTGCGTGTGCATCCCTGTGACGCACATCCGGACTGGCGATGACCTCGTTTCCCCACGTGTGTGCGTGGCGCACCAACTGCGCATGCCTGGATGACTAAGCGCCTCTCCAGCGCCGCGAGTGTTCCACCCGCGCCCTCCCTCCCGTTCAGTCCCGGTGTGCTTGCTTAAGGGAGAGTTGCTTTCGTGGCCTGTCTCGCAGCCTTCTCATCGCTCGGTTGGCCTACCACTCTCACTTAGTTGCGCCTCCAACATTTGGTGGAAATACAGAGAGCCCCGATTCCCGTTCACATGGTAGCCGCCTTAGTTGGGCTAAAAGAGTGCAGGCCAATAGCGCAACCAGGTGGTCGGACCAAACGGGGCATAATTGGCCTAAAATGGACAAAAATGCCTTTACCTAAAAGCTTTGCTCTTTTCTCATGGTACTGCAATGAAAAGGCCATTCATGTGTCTAAAATTCCCAAGTTTTTAATAAAAGCTTAATGAGTTTAGCATTTCAACGTCCAGGACTAATTTCCAACCGTTGAGGGACTTTAAAAGAACTTTTTTCCTAAAACTGCTTTATCAAAAGTTGTAGCGATGGGAATTTTGCCTTCGAACGCCCATTACCAGGGCAAGTAACAAAATGAGACGGGCTGCAACTGCGGCCTGCCAAATGTCGGCAGTTATTTTTTTTTGAAACACAAAACCCTGTCACATGTGTACACCCAAATCTTACGTACGTCATCACGGAGGTTTGGATCAAAACAACATTCTTCACTTCCAACGATTTCATTGCAAATTAGGGTGTTTTGCGTACTTGAAAGTGCTTAATTATCTTGCATGGGAATGAAAGATATTTTAAGCGATGACTACCTCTGGTGTGCATAACACTCATTATCCATCCTCACATTCCTTGGACCCTCATTATCACACCTTCGCTATGCGTGTTCACCTCTGGCCCTGTTTCATTTATCATTCAGACGAGACGGCCCTGACTGCCCGCGCTCTGTTTAGCCATTTGAGACTCTTGTGAGGCAGCCCTCATCCTCATCTGAGGTCGTGGGCGCGGAGACTTAGTCACCTCGTCCGGCTGGCCGGCCGGCTAGCCGACGCCGGTCTAATGTCTTCTCTTTTGAAACTTCGCGCTCTGTACACTATGTGCTAAAATTGGACTTCCGGAAGCATATTTGGCGGAAGGTCCGTTCATTTTTGGCATAATTTATTTCCTTCCGCTGATGTCGTGTCGCGTGGACTACGTTTTGTAAACAACGGTTTACCAAGGTTTACCATTGTGTTTAGCCCACTTGACGTGTACATCCATTTTCGAGCCTGTTGGTTATGAATGTGCCGTCAACGCCGTTTCCCTCGCTCGCGTGTGCCTGCCAGATCAGCCAGTGGCTCTCCCGGTTAAGCCCCCATCTGAGGAAAGTCACCCGAAATGTGGACACATTTCGGCTTGGTGTTTTGGAATAACAATTTTTAGTTCAACCGCCCAGTAAATGCAAACTCATGCCGTTCTTCAGATTGTAACATTGTGTTCACTCTTTACATTGCAGTGCTAGCTTCGACTCGACCGTTCGCCTCTGGGATGTGACAACGGGGACATGCCGACAGACACTGCAACGGCATACGGAGCCCGTCTACAGTGTCGCTTTCAGCCCCGATGGACGCTATCTTGCTACTGGCTCTTTCGACCAGTGTGTCCATATCTGGAATGTTGATGTGAGTCAGTCAGTCGCCTTCCCTTCGGATAAACCCTCTCGTTCTTCTCTGTTCATGTGCCTGTACTGTATGCGCCCTCCTGCTCGGCCGGCTGTCTCACCTCCATACATCGGCAGTTTGCGGTGCTCGAAACGTGTCCCCTTTCTGTGTGCACGGATGTGTGTAAATCGTCGCGCACACATTGTGCGTCATTCATTTAGTTTGTGGGTTAGTCACAATACTGTTTGGGGCCCTCTGCTGTGTTGACCACTTGCGTTTTCCTACTTCTTGAGTCTCACTATTCAACCTGCGAAACTTACCCTCAGTATTCGTGCTGTTCTCCGCTGCGGCGTTGTCAGTTTAATTTGAGAACGGGACGCGGAGTCAGAAGTAGAGAGGATATGGACAGAAGTGATTCTGTGGTGGGCCGAGGCTTGAGGCTATTTCCCCATCCGCTGAGTTTCTCCTATGTTGTTTTGAAAGACCGATTTTGGCGTCACTTGTGCTAATTCACCACCTCTGCGATATTACTCGGGACGGGATTACCCTCTAAGTCCTTGCTATCCTGAGCGAACGATCTATTCTATTTGAGATTTAGTTATTTTGAGCCCTCCTACCTTCTGTCTTAAAATTGGTAAGCATTCACCTAGGCCGATGTTTTATTGCAAGCATACTAGGTCGGTCACCTTTCATGCAAAACACCCCTTTGACGGATAGCATACAAAGTAGTGTCTATTTTTTCTCGCCGATAATCCAGTTGCATCTGGTGTCATCAGACTGGGGACTTCGTTGCCGAACGATTGATTCGGCGAGCTTAATTCTTCTGCGAGCCTCCTCCTCCCAGAATTCATCCAACCCTATTAAATTCTCTGACAAAAGTTAGCCTAGCCTTGGTTTTGATCACAGCCGCAGTAATTTGCTTTCGTGGACACAAGTTCACATCTGTGTTTAACTACTTTTATGTGTGTATTTGTGTATGTTTACGTGTTTGCCGCCATGCTTGCATACGGGTTCGTATGCCTGCCTCTGTTTTGTAAGGTCACATGTGTGATTTCAATAGCTTAACATTCCTCATTTATGAGTGATAGCATCGTGCTCCACGGTCGATCTACTCACACCGCTGGTGACCCATGCAATGGTGAGTACTACCTTGGAGTCTTCACGTTTTCTTTGTAGACTGGTGAACCCATCAACACGTACCGAGGCACAGGAGGCATCTTTGAGGTCTGCTGGAATTCTCGAGGCGATAAAGTTGGAGCTAGTGCTTCTGACGGTTCCGTGAGTTTTTTTCTTTAAGACGAGATTATGACACCGTACCAGCTGTAAATTGAAGATTGTTACGTCTGATTTCTAATAGATCATCAGTAGTGGGTGCCTTGATGACGCGGTCTCTCATTTTTTCTAGGTTGTTGTACTGGATCTGCGACGATAGAAGCCGCGTCGAGTGTTTCTCAGATCTTCATGTACTCGAGTCCATACGTACATTGGTGTGTGCATGGTGAAAGTCTGATCCAGCTGTCCCCCATTCTTCTGCCGTCTTTCCGTCGGCAACAACAACAGCAGCAGCGTTTAAGTCTGGTAAAAATAACCGCTACCTCCGTGTATCTCTATCTGCCCATGTACTCCGAGCCCCTTTTCTCCATCTCCTCCCCCCCTCTAAGTCTTATTTCAATGAGCGGATGTGAACTTTTGCGTACGCGAACGCACACAGACGCATATAATCCGACATCTAATCGCATCATGTGTACATCTCCTCTGTCGCAATAGCGACAAAAGCAGCTCTTTTTGCACCGATGCTCTTATACAATGGCCCTACTATCGTTACTGCCTCCGCACACGTTTTACCCTGTGCATAGGGATTCCTACTACCATTCTCCCACTTTTGTATATTTTCTTCCTCTCTCACGATAACGGTGATGCTGTACTTTTCACACTTCTTGTCCCGACGGCCTTTCCAAAAGAAAAGGAAGAGTGGAAACTTGTGTACACATACAAACACACCTTATGGCAGTGGTTCTGGCCTCTCTAAAACACTAGGCTTGACGTTTTTGTGTGATTCGTCCGCTATTTCTCCGCCCTACTTTATACTTACGTGGGTGTGTGTGTGTGTGTGCTTATAGAGACTGACCCGATTCCATTTGTATAATAGCCCCCTCCAATGAAACACTCCCTTCCTTTCCCACGCATACATTAACGTGTGTTCGCTATTACTGCCACCGAAACTACCGTTACCAATGCTACCACTGCTATCTACCCTCCAGCACTGCTCTGCCCTTCCGTCAGTTGTGTGAAGACTTGATCGCACTACCATCAGTACCCACCGCTGTTGCTGCCGTTGACCCACTGCAATCATGTTGCTCTGTTTGTCTATGTATATTAGTTTTTACCACGTATCCAGGTAAAACAAGATACTTCTGACGTTGTGACTTGTCACACGGCGAGGCGTGAGATATAGGTCGTGGTTTAAGTCTTGATCGGAGGAGGGGGGGAGGGTGTTTAGCTTGCGTATGGAACATGGGTGGCAATGACTCGGCTTCTCGTCTTTCGTAGTATCGCAACCCGAAGTGGTGGGACAGGTTTTCGGGATGTGTGTAAATTCAAGTCCACGTGGTGGGTGACAGCGTTTCGGCGCACAGGGGCTGTGTTCAGATACATTTTGGGGTTTTCATTGTAATGAGACGGATTCCATGGTTATGCGCTTTAATGTGTCGTTTTGAGGTATCTACATTATAGCCAGCGGCTAGGTGCTTCAGATCTAGGACGTAATTGTTCCCCTTTGTTCGTTTGAGTGGTGTCAAGGCCAGTCGTTCTATGATTATCTAGTGATGTTTTCCAAATTCTTTGCATTTGCGTTTAGTCTATTGGAGTTTCTTTTAATTTTATCCCATTTTATTCTTTTCATTATAGTACTACCGCGACTTGATGTATTCAGTGAGGTTATCTCTCTTTCCCAAATGTGCAGTCACGTTTGTCGCAGTGAAACACCACCCATTAAAATTCTTTTGTTGCATTCTATCTAAGACTCTCTTAAGTTGATGCAAGATTCTGTGTCGCCTTCTGAGTCTTCGTCGCGTACCCCATGGATATTTCCTGTGCCATCATAAAATCGTAATATAAAGATCAGTTGTTTCCATTTCATAAGTCAAAGTTGGATATAATAAGTCGAGGCCAACAAAATTTCTTCATGACAAATGATTTTTAAAATAAGTGGCCGTGCACTTTTCAAATTGGTGGTTCTCGCTGTTGTTAGTTCTCGGGCTATATGCCGCAGTGCTCTTCGCTTAGTTTACCGGTCGTTGCTTGGCGGAAGCCTTTTTGTCTTGCTCTAGCCTCTTTCAGTTCCTTTTGAAGGTGTTGTGTATTTCTGATGTTTACTGCGACTTAGCCATTGTTCCCCTAAATACGCACTTATTCTTTGGCGACCCTGAGCAGACAATTGTTAATTTTTATATTTGACCGGAAAAGAATTCTTTAATCACTTTATACCTAATGACAGCCGTCTTTCCATTATATCGCGTAGGAATTACTTCTTACAGAGCATGAGTAATCGTCGGGTGCTGTTATTACCTCCAAGATGGTTAAAGTGCCCTCCCGTGGGAAGCCTCCTTGCCGATTTATTTATCCCTTTCAAAACTCCTCTTGACCGGAAATATGCCGACTTTATCCCCACTGATGATATTTTTGAGCCCGACAGTTTGTTCGATCATGTTAAACCGGTTAGTATAACGAATGTTTGATTTGAAATACTATCACTTTTACAATACAAACGTTAACGCTGTTACATTTATCTATTTACTTTGTTTAGTGCCAACTAGGTCTTGTCTTTGATCTCACGAAATCGACTCGTTTTTATCATCGAAGGGAAATAGAAGAACGCGGTTGCACTTACGTAAAGATTGCCTGTAAAGGCAATGAGGAATGTCCCACAGTAGAACAAGTGAATCTTTTTATTGGCGTGGTGAATAATTTCGTATCAAAGAACAAGGACACGGGGAGAAAAATTGGTGTTCATTGTACTCACGGTTTCAATAGGACCGGTTTCATGATCGTAGCTTATGTCGTTCGCGAGTGGAACTACAGGTGGGCCAGGCCGTTTGTATCACTTCCTTTTTGGCCGCCTGAATAATAGGGACTTTACTCTCTGTACAGTCTTGAAATTGCGCTGAAGTTGTTCGCAGAAGCTCGACCCCCAGGCATATACAAGCCGGACTACATCGCGGAACTCTACAAACGATTCGATGATCCTGCTGATTGCCCGCCTGCTCCGAAACTCCCCGATTGGTGTTGTGGTACGCTCTTACCATTACCATTTACTTATGCGGGATTTCTGTATGTTTATTTTAATTAGACTTTTTGTGAGTCGCACTAACATTACACTTTTCTAGGCAACTTGACTCGCTTTTTGAGTATATTTTTCTTCCCTATTAAAAACCAATGTGGAGTTTGGATACATTCGCATAACCTTTTTTGATATCCCCACCGTCTTCCCCCTCTACTCTAAATTAGTAATCATTTTGTCTATAAACGAGAAACACTCCATTAAAATATCAACAGTTAAAGTATGGAATATCATTTATTTAAGTACTCAATGAGAATTTATTATGTTTGGCATAAATTTTATTACTTAGTAATTTTGTCACTTGTAAGGAAATTTATAGCTAGTTGTACCAGCTCTCTTTTGTGGCTCTGTTTGCTCAGTTGAGGTATTTTGTAATGCAGAAGATACTCCTGAAAACGGGGACCTCCCCTCTTCTTCACGGAAGCGCAAACATTCCGAAAATTCGCCTGAACACGACGACGTAAGTGACGCAAATGATGGATTAGTTGTGGTACCCTCCAAGTCGGCCTTCGTTACCCGCTTGCCCCCACCGCCACCTGGTCAACCAAAGTTGATGGAGGGCGTGATAGATGTCGAGACTCTCGATCAGGCCTCCAAGGAAGCACATCTTGTCCGCACCGTGGTAGACTTTCTTATGAAACTGGGAGGCGTCTGGCAGCGCGGGGAGAGCTCAGAAAATGAGCCCTTGCATCCTCCGGTTTCTAATCTTGCCGAGATCATCGTTCGAGAGCCCCTCCACCTCCCGCTCAATTGTGATCCCACCCTCCGTTTCCGTGGCAGCCAACCTATTTCGATGACCCGTCGC